>JAPVLO010000513.1:0-600000 GCA_027257055.1 Cephalopachus bancanus
TCTTAAAAAAAAGAAAATAAAGGCTGGGCACAGTGGCTCAAACCTGTAATCCCAGTACTTTGGGAGGCTGAGATGCGAGAATTTCTTGAGCCCACGAGTTGGAGACCAGCCTGGGCAACATAGAAAAACCTCATCTCTACTAAAAAAAAAAAAATTAGCCAGGTGTGGTCTCTAGGAGGTTGAGGCTGTGGTAAGTTTTGATCGTGACACTGCAATCCAGTCTGGGCAACAGAGTGAGACTCTTGACTTGAAAAATAAAAAAAAAGAAAAGAAAAGGAGCCGGGCTCAGTGGCTCAGCCTGTAATCCCATGCCTTTGGGAGGCTGAGGTGAGTGGATTGCCTAAGCTTGCGGGTTTGAGACCCGCCTGGGCAACTTGGCGTGACCTCATCTCTACAATAAATCAAAATGAGCTGGGCGTGGTAGCGTGTGCCTGTAGTTCCGGCTACTCGGAAGGCTGAGGCGGAAGGATCGCCGGAGCCCAGCAGGTGGAGGCTGCAGTGGCCGGGAGCGGCCACTGCACTCCAGTCTGGGCGACAGAGTGAGACTACAACTCAAAAAAAAAAAAAAAAAGAAAAGAAAAGAAAATCACTCTGGATTTTCTGTGAAGAATGGGTTATGTAGTGGGAGGAAATGAAAAGCAGGTTCTTTCTCCAGGCTTTTCTTTTGCACTTACCCTCAGGCAGTTATGCCCTCATGCTGCTACAACAGCCTTCTACTCCCCTATGTTTCTAAATTTGTATCACAACCTGAAAATTGGCAAATTGGGGTCTTCCTTAACAGACTGAATTTTGATAAACTCTAGCAACTTCCTCCATTTCTGTATCACTTAGCATGTGCTAGGTTATGTGTGGTTAACCGACAATCCCAAATCTCCGAATCTGAAAGCAACACAAGTTGTTTCTTGTTCATGCTACCTATTCACTACTGGTTGGCTGGGGATAACTGCTCTTTGTCATACACATTATAGACCAAGGCTGATGGAGTAATCATCAGGTGAAGCATTGCTAGTAGCTGTGACAGAAGGAAGGAGAAAATGGTTGAATTGCACACTGGCATTTCTTCCCAGAAGTGACATATATAATTTTCCATTCACATTTTATCGCCAAAACAAATCATACAGTCACTTCTAACTTCAAGAGAGCAAGGAAGCCGGACACAGTGGCTCACATATGTAAGCCCAGTTCTTTGGGAGGTGGAGGCGAGAGGATTGTCTGAGCCCAGGGGTTCAAGATCCGCCTGGGCAACTTGGTGAGACCTCATCTCTACAATAAATCAAAAAATTAGCCGGGTTCGGTGGCTCCGCCTGTAATCCTTTGGGAGGCTGAGGTGAGTGGATTGCCTGAGCCCGTGGGTTCGAGACCCGCCTGGACAACTTGGCGAGACCTCATCTCTACAATAAATCAAAAATTAGCCGGGTGTGGTAGCGCGCGCCTGTAGTTCCAGCTACTTGGAAGACTGAGGCGGAAGGATCACTGGAGCCCAGCAGGTCGAGGCTGTGGTGGCTGGGAGCGGCCACTGCACTCCAGTCTGGGCGACAGAGTGAGACTCCAACTCAAAAAAAAAAAAAAAATTAGCTGGGTGTGGTGGTGCATGTCTGTAGTTCCAGCTACTTGGAAGGCTGAGGCGGAAGGATCGCCTGAGCCAACAGGTCAAGGCTGCCACTGCACTCCAGCCTGGTGACAGAGGGAGACCCCCACTAAAAAAAAAAAAAAAAAAAAAAAAAAAAAAAAAGAGAGAGAGAGAGAGAGCAAGGAAGGGCAATTATACCATGTTCCTGGAAGGTGGGGGAGCCGGAAATATTTGAGAGTAGCATAAACGACCATAATTTCCAAGTTCTACTAATACTCTTCAGCACTCAGTAAAATATCTGTTGACAACTTATAAACTTTATAACTTCCTATAGCATGTGATTAAAAACATTTACTTATATAAAAAACAACATATTTCACTTATTCTTCTTTTTTAGTTCCTAATTTTTTTGTTTATTTTATTTTAAAGATGTGGGGTACAATTCAGGGTTAGGTATGCAAACGTTGATTATGCAGGTACCCTTGTTGATGAGGTGTGCCCCTTTCTCCCCTAAATCCCCCCCCCCCCCCTCCCCTGGAAGTTTCCCACTGCCAATCCCTTTCTTTTCTTTCTTTTTTTTTTTGAGTTGCAGTCTCACTCTGTCGCCCAGACTGGAGTGCAGTGGCTGCTCCCAGCCACCGCAGCCATGACCTGCTGGGGTCTCCGGCGATCCTTCTGTCTCAGCCTTCCAAGTAGCTGGAACTACAGGCATGCGCTACCACGCCCGGCTAATTTTTGATTTATTGTAGAGATGAGGTCTCGCCAAGTTGCCCAGGCGGGTCTCAAACCTGTGGGCTCAGGCAATCCACTCACCTCAGTCTCCCAAAGGCGCGGGATTACAGGCTGAGCCACCGAGCCCGGTATATTTGATATATTTAAATAAAAGTGATTTTTAGCTCCCTGAAGTATAGGCACATGTCATCACAAGTATAGCCTCCCATGTCATCACTATTTTACTGCAATAATGTCCATAGTTCAGTTTTTTAACATGTTAAAAAAAAAAACTGAAATGAAGGTGGAAGATAATATAAAGATATGTTCCAACAGATGGGCAGTAGTCACCAAGGAGTCTAAAAAAGATTTGCGATATAAAAATCTGTTAGTGTGCCTCTAGCACTGTCTAGGGGAGAAATAGAATAGTGGAGAGACAAATGAAGCAAGAATACAACACTGTACCGCAGAGTACAGGATGCTAGTTCGAATACAACCTTACTACTAACTAGCACTCACATTTACAGAATGCCTATTAATCAGGGATGATCATAGTTGTTCTAAATATTTTATTTATTTATTTATTTATTTATTTATTTGAGTTGGAGTCTCACTCTGTCGCCCAGAATGGAGTGCAGTGGCTGCTCCCGGCCACCGCAGCCTCGACCTGCTGGGCCCCGGCGATCCTTCCGCCTCAGCCTTCCGAGTAGCCGGAATTACAGGTGTGCGCTACCACGCCCGGCTAATTTTTTGATTTTATTGTAGAGATGAGGTCTCGCCTGCCCAGGTGGGTCTCGAACCCGCGGGCTCAGGCAATCCACTCACCTCAGCCTCCCAAAGGCGCGGGATTACAGGCTGAGCCACCGAGCCCAGTTTTGTTCTAAATATTTTAATCTCAGAACCATTATGACAATTCTAAGACTAGGTAAGATGTGCCTCAATTTGCAGTTAAAGGAACTGAAGATTAAAAAGTTAAAAAACCTGCTCATAGTCATAGTGCAGAAAGTGAAAGGACGGCAAGTTCACACGGTTCTGCCTGACTTCAAGGCTTGGGCTCTTTCCACTATAGCCAACAGACCCCAATTAGATGTGTACAATTGCCTGAGGAACATGTTAAAACACATTTTTCCAGATTCCCCCTTAAGACTGATTCAGAAGATGGTAATATTAGTATAATAGTTTTCTCTCAGAGTTGTTAGGATTCAATGAAATGAAGAATACTGGAATGTTTTATAAACTTCAACATACATATGCTTATAACTTAATGTTTTTATTGCATATGCTCATCTAATCCCCTTTAATTTTCTGGTCAGGAAATGATTGTCTGATAATTATGAAGTACCTTGAAACCAGAAAAGGGTGCCCAAAACTATATGTTTGTGCCTGGTAACCATAAATTAATAGCTTTAATTTTTTTTTTTTGAGTTGGAGTCTCACTTTTGCCCTGGTGGCCCAGGCTGGAGTGCAGTGGTACCCTCATGGCCAGCGCAGCCTGGACCTGCTGGGCTTAGATGATCCTTCTGCCTCAGCCTGCCAAGTAGCTAGAACTACAGATGCATGCCACCACACCCGGCTAGTTTTTTTGTGTGCGTGTGTGACTTACTGTAGAGAAGAGGTCTCGAACCCCCGTACTCAGGCAATCCTCTAGCCTTGGCCTCCCAAAGTGCTGGGATTACAGGCTGAGCCACTGCACCCAGTCATAGCTTTAATTTCTAGTCTATAAATTACCAAGAAAGGTCTCATCTTCTATAAAGAACACCTTTTATGAGTCTGATAAATGCTAGTCAAATTCTTCAAGATTGATCATCCCTTTGAGAACTTATAAAATAGTTTTGAAATCAGCAAAACTAAAGAATGAATTCAAAGCAGAAAAGGTGTGAATTGTTTTAAGTGAGGGCTTCATGAGAGTAAAATATTAGACTTTGGCCTGAGGATCAGTATCAGTATGTTACAAAATTAACTCATTCTGGCCTTGAATGGTGGGTTCACCCCTGTAATCCCAGCATTTTGGGAGGCTGAGGCGGGAGGACTGCTTTGAGTTCAAGTTTGAGACCAGCTTGGGCAAAAGAACAAGACTTTTCATCTCTGCAAAAAAGTAAAAAAAAAATTAGCTGTGTAGTCCCACTTACTCTGGAAGCTGAGGCGGTAGGACCGCCTGAACCCAGGAGGTCGAGGCTGCAGTGAGCTGTGACAGTGCCCGGGCAACAGACTAAGACCCTGCCTCAAAAAAACCAAAAACCAAACAAACAAAATTAATTAATTAACTCATTCTTATATAAGACCACTTTCTTCATAGTTAGCAGATGGTGTTTTTCTCGGTTCCAATATACCATAGCTGGTATCAGGCGGAACCAGAAACTGTGATAGGGACAATTCCTGGCCCCTTTAAAATGCCCTTTGCTCCTCCCACCCACTTTCCCTAACAATAGCAATAAGTTTACCAAGAAGGGTCTCATTTTCTATACCAGAGAAATTCTAATGATTATTTCCACTCTCAAGTGGGGCTTGTATTTAAATTAGCATTCTTTCCCACTGACCAAGAAAATCTAGTAGTTTGCTTGTAGGCAAAAACACCCTGCTGTGTTTCTTTGCAATATTCACAAAGTCCCTAAACAGGCTACTTACTAATGCTTGCCCCAAGGAGAAAGGTTAAGCGGTTTCCCCAAGACCACAACGATCGAACAAGTGGGGGAGGAGAGACTAAGGGACTAAAAATGCCTGTAATTACTCAAACCGTCTCATTCGGAGCCCAAGGACCGGGCTTTCACGGGGACACGAAACAAACCCCCGCGAGGTGAGCGTCAGAAAACCGGGAGAGGTGACTTTCCCGGCATGCTCTGCAGCACACCGAGGGGCGCCAGGCGTATCCCGGCGTGCATCGGGGAGCGCCCAAGGGCGATGGTTCCCGGCTGCCGGAGAGGCACGCGAAGTTAAGCCGGTAGGTGTGAGCTTGCTTAGTTTTGAGACCCCGGTTTCTCGCATCCCTGTCATGGATGTAACGCCATACACGCAGAAAAGGACGCCCCCTGACCAACCTCCCTTTCCGCGTGCGGACCACTATCGGCGCCGCTTCGAGCACGGTGCCAGGTGATTAGCTGTTGGGGGCGGGCCTGGGACAGCACGTGACCAGACCTGGCAGCCAATGACTAGCCGGGTGGTCCAGCAGCGCGAGGATTCCGGGACCCGTGAGCGGAGCGGCGCGTGGGCCGGCTACGGTCTGCTCCGGCAGGTACGCGCAGGCGCCTTGCTTGCCACGCGCTCCGCCCGTCCCCACGCGCCCGGTGGCGTGTAGTTGGCGCGAGGTGTTAAGAGTCTGTCTGGGTGTTTTTGTGGGTTGGGGGTAAGGAGAGGGTGGCGGGCCGTGGCGTCACGTGGGCACCACAGCCAATCTCGGGCCGAGGCGCACCCACAGCTTTCCCCGGCGCCCCGGGGTGCGACGTGTTCCGTGAGGTTCCACCCAGCCCTGACGGCCTGAGCACTTTTTCGAAGCGCGTGTGCGGCCTGTAAAATCTGGCTGCGGCTTTTCGCGGCGATCTGCCCCACCGGGAGCACGGACGACAAGTTCTCGGCAAAATGGCTGCTGGAAACAGTCACCTAGCAGGGGGAGCGCTGGGGCCGCGTGAAGGTCACATGACGAGGTTGGCAGCGCGTGCTGCTGGCGCGGGGAAGGGGAGGGTGTGGGGGAGAGGCGTGGCGAGTCACGTGCCGTCGACTGCGCTGTCCTGTGGTTTTCGTGCTGCTTCGGTGCGACCGGATTTTGTGCTTTTACTCCTCCCACCTCGAAGCGTGGCAGGCGTCGGTGAGAAGCTGTGTGGTGTGTTGGAGTGAGCCGCGGTCAGGGAATTAGACCTGGCGTCCAGGCCTTTGGCTAGTTTTGTAATTAGTAGTTGGTCTCCTTGCTTTCATATTTTAGCTTTGTAAAAGAGATCACTTCTTTAAGGTCACTCATGGTCAATTCATGCAGATAAAAAGATAACAGTTATGAGACAAGCTCCCAACCCTCCCCAAAGGGAAAAAACCCGCAACCATCCTCCTCCCGGTGATGTGGAAAAACCTGGTGGAGGTAATATGTTACAATTTCCTGGGCATGTCTGTCCATCGTTGTCAATTCCATTTATACTCTGTACCTGCTTACTATCTCGTTTGAAAAATACTGTCTTTTACACATCTAATCCCTGTGTGTTTCTTAAAAGAAGTCAAAAGGTAACTTATTGTCACAACTGTGGAGATAAAGAAAGAGAAGTAGTTAGAAAGGACTTGCTAATGACCGTTAAGGCTGACTAGAAGGGCCCAGAAGTCTTTTTTTCCATTTGGTGGACCAATCTTTGTAAACTTTTTGAGGCTTCATACCTACCATCTTTTGGTATTTTTCTTGTCTCTGCTCCCAGTTCCAGCCCTTCATTTCACTAAGGGTCAAGGTGTTGGTGAAAAGAAAGCAAGTATAAATTTTATGTTTTCTATACCACTGCTTATGTTTTATGATCCTTTGATTTATCTTAAAAAGACCTTTGAATTTTTGGAGAATACTATTATCTCCATTTAACTAGTGGGAAAATAGCAACAGATAAAGTAACTTGCACAAAGTTATATGACTGGTAATTTTACAGAATTCTGCTTGAAAACTTGACAAGATGATTCTGAAGTTAATTTGAAAGAATAAGTCTGTAAAGTAGGAAAATTTGGGGAAGAGAAAAATGAAGGGAGGACTTGTACTAGTGAATATACAAATAAAGCTGTGATAATCAAACTGGTAAATAACAACCCTGGAATAGACAGACTAGGTAACAGAATAATGAATCTGGAAATATATAAGGTTACTTAGTATTGTAAACGTGGTATTTCATATCAGTGGGGAATAGATTTCAAAACTATGTTGGAACAATTGGCTAACTTTTTGGGAAAAAAATTAAATGGAATCCTTACCTTAAAATGTAAATTATCTGAGTGATTTAAATATTTAAATATAAAATGCAAAATCAGAAAATTACTACCTTAAAAAAATAAGTGAACAGTTTTCCAATCTTGAAACAGTATCGGCCAGGCACCCTTGGCTCAGCCTGTAATCCCAGCACTTTGGGAGGCCCAGGCATATGGATTACCTGAGCCCGCGGATTCGAGACCCACCCGGGCAACTTGGGGAGACCTCGTTTCTACAATAAATCAAAAATATTAGCCGGGTGTGGTAGCGCGCGCCCGTAGCTCCAGCTACTTGGAAGTATGAGGAGGAAGGATCGCCAGAGTCCAGCAGATCGAGGCTGTGGTGGCCGGGAGCGTGCCACTGCACTCTAGTCCGGGCGACAGAGTGAGACTCCACTCAAAACAAAACAAAACAAAACAAAACAACAAAAAACCAGTCAGCTGTTCTAAGCATGACTGCAAAAGTACTCATAAAGACAAAGATGGATAGTTACTACATCAAACAGTCTCTAATTGGCAGGAGCACCATGAAGTTAAAAGACAAATTTACTTACTCAGTATTTGTTTAACATATCTATTGAGTGTTTACTATGTGCCAGGCAGTTTTTTAGGTGTAGGGGATCCAGTGATGAGCAAAGCTTGGCAAATTGTGGGAAAAAAGTTGAACAGGGTTGAGATGGAAGGATTGTTTGAGCCCAGGAGTTTGAGGCTGCAGTGAGTTACAATCGTCCCACTGCACTCCCGCCTGGGTGACAGAGTGATAAACCAGTCTCAAGAAAAAAAAAAAGTCGGGCTCGGTGGCTCAGCCTGTAATCCCGCACTTTGGGAGGCTGAAGTGAGTGGACTGCTTGAGCCCGCGGGTTTGAGACCCACCTGGGCAACTTGGCGGGACCTCATCTTTACAATAAATCAAAAATTAGCCGGGGGTGGTAGCGCGCGCCTGTAGTTCCAGCTCCTTGGAAGGCTGAGGTGGAAGGATCACCAGAGCCCAGCAGGTCGAGGCTGCGGTGGCTGGGAGTGGCCACTGCACTCCGGTCTGGGCAACACAGTGAGACTCCAACCCAAAAAAAAAAAAAAAAAGGGGGGACTTGGTTAAATAAATAGTGTTTTTATAGAGAGAATACTTTGTAGCTAATAAACATGATGTAGATTTCTGCTAGTGACTTACAAAGTATGTGATATAGTTGAATGAAAAAGCAGGTTGCAAAATTATATATAATATATACATTTTTGTAGGAATATACCTGTATGTGTCCTTTTATAGTATTACCCCATTATCTGTGGTTTTGCTTTCAGAGGTTTCAGCTACTTGTGGAACTGTGATCTGAAATATATATATTTTTTAAGTTGAATTGTCACTCTGTCACCCAGGCTGGAGTGCAGTGGCATGATCATGACCACTGCAGCCTTGATCTGCTGGGCTTAGGGGATCCTTCCGCCTCAGTCTTCCAGGTAGCTAGAACTACAGGCATGTGCCAACACACCCAGCTACAGGCATGTGCCAACACACCCAGCTAACTTTTGATTTATTGTAGAGACAAGGTCTTACCAAGTTGCCCAGGCTGGTCTTGAACCCCTGGGCTCAGGCAATCCTCTTGCCTCCGCCTCCCAAAGTGCTGGGATTACAGGGTGTGCCACTGTGCCCGGCTTGAAATTTTTTTTTTTTATTTACTTTAGTTTTTTTTTTTTTGAGTCGGAGTCTCACTCTGTCTTCCAGGCTGTAGTGCAGTGGCTTGATTGCAGCTACTGCAGCCTCAACCTTCTGGGTTCAAGTGGTCCTTCCACCTCAGTGTTTATTGTATTTACTTTTATTTATTTTATTATTATTATTTTTTGAGTCGGAGTCTCACTCTGTTGCCGAGGCTGGAGTGCAGTGGCACGCTCACAACCGCCACAGTTTCAACCTGCTGGGCTCCGGTAATCTTTCCATCCCAGCCTTCCAAGTAGCTGGAACTACAGGTGCACGCCACCACACCCAGCTAATTTCTGAAAATATTTTGAGAGAGAAACAGACTACACTCATGTAACTTTTATTACCATATATTGTTATACTTGTTCTGTTTTAT
Organism: Cephalopachus bancanus; assembly: GCA_027257055.1. NCBI lineage: Eukaryota > Metazoa > Chordata > Mammalia > Primates > Tarsiidae > Cephalopachus > Cephalopachus bancanus. Next base: position 9,265 of record JAPVLO010000513.1, read on the forward strand.
TACTAGTTATGGTTGATCTCTTACTGTACCTAATTTTTTTTTTTTTAATCGAAGTCTTACTCTGTTGCCCAGGCTAGAGAGCAGTGGCACACTCATGGCCACTGCAGCCTCAACCTGCTGGGCTCAGGTGATCCTTCTGCCTTAGCCTTCCAAGTAGCTGGAACTACAGGCTTGCGCCACCATGCGCAGCTAATTTTTTTGATTTATTTTAGGAACGAGGTCTCGCCATGTTGCCTAGGCTCATCTTGAACCTGTGGACTCAGGCAATCCTCTTCCAAAATGCTGGAATTACAGGTGTGAGCCACTGTGCCTGCTCTAATTTCTTTCTTTCTTTTTTTTTTTTTTAACTTTTTTTGAATTTTTTTTTTTTTTTTTTGAATTGGAGTCTCACTTTGTCACCCAGACTGGAGTGCAGTGGCCGCTCCCGGCCACTGCAGCCTCGACCTGCTGGGCTCTGGCGATCCTTCTGCCTCAGCCTTCCAAGTAGCTGGAATTACAGGCATGTGCTACCACGCCCGGCTGATTTTTTGATTTATTGTAGAGACGAGGTCTTGCCAAGTTGCCCAGGCGGGTCTTGAACCCGCAGGCTCAGGCAATCCACTCACCTCAGCCTCCCAAAGGCGCGGGATTACAGGCTGAGCCACCGAGCCTGGCTCCCTTTTTTTGAATTTTTAACAATTTTTAAAAAATCAACTCTACCTAATTTATAAACTAAACTTTATTATAGGTATGTATACATAGGAAGAAACACTATATATGGGTTTAGTACTTTCTGAAGTTTCAGGTTCCGCTGGGGGTCTTGGGATACATCCTCTGGTGATAAAGGGAGTACTACCATACTTAGAAGTCTAAAAAGATGTGCATCAGATGTAGACTAACAGTGACTTTTTTGAGTGATGGAATTGAGGATTTTGAGTTACATTAAAAAATATTTTTTTGAGTTGGGTTATCACTTTGTTGCCCAGGATGGAGTGCAGTGGCTGAAGGCTCACTGCAGCCTCGACCTCCTGGGCTCAGATGATCCTGTTGCCTCATCCTCTCAAGTAGCTGGGACTACAAGCCCAGCTAACTTTTTTTTAACTTTTTAAAATAGAAATTTAGTCTCACTATGTTGCCTAGGCTGGTCTCAAACTCCTGAGCTCAAGCAGTCTTCCTGTCTCAGCCTCCTAGAGTGTTGGGGTTACAGGTGTGAGCCACTGCACCTGGTCTAAATTTTTTTTTTGGGAGGTGTGGGAGAACAGGGTCTTGCTGTGTTGCCCAGGCTGACTACTAGGCTCAAGGGATCTTCCCACCCTAGTTGGTCAAGTAGCTGAGACTATAAGCATGCACCTGTTTCTAAAAAGCTTTTTGAAGAATAGTTTTAGGTCAGCCTGGGCCACTTGGCGAAACCTCGTCTTTACAGTAAATAAAAAAATTAGCCAGGCATAGTGGCATGTGCCTGTGGTTCCAGCTACTTGGAAGGCTGAGGTGGAAGTATTGTCTGAGCCCAGCTGTGGTGGCCGTGAGTGTGTTACTGCACTCCAGTATGTGCAATAGAGTGAGACTCCAACTCAAAAAAAAATGACCGGGCACGGTGACTCAAGCCTGTAATCCCAGCACTTTGGGAGGCCAAGGTGAGAGGATTGCCTGAGCTCAGGGGTTCAAGACCAGCCTGAGCAACTCGGTGAAACCTCATCTCTACAATAAATTAAAAAAAAAAAAAGCCGGGCATGATAGCACATGCTTGTAGTTCTCTTGTAGTTCCAGCTACTTGGAAGGCTGAGGTGGAAGAAGCGCCTGAGCCCAGCAGGTCGAGGCCAAGGTGACCGTGAATGTGCCACTACAATCTGGCCTGGGTGACAGAGTGAGACTCCAACTCTTTTTTTTTTTTAAAGAGTAGTTTTAGGCTTATTGAAAAATTGCAAAGACAGTGTAGAGAATTGCCTTATACCCAGGACCCAGTTTTTCCTATTATTAATGTTGTTATGGTATATTTATTACAATTAGTGAACCAGTAATGATGCATTGTTATTGTTTTTGAGTAGGAGCACCAGCACACCCAGCTACTTTTTTAATTGATTTTAGAGACAGGTCTCGCCAAGTTGCCCAGTCTAGTCTTGAATTCATGGACTCAGGCAATCCTCTCTTACCTCTGCCTCCCAAAGTGTTGGGATTACAGGCGTGAGCCACTGCGCCCCCGCATGAGACATTATTATTAATTGAAGTTCATAGTTTATTCAGCTATCCTTAGTTTTTAATCTAATGTCTTTTTTCTTTCTTTTTTTCTTTTGAGTTGGAGTCTTGCTCTTTCGCCCAGGCTGGATTGCGGTGGCAGGATCGTGACTCACCGCACCCTCGATCTGTTCAGGTGTTCCTTCAGCCTCAGCCTTCCAAGTAGCTGGAACCACAGGCACGTACCTCCGTGCCTGGGTAATTTTTAAAAATTTATTGTAGAAACAAGGTCCTGTCAAGTTGTTTAGGTTGGTCTTGAATCCCTAGGTTCAGACAATTCTCTTACCTTGACCTGCCAAAGTGCTGGAATTACAAGGCATGAGCCTCCGTGCCTGGCTAATACCTTTTTCTGTTCCAAGATTCCATCTAGGATACCACAGTACTTTTTGTAGTCATGTTTCTTTAGGCTCCTCTTGGCTATGATAGTTTCTCAGACTTTCCTTATTTATTTATTTATTTATTTATTTATTTATTTATTTTTTGAGTTGGAGTCTCACTCTGTCGCCCAGACTGGAGTGCAGTGGCCACTCCCGGCCACCGCAGCCTTGACCTGCTGGGCTCCGGCGATCCTTCCTCCTCAGCCTTCCGAGTAGCCGGAATTACAGGTGCGCGCTACCACGCCTAGCTGATTTTTTGATTTATTGTAGAGATGAGATCTCGCCTGCACAGGCGGGTCTCGAACCCGCAGGCTCAGGTAATCCACTCACTTCAGCCTCCCAAAGGCACGGGATTACAGGCTGAGCCACTGAGCCCGGTTTATTTATTTTTTTAAAGTTGGAGTCTCACTCCATCGCCCAGGCTGGAGTGCAGTGGCACACTCATGGCCATCGCAGCCTCGACCTGCTGGGCTTAGGTGATCCTTCTGCCACACACTTCCAAGTAACTGGAACTACAGACGCATGCGACCATGCCTGACTAGTTTTTGTGATTTATTGTAGAGACAAGTTCTCATCAAGTTGCCCAGGCTGGTCTTGAAGCCCTGGGCTCAGGCCATTGTTTCCCCTCGACTTCCTAAAATGCTGAGATTACAGGCTGAGCCACTGTGCTCGGCCACCAATAAAGACTTTTAAGTTTCTTTTTTTTTTTTTGAGTTGGAGTCTCACTCTGTCGCTCAGACTGGAGTGCAGTGGCAGCTTCTGGCCATTGCAGCCTTGCCTGCTGGGCTCCAGACATCCTTCCTCCTCAGCCTTCCATGTAACTGGAACTACAGGCGCCTACTACCCTGCCTGGCTAATTTTTTGATTTATTGTAGAGATGAGGTCTCGCCAAGTTGCCCAGGCGGGTCTCGAACCTGTGGGCTCAGTTAATCCGCTCACCTCCGCCTCCCAAAGTGCTTGGATTAGAGGCTGAGCCACTGAGCCCGGCCTAAGTTTCTTTTTGGATGTTTTGTCCACTCAATGTTTGGTTTGTTCTCAGCAGTACTAGATTCATTATTATAGATTATCTGTGTTATATTTCTTTGTTTTCATTGCATCACCATCTGTCTCATTATCACTAGTAAATTCACTGGATTCACCTTCAACCTCAGAAATCTCATCAGCATGTATTTCTTCATTTTCCATAATTATGGCAAATTATTTTTAACGTTGAAGTATGAAAGCCCTGAAGTGCCAAAATACAAGTATACAACACTAATCGCAACAAAACAATGACTAACGTGCAATTTTTGCCAACTATGTAAATCAATAACATTATTACACACTTGATACCAGATAATTATCTCAGTTAACTTTCTCTCTCCTTGCCTGACTATTCATTTTCAAACAAAATATAATAGCACATACATATGGCAATGTTGCATCATTCAGAAACAGAATTTGCAAAGACATAAATTCACATCAGCTGCAACCAGGAACAGAACTTGGAATGATATGAATTCATGTCAGTGATCATGAATGAGTTAACAGTCTTTAAGCTGTTTTAGGTCTCTGTTCTAAGGAGGACATTGTGGTAATGAAAAATTAAATCTAGGCCATTGCCTTACTAGACTGGTGTGGCTATGTGCTCTTTGAGCTATGGCTATTGCCTTGTTTTTTTAAACTTTGGCCCCCTCCTCTCCCTTGGGGAGATGAATCCCCTCTTTCTCTCTCTCTCCAATTTACTTTCTACTTTTCCTAATATAAAAAAAATTGAAATTCAAATATAGGAAAGGAATTTTTCAAGTATGCATAATAGGATGAAATATAAACACGATAGTTTGGACCAGTTAGGTAAATTCATTTGCTCAACAAATAATTAATGAACCCTACTGTGTGCCAGGTGTTAGGGTTGAGCAGTGAACAGGACAACGTCCCTGCCCTCATGGAACTTATATCTTAGTAGCTAGACAGTGAACTACTGAATAAAGTTGATTATCAGATATTGCCAAAGTGCTGTGAAGAAAATAGTATGGGAGGGAGTGGTGGTAGTGGCTTTGGTGGTTCTTTTTAGTTGGGTTGCCAGGTAAGACTTTTCTGAAGTAACATTTGAACATAGACCTGAAGGATAAGCTAAAATGTAGAGAATTAGCTGGGCGTGGTAACGCGCACCTGTTATTCCAGCTACTTGGAAGGCTGAGGCGGAAGGGTTGCCAGAGCCCAGCAGGTCAAGGCTGCAGTGGCCGGGAGCGGCCACTGCACTCCAATCTGGGTGACAGAGTGAGACTCCAATTCAAAAAAAAAAAAAAGTAGAGAATTTTAAGCAGTGGGAGTATTAAGGCAAAGACTGTGGCAAAAATTTAAGATTTTCAAGGAATTGCAAGAAGGCTAGTATGCTAGTGTTCGGAGAGTACTGTGATGTTACATAGTGGTGGTGGCAGTACCTAGTGGTAGGAAATGATTGGAAATTTGACTGGACTCAGGTTGTTCATTAGGAATTGTTTTTTTAATTTTATTTTAATGATGTGGGGTACAATTCAGGGTTAGGTATACAGATGTTGATTGTGCAGGTACTTTTGTTGATGAAGGACTCAGGTTGCACAGAGCCTTGTAGACCTTATGGAGTTTGGATTTTAATGAAATAGTGATGGGACCCATTAGACAGTTTTGTATAGAAAAATGATACAATATAAGTTTTCTTTCTTTTTTTTTTGAGTTGGAGTCTCATTCTGTTGCCCAGGCTGGGGTGCAGTCGACCTGCTGGGCTCCGGTGATCCTTCCACCTCAGCCTTCCAAGTTGCCGAAACTACAGGTGCACGCTACCAGGCCTGGCTAATTTTTTTGATTTATTGTAGAGACAAGGTCTCGCCAAGTTGCCTGCGCAGGTCTCAAACCTGCTGGCTCAGGCAATCCACACGCCTCGGCCTCCAAAAGTGCTGGGATTACGGTATGAGCCACCGAGCATGGTCCAATATAAGTTTTCAACATATCACTTTGCTGTAGAGGCAAGAGGAGCAGCAGGAAACCATTTGGCCAGGCTCGGTGGCTCAGCTTGTAATCTCAGCACTTTGGGAGGCCGAGGTGAGTGAATTGCCTGAGCCAGCAGGTTTGAGACCCGCCCATGCAACTTGGTGAGACCTCATCTCTACAATAAATAAAAAATTAGCCAGGCGTGATAGCGCATGCCTGTAGTTCCAGCTACTTGGAAGGCTGAGGTGGAAGGATCGCCGGAGCCCAGCAGGTCGAGGCTGCGGTGGCTAGGAGCGTGCCACTGCACTTCAGTCTGGGCGACAGAGTGAGACGCCAACTCAAAAAAAAAAAATTAGTTGTTGGTGTAGTATGGTGAGCTATGGTGGATTGGCCAAGGGAGGCAGAAGTGAAGGCAGTGAGAAGAATTTGAAAGAATAAAAGGTTTAGGCCCAGTGTGGTGGCTCACACCTGGAATTCCAGCACTTTGGGAGTTAGGGGTTTGAGACCTGCCTGGGCATCTTGGTGAGACCTTGTCTATATGATAAATGAAAAATTAGCTGGGTGTGCACCTGTAGCTCTAGCTACTTGGGAGACTGAGACAGAAGGGTTGCCTGAGCCCAGCAGGTTAAGGCTGCGGTAGCCGTGAGCATGCCACTGCACTCCAGCCTAGGTGGCAGGTTGAGACTCTAACTCAAAAAAAAAAAAAAGAAAGAATAAAGGTTTTGAATGCAGCACAGTGGCAAAGGACAGAGGTAGACCGAACATGATTTGCTGATAGATCAGCTGTGGGAGGTGAGAGAGAGAGGAATCAGAGATGATTTAAGGATTTTTAGCTAGAGCAACTGAGTCTTTTACAGAGATGGGTTACTAGAAGGACCCAGTCTGGATGAAGAGTTCAGTTGGATAGTTTGAGCTTGAGATGCCTACTAGATATCTAAGGAATAGTCATTGACTAGGCAGTTGACTGTTCAAGTCTGGAGATAGGGTCAAGAACAGGGTCATTATACCATTGGGATATCACCTATATATATATTTTTTTTTTGTAATCTTTTTTTTTTTTTTTTTTTTGAGTTGGAGTCTCACTTTGTCGCCCAGGCTGGAGTGCAGTGGCCGCTTCCGGCCACCGCAGCCTCGCCTGCTGGGCTCTGGTGATCCTTCTGCCTCAGCCTTCCGAGTAGCCAGAATTACAGGCATGTGCTACCACACCCGGCTGATTTTTTTTTTTTATTTATTGTAGAGATGAGGTCTCGCTGCCCAGGCGGGTCTCGAACCCACGGGCTCAGGCAGTCCACTCACCTCAGCCTCCCAAAGGCGCGGGATTACAGGCTGAGCCACCGAGCCCGGCTTGTCACCTATATGTTGATGGTGTTTAAAAACATGGAACTCATGTTACTGCACTCCAGCCTGAGTGACAGAATGAGAAAAAAGAAATAAAAATTAAAACATGGAACTGGTGAGATCAGCTAGGGAGTAGTGAGGAGGTCCAATAACTGAGTGCTGAGACTGTTGAAATCACGGAAGGGAATAGATCACACACTTAGATTTTTAAAATATTGACATCAGTATAATTACTGAGGCAACATCTAAATGGTGTTATATTAAATAATGCCTTTGAGATGGTTATAATATTTTTAGACTCTTCTTGCTAACTGAATCCTCATGCTTTTGTCACTTTCCTGCTGAAGATTTCTACTTCCTCTCCATTATTTGAGGGTATAAACTCCAAACTTGAGGGGGATAGGGGCCAGGAAAAAAAAAACAAACTCCAAACTTGGTAGCTTAGCATACCAGAGTCATCACTTTCTGACTCTACATTTCTCTCCTCTTTATCCTTTCTCCTCTTTCATTCTTGCTGTGCTCCATGTACCCTGCTCCTTTATAGCCTGCTGTTTGCCTGAAATACTCCTTCCCTTACTGCTCTGCCTCAAACTCCTATTCAGTCTTCAATGTACACCTTAACCCTTTGCACTCAGATATCTCCTCTGAGGGGACATTGCAAATCTAGCAGACCACTCGGACATCTCTCGGGGGATATAGAGAGATTGCTGGTGATTATACAGGACAAAATATGCAAGTGCAAATTTAAAAAAATGTAAAAGTTTCCTTAAAGTTCTCCATTCAAATTACACAAAAAAACAGATGGAATGTATACTGAGATGTATGTAAAAAAAAAAAACAAAACTAACTGGCATTATGCAGAAAGAGAATGTGTGGGCTGGGCTCGGTGGCTCAGCCTATAATCCCAGCACTTTGGGGAGGCCAAGGTGAGTCAGGGTGAGTGGATTGCCTGAGCCCGCGAGTTCGAGACCAACCCGGACAACTTGGTAAGACCTTGTCTCTACAATAAAATAAAAAATTAGCTGGGAACGGTAGTGTGTGCCTGTAGTTCCGACTACTTGGAATACTGAGGGGGAAGGATTGCTGGAGTCCAGCAGGTTGAGTGAAACTCCGACTCAAAAATAAAAAATAAAATGTGTGAAGTGTTTTCACAGTGGTGCACAGACTGGACATTTTTTTTTTTTAACTTGGAGTCTCACTCTGTCGCCCAGTCTGGAGTTCAGTGGCATGTTTATGGCCACCACAGCCTCGATTTGCTGGGCTCAGATGATCCTTCCGCCTCAGCCTTCCAAGTAGCAGGAATTATGGGTGTGCGCCACCATGCCCAGCTGATTTTTTTTTTTGAGTTGGAGTCTCACTCCATCACACAGGCTAGAGTGCAGGGGCACACTCATAGCCACCCTGGTGTTAACCTGCAGGGCTCCAGCGATCCTCCCACCCCACCCTTCCATGTAGCTGGAACTACAGGAGTGTGCCAACCCGCCTGGCTAATTTTTGATTTATTGTATAGTATTTAATATGAAGTGGTTCATTTTTCACTATTTCGTAAAAAGTGTGTTTGAGTTGCTGGTAGGTGATCCATGAGATGTCTCTTAAATTTGCTATGTAATTTCCCCTAACTTTGAAAGATAGAATTGGCTCCCTCACTGCATGGTACTTCCTTGGTGTTGTTGCTTATATTTCAGTTTATAGCAAAATGCAAAATCAGTTGGTATTTCTATTTTTATTATTTTTTTTTGAGTTGGAGTCTTACTCGGTCGCCCAGACTGGAGTGCAGTGGCCGCTCCCGGCCACCGCAGCCTTGTCTGCTGGGCTCCGGCGATCCTTCCACCTCAGCCTTCCGAGTAGCTGGAATTACAGTCATGCGCTACCACGGCTGGCTGATTTTTTGATTTATTGTAGAGATGAGGTCTCGCTGCCCAGGTGGGTCTCAAACCCGCGGGCTCAGGCAATCCACTCACCTCAACCTCCCAAAGGCGCGGGATTTCAGGCTGAACCACCGAGCCCGGCTGGTATTTTTATTTATTTATTTATTTATTTATTTATTTATTTATTTATTTTTGAGTTGGAGTCTCACTGTTGCCCAGACTGGAGTGCAGTGGCCGCTCTCAGCCACCGCAGCCTTGATCTGCTGGGCTCCGGCGATCCTTCCGCCTCAGCCTTCCAAGTACCTGGAATTATAGGCATGCGCTACCACGCCCAGCTGATTTTTTGATTTATTGTAGAGATGAGGTCTTGCTGCCCAGGCGGGTCTCGAACCCGCAGGCTCAGGCAATCCACTCACCTCAGCCTCCCAAAGGCACAGGATTACAGGCTGAGCCACCGAGCCCGGCTGGTATTTTTATTTTTAAAAATACATTTGTTTCCCCAGTGCTTGGTGTGTGGTAGGTGCTTAATCTTAATGCTTTGAAAAAGTAAGTTTTCTTTGGCAAAAGAGAGAATTAATATTAAAACTAGATCTTATAATACATAATCATATGAACCATTAGCTGAGATTTTTAGAATCTTTTTGTTATGGCCAGTTTTTTTGTTTTAATGATATTCATTGTGATATAATTTAGCCAGTACAAAGTTGAGTGATATGATGTCAGAAGTTTTAGTGCGGATACATATTAGGAACATTTTAATCTGTAGAGCTGAATAATGCTTATTCTTTGGAAGCAAGCTATTATAATAGATTCTTCCTTTACTTGCCCACTTTGCCACCCGCCTTCTCAGTTGTTGGGAATTCTATTTTAACATTACACGTGTACTTTGAGCTCTTTGCTGGAGAAGGAACCTAATGTGATAAATCCAGTAAAATCAGCAGTACTCACCCTAGGAATGTTCTTTAAATTGTTGCATAGAGAGAGACTGAATGGTGTGAATTGTAGCTATGAGAGTTTCAGTCTGTGAGCCCAAAGTAGGGTTGATTATTTTGTCATTCAATCTTCATTATATGTTGAGCACCTACCATATATGGTACTGTATGATGTACAGTAGAGGACACACAAAAGAAATAAAAGCCATGGTTCCCTGTACATGAGGCCCTGACAATTTAGTTGAGGAAGAAGATTAAAAAGGAGTTTAATCTTAACAAGCAGTATTGTAAGTGCAAAGTACTGTGGTATAAATCAAGGGCTTTGCATTTCTTAATCCCATAGTTATATTCTCAGAGTTATATACAGTCTTATTTTGTATCAGTTTTCAATTTTTTTTTTTTTTGAGTTGGAGTCTTACTCTGTCACCCAGACTGGAGTGCAATGGCTGCTCCCGGCCACCGCAGCCTCAACCTGCTGGGCTCCGGCGATTCTTACGCCTCAGTCTTCCAAGTAGCTGGAACTACAGGCACGCACTACCACACCCGGCTAATATTTTTTTGATTTATTGTAGAGATGAGGCTCGCCAAGTTGCCCAGGCGGGTCTCTAACCCGCGGGTTCAGGCAATCCACTCACCTCAGCCTCCCAAAGGGCGGGATTACAGGCTGAGCCACCGAGCCCGGCAGTTTTCAATATTTTAACTTGACTCGTAAGTTTTGCATTTCTTTTTTTTTGAGTTGGAGTCTCACTCTGTAACCCAGACTGGAGTGCAGTGGCACGCTCCTGGCCACCGCAGCCTCAACCTGCTGGGCTCCAGCAATCCTTCTTCCTCAGCCTTCCAGGTAACTGGAATTACAGGCTCGCACTATCATGCCCGGCTAGTTTTTGATTTACTGTAGAGATGAGGTCTCGCCAAGTTGCCCAGGCGGGTCGAACCCGCGGGCTCAGGCAGTCCACTCACCACAGCCTCCCAGAGTGCTGGGATTATAGGCTGAGCCACCAAGCCCGGCTAGGTTCTGCATTTTTCTCTCATCTTTTAACATTTCTAGTTTCAGTAAGATGTTGATTTGGCTCTTAGTTTATTTGATGAGAGAAAAGCCATATATAGGAAGAATCCTCTGCCACTATGTTGCATCCAAACCTTTTAATCTATCACATCTATAAAGAAAATACATGGCTAGGCTCAGTGGCTCACGCCTATAATCCTAACACTTTGAGAGGCTGGGGTGAGAGGATAGCCTGAGCCCAGGGATTCAAGACCAGCCTTGTCAACTTGGTGAGACCTCTTCTCTACAATAAATCAAGAAAAATTAGCGGGGCGTGGTTGTGCGTACCTGTAGTTCCCAGCTACTTGGAAGGCTGAGACAGAAGGATCACCTGAGTCGCAGGTAGAGGCTGCAGTGGTCGGGAGCGTGCTACTGCACTCCAGCCTGGGTGACAGAGTGAAACTCCAATTAAAAAAAAAGAAAATACATAATTTGAAAAGGTGAAATGTCATTTATTCTTTATAAGTGTGACAGAGGCATACTTGCATGATTTTGCTGTATGTAGATTGTTCCTTGGCATGCTTCCTCCATTCATGTAAGGAGACAGAATGGTAGAGGGGGAGAAGGGTATAGAACTTGGAGAACAAATATGAGTTTAAAAGTACCTCTTTTCATATTCAAACATTTTTTTTGAGTTGGGGTCTTACTCTGTCGCCCAGGCTAGAGGGCAGTGGCTCGCACACTGCCACTGCAACCTTGACCTACTGGGGCTCAGGTGATCCCTCTGCCTCAGCCTTCCAAGTAGCTGAATCTACAGGTACTCGCTACCGTGTCCGGCTAATTTTTAAATTTTTATTTATTGTAAAGGCAAGGTCTTGCCAAGTTGCCCAGGCTGGTCTGATATTTGACTTTTTTAAAGTAAGAAAGCAGGATTTATTGAGAGGACAGAAAAGCTCCTACAGTGAGAGGGCACCCGAAGGGGTTACCCTGATATTTGACTTTTTTTTTTATGAGTTGGAGTCTCACTCTGTCATCCAGACTAGAGTGCAGTGGCCACTCCCGGCCACTGCAGCCTCGACCTGCTGGGCTCTGGTGATCCTTCCGCCTCCGCCTTCCAAGTAGCTGGAACTATAGGCGCGTGCTACCACGCCCGGCTAAGTTTTGATTTATTGTAGAGATGAGGTCTCATCAAGTTGCCCAGGCAGGTCTTGAACCCCCGGGCTCAGGCAGTCCACTCACCTCGGCCTCCCAAAGTGCTGGGATTACAGCCTGAGCCACCAAGCCTGGCCTGAATTTCTTTTCTTTTCTTTTTTTTTTTGAGTTAGAGTCTCACTCTGTCACTGAGACTAGAATGCAGTGGCCGCTCCCAGCCACTGCAGCCTCCACCTGTTGGGCTCTGGCGATCCTTCGCCTCAGCCTTCCAAGTGGCTGGAACGACAGGCGCGTGCTACCACGCCTGGCTAATTTTTTGATTTATTGTAGAGATGAGGTCTCGCCAAGTTGCCCAGGTGGGTCTCGAGCCCACGGGCTCAGGCAATCCACTCACCTCAGCTTCCCAAAGCGTGGGATTACAGCTGAGCCACCGAGCCTGACTTCTGAGGTTTTTTATTTTAATTTAATTTTTAATTTTTTTTCTTTTCTGAGTTTTTATTTTCCAAACTGAAACTCTCTACCTGTTTAACACTAACTCCCTATTTCTACTTCCCTTCAGTTTTTGCTCTGCCTATTCAATCTCTCTTCTGGCAACCAGTGATCTTTCTGCTGTCTTCATCATTTAGCCTTCCTTCCTTTTTAAGTCTGAATAATATTCCATTTTGTGTGTATTATACACACTACATTAAGTTGCTTCAGCCTTTTGGGTATTGTGAATAATGTTTCTATGGATTTAGGTATACTTTCTGTCTCTGTAAATTTGACTATTCTAGGTACCTCGTATAAGTGGGATCATATAAAAAAATTTTTTTTTTTTTTTTGAGTTGGAGTCTCACTCTGTTACTCAGATTGGAGTGCAGTGGCCGCTCCCGGCCACCGAGTGGCCACTGCAGCCTTGACCTGCTGGGCTCTGGCGATCCTTCCGCCTTAGCCTTCCAAGTAGCTGGAATTACAGGTGCGCCCTACCACGCTCGCCTAATTTTTTTGATTTATTGTAGAGATGAGGTCTCGCCTGCCCAGGCGGGTCTCAAACCCGTGGGCTCAGGCAATCCACTCACCTCAGCCTCCTAAAGGCGCAGGATTATAGACTGAGCCACTGAGCCTGGCAAATTTTGTCGTTTTATGTCTGGCTTATTTCACCTAGCATAATGTCTTCAAGTTTCATGCATTTTGTAGCATGTGTTAGAATTTCCTTATTTATTTATTTATTTACTTATTTATTTATAGAGTTGGAGTCTCACTCTGTCGCCCAGGCTAGAGTGCAGTGGCATGCTCATAGCGACTGCAGCCTCGAACTGTTTGGCTCAGGTGATCCTTCCGCCTCAGCCTTCCAAGTAGCTGGAACTATAGGCACGTGCCACCTTGCCTGGCTAAATTTTTTATTTATTGTAGAGATGAGGTCTCGCCAAGTTGCCGACACTGGTCTCGAATCTGTGGGCTCAGGCAACCCTTTTGCCCCGGCCTCCCAAAGTGCTGGGATTATAGGCGTGAGCCCCCGCACCTGGCCTCCTTTTTTATTTTTAAAGACTTCATTATTTTTTTTTAGAGCATTTTAGGGCTCATAGCAAAATTTAGAGGAAGATACAGAGAGTTCCCATATGCCCTTTGCCCCCATACATGCACAGCCTCCCCAATTATTAACATCCCCCACCAGAGTGGTGTATTTGTTATAACTGGTGAACCTAAATTGACATATCATAATCATCCAAAGTCCATAGTTTACATTAGAGGTCTTTTTTTGTGTGTGTGTGTCAGAGTCTCACTGTCGCCTAGACTGGAGTGCAGTAGCATGCTCATGGGTATCACAGCCTCCACCTGCTGCGCTCAGGCTATTCTTCCACCTCAGCCTTCCAAGTAGTTGGAATCACAGGCACGTGCCAACACACCCAGCTAATTTTTTGATTTACTGTAGGGTCATTACAGTTTTTTTTTCCTGTTAACTTTTTTTGAGAAAAAGTAGTCATGGTATATGTGGCAAAGACCACTATCCATCTATGCAAATCTGTTCTCTCCTTTGGGCATAAAGCTAGTCAGAATTCTCCAGTCTCCTTTGCAGTTCAGTATGACCATAGGATTGAAGTTTCTCCTAGTGGAATGTGAGTGGAAATGGGCCTGTTCTAGAAAGACTTCCTTCATGTGCTTCTCTTTTGTCTACCTCTCCTGGCTATTTAGGATGTAACATCTGGGTTAGCCTTGTGCTCAAGATGAAGAACTGCTGTCAGCCTGAGTCCTGGAATGACTCTGGAAAAGAACTGACTTAATGACCTGCATAGTTTTACTAGAACGGATATTTTGGGATCTTTTTTTTTTAGCTTTGCCTACCTTTTCTGGTAAGTAAGCCACATGTTTGTCTCTATATAGCAGTTATATGTACCTTGAGTGTCTAAGTAGAGTTAGGTAATTCTGTTAGGACTGGAGATGAGAGGTGTGTATGGAGATGCGGAAAGAGCAAGCTAAATTCTCTTCTTTAGTGGGAATTTTATAGATGATGCCTAAAACTGGATAAAAGAAAAAAAGGGAAAAGCATATAGTGATATGGAGCATATACTGAAAGATTTACCCACAAAAATTGAAAATTTTTGCCCCTAACAATTGGGAAATTGTTGGGGTAGAAGAACATTGTTTTTTGTAATAAGCCTGTGTGTACTTATTCACCTTTTTAATCTCTGTGCGTGTATAGCTTTGTTAAAAACGAAAATAAGAAAAGATGTTTGGTAAATAACAAAACTGAATGAAATTCTGATTCTTTTTTTTTTTTTGAGTTGGAGTCTCACTCTGTCACCCAGACCAGAGTGCAATGGCCGGAGGCTCCCGGCCACTGCAGCCTCGACCTGCTGGGTTCCGGCGATCCTTCCGCCTCAGCCTTCCAAGTAGCTGGAACTACAGGCGCGCGCTACCACGCCCGGCTAATTTTTTATTTGTTGTAGAGATGAGGTCTCGTCAAGTTGCCCAGGCGGGTCTCGAACCTGCAGGCTCAGGGAATCCACTCACCTCGGCCTCCCAAAGTGCTGGGATTACAGGCTGAGCCACCAAGCCCGGCCTGATTCTTTTTTACAAAAGCCAAAAAAAGATAATCAGTCACTTTTTGCTTAATGCATTTGGTGACAGGGAGTTCACTACTTTGTGAGGAAACTTGTTTTATTGTTGAGTAGTTTGAGAGGTCAGAGAGTTCTTCCTTGTACTGAGATAAAATCGTTCATTCAGAAACTTCTATTCTTGAACTCTTTGGAACACATGGAATACTCTATTTCTTCTTCTCTCACAACTTTCTTTCTTTTTTTTTTTTTTTGAGAAAACAGGATTTATTGAGAGGACAGAACATCTCTCATAGTGGGAGGGGACCCGAGGGTGTTGCCCTTCTCTCACAACTTACAAATGACCCTTTATTTATCTTTTATTTGTTTTTGAGTTGGAGTCTCACTCTGTTGATCAGGCTGGAGTGCAGTGGCATGCTCACGGCCACCACAGCCTCGACCTGCTAGGTTTAGGTGATCCTTCTGCCTCTGCCTTCCAAGTAGCTGGAACTACAGGCGTGCACTAACACACCTGGCTTATTTTATTTATTTATTGTAGAGATAAGTTCTCACCAAGTTGCCCAGGCTGGTCTCAAACCCCAGGGCTCAGACAGTCCTCTCGCTTTGGCCTCCCAAAGTGCTGGGATTATAGGCTGAGCCACTGCGCCTGACCATGACCCTTTAAATTGTCTTCATGGACGGACTCAGTGGCTCAGCCTGTAATCCCAGCACTTTGGGAGGCCGAGGTGAGTGGATTGCCTGAACCTGTGGATTCGAGACTACTCTGGCAACTTGGTGAGACCTCGTCTCTACAATACATAAAAAATTAGCCAGGCATGGTAGTGCATGCCTGTAGTTCTGGTTACTTGGAAGGCTGAGGTGGAAGGATCGCCGGAGCCCAGCAGGTCAACCTGGGGTGGCTGTGAGTGTGCTACTGCACTCCAGCCTGGTTAGGGGAGTGAGACTCTAACTTAGTCGATAGACAGATAGATAGTCAGTCTTCATGGTCCACCCCAACATCTTAAATTTTCCATGCAATGATAATGAAAATTGTCATTGATTTTGAGACTGATTAACATTAGGTCCTTCTCTTCCGGAGGACTGTTCAGTGGCTCATGTTCTTTTGACTGTCACTTTGTTAGTTCTGTGGTTGCTACCTGTGTTGCCTTCTCTCTGCTGCCTGTCAGCCTTAATTTGCAGCTGATGTCCTGTGGGGTCATATGTCAAGAGCTGACCTTGGTAGTGCCCTTGGAATTATCAGTGTTGATCCTATTGTTGTCCTTATTGGCCTGCTAGCTTCTCCCAAATCACTAAAATTCCTGTTAACTTCCTTAGAGGGTAGCCTAATGCTTTCAGCTTCTTAGAGCATATGCTTTCAAGGAATTCGAGAAAAGTTCCTCTGGGCTTGGTAGACATCTGTGCACTATCACACAACGTAACATGCCAGAGGATTCCTTCCTTGCCAGTAGTCACCCGGGGTTTCTGAAGAAAGCCTAGGTTTCTTTATTCTGTCATCTCAATAAGAATCATTTTCCTACCTGAAATTTTACCTGGTGGTTGAATATGGCTTGTTTCCTTCTTATCTAAGTATATTAGTCCTAGTGTTCTGGCTCCTACTGTCAGTTTTAAAGTTCTCTTACAAACCCAATAGCTCACTGCCTAACCTGCCCAAGTTCCTCTGGAGAGGGAAATCATTCTCTTCCTGGTTCTCTATAGTGAAGGCTGGACATAACATGTGTTGAAGAATAGAGAAATATTAAGTAAATTGTGACATTAAAAATAAAATACAACCAGGCTTTGTGGCTTATGCCTGTAATCCCAGCACTTTGGGAGGCTGAGACAGGATGATTGATTGAGCGCAGGAGATCAAGACCAGCCTAGACAACATAATTGGGTGTGGTGGTACGTGCCTGTCTTAGCTACTCAGGAGCTTGAACCTAGGAATTCGAGGCTGAAGTGGAGTAAAGCGTAGAACCCAAATTGAATAGATCCTATTTTAAATTATAGAAAAATAAAAATGCATATAAAAATAGACCAGGAATGGTGGCTCATGCCTATAATCCCAGAATTTTGGTAGGTCGAGGCAAGAGGATTGCTTGAGGCCAGGAGTTTAAGACCAGCCTTGGGCAACATAGTAAGACTTTGTTTCTACCAAAAAAAAATTAGCTGGCTTGGTGGCACATACCTTTAGTCCTAGCTACTCAGGATACTAAGGCAGGAGGCTTGCTTTGGCACGCTCATGGCTACCCCAGCATCGACCTGCTGGACTCTGGCTCCGGCGATCCTTCCACCTCAGCCTTCCAAGTAGCCAGAACTACAGGCGTGCGCTACCATGCCTGGCTAATTTTTTGATTTATTGTAGAGACGAGGTTTCGCCAAGTTGCTGGGGCTGGTCTCAAACCTGCGGGCTCAAGTAATCCACTCACCTTGGCCTCCCAAAATGCTGGGATTACAGTCTGAGCCAACAAGCCTGGCTGATAGTTTTCAATAAATATTTGTTGATTGTTTGATGAGTTGAATGTGGAAACAGTTCTTTCTTTCTTTCTCTCTCTCTTATTTTTTTTGAGTTGGAGTCTCACTCTGTTACCCAGGCTGGAATGCAGTGCATGCTCATGGCTGGCTACTGCAGCCTTGACCTGCTGAGCTCAGGCGATCCTTCCACCTCAGCCTTCCAAGTAAGGGACTATAGGCATGCACCACCACGTCTGGTTAATTTTTAGATTTACTGTAGAGACAGAGTTGGTCTTGAACCCCTAGGCTCAGGCAGTCCTCTTGCCTTAGTCTCCCAAAGTACTGGAGTTGCAGATATGAGCCACTGCACTGGCTTGGAAACATTTCTTTTTGATGGCTTTAGTGCTAATGCTATTGTAATACTAACATTACATTTTTAAAAAATGCCCAATTATTTCAGTCTTTCTTTGATGCAGCACAGTTTCTCCATATTCTTTTTTTTTTTCGAGTTGGAGTCTCACTCTGTCACCTAGACTGGAGTGCAGTGGCCGCCCCCGGCCACTGCAGCCTCGACCTGCTGGGCTCCAGCGATCCTTCCGCCTCAGCCTTCCAAGTGGCTGGAATTACAGGTGCGCGCTACCACGCCCGGCTAATTTTTTGATTTATTGTAGAGATGAGGTCTCACCGAGTTGCCCAGGCGGGTCTCAAACCTGCGGGCTCAGGCAATCCACTCACGTCGGCCTCCCAAAGTACTGGGATTACAGGCTGAGCCACCGAGCCCGGCCTATTTCTGCATATTCTCACCATCCTTATTGACCTTCTCTGGTTCTCTTTAAGTATGGTACCCACTGAGTGTGGTGGTTCACACCTGTAATCCCAGAACTTTGGGAGGAAGAGGCGAGAGGATTGCCCGAGCCCACAGGTTTGAGACTAACCTGGACACCTTGGCGAGATCTCGTCTCTACAATAAATCAGAAAAATTAGCCAGGTGTGGTGGTGTGCTCCTGTAGTTCCAGCTACTTGGAAGGCTGAGGTGGAAGGATCGCCTGAGCCCAGCAGGTTAAGGCTGCAGTGGCCGTGAGCATGCTACTGCACTCCAGCCTGGGCAACAGAGTGAGACTCCGACTAAAAAAAAAAAAGTATGGTATCCAAAACAGGACACACTCTTCTAGATTTAGACAATCCAGCCCAGCATGTAGAGGAATTATTTCCTCTCAGGATCTGGATATCACATGTTCCTTTTAGGATTTCTTGTAGTGTGTCCCATTGTTGGCTCATACTGGACTTACTGTGTGCATGTAGGACACGTACACACTCTCACACTTTACGCAGAACACTTTTGACGCCAGATACGTGTTAGATTTTTCCTCAAACATTAGGCATTTCTCCACTAGACGCCAGTGGTATTCCATAATTTAATTCTAACACTGTCTACCTGGAAATAGTGTCAGATCCTATAGATTGAGGACTTCGTCATCCCTCAAAACTGCCTCCACTCAAATGCCAATCATACGTCTCAGGTTGTGACCTGTACTTGTGACCAACTTGCTATAAATTGGGAGTTCCCACAACTGCTTTTTGGATTTAATTAATTCACTGGAGTGAACACTTTATTTACATTTATTCATTTATTATAAAGGATATTGTACAGGATACAGATGAACAGCCAGATGGAAGAGATGCATAGGGCAAGGTCTGTGGGAAGGGGCATGGAACTTCTGTGCCCTTTCTGGGCACACCACCCTCCTGGTACCTCCTTGTGTTCAGCAGTCTGGAACGTCTCCAAGCCCTGTCCTTTTTGGTTTTATGGAGGCTTTATTATGTAGACATGATTACTTAAATCATTGGACATTAGTGATTAGCTTAACCTTCAGCCCCCTCTTCACACTCAGGAGATTGAATGTGGGGTAGGGTGGGACAAAACTGAAAGTTCCAACCCTTTGATCATGTGGTTGGTTTCCCCTGGCAACAAGCCCCCATCCTGAAGCTATCTAGCAGCCCACTCGAAGTTGCTTCATTAGAACAAAACATGCTCCTATCACCCAGAAAATTTTAAGGACTCTAAGGGTTCTGTGTCACACGCTCTTATCATCCAGGAAATTACAAAAGTCTTAGGAGCTCTGTCACAGGAACTGGAAGTAGAGGCCAATATATATTTTTTTGTTATATGATATTGCAGTAGGTTTTTATTTATTTTACATGTTGTAGAGATGAGATTTTGCTATAGTTGCCTAGGCTGGTCTTGAACTCCTGCCTCAGGGGATTCTCCTGCTTTGGCCTCTCAGAACACTGGGAATATAGGCGTGAACCACTATGCCTGGCCCTCGGTAGGTGTTTAAAACTTTAGTTTTGCTAGCACATTATAACAATTTCTAACTCCTTTCCCAGTAAATGTTTACCTGTTGATATAACAGAAGTGGCCATCTTGTGTTTTGTGGGTTTTTTTGAGTTGGAGTCTCTCTGTTCCCCAGGCTAGAGTGCAGTGGCACGCTCACGACCACCACAGCTTTGACCTGCTGGGCTCAGGTAATCAATCCTTCTGCCTCAGCCTTCCAAGTAGCTGGAACCACAGGTGCGGGCCGCCACGCCCAGCTAATTTTTTGATTTATTGTAGAATCAAGGTCTCACCAAGTTGCCTAGGCTGGTCTCGAACCCCTGGACTCAGGAAGTCCTCTTGCCTCAGCCTCCCAAAGTGCTGGGATTATAGGCATGAGCCACTATGCCCGGCTGAAAAATTTTTAAGTCAGGATCTTACTCTGTTGTTTAGGCTGGGGTGCAGTGGCATGATCACGGCTTACCACAGCCTTGACCTCCTGGGTGCAAGTTGTCCTTCCACCCTAGCCTCCCTAGCAACCGGGACTACAGACTTGTGTCACCATGTCTGGTTAATTTTTTGACTGTTTTTGTAGAGATGATGTCTCACTATGTTGCCCAGACTGATCTTGAACTCCTGGGCTTAAGCAATCCTCCCACCTAAGCCTCCCAAAGTACTGTGATTACAGGCATGAGCCACTGTGACTGGCCAGAAGAAAAGGTTTTAGTATATAATATTAATTTGTTTTTATAGCCACACAGCCATGAAATATAATTTAAGTTTTAATTAATTTTATTTATTTTTTTGAGTTGGAGTCTCACTCTGTTGCCCAGGCTAGAGTGCAGTGACACACTCACAGCCACTGCAGTCTCGACCTGCTGGGCTCAGGCGATTCTTCCACCTCAGCCTTCCAAGTAGCTAGAACCACAGATGTGCGTGTGCTACCACACCTGTCTAATTTTTTGATTTATTGTAGAGATGAGGTCTCTCTGTGTTGCCCAGTCTGGTCTTCAACCCACGGGCTCAGACAGTCCTCTCACCTCAGCCTCCCAAAGTGCTAGGATTACAGGGATGAGCCACCACGCCCAGCTAAAATAAAATTTTTAATCTTAATTTTTTTTTTACTGGACGAAGTAGTTCAATAAAGCAAAAGTGCTGACTTGGTGGCTCATGCTTATCATCTCTGCAGAAGGATTGCTGATGCCAGGTGTTTGAATTGAGACTGATCAACATATGAGACCCCAGCACCACCAAAAAAAAAAAAATTAACTTTTTTTTTTGATGTGTGCATTTGTAGTTCTAACTACTTGGGAGGCTGAATCAGGAGGATTGCTTGAGCCCAGTAGTTTTTTTTTTCTTTTTGAGTTGGAGCCTCACTCTGTCACCCAGACTGGAGTGCAGTGGCCGCTCCCGGCCACCAGAGCCTTGCCTGCTGGGCTCTGGCAATCCTTCTGCCTCAGCCTTCCAAGTAGCCAGAAATACAGGCGCGCGCTACCATGCCCGGCTAACTTTTTTTGATTTATTGTAGAGATGAGGTCTCACCAAGTTGCCCAGGCGGGTCTCGAACCCGCGGGCTCTGGAAATCCACTCACCTCAGCCTCCCAAGGCGCGGGATTACAGGCTGAGCCACCGAGCCCGGCTGAGCCTAGTAGTTTTAAGGTTACAGTGAGGTATGATCTAGCCACTGTACTCCAGCCTGGTGACAGAGTTAGAGTGATCCTGTCTCAAAAAAAAAAAAAAAAAAGTATCTAGGGTCCATAAAAGTTGTAATGTGGCTCTGTTTAGAACGATGAAAACCAGTCAAAAATGACTTTTTCTTTCTTGAGATGAGGTACAAATAGCTGTCAGTAAGGAAGGTGGAGGGCATATAACAAACTTTGCCTTATGTTAAGGTAGTTGTGGGACATTTATGAAGAAAAGTGGATTATGTAATGCATTTTTTACCTGGTAGATACTCTTCAAGAGCCTAAGGCAGGTTCTGTGACTCACTTTTTGCATGATAAGGAACAAGTCCTGGGGATATAAGCCTTTCTCCCAAAGAAGTATGGTATGTTAGTGACAAAATAAGAAGTTCTAAGTTATAATTAGGATTTTGCTTTTTACTACCATTCAGCATTATCTTTCGTCTTCACCTTTTTTTTTTGAGTTGGAGTCTCACTCTGTCGCCCAGACTGGAGTGCAGTGCCCGCTCCCGGCCACCGCAGCCTCACCTGCTGGGCTCCGGTGATCCTTCCGCCTCAGCCTTCCAAGTAGCTGGAACAACAGGCGCGTGCTATCACGCCCAGCTAGTTTTTGATTTATTGTAGAGATGAGGTCTTGCCAAGTTGCCCAGGTGGGTCGCGAACCCGCGGGCTCAGGCAATCCACTCACCTCAGCCTCCCAAAGGCACGGGATTACGGCCTGAGCCACCGAGCCCAGCTCGTCTTAACCTTTTTAAAAAATAAAAATATTTCATGTTACTTGTTTTATTATTTTTTTAGATTAGAAAATATAGTTTATTCAGAAAGTAAATTAGAGAGAAAGAGGAGATTCACCTCTCCAAGATAGGGGAGGAGGCCAAAGCCAGGAAACATAGCCTGGCCAGAGCTCAAAGAGCACACGGCCACACCAGAGACTAGTAAGGTAATGACTTGTAAATGGCCTACTTGTTTTAAATATGTCCAAGAAAGAGACATGACATTCAATTTTATATTTTTCTTGTTTGCCGTATTTACTGACCAAATTTAGAATATTGTTTAAAACTTCAGTCATGCTGGGTGCAGTGGCTCACGCCTGTAATCCTAGCATTTTGGGAGGCTGAGGTAGGAGGATTGTCTGAGCCCATGGGTTCAAGACCAGCCTGGGCAACTTGGTGAGACCTCATCTCTACAATAAATAAAAAAATTAACTGAGCTTGGTGGCACATGCCTGTAGTTCCAGCTACTTAGAAGATTGAAGCAGAAGGATCACCTGAGCCCAACAGGTCAAGGCTGCGGTGGTCGTGAGTGTGCTACCACACTCCAGCCTGGGTGACAGAGTGAGATTACAACTCAAAAACAAAAACAAGAGCAAAACTTCAGTCACCATGGCTCTATGACTTACTTTTCTGTTTTGCTACCCATAACAGAACCCAGAAAAAAGAATTAGAAATAATTGAGTCACCCGGGCTCGGTGGCTCAGCCTGTAATCCTGCGCTTTGGGAGGCTGAGGTGAGTGAATTGCCTGAGTCCGTGGGTTCGAGACCCGCCTGGGCAACTTGACAAGACCTCATCTCTACAATAAATCAAAATGAGCCGGGCGTGGTAGCGCACGCCTGTAGTTCCAGCTACTCGGAAGGCTGAGGTGGAAGGATCGCTGGAGCCCAGCAGGTGGAGGCTGCGGTGGCTGGGAGTGTGCCACTGCATTCCAGCCTGGGTGACAGAGTGAGACTCCAACTCAAAAAAAAAAAAAAAAAAAAAAGAAAGAAATAATTGAGTCATTGCCATAAGGGCTTGCTTTTTTGCGAGTTTCTGTGATACTGAAGAGGGCTGAATATGCAAGATAGTCACCAAAAATCTGTAGCCATCTTTTTTTTTTTGAGTTGGAGTCTCACTCTTGCCCAGGCTGAAGTGCAGTGGCAAGCTCACGGCCACCGCAGCCTTGAACTGCTGGGCTCCGACGATCCTTCCGCCTCAGCCTTCCAAGTAGCTGGAATTATAGATGCATGCCACTGCACTCGGCTAGTTTTTGTGATTTATTGTAGAGATGAGGTTTAATCAAGTTTCCCAGACTGGTCTCGAACCCCTGGACTCAGGCAATCCTCTTGCCTCAGCCTCCCAAAGTGCTGGGATTACTGGTTGAGCCACCAGGCCTGGCTGCCAGTAGCCATCTCTTTTTTTTTTTTTTTTTTGAATTGAAGTCTCAGTACTTCGCCCAGACTGGAGTGCAGTGACATGCTCATGGCCTCCCCAGCGTCGACCTGCTGGGCTCCAGCGATCCTTCTGCCACAGCCTTCCAAGTAGTGGGAACTACAGATGTGCGCTACCATGCCTGGTGGTAGCCATCTTTTAAGAGAAGCTTGTTATATGCCAGATTCTGTGTTAAAAACATTGTGTTAAGTATCATTATTGAATTTAATCTCCTGAGTGGCCTTTTGTTTCTGACTGTGTCCACTTTCAGTATATTCTTTTTTTTTTTTTTTTTGAGTTGGAGTCTCACTCTGTCGCCCAGACTGGAGTGCAGTGGCCGCTTCCGGCCACCGCAGCCTCGACCTGCTGGGCTCCGGCGATCCTTCTACCTCAGCCTTCCAAGTCGCCGGAATCAGTATATTCTTAATATGGCAGCCAGAGAGATGCTGTTACATTAGATGGGCTCTTACTATGTTGCCTAGGCAGTGCTGCTCTCGAACTCCCAAAGTGCTGGGATTACAGGCATGAGCTACTACGCGTGGCCTTCATTCAGATTTTTTTTTTTTTTTATGTTGGAGTCTCTCTCTTTTTTTTTTTTTTTGAGTTGGAGTCTCACTCTGTCGCCCAGGCTGGAGTGCAGAAGCACACTTATGGCCACCCTAGCTTCGACCAGCGGGCTCCAGCGATCCTTCTGCCTCATTCTTCCAAGTAGCTGGAACTACAGGCATGCACTGGCATGCCTGGCTAATTTTTGATTTGTTGTAGAGACACGGTCTTGCCAAGTTGCCTGGGTGGGTCTCGAACCCACAGGCTCAGGCAATCCGCTAGCCTCGGCCTCCCAAAGTGCTGGGATTACAGGCTGAGCCACCAAACCTGATCTTCTATGGGCACTCTTTTTTGGTGTGTGTTGGAGTTTCACTCTGTCGCCCAGACTAGAGTGCAGTGACCGCTCCCGGCCACTGCAGCCTCTACCTGCTGGGCTCCAGCGAACCTTCTGCCTCAGGCTTCCCAGCTGGAACTACAGGCATGCGATACCACGCCAGCTAATTTTTGATTTATTGTAGAGATGAGGTCTCACCAAGTTAGCCAGGGGGTCTCGAACCCGCGGGCTCAGGCAATCCACTCACCTCAGCCTCCCAAAGGCACAGGTTTACAGGCTGAGCAACTGAGCCCGGTTTATGGGTACTCTTATTACAGCATTTTGCAAATGAAAAAACTAAAGCCCAGAGTGGTTAAGTAATTTGCATAAGGTCACATGGCTCTTAAACCTCCTGCAGAATGGCTTTATCTCCCATCATATCTCTCCATGCCTTCTGTGCTCAGTCATGGGAGGCTAAATATTTGTGTATACGTATGAATGTACATATCATATACAAATTCCAGCTTTGCTCATACTGTTTCCTCAATGAGGATAGCCAGCCTTCTCGATCCCTCCCCCTTACTAAAGTAGAGCTTTATTTGCAGAAGAAACGGTGATTTAGGGAAGATTTAGTGGGCATGACGGTTGTTTGGTGAGGTAGAGGGATGAATATCGTGAGCTGAGGCCAAGAGGGGGGAAATGCATAGACTGTATATCAAGGAGCATTTGTTTAGGGTACGATAGCCTATGGCGTTAAAGAGAAGCAAAGTTATGGTCCTGCTACTGCAGGAGCTAGCGTTTTGTTTTGTTTTGTTTTGTTTTTTTAGAGATAAGTTTTCCCAAGTTGCCCAGACTGGTCTCGAACCCGTGAGCTCAGGCAATCCTCTCCCTTTGGCCTCCCAAAATGCTGGAATTATAGGTGTGAGCCACCGCACCTGGCAGAGCTGGTGTTTATTTTTTTCTATCTTGTTGCCATTTGAAGGTTTTTGAGCAGAAGAGTGATAATGCAAAACAGTGCTTTGATTTTTGCTGTGGTGATGAGAATAGGTTGGAGCAAGAAGAGGCTAAAATTAGGGAGAATACTTAGGAGGTTATTACAGTGATATGATTCTGAAGTAAGGTGATTAGGGCTAAAGGGAGAAATAAGAGTGGAAAGTAAAGGCATGGAGATGAGATACTTAAAATTTGACTTGTAAAATCTAAACACCTTACTGTGATCTACAGCATGTTACATGATCTGACTTGCCTACCTCTGCAACCTTTTCTCCTACCTCCTTTCCTCTCACTCTGCTTTGGCCACACTGGCTTACTCTCTTCTTTGAATGAGTTGTTTGTCTTGACTTTAGTACCTTTGTACCTACCTTTTCTTTACATGGAATATTCTTCCTCAAGTCTAGGCTCTTTCTACCATTCAGTTCTTTGTTTAATTTTAATCCTTTTTTTTTGAGTTGGAGTCTCACTCTGTCACCCAGACTGGAGTGCAGTGGCCGCTCCTGGCCACCACAGCCTCGACCTGCTGGGCTCCAGCGATCCTTCCGCCTCAGCCTTCCAAGTAGCTGGAATTACAGGCGCGCACTATCACGCCCGGCTAATTTTTTTTGATTTATTGTAGAGATGAGGTCTCGCCAAGTTGGCCAGGCGGGTCTCGAATAATTTTTTTTTTTGTTGAGTTGCAGTCTCACTCTGTCGCCTAGACTGGAGTGCAGTGGCCGCTCCCAGCCACCGCAGGCTTGACCTGCTGGGCTCCGGCCATCCTTCCACCTCAGCCTTCCAAGTAGCCAGAACTACAGGTGTGCGCTACCACGCCCGGCTAATTTTTTGATTTACTGTAGAGATGAGGTCTCGCCACGTTGCCCAGGCGGGTCTCGAACACGCAAGCTTAGGCAATCCACTCACCTCAGCCTCCCAAGGTGCGGGATTACAGGCTGAGCCACCGAGCCCGGCTTTTTTTTTTTGAGT
Organism: Cephalopachus bancanus; assembly: GCA_027257055.1. NCBI lineage: Eukaryota > Metazoa > Chordata > Mammalia > Primates > Tarsiidae > Cephalopachus > Cephalopachus bancanus. The sequence goes on from JAPVLO010000513.1 coordinate 35,540, forward strand.
TGGAGTCTCACTCTGTCGCCCAAACTGGAGTATGGTGGCCGCTCCCGGCCACCACAGCCTGGAACTGCTGGGCTCCAGCGATCCTTTCGCCTCAACCTTCCAAGTAGTTGGAACTACAGGCACGTTCTACCATGCCTGGCTAATTTTTGATTTATTGTAGAGATTAAGTCTCGCCTAATTGCCCAGGGTCTCGAACCCCACGGACTCAGGCAATCTAAGCCTCAGCCTCCCAAAGCGCTGGGATTACAGGCTGAGCCACCAAGCCCAGCTGCTGCACATATTTTTATTTTATTTTATTTTATTTTTTATTTTTTATTTTTTTTGAGTTGGAGTCTCACTCTGTTGCCCAGACTGTAGTGCAGTGGCCGTTTCCGGCCACCGCAGCCTCAACCTGCTGGGCTCCGGCGATCCTTCCGCCTCAGCCTTCCAAGTAGCCAGAATTACAGGCATGCGCTACCAGGCCTGGCTGATTTTTTTGATTTATTGTAGAGATGAGGTCTCGCTGCCCAGGCGGGTCTCAAACCCGCGGACTCAGACAGTCCACTCACCTCAGCCTCCCAAAGGCGCGGGATTACAGGCTGAGCCACCGAGCCCGGCTGTACATATTTTTAAATAAAATTATAAATAGAATAATTAAGTACATTTGAATTTTGATAATACATATCTACAAATGAGAAGAATGGAATTCTTTTAAGTCCATGTCTCTGTCACCCAGGCTGGAGCACAGTGACCATATCCCAGTTCACTGCGTGCAGCCTCAATCTCCTGGGCTCAGGCGATTTTTCTGCCTCAGCCTCTCTAGTAGCTGGGACTATAGGTGTGTAACACCACACCCGGCTAATTTTTTTTTTTTTGTAGGGGTCTGATCTTGCTGTGTTGCCTTTGCTGGTGTTGAACTTCTGGGTTCAAACAGTCCAGCTGCCTCAGCCTCCCAACTTGCTAAGATTATTGGCATTAGCCGCTATGCCAAACCCTGAAGGATTTTAAACATTCTGTTAGATTCTTCTGAGTTTTAAAATAAAAACATTAATTGAAGATTAATAACTTCCATTTTAAGGCTAGGTAGAAGCTCCTAAATTACCCAGATAAATAGTTGTTGAGGCAGGGAAATTCTCTTTTTATTTGTATTGAGGTTTGAAAAATGCTGCTGGAACTGGACTTTGAACTTGGAAAGTATATTCCCTGCAAATTTTCATGGGAATGGACATCCCTAATACTGTTTTAAGTCTTGACAGCACAGGAAGCGTATGCATCCGACGTTACTTGTGATTTAAACAATGTTAACCTTTATTGAAATGAATTTTTTGCAACATAATTCTGCTTATAATCACTTTTGCCTTTTGACTTTATTTTGAATTCATTGATGCATTACCAAGTCTGTTAGAAGAACTACTTTCCAAAGCTATTCGGTGTTTAATAATAGAAGATGACGGTGCTTCTCATTCAAACAAATTTCAGCTTACTCTGAGCTCAAAAAATTGCAATAAGGCCGGACTTGGTGGCTTAATTTGTAATCCCAGCGCTTTGGGAGGCTGAGGTGAGTGGATTGCCTGAGCCCGCGGGTTCGAGACCCGCCTGGGCAACTTGGTGAGACCTCATCTCTGCAGTAAATCAAAAAAATTAGGCAGGTGTGGTAGCGTGTGCCTGTAGTTCCAGCTACTTGGAAGGCTGAGGTGAAAGGATTGCTGGAGCCCAGCAGGTCGAGGCTGCGGTGGCCGGGAGCGGCCACTGCAGTCCAGTCTGGGCGACAGAGTGAGACTCCAACTCAAAAAAAAAATTGCAATAAAACTTTACCTCTTTGTCAAGCCCAATAAATTTTTAGTGGTAGGACAAGTCAGGATATTCAGCTTTTGTTACTTTTTTTTGTTTTGAGTTGGAGTCTCACTCTGTCGCCCAGACTGGAGTGCAGTGACTGCTCCCGGCCACTACAGCCTTGACCTGCTGGGCTCCAGCTATCTTTCTGCCTCAGCCTTCCGAGTAGCCGGAATTACAGGCACACGCTATTACGCCTGGCTAATTTTTTTTGGATTTATTGTAGAGATGAGGTCTCGCCTGCCCAGGTGAGTCTTGAACCCACGGGCTCAGGCATTCCACTCACCTCAGCCTCCCAAAGGCACGGGATTACAGGCTCAGCCACCGAGCCCGGGTAGCTTTTGTTTCTGACAAAAGTTCATGATGTCAAGGATATTTAAATCTATGAGTGTTGTCGGGCTCGGTGGCTCAGCCTGTAATCCCACGCCTTTGGGAGACTGGGGTGAATGGATTGCGTGAGCCCGCGGGTTCGAGACCCGCCTGGCAGGTGAGACCTCATCTCTACAATAAATCAAAAAATCAGCCAGGTGTGGTAGTGCGTGCCTGTAATTCTGGCTACTCGGAAGGCTGAGGCGGAAGGATCGCCGGAGCCCAGCAGGTCGAGGCTGCAGTGACCGGGGGCGGCCACTGCACTCCAGTCTGGGTGACCGAGTGAGACTAACTCAAAAAAAAAAAAAAAAATCTATGAGTGTGAAGTTAATTGACACTACTGTTTGAACAACACAGATATTTTCTGCAGAATACTTTTTGTTGAATAATGCAGTGAGTAACTATAGGCTTAACCTTACATTTTCACACTCTGTGTACATGTGTCCATCTAGCCATTTCTCTGCCTCACATCAATTTTTGCTACCATGAATTGTAACGTATTTTAGTAGACGGTATTTCAGTTGTATTGCATTTCTGTTTTCCTGTTTTCTTTGAAAATATTCTTGCCTATTGTTGTTCCATGCAGATTCTTTATAGAGGCTAATTATTTTGTCACTTCAAACTTGCGTTAATTCCTCAAATAAAAATTAGCTGAGAAGTATAGGTTAAACTGTTGACTCAGCCGAACATGGTCACTCACGCCTGTAATCCCAGCACTTCAGGCGGTGGAGGCAAGAGGTTTGGCAGAGCCTATGGGTTTGAGACCAGCCTGGCAACATGGCAAGACCTCGTCTCTACAATAAATAAAAAAATTAGCCAGGTGTGGCATGCGCCTGTGACTCTAGCTACGTGAAAGGCTGAGATGGAAGGATCTCCTGAGCCCAGCAGGTTGAGGCTGCAGTGTGCCACTGTACTTTAGCCTTGGCGGCAGGGTGAAACTCTCTCTCAAAAAAAACCAAAAAATAAAAACCAAAAAACTGTTGACTCATCAAGAGCCAAGGAAAATCACTAAAATCATTTGCCTTGATGTTGCATGATTGTTTTTTAACTAAATAAAATTGATTTCTGTACTAATGTTGCACTTTAAGTGACTATTTTTGCCAAAAGACTAATAATCTTAAACAATTTATTTTCTCTGGGTATATTTCTTTGACTGCTACAGTCAAATATGATTTAGTTAACTCATCATTATAAATGACTTATTCCTCGCTTGGCTAACAGATGGACCACTCAGCTTACTTTGGTTGTGTCCCTCATTTGTAGTTTTTATTTTTTAAATTTTTATTTTATTTACTTATTTATTTTTGAGTTGGAGTCTCACTCTGTTGCCCAGATTAGAGTGGTGGACTCTCCCTCTGTCACCCAGACTAGAGTGTAGTGGCATGCTCCCGGCCGCCGCAGCCTCGACTTGCTGGGTTCCGGCAATCCTTCCGCCTCAGCCTTCCAAGTAGCCGGAACTACAGGCGCATGCTACCACGCCCGGCTAATTTTTTGATTTGTTGTAGAGATGAAGTCTCTCCTAGTTGCCCAGGCAGGTCTCGAACCCGCGGGCTCAGGCAATCCACTCACCTCAGCCTCCCAAAGTGCTGGGATTGCAGGCTGAGTTACCGAGCCCGGCTGTAGTTTTTATTTTTGTGAAGAAATTTAGGTGTGGTGAGATATTCCATTTTATGTTTTCTAAATTTTATTACTTTTCTTGTGAGTTGGAAATACTGTGATGAGTGCTTAGTCTGGTATTGTTGATATACGAGAGGCATCTCCCAAAAAACAGAATTTATGTATAAAAAATTGTGTATTACGTGTTTAAATTTCAGTCACCTTCAAAGTACTCTCTGTTTGATGCAGTATATTGAGATGCTTTTTCTACTGCTCAAAACAGTTTTTGAACGTGTCAATTTTGATGCCTTTTAGTGCTTCTGCTGTTTTTTGTTTTACCTCTTCCACATCAGCAAAACGTTCCCCTCTGAGGACTGTTTTCATCTGGGGAAACAAAAAAGAAGTCACTCAGGGCAAGATCAGGTGAATCCTTGAGGGTGGGGTGGGGGTAGGGATCATGCTGTTTTTGGTCTAAAACTGCTGAACACTCAGCAGTGTGGGTAGGTACTTCGTCATGGTGGAAGAAACAGTCACCTGTTTGCCACAACTTGGGCTGTTTTTTCTGCAAATCTTGATGCAACCTTCTCAAAACTTCCAGATAAGTCTATGGAAGTTTTTAAGGCCAGGCATAGTTTGGTTGACCGTTTGATCTGGAGGAACAAATTCCAAGTATACTGCCCTCCAAGAGATAATTTCGGTTTTTTTTGGGTCTCCTTTGTATGTTGTATTCTTTCATCCTAGCTGGAGTGTGTTGCACAATAAACATAATACTTTGCCATTTAGTTTGATACTAAGATAATTTATATTCCATTGTATCTCTAACTCTTTACACTTGAAGACATCTCACGGACCACCCACCTATAACTCCACTGTACTTTTTACAAAATAATGATAAACGAATTGCTTCATATTAAATAGTGTAGCATTGGAACCAGTTGTTTTATTGTAATGCTATCTGACTTGCAATGGAATTTTGGACATTGCGGAACTTATTTATGACAAAAAAGTCAAAATTTTATATCCTATATGTTTCTAATGTGTGGTAACATGTTAAACAGTCACTGACACGCATTGCAGGTTCATTGATATATGATATGTGCAACATCAATTTGTTTGATGTTTTCCACCTGGTGTTTTTCTGTTTTCTTCCTCCCACATTAATAATATGTAGTTTATTGTCTAGCCTTGTTCGAAAAAGATGTGGCAGGACACACTTGTGATTCCTAAACACTAGTTCTAACTGATCAATCATATCTTAGTATAGTCCACCTTTTTATTTGTTTTCTTGTGCAATTTGAATGGAAAACTTCAAGGAAACATACTTTTTGAAAAATTTGCACTTGCTTAAGTTTGTCCTATATAATCACCAGGAGTCTCTTTATGTCCCCTGAGAGGGGACATCAGAGTGGTTTGCTAGATTTATGATATCCCCTTCAGAGAGGATATCTAAGTGCAAAGGTTAAAATTTATTTGAAGTTCACTTTTATCTGTGGATTGTAGTATTTTGTCAACTCCTTTATTTCAGAAGAATAAGTCTATTGAGAGTAAAATCATATTCGATGGGGGCAGGTTAGTGAGGGAAGTAATTTTGGATGACATCTCAATAACCCTTAAGTCAGTACTTAGACTGATTTATGTCAAGATTGGTATTATCTTAGATGAAGGGAAAAAGTAAAGAGAGTTTATATATTTTGTTTATTTATTTATTTATTTAAGGAAAGATTTGCACAATTTTGTGTTTTTTATGTACTGCCTGAAGGGCTATTACACTTCCAAGTTTCTAATCTTAGGTCTTTTATGTGAAAAAATGCATATGAATATGAACTTTCTTTCCCCATTAAGAAAAATGCTTAAGACTTTTGAAGGCCAGGCATAGTAGGTCATGCCTGTAATCCCAGCACTTTGAGGGGATGAGACGGGAGAGTTGCTTGAGCTCAGGAGTTTGAGACCAGCCTGGGCAACATAGCCAGACCTCATCTCTACAAAAAACCAAAAGATTAGCCAGGAGTGGTGACATGTGCCTGTAGTCCCAGGTCCTTGGGCGGCTGATGCAGGAGGACTTCCTAAGCTCAGGAGGCTAAGGCTGTAATGAGCTGTAATTGTGGTACTGCGTTCTTGTCTGGGTGAAAGAGTAAGACTCTGATTCAAACAATAAAAAGTGACATTTGATCTGGTATGTAATACAATGTAGGATAATTTTTAAAACTGGACTGTAGTGCTCTTACTTTGATGTAAATTGTCAATCTTGGCTGATTTTGCGTTGGATAACAAATAACAGGAATTTTTTACTTTTGTAATTTTTTTTGTTTACACAAGTCTCAACAAAATTATGAAGTTGTAGGAAGCTTTAATAGAGGTCTGAATTTGTAAATAAGTAGTGGGGTTACAGGCATGAGCTACCATGTCTGACATAATTTTTCTTTTTTTTGAGTTGGAGTCTTACTCCGTGGCCCAGGCTGGAGTCCAGTGTCACGCTTACAGCAGCTCCATCGTCGACCTGCTGGGCTCCGGCGATCTTTCTGCCTCAGCCTTCCAAGTAGCTGGAACTACAGGCATGTGTTACCACGCCTGGCTAAGTTTTTATTTGCTGTAGAGACACGGACTCGCCACGTTGCCTGAGCTGGTCTCGAACCCACAGGCTCAGGCAATCCACTTGCCTTGGCCTCTCAAAGTGCTAGGATTATAGCCTGAGCCACCAAGCCTGGCCATAATTCTTAATAAATTACTGATAATTTAAAAAATAAGTCCTAGGCTGGTGTGGTGGCTCATGCCTATATATTAGCTCTTTGAGAGGCCAAGGTGGAAGGATTGCTTGAGCCCAGGAATTTCAGACTAGCTTGGGCAACATAGGAGGATCCTTTCTCTACAAAAAAATAAATTAGCCAGGTGTGGTGGTATGCCCCTGTAGTCCTAGCTACTGGGAAGGCTGAGATGGGAGGATTGCTTGAACCAGGACTTCGAGGTTGCAGTGAGCTATGATCATGCCACTGTACTCTATCCTAGGGAACAGAGTGAGACACTGTTTCTAAAAAGAAAAAAAAATTGATAATGGCTAACAGTTATTTTTATTTTTTATTGTATTTTTTTTTTTTTTGCGTTGGAGTCTCACTCTGTCACCTAGGCTGAAGTGCAGTGGCATGCTCACTGACACCGCAACCTCGACCTGCTGGGCTCAGGCACTCTTTCCACCTCAACCTTCCAAGTAACTGGAACCACAGGCACATGCCACCATACTGGGCTAATTTTTTTGTATTTATTGTAGAGATGAGATATTGCTAAGTTGCCCAGGTTGGTCCCAAACCTCTGGGCTCAGGGAATTCTTCCGCTTCCGCCTCCCAAAGTGCTGGAACTACAGGTGTGAGCTACCATGCCCAACCTGTTAACGAGTGACTATTCATGTGCCTTTTTTTCTTTAGTGGCACATGTACCATCCTTTGTGTTTTATATTTATTTATACCTCACTTAATGCTCTTTAAATCCCTATGATGTAGTTACTGTTATAGTATTCCCATTTTAAAGTGAGGAAACTGACTGGGCATGGTGGCTCTCATGACTATAATCCTAGAACTTTGGGAGGTGGAGGCGGGAAGATGGTTTGGGCCCAGGAGGAGTTTGATTCCATCCCATGCAACATAGCGAGATCTCACCTCTACAAAAATATTGAAAAGTTAGCTGGTTATAGGTGGCATTGCACCTGTGATCTCAGCTACTTGAGAGACTGAGGTAGGAGGATCACCTGGGTCCAGGAGGTCAAGGCTGTGGTGAGCCATGATCATGCCATTGTATTCCAGCTTCGGCGACAGAGGTGACCCTGACTCAAACAAAACAACAGCAAAAAAAGTCCAAAAAGCAAAAAATAAAAAATAAAAAAAATTAAAAAAAAGTAGAGACACAAAGAAATTAAGTCATATGTCCTAGTAGCACAGTCAGGAAGTGGTAGAATTGTGATTCAGTGTGACTGTAGAATCTGTTCTTAACTACTTTATGGAACTGCGCTGGTCTGTCTGCTGTTGTCCTTTCTCAAGCTTTATCTTTTTATTATTTATTTATTTATTTTAGAGTTGGCTTCTTGCTCTGTTGCCCAGACTGGAGTTCAGCAGTACAGTTACAACTCATTGCAGCCTCAACCTCCTGGGCTTAAGTGATTCTCCTGCCTTAGCCTCCTGAATAGCTGGAACTATAGGCATGTGCTACCATGCCCAACTAATTATTTATTTATTTTTTAAGTTAAAATAAATTTTTTTGGAGAGACATGTTCTTGCTATGTTGCTCAGGCTGGTCTTGAACTTCTGGCCTCAAGCAGTCCTGACTTGGCCTTTCAAAATGCTGGGATTCAGGCATCAGCCACTGGGCTTGACCATTCTTTCTCAGCTTTAATCACTTAAACTGTGCATTTCTAGGGTCTGCATTTCAGAAATCCCACTCTCAGAGGGACCATTACTCCTTAGGGCCTTGGTGTTCCTTTATTTTTGATGGAATTTATATGCATACTCTCCCATCTCCTCTCCCCTTCTTTCAGTAGACTTGGTATATAAATCATGGATGAATAAAACTGGTAAAGTAGAGAAGCCAGGAGGCATTTAAATTTTGGTTCTTGAAAGACAAAAATTGGCCGGAAGTGGTGGCTCATGCCTATTATCCTAGCACTTTGGGAGGCCGAGGTGAGAGGATTGTCTGAGCCCACAGGTTCCAGACCAGCCTGGTGGGGGGGGCAACTTGGTGAGACCTCATCTCTACAATAAATCAAAAAATTAGCCAGGCATGGTAGTGCACGCCTGTAGTTCCGGCTACTTGGAAGACTGAGGTGGAAGGATCGCCGGAGCCCAGCAGGTCGATGCCGGGGTGGCCGTGAGTGTGCCACTGCACTCCAGCCTGGGCGACAGAGTGAGACTCTAGCTAAAAAAAAAAAAAAAAAGACAATTATCAGTTTATTAATTATCTGGGCTATTCAGACAAGAAACATTTTCTTTTTTGTCTGCTAGTAAGAACTGACTGGTGTTAGACAAAGTATTAGTTTAAAAATGAGGCTAAAGAAAAATCTAAATATCGAAGACATTGCAAATCCTTTCATGTCAGCCATCCCATTAGCTGGGACTACGGGTGCACACTACCATGCCCAGCTACTATTTAAATTTTTTTGTAGAGATGAAATTTTGTTATGTTGCCTATACTGATCTCAAACTTGTGGGCTTAGACAGTCCTTGTGCCTTGGCCTCCCCAGTTGTTGGGGTTACAGACTTGATCTGTTGCTTGGCCCCAGTAGCATTCTTGATTCTCTGCTGTCATCAGTGAGTATTGGTTATCTCATAATAGATTGTCTGATCATTGATTGTAAGCTTTTGAGAGCAGAAACCATGCCTTTGTGTTCCAGAGTTTATGTATGGTAAGTGGTCAGTAAATGTTTGACTTGAATTAATGCATACTCTGTTCTTTTATATCATGGGCCTTTGCACAAGGTATTCCTTCTGCTTAGAATGACCTTCTCTTCCTTGTCTGCTTTGTAAGCTTCTAGTCATTCTTTAACACCAAACCATATGTGATACTTCAGTGACAGTTCCTCCTTCCACTGTGCTTCTATAGCTTTTCTTTTCTTTTTTTTTGAGTTGGAGTCTCACTCTGTTGCCTAGGCTGGAGGGCAGTGACACGCTCATGGCCACTGCAGCCGCTGGGCTCAGGCAAGCATTCCATTTCAGCCTTCCAAGTAGCTGGAACTGCAGGCATGCGCCACCACACCTGGCTAATTTTTTGATTTATTGTAGAGATGAGGTCTCGCCAGGTTGCCCAGGCTGGTCTCGAACCCGTAAACTCAGTCAATCGTCTCACCTCGGCCTCCCAAAGTGCTGGGATTATAGGGATGAGCCACCGTGGCTGGCTAGTTTTTCTTTTCTATTCCACTTTTTTTTCTTGAATAGGAGTCTTACTCTGTCACCCAGGCTGGAGTACAGTGGCATGCTAACGGCCACCATAGCCTCAACCTGCTGGGTTCAGGCGATCCTTCCACTTCAGCTTTCCAAGTAGCTGGAATCACAAGCATGTGCCACCACACCCGGCTAGTTTTTTGATTTATTGTAGAGATGAGGTTTCACCATGTTGCCCAGGCTGGTCTTGAACCCTTGGACTCAGGCGATTCTCTCGCTTCCGCCTCCCAGTATGCTGGGATTACAGGCATGAGCCACTGTGCCCAGCTTTTCCTATACCTCTTACAGTTATTTGGGAGTACAGAGTGGGTTATCTAAATATTTGAATGAATGATGGTATATCAGCATCATGAATTTGTAGATATGATGAAAATCTTCCAAGTGTTCAGTGTCCGAGCCCATTTCACAGGGAAGTAACCTATGTTAGAGAAGTCTATTGTCTTTGTTCATTTTTGCTGCTATAACAGGATACCACAGACTAATTTATAAGAGAAATGTATTAGCCTGGCTTGGTGGCTCAGCCTGTAATCCCGCGCCTTTGGGAGGCTGAGGTGAGTGGATTGCCTGAACCCGTGGGTTCGAGACCCGCCTGGGCAGTGAGACCTCATCTCTACAATATAACAAAAAATCAGCCGGGCATGGTAGCGCATGCCTGTAATTCCGGCTTCTCGGAAGGCTGAGGCGGAAGGATCGCCGGAGCCCAGCAGGTCGAGGTTGTGGTGGCCGGGAGCGGCCACTGCACTCCAGTCTGGGTGACAGAGTGAGACTCCAACTCCAAAAAAAAAAAGAGAAATATATTTAATTCAAGGTTTTGGACACTGAAAAGTCCAAGAGCATGGTGTCGGCATCTGGTGAGGGTCATCTCATGGTAAGAAGGTAGATGAGAATATGTGAGAGGAGAGAGAGAGAGAGAGAGAGAGAGAGAAGCCCCGAATGTGGTACTCACTTTATAACAACCAACTCTTTAGATAACTAACCCATCCTGTAATGGCATCAATTTGCTTATGAGGGCTCTGCCTTTATGATCCAGTTCCTTCTTATTAGGCACTACTTCCCAACATTGTTGTACTGGGGATTATGTTTCCCGTGCAGCAACTTTTGGGGGAGACATTTAGATCATAGCACCTATGAAATGGGTTTACTAATCTTATCTGGTATTAATCTTGTCTGTTATGGTGATCTTATTTGTTTTACTCTTAAAAAGGCACCCATTTCTCCAAATTCTGGATAATTTATTGTTTTTTTTGTTTACTAACTAGTCACTACTTAGAATGTCCTTCTTTTCTTTCTCATTATGTCTCCTTCAAGACACAACTGACAAGTCTCTTATTCTTTGCAGTCCTTCTAGTGTTCCCCAAGCTCTGAGTGTTCCTACAGTGTTCCCATAAAGCTTTCATCACGGTTTTACAATATAATTATTCTGTATTTTCATCCAGAACTTGAGCTTGTCAACTTTTTATTTATTAATTTCCCCGTTTTAGTGCCTAGCACATAGTTAATGCTTAATAAATATATAGCTGATTTTAGCCTTATATATTTTACTTACGCTTATAAGGATAGATAACCCTTATGCTAATAAGGAAAGAGAATGTAAGGTGGAATTAATCATGAGATAAAAAGTATTCGCTCGCTGGGCTCGGTGGCTCAGCCTGTAATCCCGCACCTTTGGGAGGCTGAGGTGAGTGGATAGCCTGAGCCCGCGGGTTCGAGACCCGCCTGGGCAACTTGGTGAGACCTCATCTCTACAATAAATCGAAAAATTAGCCGGGTGTGGTAGTGCGCGCCTGTAGTTCCAGCTACTTGGAAGGCTGAGGCAGAAGGATCGCCGGAGCCCAGCAGGTCGAGGCTGCAGTGGCTGGGAGCGGCCACTGCACTCCAGTCTGGGCAACAGAGTGAGACTCCGACTCAAAAAAAAAAAGTATTCGCCCTGTGTAATCTCTACAGTTTATACTCTATATACAGATAACTTGCATTATGTACTGCGTTAAAGTTGCTTGAGTAATCTTTATGCTATTTCAGTGCTTTTCTCTCTTTTTTAAACAGGTGTTCCCCTGCCCTCCAGTGGTTAGATCATAGCAATTTTAGTAAAGGTTAAGTTTATAAAATCCTTTTTACAGTGTTTATGTTGAAGTAATAGTTACAATCCTATTTAGTTTACTTTTCAGATAAAACAAATTATACTACATACCTTACCAAAGCTCCAGGACCTTGCCCCAGTATAAAGCCTTTCCTGTTTTCAGTGTCTACTCTCATCCTCAAAGTTGCTTGCTAATCTTGTGGCTGTCCTTTGGTCTGGACAAGGGAGACTCCTGGCTAACATCCTCTTCTTCTCTGTTGTTAGTGATGAGAAGCTGACTGTTGACTTCTTGGTAAGGTGGCTTATACTCCATCCCAGTCCTGCTGTTATGTTTTGTTTTTTTGTTTTTTCTCTAAGAACACCAAATCTTAGCTATCTAGGGAGGCTCCTATATGTCTGATAAGTCTTTTTTTTTTTTTGAAGGAGTCTCACTCTACTGCCCAGGCTGCAGTGCAGTGGCTTCCTCATGGCCACTGTAACCTCAACCTGCTGGGCTCAAGCAATACTTCCACCTCAGTCTTCCAAGTAGCTGGAACTACAGGTGTGCGCCACCACACTCAGCTAATTTTTTGATTTATCGTAGAGACAGATCTCACCATGTTGCCCAGGCTGGTCTCAACCCATGGAGGCCCAGGTAATTCTCTCGCCTCAGCCTCCCAAAGTGCTGGGATTACAGGTGTGAGCCACTGAGCCCGGCCTTATTTTATTTTTTATTTTTATTAATTTATTTATTTTTTGTGTTGAAGTCTCACTCTGTCGCCCAGGCTGGACTGCAGTGGCCGCTCCTGGCCACTGCAGCCTTGACCTGCTGGGCTCTGGCGATCCTTCCGCCTCAGCCTTCTGAGTAGCTGGAACTACAGGCGTGCGCTACCACACCCAGCTAATTTTTGATTTATTTTAGAGATGAGGTCTCACCAAGTTGCCCAGGCGGGTCTTGAGCCTGTGGGCTCAGGCAATCCATTCACCTCAGCCTCCCAAAGGCGCGGGATTACAGGCTGAGCCACCGAGCCTGGCTTATTTTATTTTTTAAAATAATTTTTATCCATGGTTGGTTGAATCCCTGGATGCAAGACTCACACCTATGAGGACCAAATGTATTTAGTCAAAAGGAAGTCAGTAAGTAATTAGACTTTCCTAGAAAAATATTATTATTCAGGTTTTTGTCCTGTCAGTAATATTTATCCATTCCCCTTGGGAGACATAATTTGGGATAAGAGTCACTGGGTACTAGTTTTAAAAAATCACAACTGTACCCCTTTGGAAAATGTTGGCTAAAGTAGGGATACTTATTTGGTACAACTTGAGTATGTATTATAACCCTGTTTTCCAAATCCCACATTATTGGATATTAAATCAATATTTGGTATTTGGACTTGCCTGAAAACCTGGGATCTATGGTCTCATACTTATTTATTCAACAAATATTATATGTCTGCTGTTCCAGGCATTGTGCCAAGCACTCAGAATACAGTGAAGCTGATGATTTAACAGGGAAGTCATATATTAATACTTTTTTTTTTTTGAGTCAGGGTCTCACTCTGTCTCACTCAGACTGGAGTGCAGTGGCACAATCACAGCTTACTGCATCCTGTACCTCCTGGGCTTAGGTGATCTTTTCACCTCAGCCTCCTGAGTACTTGGGACTATAGGCGTGTGCCATTTTGCCCTGCTAATTTTTTGTTTTATAGAGATGTTCTATTATGTTACCTAGGCTGATCTCATAAATAAATATGATTATAGGCATGACCCACCATGCCTGGCCTGTTTTTTTGTTTTTAAAGACAGAGTCTTGTTCTGTTGCCCAGGTTGGAGTACAGTCATGTGATAATAGCTCCTGGCAACCTAAACCTTTTGGGCTCATGCAATCCTCTCACCTCAGCCTCCCAAGTAACTGGGAGTACAGGCGCACCACCATGTCCAGCTAACATTTCTATTTTTTGTATATATGAGGTCTTGCTATGTTACCAAACTGGTTCTTGAACTCTTGGCCTTCAGTGGACCTCCCACTTCTGCCTCTCAAAGCACTGACATTGCCGGCATGAGCCACCATGCCCAGCCAATACATGATTTTAAAAATAATTACAGTTGGGGTAAATACTGCAAAGAAATACAGGGTAGCAGTAACTTGGATGAATTTAGAGTCTGTCATAATCGGTGATCTATCACAGAAACAAAGAACTGAGTACCATATGTTCTCACTCACAAGTAGACCCTGAACATTTATCTTTTTTTTTTTTGAGTTGGAGTCTTACTCTGTCGCCCAGACTGGAGTGTAGTGGCCGCTCTCGGCCACCGCAGCCTCGACCTGCTGGGCTCCGGCGATCCTTCCGCCTCAGCCTTCCAAATAGCCAGAATTATAGGCATGCGCTACCATGCCCGACTGATTTTTTGATTTATTGTAGAGATGAGGTCTCGCCTGCCCAGGCGGGTCTTGAACCCGCGGGCTCAGGCAATCCACTCACCTCAGCCTCCCAAAGGCGCGCGATTACAGGCTGAGCCACCGAGCCCGGCTGAACATTTATCTTAATACTACATGAGAGAGATTGGCAGTAGCAGATCACTGCTGGGGGGAGGTGTGGTAGGGGGCAACATAACACTAATAAAGGTACCTGATCCCAAACCAGGTGAAGTGAGGACCAATGGAGGCCCAGACTTTACCTGTACGATGACCACTTATGAATTGTATCCCACATCTTTAAAATAAAATAAAATAAATACAGGGTACTATGAGAACATGTGAACATGTAACAGGGAGACCTTACCTGATCTTGAGGGTTAGGGAAAATTTCTTGAAAAAGTGACATTTAAGCTTAAGAATTAAGTGTTGTGAATAGGAGTTAAGCTCAAGGTATCTGGGAAGACTTTCTTAGGCAAAGGGTGATTAGGTAAATGGTTATGTGGGCTTGAGATGTGAGACAGCAAGAAGAATGTGTTTCTTAAATGTACATTGATTACATTCTACATTTCTGTCCTCTTCATCCTCCCTTCTCTTAGCATTTTCTAACATGCTTTTAATTACATTACCATGCTGACTTTTTTTTTTGAGTTGGAGTCTCACTCCGTCGCCCAGGCTGGAGTGCAGTGGCACACTCACAGCCACCCCAGCCTCGACCTGCTGGGCTCCGGCGATCCTTCCACCTCAACCTTCCAAGTAGCCAGAACTACAGGCACGTACTACATGCCTGGCTTATTTTGTTTATTGTAGAGACAAGGTCTTGCCAAGTTGCCCAGGCTGGTCTCAAACCTGTGGGCTCAGGCAGTCCACTCTCCTCAGCCTCCCAAAATGCTGGGATTACAGGCTGAGCCACTGAGCCTAGCACTATGCTGATTAAGAAACTTTTAGCTGGGTGTGGTGGCTCATGCCTATAATCCCAGCACTTTGGGAGGTTGAGTTGAGAGGATTGCTTGAGTCCATGGGTTTGAAACCAGCCTGGGCAACTTGGCAAGACCTTATCTCTACGATTAAAAAAAAAAATTAGCTGGGTGTGGTGGCACATGCCTGTTGTTCCAGCTACTTGGAAGGCTGAGGCAGAAGGATCGCCTGAACCTAGCAGATCGACACTGGGGGTGTCTGTGAGTGTGCAACTGCACTCCAACCTGGGCAACAGAGTGAGACTCCAACTCAAAAAAATAAAATAAAATAAAATAAACACTTAAAGCTCTTCATAGATTATTAGCTCCTTGAAGGCAGCTTGCCATTTAAAATTTCTTAAATGATTCATTGAATTAATTTTAATTCCTCCAAGTTACAGATATTAGAGCCAGTCTTACTTTGTCCCTCAGTATGACTTGGTTTTAGTTGTAGTACTAAATGGTAGGCGAGGATGAAGTTGTGTATTATTTAGTATGATTTTTTCTTTTTTTTACCCCTTCTGCTTTGGACATACACTTTTCAGGTTGGCTAGTAAAGGACTTTTTGTAAAAAAAAGAATCCTCTCTTATAACCTAGTGTGTATGTAGCTATTTTTCTGCGAAGGTTCTTTATTATATTAAGATATTTTAAAGAAGTTCATAATCTAGGAGTTTCGGTGTATGGTAATGATTTTATCTGAAGAGTGAGATCTTTTTCTCTTTCAGTCATTTAAGAGAGAGATGTCTTTTTTCAAATCAGTACTGAGAAAATGGGATCTTGGCCAGGCACGGTGGCTCAAGCCTGTAATCCCAGCACTTTGGGAGGCCGAGGCAAGAGGATTGCCTGAGTCCAGGGGCTCAAGACCAGCCGGGTAACTTGACGAGACCTCGTCTCTACAATAAATCAAAAAATTAGCTAGGTGTGGTGGCACTCGTCTATAGTTCCAGCTACTTGAAAGGCTGTACTCCAGCCTGGACAACAGAGTGAGACTCTGACTCAAAAAAAAAAAAAGGGATCTGATAAAATTGGATTTGAAATATAGTTTAGGAATATAGTATATTCTATTGTGTCAACTCTTTGGGGTTCTTGTGTAGACATTTGAACAGTTTATGAGGTACCAGTCTTTCCTCTATCCTAAGCATATAGGTAGCGTTCAAATATTTGTTTAATATGAAAAATGTGCATGTAAATAGGATAGAGTCTATGTGTTTATAGAACAAAATGGTAGGCGAGGATGAAGTTGTGTATTATTTAGTATGATTTTTTCTTTTTTTTCCCCCTTCTGCTTTGGACATACCCTTTTCTGGTTGGCTAGTAAAGGACTTTTTGTAAAAAAAAGAATCCTCTCTTATAACTTAGTGTGTATGTAGGTAACCGGGTAGCTAGGATCAAAATTATGGCTAGACTATTTATATTCCATACATCCTCTCTGTGGTGTGTTCTTCCCCTTAATATTTGGTAAAATCTTGAAAGTTCAGCCAAGGAGAATCAAGGCAATGATTTTTGTGTTAGGCTATACCAATAAAGTGAGCTATGATAACTGAAATGAGAGAATTCTAAAAGCAAGGTGAAACTGAGGAACATCACTTGAGCTGTCCGCTTGGCATTTTTAAAACTTGAGTTATATAAGGATGCCTTTTAAAGGAGGACATCTCTTATGTAGCCAAATGTAGGAGCCAAATACAATCAACTTTAGTTTGAGAAACACTATGCTAAAAGTTGAATGTAACCATTTAAATGGTGACTTGAAGAAGCAAATGAAATTTAAAAAAAAAAAAAAAGAAAAATAAGTGATGGTTATTTGGTACCAGCATGTTGGTAAACCCAAACTGGATCACTAAAGTGGATGTGGCTACATCAAAGAATCACCTTCTTCTCCCCAAGTTGTCTTCATATGTTTTCCAACTGGAGATATCATTTGGGTTGACTTCTCTCTTTTGGGATACATGGTTGTTAACAAGTCATCACACTTTAGGATCAAATTGTTTAATGCTAAATCAACACTCATTTTATTTCTGCCTCAGAAAATGGAAATTTTATATGAGGAAACCTCAGAACCTTTGAGAGGAAGGCATATCTTGGATGAGGTGTAAGCTTCTTACATGGCAGCTTGTAGGAAAGAGGTTCTTGGGTGTCAGGGAAGAGGAGGAAGAGGTGTTAAACTGATACTTTTCAATTTTGTCTAGGATCTTGAATGCGCTTGCTGACAGTGGCTGAATTGGGGGCATCGGAATGACTTCAGAAGTCTGTAAACTTTAGCCTACACGATTTCTTGTCCAGACTATTCCATTAGTTTCTGCTCAAGTTGTCACATATTCCCTCAGGCAGAGCAAAATGAAGATGATCCTTCCTAAAGTGAAAAGTAGGTCTACATCAGTCTTATTGGTTAAGCTTCCTCCTGTTGTTGCGTTCCTTTCAGTCTTCTTATTCTCCTTCAGTGTTTTGTATTAAGTCACAAGTATGTCGGTTTACGTAGTAGGTTTACATTTCTTATAAGAGAGTGAAAGAAAGCAGTTTTGGATCATTGACCACAGATTCTGCTCTCTTACTCCCTACTTTTTTGCCTCTTTTCTGTCTTTAAACAGCTCTTCCTTTTTACTGGTGTGTTAGCAGCACAGAAGAAAGAACAGTTGGTAAAAGGTAGAGAAGGAGAAAGATAACTAGTTTTTGGTGTTTGGGAGAAATACTGTCCATCGACTTAATTCATCAGTTGTCTGACACATAATACTCAGTAATATTTTCTTTGCACCTCATAGCTTAAATGTCTTGAAGAAACCAAAATTGCACAGGATCGAGGCACTAAAGCTCAGATAACACTCTCGTGCAAATTTCCTGTTTTACTGTTTTATCAAGACATCTTTCATTTTTATAGCAGGCAACTTAGTGGCAACTCTTCTCTTTCCAACACCGGAGTGAATCTTTAGGTTTCCACCCCATTTTGCTAGTGTTCTTCCGTCGCGGATGTTGCATACTCGACCACGGGTCTCTCCAGGTCTTTCCTTCAAGGTTTCCCGACGCTCTGGCGTTATCCAAGCCCACCGCGGTTTGGGCAGGAAGACCTGGGATTCATTTGACGGGCTCGTGAAGCCAGGGGGTCTGCGGAGCCCCGTGTGGGTGGGGCTGGGCGCGGCAGGGGCGGGGCCGGCGAGGAGCCCGCGGGAAAGGGTGGAAAGCACAGTGGAGAAAGGCCAGGCGGGCAGTGGTTTCACGGTTTTCACGAAGGCTTCGTGTGCAAGCCTGAGGAAATTAGGTGTCTCTCTTCTGCCTCGTCTTTCTTGATTCTAGAAGCTTCAGTAGGCTTTTCTGAGTTGCTGGGGCCCGGAAAGGCAGCGGCTTCAGCTCCGGGGGCGGGTCCCAAGGGTCTTGTCGCTGCTCTGGGGCCGTTTGGACTCCTGGTGTTGGGGGAGGGGCAAGGGAAGTGCTGCTCGCGCCTCCTCTTGCGCCTGCGCGGCGGGCTCCGAGCGGGTAGGAGCGCGTGCGCGGTGACGTGGACGTCCGGTGCGCGCGCAGGCTCTTCAGCTGGAGCGGACACACGGTGTGCGAACCGAACAGAATAACCCGCCCCCAGCGGGATGTGAAGGACTCCGGGTGAGGCCAGCCACGCCCCGCACGGTAACTCTCGGGCCTGGGTGGAGGGCGTCGCTTAATAATGGCCCGATTGGAGTTTTTGAGAGTTTGAAGCTCTTGTGTGTTTGAAGGGCGTGAGAAACGTTCCGTTGAGCGATCTTCGCACGCCCTGACCAGGCCGGGCCTTGCGCTGGGCCGCCTTTGGCGCGCGCCTAATGGTCTCCTGAGCGAGGCTGCGCATGTCACCTTGCGCGCGTCCCCGGCCTCACTTCCGCGATCGCGCTGCGAACTAACTGGGAACATCGACGCCAGACAGAGCGGCCACGAGGCGGGCGGGGTGAGAAGCGCCGATGCTTGGCCCTGCCCTCGCGTGCGTGGGTGCCGCTCCGCATGGTACGAGCCGCGTGACGACTTCTAGGCCGGTGCCGGGCTCTAGGTCGAGAGCCGTGCTTGGGCGCTGTGCAGTTTAGAGCTCAGGTCTCGGGATTCCGAAACTCCAAGGGAAACGGTGCGGGCGTCGCTTTTCTAAGGAGCTGGGGGCAGCGTTTTGACACCTGTGCAAACGTCTCTTCTAGCATGTAATTTCCAGATTGTTTGAGGCAGGACCGCGAGTTATATAAAGGAGGGCGAGGAAGTGTGCCATATAGGAGTGAGAACTTGGTAAACAAAGGACCGGTGGTTCGTAAGTGCAGAAATGAGGGCGGGGAAACAGGTGGGAAGAGCAGGTGTTATTTTTCTTTTCCCTCTGTGGGGCAGTCTTTGGCTAGTTCTGTTTATATGGTTTCCCGTTTCTGTGAAATAGTGAAGTAGGTCTCTGCTCTCAGTGGAAGGTGTCTTGGACGCAGGCAGATCTCAGCGCACCAGCAACCAAAGTTGAGCAACGTGTGTGTGCGCGCGAAGATTATGGAGAAATTAGGGATCGTTTCAGACTGGGTCGAGAGTGGAAAGTGGTAGTATATTGCTGTGAGGATTTTTGCCTTGCCTTTTGAACCTGGGACTGCCTCCTTTATCTGGCAAGGGTGGAAGCAGGGACGGGTGAATGTGGTCTGAAAGGAGGGTTTGCTGACGGCAGAACAACGTGAGAAACCAAAGCACACTCCTTTTGAGGGAAGACCACTTTCCCAAGGCTTGCGTCGCCGGAGCAAACACGTGGGTCTTCTTGAGAAGTCTGGAGCCCACCCGCGCGCTGCCTGTGGGTGTTGTAGGAGAGCTCGCCAGGCTTGTGCGGCTGCGTCCCTGGTAAACTGCCTGCTCCGCTCCTTTTCGGGCACGACGCCGCGGTTGGGCTGCAGGGAAAGTGCCCGGGGGCGGCGTGACGGCTGCTGGGAAGGGGACTGGCCTGGGAGGCCGAGTGGCTGGTTCTGTAGTCTCCACGGTAACAGAATGCGGCTAGGTCTCGCCGAGCGATCACCAGGTTCCGGCCGGCGCCACGTGATCTCTCCGGACTCTTCCCCGGAAGAGCTTTCCTTGCGGCTTTTTTTCACGTGGTTCTTGGCCAGCTGGCCTCTGCAGTTGAAAAGCGGCGATTGTGTAAATAGTCGACGGCGACTCCTTTCCGGGAAGGCTGGGAGACCCTTTTACTTCCAAGTGTACCGGCTCAGCGCTAGTGCTTCTTTTAGCCTAGGGTTTTATTCCAGCGTTTGTGTGGGTTGGATCCACTTAACAGAAAACATAAGCTAAGGAATTGAATAAATTCCGTGCCTTGTGTACCTTGGCATAGTTACTCCACGTTTCACTACTGTCCGTTTTTGCCATAAAAGTTAGTTCTTCAAATTCTACTTAGAGCTTGCCCCGAGTTGTAGCTAAGGGTCCTTTCTTAGGAATAGAAAATACTCAAGCCAGCCATGATGAGTGGTATCTGGAAAGAGAAGGGGATATTACCCTTAGGCAAGTGCAGTTCTGAGCCTTAAAACCTAAAGTGTTTCAGATAATATTTTGAGATTTCTCCTAGAAGGTTTTTGTGACACCGAGATGCCTAGGATATTGTCTGTACTTACTATTAAATAACAAGGACCATTTCTTTAATTGTTAAAATTGAACTAATCAGTCACAAGCGATTAAGAACATAGTTGGTTCAATTGATCATATGTCAGCAGAAAAAATAGTTGGCTGTTTCACTCTTTGCCAACATTTGCTGTCGTTTTCTGATTATAACCACATTCTATTTTTAAGAAATTAAAAATTTCTGGGTCTGGTGTGTATTGGTAAATACTAAAATTTGACTGAACTCATTCTCTTAAAATTTGAGTTTTATTTTATTTATTTTTGAGTTGGAGTCTCTCTCTGTCACCCAGGCTGGAGTGCAGTGGCACGCTTGTGGCCACCACAGCCTCGACCTGCTGGGCTCAGGGGATCCTTCCACTTTAACCCTCGAAGTAGCTGGAACCACAGGCGTGTGCCACCACACCCAGCTAATTTTTTTTTCTTTATTGTAGAGACAAGGTCTTGCCATGTTGCGTAGGCTGGTCTCGAACCCCTGAGCTCAAGCAGTCCTCCAGCCTCTGCCTCCCAAAGTGCCGGGATTACAGGTGTGAGCTACTGCACCCTGAATATTTGCATTTTTAAAGTAATGGTATGAACTTGGAATTTTGACTTTTTAAAAAAGATTTTTTTGGTTCTTTTTTGGGGGCACAGTATATAAATCGTTTAATTAGGAAACAACCTACTAGACTAACTAGTGTCTTTTATGAGTTGTATGAAGGTCATTTTAGTACTTAAACTTTTCCTAAAGAGATCATTGGTGAAAAGACATTAGGATAGGAATTCTGAAATTGTAACGATATATGGAATTTGTCACTTTACTACCTGAAAATATTCTCTGTGAAAGCTTAAACATTTCCTAAAGAGATTATTACTAAGAAGACATTTAGAGTAGGGACTCTGGAATTGTAACAGTTTATGGAACTTGTCACATTTCTTAACTGAAAATATTCTCTCTGAAAGCCTGTGTGTGTGTGTGTGTGTGTGTGTGTGTGTGTGTGTGTGTGTGTGTGTGTGTCTCTCTCTCTCTTTCTCCCTGTGTGTGTGTGTGTGTGTGTGGGTCTCTCTCTCATAACTTGTCACTTCTTAACTGAATACCTTGAAAGCGTGTGTGTGTGTGTGTGTGTGTGTGTCTCTCTCTTTCTCCCGTGAACTGCACTCCTGAAAATATTCCCTTGACTGTGTGTGTGTGTGTGTGTGTGTGTGTGTTCCTGTGTGTGTGTGTCTCTCTTCTCTCTCCCTGTGTGTGTGTGTGTATGTGTGTGTGTGTGTGTGTGTGTGTGTGTCTCTCTTTCTCCCGATGTGATGTTTCAGAATGTTAGAGAATATTTTCATGTCCACAGCTAAACTTATTTTCTGAGCTCTTTGTTATAGTTATTTTTAAAAATGTGAGGTACAATTCAGGGTCAGGTATACAAGTGGTCTTTATGCTGGTACCCTTGTTGATGAGGCACCCCCCACACTTTTCCACTACTGCCAATGTTATAGTTATTTTATCTAGTTAATTGCCTGATGTTGAGAAACTGAGCTGGAATTTTTTTGTGTCGAGAGAGAGAGAGAGAGAGAGAGAGAGATACACACATGTATCCCAAAACTGTGGTTTTCATTGAAGCTATTGGTTCACTATAGTATTTTTAGAATGTTGCTAGAAGGAGATTAATTTCTTCATGAGTAAACTAGCCTTTCCTAAAGTGCATTTGATTTTTGCAATTGGTTTAAGGTTCTCTTAAACTTTTAACAAGAGTACCTGCATAATAAACCTTGGTATACATAACCCTAAATTTACCCCACATCTTTATTTTTTATTTTTTTTATTTTTCATTTTTTTGAGTTGGAGTCTCACTCCGTCGCCCAGACTGGAGTGCAGTGGCCGCTCCCGGCCACCGCAGCCTCGACCTGCTGGGCTCTGGCGATCCTTCCGCCTCAGCCTTCCACGTAGCTGGAACTACAGGGGCGTGCTACCACGCCCGGCTAATTTTTTGATTTATTGTAGAGATGAGGTCTTGCCTGCCCAGGTGGGTCTCGAACCTGTGGGCTCAGGCAGTCCACTCACCTCAGCCTCCCAAAGGCATGGGATTACAGGCTGAGCCACCGAGCCCGGCTTACCCCACATCTTTAAAAAGTAAAATTAAAAAATAAAGTTTTGAGTGGTCTTAGTGTCAAACTGCTGGATATCCTGAATTGACTGCCCTTTGATTAGAAAATTCATACAGTAGCCCCACAGCATAGGGATATGCTTACAGTGAAGTAGAATCTGTGCTTAGATTAATGTGGAATGGAAATTCAATTTCTTGTTCTTAAACTAGTAAGTTGTTATGGCGCAAAACAGAGATGTCATTTTGATTAACTAATGGATTAACTTGATTAGTAGAGTTTTAAAAACAGGCTTTATACAAATTGTAAATTTCGGTTCTTTTTTCCTTTATGCACGTTGTTACATTTTATATTATATTAGAAGCTAGTATACAGAGTTGAAATAGGGCAATGCCACTTCTCTGCACTTAATTTTTTTGCTTAGGCTAAAGGAAAAACCCAAAATGGGTGTATTTAAAGTTAGTGTAGGCTGCATGTGGTGGCTCAATGCCTGTAATCCCAGCACTTTGGAAGGCAGGGGCAAGAGGATTGCCTGAGGCCAAGCATATGAGTTCAGCCTGGGCTACTTGGTGAGACTTCATCTCTACAATAAATAAATAAAAAAATTAGCTGGGCATGGTGGTGTGCATCTGTGGTTCCAGCTACTTGAGAGGCTGAAGCAGAAGGATCACCTGAGTCTAGCAGGTTGAGGATGTAGTTGTGAGCGTGCTGCTGCACTCAAGCCTGGGCAACAGAGTGAGATTCTGATGCAAACAAAAGTAATCTGTAATTTTTTTATTAAGCTGAACTTCTGTTATTTGGATCTTTGATATCTCAAATTAATCTTTAAAAACCTGTCATTTTCTTTTTTTTTTTTTTGAGTTGGAGTCTCACTCTGTCGCCCAGACTGGAGTGCAGTGGCCGCTTCCGGCCACCGCAGCCTCGACCTGCTGGGCTCCGGCGGTCCTTCCACCTCAGCCTTCCGAGTGGCCGGAATTACAGGCATGCGCTATCATGCCCGGCTGATTTTTTGATTTATTGTAGAGATGAGGTCTCGCTGCCCAGGCGAATCTCGAACCCGCAGGCTCAGGCAATCCACTCACCTCAGCCTCCCAAGGGCGCAGGATTACAGGCTGAGCCACCGAGCCCGGCTAAAAAACCTGTCATTTTCAAAGCATTGGTTAAATTTTCTCTGCCCTGGCTTCACTTGTAATGATTTGAAGTTTTTATCATTATGGAAAGAAAATGTTTAAGAAATTCTGAACCTTTTTGTGTATTCATACGTTTGAGATATTACAACCTGTTGTGTTTTTTTTTTTTTTTTTGAGTCGGAGTCTCACTCTGTCACCCAGGGTGAAGTTCAGTGGCACACTCAAGTCAACCGCAACCTTAACCTACTGGGATTAGGCGATCTTTCCACTTCAGTCTTCCAAGTAGCTGGGACTGCAGGTGCGCACCACCATGCCCAGCTAATTTTTTGATTTATTGTAGAGATGAGGTCTTGCCATGTTGCTTAGGTTGGTTATGAACCCCTGGGCTCAGACAATCCTCTCGCCTCAGCCTCCTAAATGCTGGGATTACGGGTGTTAGCCACCATGCCTGGCTCACAATATTTTTTTTTCACTTACTTGTTTTTTTTTAGTCATATTTAAATGCACTTAAGAATGTTTTGCAGCCAGGCTCGGTGGCTCAGCCTGTAATCGCGCGCCTTTGGGAGGCTGAGGTGAGTGGATTGCCTGAGCCTGCGGGTTCGAGACCCGCCTGGGCAGCGAGACCTCATCTCTACAATAAATCAAAAAATCAGCCGGGCATGGTAGCGCATGCCTGTAATTCCGGCTACTCGGAAGGCTGAGGAGGAAGAATCGCCGGATCCCAGCAGGTCGAGGCTGCGGTGGCCGGGAGTGGCCACTGCACTCCAGTCTGGGCGATGGAGTGAGACTCCAACTCAAAAAAAAAAAAGAATGTTTTGCATACTTGGTCACAAAAATAATTGGTGATTTATTATTTATTTATTTGAATTGGAGTCTCGCTTTGTCGCCCAGACTGGAGTGCAATGGGACTCTCCTGGCCACCGCAACCTTGACCTGCTAGGCTCCAGCGATCCTTCCGCCTCAGCCTTCACAGTAGTTGGAACTACAGGTGTGGGCTACGTAATTGGTGATTTATAACAAAATCTTGACTTTATGGTTAAATACAGTATTAGGAGATGGCATTGTTTGAATTATAGAGGTATTTGTGAGTTTTTTAAGCTGTAGTGTTTTACAAAGCCACCTTATTTGTGACTTCTAAGTTTGTTTAATTTTGTTTTGTTAACCTCTGATAGGTATTGCCTAAGTGTGTTAGTTTTGGAAAACCAATCAACTTCATGCAAAAAGTTTGAGGCAGTTTTGAAAATAACCACCCTGAATTTTATCTAACTTTTAAAAATAAACTCCAAGTCAGAGAGAGATGTTTTTGATTTCCCATCTTTTCTGGATACTAGTGCTTTAGTTAGGAAGTGGTTTTCTATTTTTATCTCTAATTATAATAGGAAACAAGAGTCAACCTTCTTGAAGTCTTGACTTTTAAAATATATATTATCCACAGGCTAACAGATATTTTAAGATTGGAAGCTGTATGGCTAATCTTGTAAGAAGAGGTAAGATCCAGATCAAGTTCTTTTGCTGTTTATCCATAGCTCTGATGAAAGGCAAAGTTAGCCTTTTAAATGATAATGAAGATCATAAATGGCTGAGTTTGATTAAGATTACGGACCCACTTATACAGGGATAGTGATGTAGCATCCTCCTTTTTATATTAAAAGCTATAAGTGATAGCTTTAATTTGGCATATCAGTTCAGTTGAATTTAACAATCTGAATTTTTTTTTTTTTTTTTGAGTCCAGGTTTCGCTATAGGTGTACACCACAATTCCCAGTTAATTTTTGTATTCGTAGAGACAAGATCTCCCTCTGTTGCCTAGGTGGGTCTCTTCTGGGCTTAAGCAATCCTCCCACCTTGGCTTCCCAAAGTGGTGGGATTATAGGCGTGAGCCACCATGCCTGGCACAACTGAGAGTTTTTTTTGTAACTGTTTATTTAGATATAATTCACGTAACAAAAAATTCATTGTTTAAATGTATATACCAAAAAAAAAAACCTCATACCCATTAGTAGTTAGTCCCAATTATACCTCTTCCTTGAAACTGCTAATGTGCTTTCTGTCTCTATAGATTTGTTTATGTTGGAGAGTTTATATAAATGGAATTAAAATCTGTGTCACCTTTTTCTTTATAAACTTTAAGAATTAAATGATTTAATTTTAATTTTATTTTTTTAATATTTGAAGGTTGTATGCTCACAAGTTCATGTTTTTAAAAAAAATATGTATGTGATTCAGGGGATACATGTGCAGGGATACATGTACAGGTTTGTTGTGTAGGTATATTGCGTGATGGTGAGATTTGGGCTTCTGTTGAGCAGTCATCAAGCTGTAGGCTTGGTGTACCCAGTGGGTGGTTTTTCAACCTCCTTCTCTCTCTCTCCTCCCTTTACGAGTCTCTAGTGTCTATTGTGCACATCCTTATAGCTGTGTGTTTTCAGTATTTCGCTTCCACTTAGAAGTGAGAACATGCAGTATTCAGTTTTCAGTTTTCTGTTTCATCATTCACTTAGAAGGATAGTCTCTGGCTGCATCCATGTTACTGCAAATGACATGATTTTGTTCTTTTTTATGGCTGTGGTATTCCATGGTGTATATGTACCACATTTTCTTTATCCAGTCCACTGTTGATGGACACCTAGATTGATTGAGTTCATGTTTTTGCTACTGTGGCTAGTGCTGTGATAAACATACACATGCAGATTTCTTTTTGGTAGACTGATTTATGCTTCTCTGAGTATATACCCAGTAGTGTGATTGCTGGATCAAAAGGTAAATCTGCTTTTAGTTATTTGTGAAATCTCCAAACTACTTTCCACAGGGGCTATACTAACATATATTCTCACCAACAGTATAGGGAGTGTTTTCTTTTCTCCACAGCCTCGACAAGACACAAAATTTGGAAAGTACCAAAGGGTATCTGTTTTCCAAGCCACATAGTTTTCTTTGGATATGACAACCTTTTTTTCTAGACTTATAGCCAACCTTTTCTGTTTTTCTAGAGATGGTTTGTTTGTGTGAAGAATTTTTTTTTGTTTTCTTCTGAGGTGAAGTCTCACTCTGTCGGCTCACGCTGGAGTGCAGTGGCACACTTATGGCCACTGCAGCTTCGGCTTGCTGGGCTCAGGCGGTCCTTCTGTCTCAGCCTTCCAAGTAGCTGGAACTACGGGCACCACCACTCCTGGCGAAGATTTAAAAAATTTATTGTAGAGACAGGTCTTGCCATTGTACATGTTTTTAAAATTTCTTTGGCTTTTTATTTGTTTAAGAATCTGAAAGACAATTTATTTGGCTTTTAAAAAATTTCTTTGACCTGTTAAAGACATGTTGCATAATCTACACATTTTCTGAACATTTTAACCATTAACCCTTTGCACTTTGAGACATCTTGTGGATCACCTACTAGCAACTTGACCACACTTTTCTACAAAATAGTGAAAAACAAATCATATTAAATTCTATAGCGTTGGAACCGGTGATTTTATTGTAATGATTTTTGGCTTATAATGGAATTTTGAACATTGAGGAGCTTATTTATGACAAAAAGTCAAAATTTTATATCTCATATTTCTGATGTGCGAAAACGTGTGAAACAGTCACTGACATGCATTGCAGGATTATTGATACGTGTGCAATAGAAATTTGATGTCTTCCATGTGGTGGTTTTCTGTTCGAGCAGACAATGCAGTCTTGTTTTCTTCCTCACACATTAATAATATGTAATTTATTGTCCAGTCTGGGTACTACTGTGAAAGCACTACTCAACTACTCACGGTCTCTTTCTATATAACTTCAGCTGATTTTTAAAAATGTATATCTCAATATATATTCCATTTCTTTTTTTTTTTTGAGTTGGAGTCTCACTCTGTCACCCAGACTGGAGTGCAGTGGCCGCTCCTGGCCACTGCAGCCTGGACCTGCTGGGCTCTGGCGATCCTTCCGCCTCAGCCTTCCGAGTAGCCGGAATTACAGGCATGTGCTACCATGCCCGGCTGGTTTTTTAATTTTATTGTAGAGATGAGGTCTCGCCAACTTGCCCAGGCAGGTCTCGAACCCGCGAGCTCAGGCAATCCACTCACCTCAGCCTCCCAAAGCGCGGGATTACAGGCTGAGCCACTGAGCCCGGCTTATTCAATTTCTTTATTTGCTTTTTTTGTGCAATTTGAATGGAAAATTTCACGGAAACACACATTTTTGACAAATTTGCGCTTGCATTAGTTTGTCGTGTATAAGCATCAGCTTGTCGTCTATAAGCATCAGCAATCTCTTTGTCTCCTGAGAGGGGACATCAGAATGGTTTGCTAGATTTATGATACCCCCCAGAGGGCACGTGTGAGTGCAAAGGGTCAGTATATCTTAGAGATTATTTTTGTATGCATCCATAAAGTTTATACATTCTCTTTTATGGCTGCATATTATTCTACTCTGAATGTCTTGTCATTTGTATAACTGGTTTCCTCCAGCACCCTCTATACCCAGTCTTTTGCTGTTCTAAATGGGAATGCAGGAGATAATCTAGCATGTCATTTTTATCATAGGTGAGTATATATTTGAGATAAAGTCCTGGAAACCTGCTGTGTCATAGGATGGTATATACATTTGTACTTCTAATATTTTCAAGTTGCTCTGTGTCATAGAGATTCTGTTATTTTATATTCCTAGCAACTGGTTAGGTGAGAATGCTGGTTGACCCACTTCTTTTCCAGCACCTCTACCAAACTTTGATTTTTACCAGTAAAAAATAGTATCTCAAGATGGTTTTAATTTGCATTTCTCTTATTCTGAAACAGTATATATTTTCACAGCCATTTGTACTTATTATCCCCATTTTTTTATTAGGTATTTGGTTTTGTTGATTCGTAGGAACCTTTTTTATATCCTGGAAATGAATTCTTTATGATAATTAGTTGAAAATATCTTTTCCTAGTTAGTCATTTGCTTTTTGATTTTCTGTTCTTTTTTTTTTTGAGTTGGAGTCTCACTCTGTCGCCCAGGCTGGAGGGCAGTGGCACGTTCCTGGCTACTGCAGCCTTGACTTGCTGGGCCCCAGCGATCCTTCTGCCTCAGCCTTCCAAGTAGCTGGAACTACAGTCGCATACTACCACGACTGCCTAATTTTTTGATTTATTGTAGAGATGAGGTTTCCCAGGCGGGTCTCGAACCCGCGGGCTCAGGCAATCCACTCACCTCAGCCTCCCAAAGCGTGGGATTACAGGCTGAGCCACCGAGCCCCAGCTGCTTTTTGATTTTCTTAAGTGGTTTTTGCTAGATTTAATTACATAATGTTGAACTTATGAAAAATGTTTTTGTCATTGGTTTTAGGTTTTGTGTCTTATCAAAAAGCTTTTCTTAGGATTTATTTGAGGATAAAAAAATTAAATGTTAGGTCCATCCAGAATATTTTTCAATATAAGGTCCAGTAAGTTCCAGTGATTTGTCACAACTTATTTTTTTTTTTTTTTTGAGTTGGAGTCTCACTCTGTCACCCAGACTGGAGTGCAGTGGCTGCTCCCGGCACTGCACCTGCTGGGCTCTGGCGATCCTTCCACCTCAGCCTTCCAAGTAGCTGGAACTACAGACGTGCGCTACCACGCCCGGCTAATTTTTAAAAATTTATTTATTGTAGAGATGAGGTCTTGTCAAGTTGCCCAGGCGGGTCTCGAACCCGCGGGCTCAGGCAGTCCACTCACCGCGGCCTCCCAAAGTGCTGGGATTACAGGCTGAGCCACCGAGCCTGGCTCACAGCTTCTTTAAATGTATGCAGTAACAAATTGAGATAGCTTTATACTTACTTTTAAAACCATATCATGACCATATGAAGAGCTAATTTTATACAATTAGCTTTTGGAATGAAAATGGAAATTTAAGCCGGGCTTGGTGGCTCAGCCTGTAATCCTGTGCCTTTGGGAGGCTGAGGTGAGTGAATTGCCTGAGCCTGCGGGTTCGAGACCCACCTGGGCAGCAAGACCTCATCTCTACAATAAATAAAAAAATCAGCTGGGTGTGGTAGTGCATGCCTGTAATTCCAGCTACTTGGAAGGCTGAGGTGGAAGGATCGCCAGAGTTCAGCAGGTCGAGGCTGCGGTGGCCAGGAGCGGCCATTGCACTCCAGTCTGGGTGATAGAGTGAGACTCCAACTCAAAAAAAAAAAGAAAAGAAAAGAAAATGGAAATTTATTTATTAGTAGTAGTTTTTTCACTCATGCCAGGATAACTTGCTATGTAAAGCAATCTTTTGGCAAATTAATTCATACTATTGGGATCCTTTACAAATTTATATCTTTTCAGTTTATCCCCTTAAGTCTGTATACTTTTTTTTTTTCAGTCTCACTGTCACCCAGACTGGAGTGCAGTGGCCGCTCCCAGCCACTGCAGCCTCGACCTGCTGGGCTCCGGTGATCCTTCCGCCTCAGCCTTCCAAGTAGCTGGAACTACAGTCGCGTGCTACCATGCCTGGCTCATTTTTTGATTTATGGTAGAGATGAGGTCTCGCCTGCCCAGGCGGGTCTTGAACCCGTGGGTTCAGGCAATCCACTCACCTCAGCCTCCCAAAGGCATGGGATTACAGGCTGAGCCACCGAGCCCGGCTAGTTTGTATACTTTTAAATAATTTTTTTGAAATTAATATACACTTTTGCTGCTTTGTGAGATACGGTATTTATAGTGAGTTGTTAGAGGGTAGGATATAAGTAATTTAACTAATTAGATTAAAATAAACTTTAAAAGAATGATTAGATACTGTGTAATATCTAATCTATCTGTCTCTGTCAAGCAAATATGTACATATAATCTGAAAGGTAATTTCTTTGGCTTTATGAAGAAACTTTAAACATGTGTGGCATAATCCAGTATCTGATATTCTGGAATATCTATCATCTAACAGTGATTGAAAGAAGAATGGAAGCAAAGTTTTAGAACAACTGAACTATTTCGGGGATGACAATCGTTCTTGTATTTTTGTTCATGAAATAAACATTCACTTTTCTAAAGAGTTTTTTTTTTTTTTTTTGCTTTGCTTGTTTTTCAGGATGGGAAAGCCATTGTGACTATGTGGTGACAACAGTTGTGTTACTACTGAGTTTCCCACTGAAATCATGGAGGAAAAACAGCAGATTATATTGGCTAATCAAGATGGTGGGACAGTAGCAGGAACAGCACCTACCTTCTTTGTCATCCTTAAACAGCCAGGAAATGGCAAAACCGATCAAGGAATTTTGGTTACCAATCGGGATGCCTGTGCTTTGGCTAGTAGTGTGTCATCACCAGGGAAATCTAAAGGGAAGATTTGCCTTCCAGCTGATTGTACTGTCGGAGGAATCACTGTTACTCTTGATAACAATAGTATGTGGAATGAGTTCTATCATCGAAGCACAGAGATGATTCTGACCAAACAAGGAAGACGCATGTTTCCTTACTGTCGTTATTGGATAACAGGTTTAGATTCAAATTTGAAATACATTCTTGTCATGGATATATCTCCTGTGGATAACCATCGGTATAAGTGGAATGGTCGTTGGTGGGAACCCAGTGGGAAGGCTGAGCCTCATGTTTTGGGAAGGGTTTTTATTCACCCAGAATCTCCTTCCACAGGTCATTATTGGATGCATCAACCAGTATCTTTCTATAAACTCAAACTTACCAACAATACATTGGACCAAGAAGGGCATATCATCTTGCATTCTATGCATCGCTACCTGCCAAGGCTTCATTTGGTGCCTGCAGAAAAGGCTATGGAAGTGATACAATTAAATGGCCCTGGTGTCCACACTTTTACCTTCCCACAGACTGAATTCTTTGCGGTAACAGCTTATCAGAACATTCAGATTACCCAGTTGAAAATAGATTACAATCCATTTGCCAAAGGCTTTCGAGATGATGGGCTGAATAGTAAGCCCCAGAGAGATGGAAAACAAAAGAACAATTCTGACCAAGAAGGGAATAGTGTTCCCAGTTCCCCGGGTCATCGGGTTCGTCTTATAGAAGATGAAGGGTCAGAGATACAGCCAGGTGATTTGGATCCTATATCAAGGGGTCTTGAAACATCAGGCAAAGGTTTGGAGAAGATGTCTCTTAATATAAAACGAGATTTTCTTGGTTTCATGGATACTGACTCAGCACTTAGTGAAGTTCCTCAATTGAAGCAAGAGATTTCTGAAAGGTGGGTAATGGTTTTTCTGTTCTTAGAGCTAAAAGGAAGATTGAGATGGGCAAGGTATTGGACTTAAACATATTGGTTCTGTGGAATACTACACACCAGTGGTCCCTAACCATTTTGACATCAGGGACCAGTTTTGTAGAAGACTATTTTTCCACAGAAGGGAAGTGATGTGCAGTCAAACCTCACTGCTAATGTATTTTTTGTTTTTTTTGTTTTTTGAGTTGGAGTCTCACTCTGTCACCCAGACTGGAGTGCAGTGGCCGGGACGGCCACCACAACCTCGTCCTGCTGGGCTCTGGCAATCCTTCCGCCTCAGCCTTCCAAGTAGCCGGAACCACAGGCGCGCGCTACCACGCCCGGCTGATTTTTGATTTATTGTAGAGACGAGGTCTCGCCAAGTTGCCCAGGCAGGTCTCAAACCCACGGGCTCAGGCAATCCACTCACCTCATCCTCCCAAAGGCGCGGGATTACAGGCTGAGCCACCGAGCTTGGCTAGTGCTAATGGTAATCTGTATTTGCAGCTGCTCCCTGGAGCTGGCATCACTGCCTCAGCTCCACCTCAGATCAACAGGCATTAGATTCTTGTTAGGAGCATGCAACCTAGATCCCTTGCATGTGCAGTTCACAGTTAGGATTCATGCTCCTGAGAGAACCTAAAGCTGCTGATCTGACAGGAGGTGAATCTCAGGTGGTACTGTAAGTTACGGGGAGTGGCTGTAAATACAGATGAAGGGTTGCAGGCTTGCTTGCCACTCACCTGTTGTGTGGCCTGTAGGTTGGGGACCCCTGCTATAGACATTGATAAGTGTAAAAAACCACTGTAAGGTATACTAAGCTGGTTTTTCTTTCTGTGACAGATCATTTTTCTATAATGAATATCAGTTGTGTTCAGGATCCATAATTGTAGACTAGTTGAATAACTTATCAGAATGGGGATCTTTTATTCATAGATATTTAGAATGGTCCTTGATATCCATGGGGGACCACCTGTGGATACCAAAAGCTGACAGTGCTCAAGTCCCTTATATAAAGTGGTGTGGTATTGGCATGTGACCTATACACATCCACTTGTATACTTTAAATCATCTCTAGATTACTTATAATACCTAATACAATGCCTACATATCCCTTCATTTGCATGAATTCAGTGTTATACTCAGTATGTAAGAAATTCAAATTTTGGTTTTTGTGAAACCTTGTGAAATTCTCTCTCTTCCCTGCTGCTCTCCTCCCACAGAGTATTTTGGATCTGTGGTTGATTTAGTCCATGGATATAGAACCCTCAAACATGAAGGGCTAACTGTATAGGCAACTTAGGATTACAGTCAGCTTTCTGTGTATGTGTGTGTAGGGGGAGGTTGGTTCCAGGATACGAAAATCTGAAGATACTCAAGTCCCTCAGTTGGCCCTTCATATCTGTGGATTCAGAACCAATGGGTATGGAGGGCCAACTGTAATTGAGAAAAGGGAGAGAAATAGCCCCAAATAATAGCATAAACAAAACTTACCAAAATAAGGTACGTGTAGATTTAAAGTAAGCTTATTTATGTCTAATATTTATGAATTTGCCCAACTAAAAAACAAGCCGAAGGTTATTATTTCTTAAAATATCATGATTACTTTTTCTTTTTCAAAAAGTGCATCTGGCATAAATGAACCTTTGTACTTCTTTTTTTTTTTTTTGAGTTGGAGTCTCACTCTGTCACCCAGACTTGGAGTGCAGTGGCCGCTCCCGGCCACCGCAGCCTCGACCTGCTGGGCTCTGGCCATCCTTCCGCGCAGCCTTCCAAGTAGCTGAAACTACAGGCGCGTGCTAACACACCTGGCTAATTTTTTGATTTACTGTAGAGATGAGGTCTTGCCAAGTTGCCCAGGCGGGTCTCGAACCCACGGGCTCAGGCAATCCACTCACCTCAGCCTCCCAAAGCGCAGGATTACAGGCTGAGCCACCGAGCCCGGCTCCTTTGTACTTCCTGATCAGCATCTTCCTATTTCCCTCTACCTCCTGGCAATCACCTCTACTCTCTACTTTTATGAATACTTTGCAGTTTTTGTTTTTCTTGTTTGGCTTATTTCACTTAGTATAATATATTCCAGGCCCATCTATGTTGTTACCACTGACGGGATTTCTTTTTAAAGGTAGCATAGTATTTCATTGAAAAAATACACAGTTGGTCTTCTGTATCCCTGAGTTTCTTATCTGTGGATTCAGCCAGCCATGGATTGAAAATATTCAGGAAAAAAAAATTGCATCTATATTGCACATGTAAACTTTTTTCCTGGTCATTATTCCCTAAACAATTGGTATAATAGCTATAAGCATTTACATGTAGCATTTATGTTTGTATTAAATTTTAGATAGTATTTGCATATAGCATTTACATTTAAATATAGCTTTTACATTGTATTTGATATTATAAGTAAGTTGGAGATGATTTGAAGTATATGGGAGGATATACATAGGTAATACGCAAATTCTATACTATTTTATGTCAGGGACTTGAACATCCATGGGTTTTCCTAGAGGCAATCCTCAGCAGATACAGAGGGTTGACTGTATGTACTGTTTTCTTTATCCATTTGTCCACAGATTCTTAGGTTGCTTCCATATCTTGACTCTTGTGCATAATGCTGTTGTTTTTTATTTGAACTTGCCTTATTTTATTTTTTTATTTTTTTTGAGTTGGAGTCTCACTCTGTCGCCCACGTTGGAGTGCAGTGGCACACTCACAGCCACCTCAGCATCGATCTGCTGGGCTCCAGCAATCTTTCCGCCTCAGCCTTCCAAGTAGCCAGAACTATAGGCACACGCTACCACACCCAGCTAATTTTTTATTTATTGTAGAGACAAGGTCTCGCCAAGTTGCCCGGGCTGGTCTCGAGCGCATGGGCTCAGGCAGTCCACTCACCTTGGTCTCCCAAGGTGCTGGGATTACAGGCTGAGCCAGTGCCCAGCCTTGCCTTATTTTGAACGTTAGAACCCAAGTGTAGTGAAAGTAAGTCTCTGCTCACTACTTTCTTACTTAAAGATAATAAGATAGCATGAACAGATAGTAAATTGTATCCCACTAACAGCTACTGTTCTTTGCATTTGGGATTCCCGTGCTTGTAAATTCCCCTTGCCTTGTCTATGGGCAAGTTAGTGCTTTCCTTTTGTTTTTGCAGGGAGAGTGAATGCTATTCACTGTACAGAGTTTATTGTAATGGAAAAATTTTGTAAATTTTTTATTTTTTGAGAGAGGGTCTCTTGTTTAGGTTGGAGTGTAGTGGTATGATCCTGGCTTGCTGCAGCCTCAAACTCCTGGGCTTAAGTGATCCTCCTGCCTCAGTCTCTTGAGTAGCTGAGACTACAGACATGCATCACCATCGCCAGATAATTTTTTTATTTTTATTTTTCTTTGTAGAGATGAGGTTGGCTAGGCTGGTCTCAAATTCCTGGACTTGAACAATCCTCCTGCCTCAGCATCCTAAAGTGCTAGGATTATAAGCATGGACCAACGTACTTGGCTGGAAAGTTTTTTTCACTTTATACTTTTTGCTGTGATTTTCTTTTTAGTTGCAACTAGTGGATGCCATCTTTAATACTTGATTCTCCAACTTCAACTTAATCATCTTGATTTAAACAGTTGAACACAAATTGTAATATTTATACCCTCATTATCTAGAAGCAGTTTAAATCTACCCTTGGATGATTGGGAATTTACCATTAACGTTCCTTTGGAGTCCAGGGTGTGAAGGAATTGTTAACTGAAAGGGTCAGCTGTATTTTTTTTGAAACAGACAGCAGCTGTTGGGATTACATGTTGAACTTTTGGTTTGAATAGATCAAGAGAAGCGTTCAGACTTAATAACATAAAAGTCTCTCTGTTGGCTGGGCATGTTGGCTCATGCTTGTAATCCTAGCACTTTGGGAGGCTGGACTGAGAGGATTGCCTGAGGCCACGGGTTCGAGACCAGCCTGGGCAACTTGGCGAGATCTCATCTCTACCATAAATTTTAAAAAAATTGGCCGAGTGTGGTAGCGCGCGGCTGTAGTTTCAGCTACTTCGAAGGCTGAGGCAGAAGGATCACCTGAGCCCAGCAGCTGGGGTGGCTGTGAGCATACATGCCACTGCACTCCAACCTGGGCCATGGAGTGAGATTCCAACTCCAAAAAAAAAAATTATGTCTGTCACTGAAGGGAGAAAAACAACTTGAGTCATGCTCCAAGAAAGCATTATCTTCGTGTGTGAAAATATTATTTAGTTATATGCAGACTTTGTCTCTAAATGCTTGATTTGAGAGTAAAAATTGTTTTAAGACAAGAGTTGGCCAAATCTGGCCTGTGGCCTATTTTTGTGTGTATGTAAGAATATGTGACAGTGACAGAGACCATACGATGCTTGCAAAGCCTAGAATATTTACTATCTGTCCCTTTATAGAACAAATTTGCCTACCTCTGATAATAAGGTTTCAAAAACATAAATATATATATATATATTACTTCCTTATTTTCCAGTTTCTGACCAATTGCTGAAATATGATTGTTCTATCATTCTACTTTGTTTTAGCTATTGTTATCAGTGAATTCTCTGTTGATAAATGCACTCATCTTTATTCAGGCTTTGTTCGCTACATTTGATTTTGTTTGACCGTTTTCTTCTACTTTAAACTGTTTTTTTCCCTTGGCTTCTATCATATCATGTATTCTCCTGTTTTTTTTCTTTCTGTCATTCTTACTAACTGCTTGTAATATATTCAGCTAGTTATTAAATTGATGGTTATTTTCCAGTATTATACTCTTGCAGTCTTACCTATGACTTTGTCCTCTTCTTCCATGTAATACTACGTTTAAAGCTAATAATGTCTCTAGCTTGTATCTGTCTCTCTTTTTAGTTCCAGACCTTTAGATCAAAATGACTCCTGGAGCTGGGCGGTGGTGGCTTACGCCTGTAATCCCAGCACTTTGGGAGGCAGAGGCGAGAGGATTGCCTGAGCCTAGGGTTTCAAGACCAGCCTGGGCAACTTGGCGAGACCTCATCTCTAGCCTAGGGTTTCTAGAACAGCCTGGGCAACTTGGCGAGACCTCGTCTCTACAATAAGTCAAAAAAATGAGCTGGATGTGGTGGCACGTGCCTGTGGTTCCAGCTACTTGGAAAACTGAGGCAGAAGGCTCACCTGAGCCCAGCAGGTTGAGATTGTAGTGGCCATGAGCATGCTACTGCACTCTAGCCTGGTTGACAGAGTGAGACTACTATTCAAAAAAAAACAACAAAAACAAAACAAAAAAACCAAAATGACTCCTGGAATTCTGCGTGCAACGTTCATTGTTATAGCCAACTCCACCTGGATTTTTTCTGCCCTTTTGTATTGGCTATCACCTTCATTCAAATTGGAAACCTCTTCATTTGTCTCCCTCTGCAAACCGGTTAATTCCTTCTCCTGTTGGTGGACATTGGGTTGTTGACTATTATGAATAAAGCTACTATGAATATTCTTGTACTTGTCTTTTAATGAACGTATCACTAATTTCTCTTTGTTATATATCTAGGAATAGAATTTCGGGGTCATACAGTAGGCATACCTATAGTACTATGATACTGTCAGAGGTTTTCAAAATGATTGTACCAATTTATGCTTCCATCAACAATGAATGAGCATTCCATCTTCGTCAACACATGTGGTATTGTCTTTTTGTTGTTAGCTATCCTTATCTCACTGCCTTTAGAGGCTTCTAATTCCATGAAAGAATGACTGCTTATTTAAAATTTGTATTTTTGTCCTCCCCTTTTTTGTATATTTACCCCTTTCTTTTTAAAACAAAAGTTCTAGTTGTAGAGGGCAGAATTAATTCATACTATTGTTTACGTGACTGTCTTTCAGACCTTTGGAAAAAAATTACTTATAGTCTTTCAAGGTTTCTGTTCTTCTTTATTCAGTTATTTATCAAACATAACTGAAAACTTTTCTGGGCTCCAAATAAAAGAAATTTCTGCATCACGAATGTTCACATAATTTCAGTCTGTGCATTCACAGATCATTCATCTTTGTGACATGGTTTTCAGATATTTTTCCATTTGATTGATTGTACACTGCCATGGTATACCTGGGGTCTCTGGCACATACACTTTTCTCCCCAAAAAAGTTATCAGAATGTGAGTGAGAGTGATATTAGAGAAGCACTCTGGTTTAAATAAAGGAAATAAAAGAAGAAATATGTTAATATTATGAACAATTTTGCAAAAATAAGAGTGTTCTAGAATCTTGCTTTTTTCCTCAATATTGTGACTCCTGTGTCGTTTTTTAAGGGCTACAATGGTATCCATAAGGTGGATTTAGTTAGTCCTCTTTTGGAGTTGTTTCAGTTCTTTAGCTATCGCAAATAATGCTTTAGTAAAATTCCTCATGCACATTTTCTTTTGCAAATACAGGGTTCAGATTTTTAGGAATGGAATTGCCTGGGTTCAGGGAATACAGATTTTACATTTTGATTCATTGCTAAATTACATTCTAAAAGGTTGTAACAATTTATATTCCTACCCAAACTAAGTGAGCCTATCAATTTCTGTACCATCTTTACTGTTACCATTGTAGTCAAAAACACCATCCCCACTGCATAACATCTAACTTATTTTCCAGCTGCTTTTCTTTATTCTCCAGTCTGTGTTCTACTTAGTAGATATGATCTTTGAAAAATGTGAATCACACCGAGCTCGTTGGCCCAGCGGCTCAGCCTGTAATCCCGCACCTTTGGGAGGCTGAGGTGAGTGGATTGCCTGAGCCCGCGGGTTCGAGACCTGCCTGGGCAACTTGGCGAGACCTCATCTCTACAATAAATCAAGGCTTCATTCTAGAATAATGAATAATCCGGCTGTGGTAGTACGTGCCTGTAGTTCCAGCTACTTGGAAGGCTGAGGCGGAAGGATCGCCGGAGCCCAGCAGGTCACTGCACTCCAGTCTGGGTGACAGAGTGAGACTCCAACTGAAAAAAAAAAAAAAGAAAAAAGAAAAATGTGAATTACTAGGAATTATGTCATTCTGCTCTTAAAATTCTTCGGTGGCTTTCCATTGCACTTAGAGGCCGCTTGCTGATCTCTTTAGCCTTTTCTTATACCTATTCATCTTTTTTGGGGGGGCTGGATTCTCACTCTTTGTCGCCTAGTTTGGAGTACAGTGTCATACTTATGGCCCCCGCAGCCTGCTGGGCTCAGGCGATTCTTCTGCCTCAGCCTTCCAAGTAGCAGGAACTATAGATGCACTCCACCACGCCCAGCTAGTTTGTGATTTGTTATAGAGACTAGGTCTCACCAAGTTTCCCAGGATGGTCTTGAACCCCCGGGCTCAGGCAGTCGCCTCTCCTCAGCTTCCCAAGTGCTGGGATTATAGGCTGAACCATTGCACCCGGTCCCCATTCATCATTTGATGGGCACTTGGGTAGCCTACCCTCTTGCTAGTGTGAATAATGGAGCTGTGAACGTTGGTATAAAAGTATCTCTTTGAGAATCTACTTTGAATTCTTCTCGATGTATACCCAGAATTGGAATTGCTGGATCATATAATTCTATTTTTAATTTTTTGAGGAACCACCATACTATACTGTTTTCCTTAGCAGCTGCACCATTTTACATTCTCACCAGCAGTACACAAGTGTTCTGATATCTCCACATCTTGACTAACCCTTGTTATTTCTGTTTTTTATTTGTTTTTTAAAATAGTAGCCATCTGGGAAGTTGTATCTCATAATGGTTTTTATTTGCATTTCTCTAATGAATAATTTTTTTTTCCTTTGAAGAGTCAGGCCCTAGCTCTGTTGACCAGGGTGGAGTGCAGTGGGGTGATGATAGCTCACTGCAACCTCGAACTCCTGGGCTCAGGTGATCCTTCTATCATCCTTCTAAGTAGCTGGGACTATAGACAGATGCCACAACATTTGACTAATTAAAATTTATTTTTATTTTTTTTTTTGTTTCAGAGATGGGTTATTGCTATGTTGTCCAGGCTGTTCTCAAACTCCTAACCTCAAGCAGTCCTCTCCCCTCAGCCTTCCAAAGTGTTGGGATTAGAGGTGTGAGCCACCACACCCAGCTAATTAATGTTATTTAGCCATCTTTTCATATGCTTATTGGCCATTTGTATAGGGAGAAATGTTTATTTACGTCATTTGCCCATGTGAGAATTGGGTTGTTGTTGTTGAGATAGGAGAATTCTTTAAATACTGTGGGTATTAATGTATTAGATAAATGGTTTGCATATATATCTTCCCACTTTGTGGGTTGCTTTCTCAATTCTATGTTGTCTTTTGATGCATATGTTCTTAATTTTGATGAAATACAATTTTTCAGCCAGGCTCCGTGGCTCAGCCTGTAATCCCGCACTTTGGGAGGCTGAGGTGAGTGGATTGCCTGATCCTGCGGGTTCGAGACCCGCCCGGGCAACTTTGCAAGACCTCAACTCTACAATAAATCAAAAAATCAGCCGGGCATGGTAGTAAGTGCCTGTAATTCCGGCTATTCGGAAGGCTGAGGTGGAAGGATCACCAGAGCCCAGCAGGTTGAGGCTGCAGTGGCCGGGAGCGGCCACTGCCCTCCAGTCTGGGCGACAGAGTGAAACTCCAACTCAAAAAAAAAAAAAAAGAAAAGAAAAAATACAATTTTTCTGGTTTTTTTTGAGTTGGAGTCTCTCTGTCATCCAGGCTGGAGGGCAGTGGTATGCTCCTGGCCACTGCAGCCTCAACTGCTGGCTCAGGCAATTTTTCCGCCTCAGCCTTCCAAGTAGCTGGAACTACAGGCATGTGCCACCATGCCTGGCTAATTTTTTGATTTATTGTGGAGATGAGGTCTCGCCAAGTTGCCTAGGCTGGTCTCAAACCTGTGGACTCAGGCAGTCCTCTCACCCCTGCCTCCCATAGTGCTGGGATTATAGGTGTGAGCCTCTGCACCCAGCCTTTTTTGAGATTTTTATTGATGGTATAAATTAAGGGTTTGGCTTTCTTTTGTGTGTGTGTGTGTGTTGGAGTCTCACTATGTCGCCCAGGCTGTAGTACAGTGGCACACTCAGGACTACCCAGTGTTGACCTCCTGGGCTCCAGTGATCCTTACGCCTCAGCCTTCCAAGTAGCTGGAACTACAGGCGTGCATTACCATGCCCGGCTAGTTTTTTTGATTTAATGTAGAGACCAGGTCTTGCCAAGTTGTCTGGGCTGGTCTCCAACACATGGGTTCAGGTAATCCATTTGTCTCAGCCCCCCAAAGTGCTGGGATTACAGATTGAGCCATCCACCCTGGCCTGGCTTTATTCTTTTGCATGCTAGTACCCAGTTTTCCTACCACCCTTTGTTGAAAAGATTATCCTTTCTCCATTGAATAGTCTTTGTTCCTGTTGAAAACCACCTGATCATAGGATTTTTCTCTCTGTTGTATTCCATTGGTCTGTGTGTCAGTCCTTCCGCTGGTACCACACTGTTGATCACTATAAGTTTTAAAATTAGTGGTGTGAGTCCACCAACTTTGTTGTTATCTTTCAAAATAATTTTTTGCTATTTGGGGTTCCTTGGTTTTCTTGTGAATTTTAAAATGAGTTTTTCTATGTCTTTGAAAAATCCCATTGGATTTTGATGAACATTGCATTGAATTTGTATATGCCTTTGGGTAATCTTCCTTTCTGTGAACTTGGTATATCTTTCCATTTTCTAAGACTACCTTTAATTTTTTTCTGGTAATGCTTTTATAGTTTTCAATGCAAGTGTTTTGCTTCGTTACTTAAATCTATTCCTAAGTATTTTTTATTTTTGATGCTATTATGTATTGAATGGTTTTCTTTTTATATTGCCCCTTTATTATTTATTTATTTTTTTACCCAGGCTAGAGTATAGTGGCACGATCATGGCTCACCACAACTCTGACCTCTTGGGTTTAGGTGATCCTCCTACCTCATCAGGAGTGGGTGGGAATACAGGCACTTGCCACACTGGCTAATTAAATAATTTTTTGTAGAGACAGGGTCTTGCTATGTTGCCCAGGCTGGTCTCAAATGAATTCCTGGGCTCAAGCAATCCTCCTGCCTCAGTCTCCCAAAGTGCTGGGATTGCAGGTGTAAGCCACTATGCTTCTTCTCCATTGCTATTTTGTGTTGCATATTACTCAGTATACAGAAATGCAACTTATTTTTGTGTGTTTATTATATATTCTTGAGCTTTGCCGAATTTATTAACTGAGTTTTTATGTTTGTGTGTAGAACCTCACAATGAGTTTATTTTTTTGGATTTTTTTTTCTTTTTTTAGTGTGGATTCTTTTCTTTCTTTCTTTCTTTCTATTTTATACTAGGCAAAGAACTTTATTAATCTTGTTTCAAACTTTATTCCCAGGTTTCTTTAGCTTAATTAGCTGCAAAGAATGAGTTGTGTATAAGCAAAAACTGAAAAGAACTGCAGTGTCCAAGGAACTTGGGCTTAAAAATATTAGAGATCTAGATTTTATCAAACCCATAAACAAAACAATTTTAAATAGTTTTTAATAATATAAAATAGCAGCTCCCAGTAACTTCAAGTTTCATCTTCTTCAGAAGTTGACTCACTTCAGTTTGCCTCATTCTTGAAAGCCTCATCAAAATTCTCCACAAGATCTGGAACTTCATCATCATCCTCTCCAGTAGCAAGTGGTGCTTTTCCATCCACAGATTGTTTGGGCAGAGCTTCAGCCAGTCTCCTTAAACTAGTCAGACTGTCTGCACCAACCTGGTTTAAGATGCTGGGTAGCATTTCTGTCAGCTTCTTTGTCTCAGCATGGCCTGTAATGGTGAAAGTGTCCGCTGCCAGAGATGCCCGAACTTTAGAGTTGTTAAAGTCAATAACTGTTTCTTGGCTTGTAAACATGCTTACCTCTTCAATACCAGAGATATTGTTTACCCCTAACTTCTTCAAGGAGAACTGAAGTTTTTTATTATCTTCTGTACCCGTTCTATGAACCACCTTCTTTCTGTGAGCATTTCCTTTCCCACCAGTGCGCAATTGTGCCTGCATTTCGGCGAGTTTTTCCTGGTTCATGATAGTTTCTTTCATTTTGTCGGAGTGGAAAAGGGGCTGAGAGGGGGACTTGGCTTGGAGCTCGGGGTCTTGGCTGGACCAGCTAAGATTAGGGACACACACACGGGGACATTTTCATAAGTTTTCTATGTGTAAGGTTGTGCCATCTGAATAGAGATAGTTTTACACTTTTCCAATTTGAATATGCTTAATTCTTTTCCTTGCCTAATCTAACAAGAACTTCTAGTACTATGTGGCAAATAGAAGTAGCAAAAATGGGAGCATTATCGTTTTAATTTGTATTTTTCTAATGATTAGTAAAGTTAAAAGTTGAGCACCAGCCGGGCTCAGTGGCTCAGCCTGTAATCCCGCACCTTTGGGAGACTGAGGTGAGTGAATTGCCTGAGCCTGCGGGTTCGAGACCCACCTGGGCAGCAAGACCTCATCTCTACAGTAAATCAAAAAATCAGCTGGGCG
Source organism: Cephalopachus bancanus (assembly GCA_027257055.1). Classification (NCBI taxonomy): domain Eukaryota; kingdom Metazoa; phylum Chordata; class Mammalia; order Primates; family Tarsiidae; genus Cephalopachus; species Cephalopachus bancanus. The sequence continues at coordinate 79,058 of JAPVLO010000513.1, forward strand.
TGGTAGTGCGCACCTGTAATTCTGGCCACTCGGAAGGCTGAGGTGGAAGGATCGCCAGAGCCCAGCAGGTTGAGGCTGCGGTGGCTGGGAGCGGCCACTGCACTCCAGTCTGGGTGACAGAGTGAGACTCCAACTCAAAAAAAAAAAAAAAAGTTGAGCACCTTTTTGTATACATTTTGGCTGTTGGGATCACTCAGGTGATTGTATATGTATGTCTCTTATTGGATACTGTTTTCTTTCCTTGATCAGTTTGTCTGCCCTTAAGGCCAAAGCCTCGTTATTTTAATTAGTATAGTTTTATAATGGTAACTGCCTGATCATGGTTCTGCTGTAGTTCACCTCCATGGTAAGGCCTTTTTCTAAACCTAGTCATTGTTGGTTCTTAACACTTTGATGTATTTATCTTGTTGTCTCTTGAGTGTAGTTGATTTATTGCTCAGATTGTTGCAACATTATTTTTTCCAGTTTTGCCCTTATTTGTCAGAATTATAATTTTTCAAAGGAAATTGTATACTGTTACTGATCTGTTTAGCTTTTACTCAATTGCCTTAAAGTTAAAAAAAGAAGTCAGGATAGTTTTAATTAAGTCTAATCTGTTTTAACCTCACCTGGTGTATTTAAGTTCAGTTTTGACGCTAATAACCCAGAGTTAGTGGCAGATGCCACACGTTTTAAAGGCATGGTCCTCAATAAGACTGCTGCCCCTACTTCAGACACTAGGCACAACTGGGAACCCCAGGCCACCTGTTCTTTTGACCAGCTGGCTACAAATCTGAAGATTCCCACATCTTAATTAGGTTTACTAATTTGCTAAAGTGACCAAAAGAACTCAGAAAAATGCTTTATTTAGGGTTACAATTTTATTGTATAGAAAACAAATTAGGACCAGCCAAATCAAGAGACAAGGCGGGGTCTGACAGGATCTTAGATGCAGAACTTTCATGCCCTCTCCCCATGGAACCACATAGGGTGCTTTGATGTGTTCTCTAACCAAGTTCCATTAAGCCTTGGTATCCAAAGTTTCGTTGGGGTTTCATTATGTGGGGGTGATTGATTAACTCTTTGGTCATGTAATTGAACTCAATCTCCAGTCTCAATCCTCTCCCTAGAGGCTGAGCTGGCTAAAGTCCCAACCCTCTAATCAGTGTTGGTCTTTCTGATGACCAGCCCCATCGTGAAGCTATTTAGGGGTCAACAGGAGTTACTTCTTTAGCATAAACTCAGGTATGAGACAGTGGGCTCATGAATAATAAAGATACTTCTATCCCTCTTAAAATTCCAACAATTTTAGAAAGTCTGCACCAGGAATCCTGGACGAAGACCAGGCAATTTTTTTTATTATATGAGAAGTATGTATGTTGGGGGGGAACCCCCCCAAAACTTGGAATTATATTTTGGAGGGCAGGCCCCTTGTAGGACGCTTAGAATTTATTCCTCTGGATCAGTGAGATCAAAACGGTCAACAAAAGTTTTTTTTTTTTTTTGAGTTGGAGTCTCACTCGGTTGCCCAGGTTGGAGTGCAGGGGCATGCTCATGGCCACCCCAGCGCCGACCAGCTGGGCTCCGGTGATCCTTCCGCCTCAGCCTTCCAAGTAGCCGGAACTACAGGCACGCGCTACCATGCCCAGCTAATTTTTTTTTATTATAGAGACGAGGTCTCGCCAAGTTGCTGTTCTCGAACCTGCGAACTCACACAATTCACTTGCCTCAGCCTCCCAAAGTGCTGGGATTAACAGGCTGAGCCACCCAGCCCAGTCATTCAACCAAAGTTTTTATCAGGAAGTTTCGAGAAGGTTGCATCAGGATTTGTAGAAGAAACGTCTGGAGTTGTGACAAGCTGGTGACTGGTTCTTCTGCCATGACAATGCATATGCCCACACCGTGCTGAGTGTTCAGCAGTTTTTGACCAAAAACTGCGCGACTCCTGATCCTACCCTCCCTGTTCACCCAGTCTCACCTGAGCAACTTTTTTGTTTCTCCGGGTGAAAAAAGTCCTCAAAGGGAAACACTTTGCTGGTGTGGAAGAGGTGAAGGTGAAACAAGGCATCAAAATCGATGAGTTAAAAAACTGTTTTGAGGCCGGGCTTGGTGGCTCAGCCTGTAATCCCAGCGCTTTGGGAGGCCGAGGTGAGTGGATTGCCTGAGCCTGCAGTTTCGAGACCCGCCTGGGCAACTTGGCGAGACCTCATCTCTACAATAAATCAAAAATGAGCCGGGCGTGATAGCATGCGCCTGTAGTTCCAGCGGAAGAATCACCAGAGTCCAGCAGGTTGAGGCAGCAGTGCCCAGGAGCAGCCACTGCACTCCAGTCTGGGTGACAGAGTGAGACTCCAACTCAAAAAAAAAGAAAAAAAAAAACAACAAAAACCTGTTTTGAGCAGTGGAAAAAGCTTCTCAACAGGTGTATCACATCAAATGAAGAGTACTGTGAAGGTGAATGAAGTTTAAACATGTAAGAATAAATATACAGTTTTTTTTTTATAATAGTGGTTTTTGGGTCCCCCTGTGTATGTAATTTTTAAAATCTTAAATAAAACCACTTATGATAAAAAATATAGTCACTTTTCTTTTTTCTCCCCCAGTATTCTTCCTAGAAAAAATTAGTTTTTCCATTTTTAGCTGTTTTTTGTGGTATTTGCTTCTGTCTAGGTCATGTGTATAATGCCAAGTAATTTCCGGTTTTAGAAGTTATCCGTTTAAAGTTTTTTCAAGTACCTGCATAGGCCTTTTAGTTGTTACTCTTCTTTACTCTTAGTATAGTTTCACAATTTTTGGTCAGATAAGTATCCAGTGGTTTTTTTTTAGTTGGAATCTCACTCTGTCACTCAGACTGGAGTGTAGTGGCACTCTAATGGCCACTGCAGCTTCAACCTGCTGGGCCCAGGTGATCCTCCTGCCTCAGCCTTTCAGTTCAGCTGGAACTACAGGCGCATACCACCACACCTTGCTAATTTTTTGATTTATTCTAGAGACGAGGTTTCACCAAGTTGCCCAGGCTGATCTTGAAACCCTGGGCTAGGCAGTCCTCCAGCCTCGGCCTCCCAAAGTGAGGGATTACAGGCTTGAGCCGCCGCGCCCAGCCCCAGTTTTTAAAAAAATTGAACAGTTTGAGCAAAGAGTGATTCACAAATCAGTCTGCCTTCTGAACCAGAGTAGGCTCAGGGACGCCTGTGTAGCCATGTAGTGGAAGAAGTTTTATAGACTTTTTTTTTTGAGTTGGGGTCTCATTCTGTCATCCTCATCCTAGAATGCAGTGGCATGATGATGGCTCACCACAGCCTTGACCTTCTAGGCTCAGGCAATCCTTCACCTTAGCTCAGCCTTTCAAGTAGCTGAGTCACCATGCCTGGCTAATTTATTTATTTAGTTTTTGTAGTGTCGTAGTCTCCCTAAATTGCCTAGGCTGGTATTGAACTCCTGGGTTCAAGCTGACCTCCCGCCTCAGCTTTGCAGAGTACTGAGATTACATTTGTGAGCCACTGAGCCCAGCTTGTTGCTTTATTTTTTTAATTCATAGTTTTCTATATATTGGTGCTAATTCTTTCCAGATTCTTTAGTAAAGTCTCTCAGTTAATTCGTACACATACCAGTACAAATATACATATACATACATACATTTATCTATTGAAAGTGAGAAAATGTTTTGCCACCTTTGGACACTTCCTTTGGGAGTTCTTTATCCTCCTTTGCTAATCTGAACTGATTGTTCTTTAGGCCCCTACCAAGCTGCCATTGTGGGATTTCCCTTTGCCATAGTCCTCCTAACTTTCCATTTATCCTTTTCATGGAAGTTTTCCTTTTTCCTGTATCTTGGGATTTTTTTGTTTGTGAAGTTCATCTTTCAGTAATTTCCTCAGAAAAGATCTGTAAAACAGATTTTTACGGTGTTTAAATACTACTTATAATGAAAAGTTAGTTTTCTTTTTCACCTCTCTCCACTAATTTTCTTGTATGATGGGAAATAGCTTTATTTTTCTCATATTTTATAAAATTATTTGGTATAGCCATCTGTGCTGAAATACGTTGTTTTCCAGTTTCCTTTTAAGAATTTTCCCGGCCAAGCTTCGAGGCTCAGCCTGTAATCCCAGCACTTGGGGAGGCCGAGGAGAGTGCATTGCCTGAGCCTGCAGGTTGGAGACCAGCCCGGGCAACTTGGCGAGACCTTGTCTCTACAATAAAATAAAAAATAGCCAGGTGTGGTAGCGCGCCTCTGTGGTTCTGGATACTCGGAAGGCTGAGGTGGAAGGATTGCTGGAACCCAGAAGGTCGATGCTGGGGTGGCCGTGAGTGTGCGTGCCACTATGCTCCAGCCTGGGCGAAGGAGTGAGACTCTGACTCAAAAAAAAAAAAAAAGAATTTTGCCATTTTTTTCACTCTGGTCATTTGAATGTAACTCCCCCCCTCCTTAAGGCTCAGAATCTTTTGTTGATCCCTCATATTACAAAATTTCACAGTGATGAACCTTGCTATGGTAGTTGTTACTATGCTTTTTATTTTATTCCATTTTTTGGTTTTTTTGAGTAGGAGTCTTACTCTGTCGCCCAGGCTGGAGTGCAGCAGTATGCTCTTGGCCACAACCTGCCGGGCTCACATGATCCTTCCGCCTCAGCCTTACAAGTAGCTGGAACCACAGGTATGCGCTACCTTGCCCAGCTAATTTTTTGATATATTGTAGAGATGAGGTCTCGCCATGTTGCTCAGGCTGGTCTTGAACTTCTGAGCTCAGGCGATCGTCTCACCTCGGCCTCCCAAAGTGCTGGGATTACAGGCGTGAGCCACTGCACCTGGCTGCGCTTTGCTTTTTAAATCAAGAAATTTGTGTTCTTGGGTTTCAGGAAGTTTTTTAGGTTTTTTTCCTGACAATTTTTTCACTTTTGTTTGTCTGTTCTTTTTTTTTTTTTTTCCGAAACTCCTGATATTTGGGTGTTGCATCTCCTGGGTTGATTCTTGATTTTATAAGTTTTATTTTTTGTCATTATCTTTTTGTCTTACTGTATGTGAAATTCCATTGATTTAGCTTCTGACTTGACTATTCAAGTTTTTATTGTAGCAGTCAGATTTTAATTCCCGAAAGCTCTTTTATTTTCTTTTGCATTCTACATTCCCTTTTTCCAGTGAATTTCTTTTTTTCTGTTAAAATATGCACAAATTTTATGTAAGGCATATGGGTTCTTCTGATGTGCAGCCTTAGTACCTGTATGTTTATCTTTTTTATGTTGCATATTAAATTACATTGTATTGTCTACTTGTTTGTGTCCTATACTTTTTTGACTATAGGGGCGATACTTTATTTATTTTGACAGTCTCTATGCCAAACAACATGTCTGGCATTACTGGGCACTCAAATGGCTGTTGACTGAATGAGTTTATCACTGTTTAAAATTTACCTAATGTGTTTCAAAGTGATTGGTCTTTCCACACATTAACATTTAGGGCTATTTGTTGCATCGATTATACACTGTCAATAAAAAAGTAATTCTATATTTTCTGGTGTATGTAATTCATTGGTTTTGTTTAGGTATTCTTTTACCTAATTTATTTGGATAGAAGAGATTTCTCAGAAGAATGAAACTTAAGAATTGTTTGTAAAATTCTTCCACCAAGATAAAATTACATGCATTATATATAAAGGTTTTTTTTTTTTTTGAGTTGGAATCTCACTCTGTCGCCCAGACTGGACTGTAGTGGCATGCTCCCGGCCACCGCAGCCTTGACCTGCTGGGCTCCGGCGATCCATCCGCCTCAGCCTTCTAAGTAACTGGAACTACAGGCGCGCACTACCACACCCGGCTAGTTTTTTGATTTATTGTATAGATGAGATCTCACCAAGTTGCCCAGGCGGGTCTCGAACCCGCGGGCTCAGGCAATCCACTCACCTCAGCCTCCCAAGGCACGGGATTACAGGCAGAGTCACTGAGCCCGGCATATATAAAGTTTTTTTTGGAAGATGGAAGAAGGCCTTTCTTAGAGTGTTTGTAACTTAGCAAGTTTAATTCTTTCGGAAGATGTGAAAGCAGTTGTTACAGTAGCTGCCAAGATCTAGCCTCATGAAGCTTCCAGCTACTGCAAACAAAATCCAGGTCATATGCTAAATGAAAAGAAGATAAAGATTTTTTCCTACATTCTGGACATTATGTCTTTAAATGTAAAGATAATGAGATAACTATTATAAGCATGAATCTTAAATTACTTGGTATAGAATGGCATTTCTGTGTGATACACATAAGAACTGAGATAATTGGGAAAGGAAAAAGAGTGGGCTTAGTGATGGAAATTGGCTTTATTTTTTTGTTTGTTTAACCTTTAAAAATAGATAAAGGGAAACTGGATTGTGGTAATTTTAATTTTATTAAAAATTACTCAGTGACACTTAAAATGGGTTACTTTTATGTTATAAAATTTATATGGTAAAACTTTTTTAAAAAAAGGATAAAGATAACTTTCACCAGTTAAATGAACTTTTTGAAAGGGGGAAGTTGTTTTACTTTTCACATTTGAGTCTGTGATTCATCTCGAATTAATTTTTGTATATGGTGTGAAGGGTCAAGGTTCATATTTTTCCATGTAGATTTCTAAGTGCTTTAGCATCACTTACTGAAAAAACTTTACTTTCTCCATTAAATTGCACTGATGCTTTGGAAAATCAGGTGACTGTGTCTATACATACAGATTGGTTAATTTTGGACTAAATTCTGTTCCAACGACTTATTTGTCTTTTTTTTTTTTTTGCTAGTACCATGCTATCTTGATGACAGTGGGTATGCGTATACTAAGTTCTTTGTATTTCTACATAAATTTTAGGATCAGCCTGTCAGTTTCTCCCCAAAACCCCCCTAAAATTGCTTTGAAAATTAGGTTCATTTGAAAGAGTTGGTATCTTGACATCGTTGAATCTTCTGATGAACATGGTATATTTCTCTATTTAGGACTTATTTAATCTCAGCAATAAGTCATTTTCTTCGGTCTTAAATTCATTTCTGGGTGTTTTAAAAAATGGTTCTTGTAAAAAATGATTATTGTACTTGGCATTTAAAATAATTTCCCTTTTTAAAAAATAGTAGAAATGCAGATATTCTAATAGTAAGTAGAAATGCAGACAAAAGACATATTGCTTTTGTATCTGTGTTCTTGCTGAATTCACTTTTAGTTTGAATATTCTTTTAGATTTTCTACATACACAATATGTTATCTGTGAACAAAATTAGTTTTATATCTTCCTTTCTAACCTTTACACTTTCTTCCCCCCTGTCTCTATTGCTGTATTATGCTGCTTGGACTTCTAGTACTGTGTTGAAAAGCGATACTTAGAGTGATCATTCATGTCTCCTGATTCAAGAAAGAATCATTCAATATTTTTTGTTGGATATTATGACGTTGGGCGTAGTTTTTTTGTAGTGCCCTTTATCACATTGTGAAACTTTCCTTCCATTGCTCAGTTTCTGAGTATTGTTAACAATAAGTGTTGATGCTGGGCGCCATGGCTTACACCTGTAATCCTAGCAATTCAGGAGGCTGAGGTGAGAGGATTGCCTGAGCCCAGGGGTTGGAGACCAGGGCAACTTGGCAAGACCTCGTCTATACAATAATTCAAAAAATTAGCCGGACGTGGTGGCACACACCTGTAGTTCCAACTACTAGGAAGGCTCAGATGGAAGGATTGCCTGAGCCCAGCATATTGAGGCTGCGGTGGCCATGAGCGTGCCATGCACACCAGCCTGGGCAACAGAGTGAGATTCCAACTCAATGAATGAATGAATGAATGAATGAATGCAGTTGGCCCTTAATTTGAAGGAAATAATGAATATTGCATTTCATCAGATGGTTTTCTTACATCCATTGAGATGTCGTATGTTTTCCCCTTTCTTATTTTGTTAATATGGTGAATTGATTTTCTTACATCCATTGAGGTATCATATGTTTTTCCCTTTTTTATTTTGTTAATATGGTGAATTAGCCTTTATTGATTTGGGTGGAGGAGGTGCTGTTGTACAAGCCATACATTCTTAGACTAAACACTACCTGGCCATGATAATGCTATCTTTTTAATATCACTGGATTCAATTTGCTAATATTTTATTGAGTATTTTTGCACCTAAATTTATGGGGCATATTTGTGTATAGTTTTATTTCTGATGTGCTGACATTAGGATTATGCTTTCCTCATAAACGTTGTAATGTGTTCCATTCTCTGTATTTTCCAAGTTTGTGCTTAATTGGTATTTTTTTCATTATGTATTTGATAGAATACATCAGTGAAACCACAGAGTTTTCTTTGTTGGCAGGTTTCAAATCACAAATTCAACTTCTTTATTGTTTTCTATTTCATTGATTTTTCTCTCATCCTTAGCTCCTTTGTTCTGCTTGCTTTTGAATTAATTTGCTCTTAGTTCAGGTGTTGGCAGACTAAAATCCGTGGACCATCCCTGGTCCACCACCTGTTTTTGACATGACTTGCAAGCTACATATGGTTTTTATAGTACTAAATGGTTGAGGGGGAAAAAAACAAATGAAGAGTAGTATTTTGTGACATGTGAATATTAGATAAAGTTCAAATTTTATTGTACTGTGTGTTGGAATACAGCCTTGCTCATTTGTTTATGAGTTGTCTATAGCTTCTTTTGTGCTATGATGGCAGAGTTGAGTGGTTGCAACAGAGATGGCATGGATTACAAAGCCTAACACTTTATTTAAAAAATTTATCAACTCTGGACTTATATAATTGATTTCAGATATTTACTTTAATATATGTATTTAAAAGTATGGATTTGCCTCTGAGCACTACATTAGGTTCATTCTACAAATTTCGGTATGTTGTGTTGATGTTTGTTATTGATTTGTAGTTTTATTTCATTGTTGTGTGAGAACATATGACTTCAAATCTTTGAAAATTATCAAGGATTTGCTTTATTGTCCAGCATATGGTCTGTTTTTGATTAATACTTCATGTATACTCTTCAAGGATGTATGTATCATACAGTTTTTGGATATAATGTTCTATAAACGCTAATCAGATAAGTTTGATTGATAGTATTGTTCAGTTCTTCTGTCTCGTTACTGATTATTTTTGTGGTGTTTGTCCTATCAGTTATTGAGAAAGGTGGATTATAATCTTCCCCTATAGTTGTGTATTTGTCTGTTTCTTTTTCAGTATTATAAGTTTTTGCTTCAAGTATTTTGAAGCTATATGATTAAGTACATCCATATGCATTTAGGATTTCTTTCTTTCCTTTTTTTTTTGAGTTGGAGTCTTACTTTGTCACCCCAGGCTGGAGTGCGGTGGCATGCTCACCGCCACCACAGCCTCAACCTGCTAGGCTCAGGAGATCCTTCTGCTTCAGCCTTCCAAGTAGCTGGAACTACAGGCATGTGCCACTATGCCTAGCACTATGCTAGTTTTTCTTGATTTATTGTATAGACGAGGTCTCATCAAGTTGCCCAGGCTGGTCTTGAACCCCTGCCACATTTAGGATTTCTAATGTCTTGATGAATTGAGCCCATACAATTTTAAAATCATTTATTTTAGTTTTTTTAATTTTATTTTTTAGTAGGAATCTTACTCTCTTGCCCAGACTGGAGTGCAGTGGCATTATCACAGGTCACCATAGCCTCGAACTCCTGGGTTTAGGCAATCTCCTGCCTCAGCCTCCTGAGTAGCTGGGACTAGAGGTACACACCACCCCTGGCTAGTTTTTTGATTTTTTTTGTTGTTGGTAGAGATGCTAAGTCTTGCTGTGTGCTCAGGGTGGTCTGTCAAACTCCTGGGCTCAAGCGGTACTCCTGCCTTGGCCTCCCAAAGTGTTGGGGTTATGAATGTGAGCTACTACACCTGTCCCCATAAAGTTTTTATAATGTGCCTCTTTATCGCTTATAGTACTCCTTATTTTTTTATTTGCTTATTTATTTTTTCAGTTGGTGTCTCACTCTGACACCCAGGCTGGAGTGCAATGGCAGGATCACTGGTCACTGCAGCCTCCACCTCCTGGGCTCAGGTGATCTTCCTGCCTCCATCTCCTGAGTAGCTGGGACTACAGGCATGAGCCACCATACCTGACTAATTTTTTTATTTTTTTTGGTAGAGATTAGGTCTTGCTATGCTGCGTAGGCTGAGTACTCCTAAATTTATTCTGTACTTTGTCTGAGATTACTGAGTCAGATTGGCTTTTTTCTGATTAGTTTTGCATGGTTTATCTTTTTCCCTACTTTTACTTTTATTCTGTTATTCTGGATTTAAATGGTGACTCTTTTAGATAACTTATAGTTGGCCAAGCATGGTGGCTCACGAGGCCTGTAATCCCAGCACTTTGAGGACTGAGGCAGGATTGTTTGAAGCCAGGAGTTTAAGAAGAGCCTGGGCATATAGGAAAACCCTGTCTCTACAAAAAAAAAGCAAAGAAAAAAATCTTAGCTGGACATAGTAGTGTGCACCTCTCTAATCCTAGCCTACTCTGGAGACTGAGACTGCAGTGAGCTGTGATTGTGCCACCATATTTCAGCCTGGGCAACAGAATGAGAGCTTGACTCTAAAATAAATAGCTTATAGTTGGGACTTGTTTCTTTATTCACTATTATATCCTTTGACTTTTAATTGGGGTATTTTGTCCATTTATATTTAATATTAATATGTGGCTGGGTTTTAACTATGCCGTCTTCCTTTTTTCTGCTTTTCTCATCCATTGTTTGTTTATCCTTCTTGTTTACATGTGGATTGATTTTTTTTCCCCCAAATTCCACTTATATTGCCTATTTAGCTACCTCCTTTTTTTCTTTTTTTAGTGATTATATTTGTCTATTCAGGCTACCCTAACAATATCATGGATTGGCTGGTGTAAGCAACAGACATTTATTTCCTTGTAGTTCTGGAGGCTGGAAAATCCAATATCTAAGTTCTGGCAGAGTTTAGTTTCTCATGCCTCATCTTGGCTTGTGGAGGGCTGTTTTCGTGCTATGTCCTTACATGGTTAGAGGAATCTCTTTCTCTCTTCTTCTTATAAAGCCACAATCCTATTGGATTTAGGTTATACCCTTATAATCTCATTTAACCTTAATGACTTCCTAAAGCCTCTCCATATTGGGGCTTGAGCATATGAATTGAGGGATGGGGCACAATTCAGTATACACCAGTGGCTGTAGAGATTACAGCATACACTATTAATTTATCAAGTACAATTTTAATAATGAACAGCTAATGTCCTTATGTAGTTCATGTCCTTCTATAAGGCATAAATTTCTAAACATTGTTATTTTATTTGCTCTAAACAGTTGGTAGTCATTTAAAGAAATGTAAGAAAAAGTCTTGTATTTCTACCCACTTTTTTTTTTTTTTTTGAGTTGGAGTCTCACTCTGTCGCCCCGACTGGAGTGCGGTGGCCGCTCCCGGCCACCACAGCCTCAACCTGCTGGGCTCTGGCAATCCTTCCTCCTCAGCCTTCCAAGTAGCGGGAACTACAGGCACGCACTACCATGCCTGGCTAATTTTTGACTTATTGTAGAGATGAGGTCTCGCCAAGTTGCCCAGGTGGGTCTCGAACTCGCAGGCTCCGGCAATCCACTCACCTCAGCCTCCCAAGGCGCGGGATTATAGGCTGAGCCACCGAGCCCGGCTTTCCCACATATTTTTTTCTGAGTCTTTCATTCATTCCTGGATCTGTTTTCATATTGGCTCATCTTCCTTCCTTCTTTCCTTCCTTCCTTCCTTCCTTCCTTCCTTTCTTCCTTCCTCCCTCCCTCCCTCCCTCCCTCCCTCCCTCCCTCCCTCCCTCCTCCTCTGTTACCCAGGCTGGAGTGCAGTGGCACGCCCATGGCCACCACAGCCTTGACCTGCTGGGCTCAGGTGATCCTTTTGCTTCACCCTTCAAGTAACTGGAACCACAGGCATGCACCACTACGCCCAGCTAACTTTTTGATTTATTGTAGAGTTGAGGTCCTGCCAAGTTGCCCAGGCTGGTCTCGAACCCCAGGACTCAGACAGTCCTCTCACCTCTGCCTCGCAAAGTGCTGGGATTACAGGTGTAAGTCACTGCGCCAGCCTATATTGGTTCGTTTTCTGTCAGTCTGAAGGACTTCTTTTTTTTTTTTTTTTTTTTTGAGTTGGAGTCTCACTCGGTTGTCCAAAATGGAGTGCAGTGGCCGCTTCCGGCCGGGCTCCGGTAATCCTTCCGCCTCAGCCTTCCAAGGAGGCGGAATTACAGGCATGCGCTACCACGCCCAGCTGATTTTTTGATTTATTGTAGAGATGAGGTCTCGCTGCCCAGGCGGGTCTCGAACCCGCGGGCACAGGCAATCCACTCACCTCAGCCTCCCAAAGGCGCGGGATTACAGGCTGAGCCACCGAGCCCGGCTTTGAAGGACTTCTTTTAGTCATTTTTTTTAACTTAAAAAGATTGAGATATTATTAACTTACTGTAAAATTCACCCATTTAAAGTTTATAGTTCAGCCTTTTTTAGTATGGTTATGGAGTTCTGCAACCGTTGTCATAGTCAGTTTGAGGACGTTTTTATCACCCTATAAAGAAACCCCATGCTGTCTACTGGTCACTCCTAATTTTCTCTTAATTTCTCAGTGTCACACAACCGCCTTGTATCCTTTTTGTCTCTGAAAATTTGTCCACTGTGAACATTTCATACAAATGGAATATTATGTGGTCTTCTGTGTCTGTCATATTTTACTTAGCTTAATGTTTTTAAGGTTCATCCATGTTTTAGCATGTATCTGTACTTCATTTCTTTTTATTGCAAAATATTCTATTATGTAGATGTCACATTTTATTTATCAGTTAATGGACAGCAAGGTTGTTTGCATTTTTTGTCTGTTTTGAATAATGTAGCTATGAACATTTGTTTCTGTGTGAACTGAGCTTTGTGTCTTGAAAAGACCATTCTTTCCCTTCTTGATCTGTCTAGATTGATCTGTTTAGACATTTTCAGCAATTAAAGATCAATTTGACATAAATGTGGGCATTTATTTCTGGATTCTCAATTCTGTTCATTCAGTCTGTATATCTAGTCTTATGCTAATATAACGGTCTTGATTACTGTAGCTTTGTAGTAAGTTGAAATTGGGAAATGTGAGTCCTCTGAGAATTTTGTTCCTATTTTACAAGATTGTTTTGGCTTTTTGAGGGGTCCTTTGCATTTTCGTATGAATTTTAGGGCCAGTTTGTCCATTTCTACAAAAAATTCCAGGTGGGATTTTGGTAGTGATTGCATTGAATCTGTAGATTACTTTAGGAATTATTGCTGTCTTACCAATATGAAATCTTCTAGTCCATAAATATGGGATATTTTTCCATTTACTTAGGTCTTTAATTTGTTTTAACAGTGTTTTCTAGTTTTCCATGTATACTTCATTGTCCCTAGATGTTTTATTCTTGTTGATGCTATTGTAAATGCAATTATTTTCTCAACTTCACTTTTGATGTTGGCTGCCAGTGTGAAATATAATTGGGGTGTGTGTGTGTGTGTGTGTATGTGTGTTGTGTGTGTGTGTGTTGTGTGTGTGTGTGTATGTGTATTGATCTTGGAAAACTCATTTGGGTTTTTTTTTGTTTTGTTTTCGAGTTGGAGTCTCACTCTGTCACCTAGACTGGAGTGCAGTGGCACGCTCACTGCCATGCAGCCTTGGCCTGCTGCAATGGAACTACGGGCATGCACCACCACACCCGGCTAATTTTTTGATTTATTGTAGAGATGAGGTCTCGCCAAGTTGCCCAGGCTGGTCTTGAACCTGTGAGCTCAGATAATTCTTTCACCTTGGCCTCCCAAAGTGCTGGGATAATAGGTGTGAACCACCATGCTTGGCCATCATTTGTTAATTCTAATAATTTTTTAGTGGATTCCTTAGTGTTTTACACATATGAGATTATGTCACTTGTGAATAGAGATGTTTTATTTCTTTCTTTACAGTTTGGATGCCTTTTATTTTTGTTTCTTCCTAATCATCCTGGTAGAATATCTAGTAAAGTTGAGTAGAAGTGGCAAGAGTTGATATCCTTCTCTCATTTGGGAATTTAGGAGGTAGTATTTTTGTGCAGTCTCATTTCTCTCAACTGTCTGAAAGTGTCTTCAATTTTAAAGGCTTCTTTAAGTAGGTGCAAATGTTAGATTGGCAGTTTTTTTTCTTCAACGCTTTGTAATGGGTAAAACATGTTGTCTTCTGGTTTGCATAGTTTCTAACTAGTCGATCTAGTTAGTCTGTTCTCATTGTTGTTCTTCAAGTATAGTGTACCTTTTTCCCTCTGCTACTTTCAAGGTTTTTCTCTTGATCTTTACTTTTCAGCATCTTGACTTATTTTTTCTTCCGTAACTTTAATGGTATAAATGGTTTTTGGTTACATGGCTGGTTTGTATAGTGGTAAAGATGTTTGGGCTTTAAGTGTACCGGTGACTCCTCTTAGTGCACATTGTACCCAGTAGGTAATTACTCACCCCTACCCTCCCAGCAGCCTGACTTTGCTGTACCTAGGTATGACTTTTTTGTATTTGACTTCATTGCTGTTTGCTGAGTTTCTTGGATCTGTGGGTTAAAGTCTTTTACTTTTGGAAGATTTTTGTTCATTTTCTCTTTAAATATTTCTTGTTTTTTTCCTGCCTTTTTGGAAGGGCAGTTACTGGTACATTAGATCATTTGATGATGTCCCACAGATCTCTGACAGTCGTATTCTTTTTTCTATCCTTTAGTTTAGGTGATTTCAAGTAGCTTGCTACTTTAGTAAATTTCGGCTCACCTCTGGTTTCAACTGTGTTAGGGGTATGATTTGGCTCCTATCTCTGCCAAGACCTTATAACTACTCACTGGGAGAGACTACATATTCTCTTTCTGTTTTTTAGGCCAACCTTCCTGCAACTGCTGCTTATTCTACAGAAGTCCTCTGGAGGCTAACTGGATGGTAGTGAGGACAGTTTCTCTTTTGGGTCCTTCAGATTCCAGCCTGCTTGTGCTCAGGCATTAAAAGTTTAGTTGGTTTCTCTATGTTTCCACAAAGGTCCTTTGCCTATAACTGATTTTTCTCTCCTCACTGTATCTTCAAGCAGTGCAAATGCTGACCAATCTCTAGTCACCTATGGAAAGCTGGTCCTTCTCTGGAATTCAGTTCATTTAAGACTTATGTCCAGAGGTCTCCAGTGGCTTTTAGGAAAAATAATTTATGTAGTATTTTCTCTTTGTTATGGCAGATGTGATTGGATTTTTGTAATCTTCCACATTCTAACTGAAAGTGGAAATCCTTCACTGAAGGATTTTTGAGTGAGGTTAAGTAAATTGTGCAAGGAACAAGTAACTGCATATTTATGTAGTGACTGCTTGTGCATATTTGAGATAAACTAAAGTTTTATAATGACAGTGGTGACTGGGTTGGGGTTGGCAAGTAGTGAAAAAAGTTAGTCCTTTATTAATGATGGATTGGTGTTGGAAATGTATTTTATTGGGCTGAGACACTAAAGTCAAGCTTTCTATGTGATTGAATTATATGAAATAGAATGCAGGTCACTTTTTTCTTTAGTTTTAGAAGCCTGTGATATGCTTTTGAACAGGGAAGTAACATGAGTACAGTTCAACATTTTAGGAAAATAACTTGAGTAATGAAGGTAATGGACGGAAAAGTACCTGAATTATTGAGGTGTCTACTTAAATTGCCCTTGTTTGTATTCTGGCCCCTCAAGTCATCACTACCTTGCTAGCTTTTGGATATCTTCTTACAGATTTTTAAACATATTCTGAGGGAAAAAAAACAACAACTTTGAAGTCTAGCTTATCTAGTTCTGATTGGAGGAGGGTTAGACTGCTGTGAGCTATTTCACACTACTAATAGAAACTCACTTCTTAAAAAGTATCTGATCAGATCAAAATATTTTATTTGCATGAATGCTATTTCCAGTGATAGACTGAAGTTTTTAAAAAGCCCACAATCCTACTTTGTTATATATTATTTGTTAGTGAATAAATGTTGTGGATGTGTATAGTTTTTCTCAAAGCAGTTTTCTTCCTGCTTCTATGTGTTGCTAACATGTTGACTTGTGTGGATATTTTTGGGGAAAAAAATTGGAGGTGTAGAGATTAAGAGTTTTGGAATTTCAGAATTTGGGAATTCTAATTCCATCTATACTGCTTTATGTGGCATCTTAGATAATTAACCTGATTCTTTAGCCCTATATGCTCAAGATACATTGGTATAGTTGTTTTTGTGTTTTGTTTTTAGATTTTATTTTATTACAGGAATGTAGGGTACCCTGGTAGTGAACCAAGTACCCTTTGTTGTTACATGTCCCCCATCTTCTTCCCTCCCTCACTCCAGTTTTTGTACTTTCAATGGCTGATTGAGAAGAGGAGGAAACTATATGTTTATGGTGTTTTTTTAAATGAATTACACACAACATATCTGGGTCAAATGTATTTCCCTTTAACTACCTTACACTTTTATTTTGGAGGGATTCATGGTGAATTTTAATCTGGCAACATCCTGACTATATTAAAAACCACTGAATTGTGTACTTTAAAATGGTTAAGATGTTACATTTCTTGTTATGTGAATTTTATCTTAAACACAAAGGAAAAAATCAGCTGGCAATTTGAAAACCCTTTCCTGTTGATTGCAGTTCTTAGTTGTGATGGACATGTATTTGCTTTATTGGACTGTTAGTATTTGGAATTTTAGAGTTTGATTTGGGTCAATATCACCTGTTTTTCAAAATTGAGTTCATTTGAAAAATACCTAAAGGAAAAAAATTGTTGTAACATATCTTTACACTTTGATTTAATGATGAGAGGAAACTTTACTCATGGTGTTGATAAACTGCTTTTGAGAACCTTGCTAGGTTATACAGAGAGTTTTTGAGGAATGGCTCATGAAATCTCTGTGTTACTTGGGTTCCAAAATTTTTTTTCTCTCTGAGTCTTATTTAGTTGATTTTTCTATACTTTATATTCTTCTCTCCCTTCTTTTTCCAGTCTTGTTGCCAGCAATTTTGAAGATGTCTGTCATACAGCTTCACCACCATTGGACCAGAATGGAAACTTCAATGTTGTCATTAAAGAGGAACCTCTAGATGATTATGACTATGATCTTAGTGAGTGCCCAGAAGGGGTCACTGTGAAACAGGAAGAGACAGATGAAGAGACAGATGTGTACTCAAACAGTGATGATGATCCTATACTAGAGAAACAGCTAAAGAGACACAATAAAGTTGACAACCTAGAAGCTGACGATCTTTCTTCTAAATGGCTTCCAAGCAGCCCATCAGGTGTTGCTAAAGCTAAAATGTTCAAATTAGACTCTGGAAAGATGCCAGTAGTCTATCTGGAGCCCTGTGCTGTCACCAAAAGCACGGTGAAGATTTCTGAGTTGCCTGATAACATGCTTTCCACATCGCGAAAGGATAAATCTTTGTTGGCAGAATTTGAATATTTGCCTGCATACATTGAAAATTCCAGTGGAACTGGCTTCTGCTTAGGCAAGGAATCAGAAAATGGTTTTAGAAAACATTCACCAGATCTCAGAGTGGTACAAAAATATCCCTTACTTAAAGAGCTTCAGTGGAACTATCCTGATATATCTGATAGCATTAGTACAGAAAGAATACTTGACAGTTCAAAGGGTTCAGCTGGGGACTCCCTTTCAGGAAAAGAGGACTTGAGCAGAAAGAGAACAGCTATGCTTAAGATTGCAACAGCCCCAAAGGCAGGGAATGCTAATCAGAATGCCTCTCCAAATGCCCCTGGAAAAAGAGGAAGGCCGCGAAAACTGAAACTCTCTAAGGCAGGGCGACCACCTAGAAACCCAGGAAAGTCTTTAACTTCTACAAAGAATACCCCTGTAGGTCCTGGAAGTAACTTTCCAGATGTGAAACCTGATCTGGAAGATGTGGATGGTGTTCTCTTTGTTTGCTTTGAATCAAAGGTAAGATTGTAATTTTTCAGCATTCTTTCTAAGGCTAATTAGTCATTCTTAAATTGTATACTGTCTTACAACTAACTCATAATCTAGTTTTGTGAATGCATCTATTTGTGTGTGTGGGATGTGGTAGGGAGGGAAGTGTCTCTACAATGTTTGGTATAGGCATTCCTTAAAATATTTCATTTGAATGGACTTAAACATTATGTCTTCTTGGATCTCAGTTCATGACTTTTACTCTGTGTTTAGCTGAATTTAAATAAATATTTCAGTCTTTTTTTTTTTTTTTGAGTTGAAGTCTCACTCTGTCGCCCAGACTGGAGTGCAATGGCCGTTCCTGGCCACCGCAGCCTCGACCTGCTGGGCTCCGGCGATCCTTCTGCCTCAGCCTTCCAAGTAGCTGGAACTACAGGCGCGCGCTACCACGCCCAGCTAATTTTTTTTTTTTTTGATTTATTGTAAAGATAAGGTCTCGCCTGCCCAGGCGGGTCTCGAACCCACGGGCTCAGGCAATCCACTCACCTCAGCCTCCCAAAGGTGCGGGATTACAGGCTGAGCCACCGAGCCCGGCAATATTTCAGTCTTAATGGAATTTTTACCATTATGGACCTTAAAAGGGCATAAAAGTACGTGAAAAATCTGCTCACCTTTTTGGGGCATCCTATTCCTTTTTCTTTCTGGGTTTCATTAGTAGTAGTAGAGTATCTGTGGAGAGCTAGATATTAGTAGTCTTCTTAACTCTGCTGTCTTATACATTGCTAGTCTCTTTGTTTAATCTACTCTGACTCTTCAACTAGATTATTTTTCTTTTAGGTTTATAGAAGCCTAGTCTTTATTAATTGGCTATACAAATGTTGGATGTTTAATCCATTCTACCTGTTATTTTCTTTCCACTTGTGAATAAGCTAGCTAGATAGACTGAAATTAACATGCAAATTGGTACACAGTATGAGGTCAGTTAGCTGAATATGATATATTCAGATTTTTTTGCTTTTTTCTTCTGATTATTAAAGAAATGTTAATGTAGAATATTTAGAAAACATTAAAAAGTATAAAAATATTTTTGGTTTTGTGAATTTAGAGTTATCACTGTAAATATGGTGATATTTTTCTCCTAGTCTGTAATTTTTCCTCTTAACTTCTGCTTTACTTTTTAAAACTTTCAGAAATTATATGAACTACTTTTTTTTTTTTAAACATAGGAAGCTCTAGACATTCATGCAGTTGATGCAGCAACAGAAGAACCCTCTAGTCTTCAGGCATCAGCCACAAATGACTCAGGTATTATAAAATAGTACAAAACAAGATGTATTTGTGGTTTGGGGTCCAGTAGTGAAATATGCAACATTCTTCCTTTTGTTGTGAACAGTAGTTTATTTTATTGCTGTTTGTTTTGTGAGTAGGTTGCAGAGCAAGAATTTCTCAGTTAGAAAAGGAATTGATAGAAGATTTGAAGTCCTTGCGGCACAAGCAGGTGATACATCCTGGTCTTCAAGAAGGTAATATTCTCTAAAAGATATACAAGCCATTTTTTTTTTTTTTTGGTTCTCTTTTTCTTCCCTACTCTTTTTTCCTCTCCTTCTCTTCTTTCCACCCCCCTCACTTTTTTGGTTTATGTACTTCCTTTCCATCCTTGATTTATCTTCTTTTAGTGCCTCTTCAGTTTGCATATTTTTCTCTTCTCTGCTTCTAAAATTTTTCCCCTTAAAAACGTTTCTAGGTCTTCTTCATCATAGTATTTTATATAGGAAAAAAATGTGTCATGGTAAGAAGGTGGTATTTTCTTTTCTTTTTTAATTTTTATAAAGATGTGGGGTACAATTCAGGGTTAGGTATGTAAACCTTCATCACGCAGGTACCCTTGAGAAAGTAGTATTTTCTTTGTTCATCCTCATAACCTGGTATTTTCCCCACTGCCCTCCTATTTCTCATCTTAACTTGGTTACTTTTGTTTGTGTGTTTATTTAGTTTTTTTAATTTTTAGAGGTGAGAGTCCTACTTGTTGTTATATTCTTAGTAATATATTTAGGTGTGAAAATAGATGAATACTTTTCTCTCTCAATGTGTAACTGCAAGCACATATGTATATATTTTTAACTTTTTCGCTCTTGATTATTGAAAACGTATTTTATATGTTTGATGTACGACTGAGAACTTAAAGTTTTCATTATTTTTATTTTTATTGTAATACATTATCTTGGCTTTGCTTACGTTTCCTACATTATTATTATTATTTTTTTGAGTTGGAGTCTCACTCTGTCGCCCAGACTGGAGTGCAGTGGCCGCTCCCGGCCACCACAGCCTCGACCTGTTGGACCCCGGTGATCCTTCTGCCTCAGCCTTCCAAGTAGTTGGAACTACAGGCGTGCGCTACCATGCCCGGCTAATTTTTGATTTATTGTAGAGATGAGGTTTCGCCAAGTTGCCCAGGCTGGTCTCGAACCCGTGGGCTCAGGCAATCCACTCACCTCAGCCTCCAAAGCGCGGGATTACAGGCTGAGCCACCGAGCCCGGCTTCCTACATTATTTTTAAAAGTAATGATATGCTCACTTTGGCAGCATATAATACTAAAATTGGAACAATACAGAGAAGATTAGCAAGGCCTCTGTGTAAGAAAGTTTAATAAAAATTTAGAAAAGGAAGAAAATAATATCTACTATCGTACTACTGTTATGATAACTACTGATTTTCTCTTGTTAATTGCATTGTAATGAAAGATTGTAGGCCATATCCTATAGTTTCTTACACATATCTTTGATATTAGATGTGCTTCTTGGAGTAGTTTATTGGCTATTTGACTCATCAGTTTTCAGAGGGCTGTGCAGGCTATTTGCATTATATGGTAGATCATTTATCTGAGAGTCAACATAGCTATCAAAAGGATGATTTATAATAAAACAACCATTCAATATCTAAATCAAATGATAATACTTGAACTTTTTCTTTAATGGGAAGTAGCTTATATGACACTATAAGTGTGCAATTAAAAAATTATTTTTTAAATTTTTATTTGTTTAGTTAGAATCTTACTCTTACCTAGCTGGAGTTCAGTGGCATGATCATGGCCAACTGCAGGCTTGACCTCCTAGGCTCAAACAGTCCTTTTGCCTTAACCTCTTGAGTAGCTGGGACTGCAGGTACATGCCTCCAAACCTGTTGATTTAAAAAAATTTTTTTTGTAGAGTCGTGGTCTTACTGTGTTGCCTAGGCAGGTCTTGAAACTTCTGGGCTCAAGCAGTCCTCTTGCCTTAGCCTTCCAGAGTGCTGGGATAACAGATATGAGCCACCATGCTCACCCTAACGTATGCCAATTCCAGTCTCAGTTCAGGTGATATGGACTGGTTGCTGTGGATTATAATGGACAGTCCCATCACCAACATGTCTTGCTGATAACATGTTTGCTATTGTTTATTGTCAGCTTTAACTTTTTGCTATTTTATTTAAATAATATTCTCTGATTTCTCTATCAGTGAACTTAACCTACCTATCTTTCCCTTCTCTTTCACTTCCATTTTTTGCTAGTTATATACTTTGAGAATGTAGAAATATTATGACATTTATATTATGCTCTTTTTTTTGAGTTGGAGTCTCACTCTGTCACCCGGACTGGAGTGCAATGGCGGCTCCTGGCAACCGCAGCCTCGACCTGCTGGGCTCCGGCGATCCTTCCGCCTCAGCCTTCCAAGTAGCTGGAACTACAGGCGCATGCTACCACGTCCAGCTAATTTTTTATTTATTGTAGAGATGAGGTCTCGCCAAGTTGCCCAGGCGGGTCTCGAACCTGTGGGCTCAGGCAATCCACTCACCTTGGCCTCCCAAGGCACGGGATTACAGGCTGAGCCACTGAGCCTGACCGGTTATATTATGTTCTTTTAACCTAATCCCCATATTTGTTTTAGTCTTAATTCTATTGTTAGATCTATTCAGTGCTTGTAGCTAGTCTTTTTGCTCTGGTTACTTTGGATAAGGTTTGACTTTTTTCCCTTTTTATAGGCATTGTAGTTATATCTGTAATCTTTCCCATCATGGAATGGGGATCTAAAATTAAATACTTACAGAAACTAAGTAGGTAACGTAAATTAAGTGAAATTAGCCTGAATTTGGGGAGTAGAGTTGGACTCTGGTAAGCTGGAGCACAGTCACCGCTTCTAAATGGGCAGCCACATCAGTGGATTATTGTCATATGGAAAAATAAACCCAATATTCTCATGTCTTCCTATTGTTCGACAGAAGCTGGAGTTAATTATGTGATGTCTCTCAAGTGTTGGCAGCCAGCAGTTTTTTGTGCAAGTAACTTAAAGCTTTACGAACATAGCCAAACAAAACATGTTTGTGAGCCATCACTTTTAACCTGCTTTTATAGATTCTGCGTTTGGTGCAAGTTTGTATTTAATCCTAAGGTTGTTAAAATGTATTCAGCTACATTTACATGTAGTTTTTTTTTTTTAACTGTTAAATCTGTAATCTATGTGGCACATAGTTTTCAAGGTGTAAGTTAGAGTTCTGTTTTGGATTTTTTTTCTCTATTTTATTTTCACAGATTTTCTTCCACCCCAACCTTTGCGTCCTTTAAATAGCTAGACTTAAACAACTTCAAAATAATAAGTTAGTTTGTCTACATAATTGTAGTAATTGAGTGATGCCAACCCCAAGTCTCCAAAGACATTGAAAATATTCTAAGTTATGTCTAAAAATTGATGCTTGAAGTAATTTGTTAAATTTTGCTTCAGATTTCTTTTCCTTGCTACTAACTGTAGAGTTTTATTATTCTTTAGAAAATAGCACTTAAACAACTGTTTTAAGTATTTTTTTATTTTTTGGGACAGGGTCTTACTGTTGCCCAGACTGTCGTGCAGTTACACAATCATGGCACACTGAGGCTTCCAACCCCTGGGTTCAAGTGATCCTCTCACTTAAACTCTGCCTCCCAGGTAGCTAGGACTACAGGCACTTGTAACCACGCCTGGCTATTTTTTAATTTTGTAGAGATGAAGGTTTGTTGCCCAGGCTTGTCTTGAACTTTTGGCTTCAAGTGTTCCTCCCGCTTCAGTCTCCCAAAGTGTTGGGATTATAGGCATGCCCAGCCAGTTTTAGATTTACAGAAAAATTGGAAATACGGTGCAGAGAATTCTTACATACTTTCCACCCAGTTTCTGATCTTGATAACATCTTATTTTAGTGTTGTAATTAGTGAACCAGTATTGATACATTATTATTATTTGAAATTCATAATTTTTTCTAATTTTCTTAGTTTTTAATCTAGTGTCCTTTTTTGGTCTAGGATCTCATTTAGGATATTACAATACTTTTAGAAGTTACGTCTCCTTAGGATCCTCCTGGCTGTGACAGTTTTTCATGTTTTTAATGACCCTCACTGTTTTCAAGAGTACTAGTCAGGTGTTTTTTGTAAATGTCCCTCAGTTGGAGATTTGTCTGATGGTTATATGGGTTATGTGTTCTTAGGAAGAAGACCACATAGGTAAAGTGTCATTCTCATTCTGTGCTATCAAGGGTACCTATATTCAACATGATTTATCACTGTTGATGGTGACCTTGATTGCCTGACTGAGATATTGTCAGGTTTCTTCACCGTAAAGTTACTTTTTTTCCTTCTTTCCATACTGTATTGGAAAGAAGTCATTAGTGTAGCCCATACTTGGTAAGTGGGAAGTATGATGTACCTCGAGTATAGAGTATCTGTATATATTATTTCAAATTTATTTGCACCAGAGATTTATTTTCCTCCGTTTGTTTAAATATTCACTTATTTCTATCATGATGGGCTCTTGTCAGCTTAATATTAATTTCTTTTTTTTTTTGAGTTGGAGTCTCACTCTGTCACCCAGACTGGAGTGCAGTGACTGCTCCTGGCCACCGCAGCCTCGACCTGCTGGGCTCCAGCGATCTTTCCGCCTCAGCCTTCTAAGTAGCTGGAACTACAGGCACGTGCTATCACGCCCGGCTAATGTTTTTTGATTTATTGTAGAGATGAGGTTTCACCAAGTTGCCCAGGCAGGTCTTGAACCTGTGGGCTCAGGCAATCCACTCACCTTGGCCTCCCAAAGTGCTGGGATTACAGGCTGAGCCACAGCCCTGCCGTTAATTTCTTTTATGAGTAATGGCAGTCTTTTCAGGAACTCGCTGCCTCTTCCTTTTTCGTTATTTAATGAATATTTTTGCTTTATAACAATTTTTTTAGAGACAGGTTTTTACTTTGTTGCCCAGGCTGATCTTGAACTCTTGTCCTCAAGCCATCCTCCTGAGTGACTGGGATTAGAGGCACAAGCCTCTTTGCCTGGCAATGAATATATATTCTGAATGTGCTATTAAGTCAGTGATTAGCTGAGTTTTCCTTATACTACGTGCTTTTCTATTATATGTTTACTAGTTATGTAGATGTTTATATAATTATAAACATTTCTAATATATTTTTGTGAATTTTTTGTATTTCCTTGGATTTAGCAACAAGCAGGCATTTTTTTGCCATAACTCTTAGGGGAATCTGCCTTTGCTTAAACACAAAGATTATCTCTTTTTCAGTTTATCTTTGAATTATTTTTGTAATGGCATTATAATATGTCTGTAAGAAGTAACTTCTAATGTGAGTAAAATAAGGCAAAAGCATTTAGGAGTATAACTTAATTTAAACTGACACAGGTTCTGAGTAGGCTTTGGTTGAATAAAAAAATAAAAAGATTTTAGACTTTTTGACAATATGCTTTCTTTGAATTACTCAGCTATCTTATTTTCTGTAAGCTAAAGTTATTTATGCTCATTGATATGAAGTCAACTCAGTCTAGGTCTCATATACCTGTTACTTGGGCAGGAATTTTCTTACAGGGCAAATATGTCAGGTTAGTCTGGATAAGCTAAATTGGGGATTATTTTGAATAAGGTTTGTATGCTGTTGACTTTTCTACGTTAGGTCTTCTAAGAAAACGTGTGTGTGTCTTATTATTATTATTTTTGAGTCAAGGCCTCAATCTGTTACCCAGACTAGAGTGCAGTAGCATGATCACTTCAGCCTCAAGCTCCTGAGCTGAAGGAATTCACCATCTTCAGCCTTCCAAGTAGCTGACTACAGGACCATACCACCATGCCTGGCTAATTTTTTTGTAGAGACACGGTCTCGCTGTGTTTCCTAGGTTGGTTTCAAATTCCTGGGCTCAAGCAGTCCTTCCTCCTGTCTCAGCCTCTCAAAGTGCTGGGAGCCACCACACCCAGCCTCTTCAATTTTGTTAAAACTTAAGTCAGGCTGGGCTCAGTGGCTCAGCCTGTAATCCCAGCACTTTGGGAGGTTGAGATGAGTGGATTGCCTGAGCCCGCGGGTTCGAGACCCGCCTGGGCAACTTGGCGAGACCTCATCTCTACAATAAATCAAAAATTAGCCAGGCATGGTAGCGCGCGCCTGTAGTTCCAGCTACTTGGAAGGCTGAGGTGGAAGGATCGCCAGAGCCCAGCAGGTCGAAGCTGCGGTGGCCGGGAGCGGCCATTGCACTCCAGTCTGGGTGACAGAGTGAGACTCCAACTCAAAAAACAAAAAACAAAACAAAAACAAACTTAAGTTAAATACTTTCCTCAAAGATTACCTTTTAACCTATAAATAAAAGAAGTCATAATATTTACAGACTCAAATAACTGTAAATGTTATCAATAATAACCATAGTCAGACCAGAAAGTCAGTCTATGGCAAATTTGTATTAGAGGCTCTAGAAAATCTCTGGACCGTGGCTGAATTTTGCTGCGTATGTATTGGTTATGTATTGTTGCTTAACAAATTACCACAAACCAAGTAACTTTACTGTCTCATAGTTTCTGTGTATCACCATTATTTACTGTGTATTTACTGTCTCACAGTTTCTGTGTATCACCAGTCTGGGCATGGCTTCACTGGGTCCTCTGCCTAGGGTTTCACAAGGCTACTGTCAAGAAATTGGCCAGGCCTGGTTTCTCATCAGAGACTTGACTGGAGAGATTTCCTTGCAGCTCTAGCAAGATGGATGCTACACTTAAATGTTACCATTCGCATTTGATCACGTACATTCCAGCTCCTTTGTCATAATCAGAAACTAATTACAGGCCCTGCCACACCCAGAGGGTTTTTACACAAATTTGTAATAGCAGATGGCATTAATCATGAGGCCACTTTAATGTGAATCTGCTACTGTTTATTTTTGTTTCATCGTTTTTACTCTCCATTGTCTCCTTTATTTCTGTTGACTCTTCCTCCATCCCCCAGCCAAACATTAAAAAGCAAGATAGCTGGGCTTGGTGGCTCAGCCTGTAATCCCGTGCCTTGGGAGGCTGAGGTGAGTGGATTGCCTGAGCCCGCGGGTTCGAGACCCGCCTGGGCAACTTGGCAAGACCTCATCTCTACAATAAATCAAAAATTAACCTGGCGTGGTAGCATGCGTTTGTAGTTCTAGCTATTTGGAAGGCTGAGGCGGAAGGATCACCGGAGCCCAGCAGGTCTAGGCTGCAGTGGCCAGGAGTGGCCACTGCACTCCAGTCTGGGTGACAGAGTGAGACTCCAACTCAAAAAAAAAGCGAGATAATGATTTGCAGTTAATGTATGGGTAATATCGTTTCCTTTTTTTCTTGTAGTGGGCTTAAAATTGAATTCGGTGGACCCAGCAATGAGCATTGATCTTAAATACTTGGGTGTACAGCTACCTTTGGCTCCAGCTACTAGCTTTCTTTTTTGGAACCTTACAGGAACCAACCCTGCCTCTCCGGGTGAGTGTGTAGCATTTGTAAGGTCAAACATGATTTCTCTTAAAGGTTAGGTTATTTGTGATATAAATAAAAAATAAGTTTATTGGAGACATTTGGGATATTCTGAGGTTGATATTTTATCTTCTGGCATAGTTTTAATAAGTTATTGATACAGTTCAGATAGATAAAGTCTTATTAATTAATTAGATCCATAATATTGGCTTGCTTGAAATTTGGTCATCTCTTTTACTTTTTCTTTTATAGATGCTGGATTTCCTTTTGTTTCTAGGACAGGGAAAACCAATGACTACACTAAGATAAAGGGATGGAGGGGGAAGTTTCATAGTGCTTCTGCATCTAGGAATGAAGGTAATTAGTTTTTTAAATTCTAAATATACTTTGAAAAATGTATTTAAATCTTTTGTTAAAAGTAAGTCTTGGGTATTTCTCTTCATCCCTTCTCTCTGTGCTTTAAAGTGAAGTGAAAATAATTGTCTTGCCAATTTTTTTTTTTTACCCCTACCCATTTTCCCACAGCAACAAAACAAAACCCATTTTCCTTAACAATGTCAGGCTTAAATAATCCCTGCAGATGCTGCCTTTTTTTTTTTTTAATTTTAAAGATGTGGGGTACAAGTCAGGGTTAGGTAAATAAGCGGTCATCGTACAGGTGAAGTTTGTGCTGTCCATTAGTCCTCACTTCGCCTGGGATCAGGTACCCTTATTAGTGTTAATGTGGCAGCCACCCCCTGTCCTCCACCTCCAGCAGTGACCCGCTACTGCCAATCCCTTTCATGTAGTATTATGATAAGTGTTCAGGGTCCACTTATGAGTGAGAACATGTGGTACTCAGTTCTTTGTTTTGTGGTAGATCATTGACTGTGATGGACTCTTTATCCATCCAAGTTGCTGCGAAGTCCATGAATTTGCCCTTCTTAATGGCTCCCTTCAGCCTTTTTTTTTTTTTTTGAGTTGGAGTCTCACCCTGTCGCCCAGACTGGAGTGCAGTGGCCGCTCCTGGCCACCGCAGCCTCAACCTGCTGGGCTCCGGCGATCCTTCCGCCTCAGCCTTCCGAGTAGCCAGAATTACAGGCGCGCACTTCCACGCCCGGCTGATTTTTGATTTATTGTAGAGATGAGGTCTTGCCCAGTTGCCCAGGCGGGTCTTGAGCCCGCGGGCTCAGGCAATCCACTCACCTCAGCCTCCCAAAGGCGCGGGATTACAGGCTGAGCCACTGAGCCCGGCTTCCCTTCAGCCTTTTTAATGTACTTTTGTTATTCCTACAGTTACAAAAAGCATCATTCTCAAGTATTATTTTGAAACTGTACACTTTAGAGTTGTACACTGATTCCTGATAGTATGTACATATGTATGTATTTATTGAGTCAGGGTCTCACTCTGTCTCCCAGGCTAGAGTTCAGTGGCATGATCACAGTTCACCACAGCCTTGACCTTTTGGGCTCAGGCAGTCCTTCTGCCTCAGCCTCTCAAGTAACTGGTGCTACAGGCACAAGCTACCACTCTTCAGCTGGCTATTTAAAAAAAATTTTTTTCAGATGGGGTTTTGCTATGGTCTGAACTCCTGGCCTCTTAACAGTTCTCCTTCCTTGGCCTTCCAAAGTTTTGGGATTATAGGCCTGAATCACCATGGCTGGCCTCTGCTAGTCTTAAAATTCAAAGGAAACTTCTAATAAAAGTTTTTGACTGTGTGTCCATTGACCTCCTTATTTCTCACTGCACTTGTTTGCAGTTTAAACTCCAGTCAGATACATTTACCATTAGTCCAAAATAGTTTTTCTCTCCTTTGAATCTTTGTACTATTAAGACAGTGTAATGCGCTAGCCGGGCTCGGTGGCTCAGCTTGTAATCCTGCACCTTTGGGAGGCTGAGGTGAGTGGATTGCCTGAGCCTGTGGGTTTGAGACCCGCCTGGGCAGTGAAACCTTATCTCTGCAATAAATCAAAAATTCAGCCGGGCATGGTAGCGCATGCCTGTAATTCCAGCTACTTGGAAGGCTAAGGTGGAAGGATCGCCGGAGCCCAGCAGGTCAAGCCTGCGGTGACCGGGAGCGGCCACTGCACTCCAGTCTGGGCGACAGAGTGAGACTCCAACTCAAACAAAACAAAACAAAACAAAAAAAACAATGTAATGTATGACTGAACTTAATTTTTCTGTTTTTTAAAAACTATATTTTATCTTTTTGTGGCCTACCTTCTTCTAGTGTTTTGTATCAGACTTCAAGTACCCTAGTCTCTTAAATAATATTTTGGGATTTTATTGAGGTCTGCTTTGACATAATTTTTTTTTTTTCACACTGTTAGGTTTTTTTTTTTGCTTATCTCTGATTTCTGTAGTTTTCAAAAGTTGTTAAAGCTTGAAGATTCTTAGGTTGATTACTATTGTTAGCATTTTGCAAAAATTAGTGTCAGTAATAATGTAATTTAAAAATTTATGGTAAGACAATTTTAGAGAATGGATTTTAATGTAATTGTATCTGAGATTCAGTCTCTTCACTTGGTTTTGGTATATATTTTTTTCTTTCTGAGAAGAAATAGTTTAGAAGATTGAGCAACTTGTAGCTCAACAAGCTACCACCTGGCCTTTTAAAGTATGTTTTCTGGAGATCTAAAGATCTGCCCTAGATTTCCTTAAGTATCCTTTGCTTTTTTATTTCTAGGTGGAAATTCAGAAAGTTCATTGAAAAATCGTTCTGCTTTCTGTAGCGATAAGCTAGATGAATACTTGGAAAACGAAGGCAAACTGATGGAAACAAGCATGGGTTTCTCTTCTAACGCTCCCACATCTCCTGTGGTATACCAGCTTCCCACCAAGAGTACCAGCTATGTGCGAACACTTGATAGTGTACTAAAGAAGCAATCTACCATTTCCCCTTCTACCTCTTATTCTTTGAAGTCTCATTCTGTATTCCCTGCCTCTCGAAAGGCAAAGTCTCAAAACAAACAGGCAGCTTTTAGTGGCCGAACTAAATCATCTTACAAATCCATTTTACCATACCCTGTTTCACCAAAGCAGAGACACTCTCACATGGTTCTAGGAGAAAAGGTTACCAAGAATTCTTCAAGCACCATCTCAGAAAATCAGGTGAATAACTTTGTTGTGCCAACTTTAGATGAAAATGTATTTCCAAAGCAGATTAGTTTGCGGCAGGCACACCATCAGCAACAGCAACAGCAACAGGGAACTCGCCCTCCAGGCTTGTCTAAATCTCAGGTGAAGCTAATGGACCTGGAAGACTGTGCGCTTTGGGAAGGAAAACCAAGAACCTATATTACAGAAGAGCGAGCAGATGTGTCCTTAACAACTCTCCTTACAGCCCAAGTAAGTATCTGCTGTTTTCTGCAATCATATTACTGCTTGGTTAGAAAGGATGAGATTAGTGAAGGGAAATGGAAATGGGGCTTTTTGGCAGGATGACCAGTTAATTTTTAAGCATTTAGTTACTTTTGTGACAACTCAGGAGATGTCTTCCCCTTTGGTTCTGTTTTACCAACTAGACACCCAAGTGTAGATCCCTCCTGCCAGCAGAGGGAGACAGTACAATCACACTTTTTAATAAAATCTCCTATATAAAAGCAGCCTGATATTTCAGGTCCTCTAAGACTGTTTTTTTTTTTTTTTTTTTTGAGTCAGAGTATCACTCTATTGCCTAGGCTGGAGTGCAGTGGCACGCTCAGGGCCACTACAGCCTTGACCTGCTGGGTTCAGGCAGTCCTTCCGCCTCAGCCTTCTAAGTAGCTGGAACTACAGGTGCCTACCATGCCTGGCTAATTTTTTGATTTATTGTAGAGACGAGGTCTCGCCAAGTTACCCAGAGTGGTCTCTAACACGTAGGATTAGGCAGTTCTCTCGCCTCTGCCTCCCAAAATGCCGGGATTACAGGCATGAACCACTACGCCCGGCTGAATTTTTTGTATACCTTACCTTTTTTTTTTTTAATGAGTTGGAGTCCCTGTCACCCAGGCTGGAGTGCAGTAGCACGCTCACGGCCACTGCAGCCTCAACCTGCTGGGTTCAGGTGATCCTTCCCCTCAGCCTTCCAAGTTGCTGGAACTACAGGCATGTGCCACCACACCCAGCTAATTTTTTAGTTTATTGTAGAGATGAGATCTCATCAGGTTGCCCAGGCTGGTCTCAAACCCGTGGGCTTAGGCAGTCCTCTCACCACGTCCTCCCAAAGTGCTGTGATTATAGGCGTGAGTCAGTGCCCCCGGCCACCTTCCAGTTTTAAATTCTGTGACTGAATTCTTGGATCTGAAGATCATTGGATGTTGGAACTAAATGCAAATTGTTTTATTATATTATTCATAAAGACTTTTCTTCCTGTATTATCCTGTTTCCCTTTTATTAATTATGCTAAAGCAGGTGCCTACAAACTTTTCTGTAAAGAGCAGGATAGTAAATATTTTAGGTGTTACACACATACATTTTGTTAAAGTTACTCAGCTCTGCTGTTTTAGTGCCACAGACAGTATGTGTATGAATTAACCTGGTTGTATTTCAATGAAACGTTATGAAACAGGCTGGATCTGGCCTGTAGATCTTATGTTTGTCAACCCCTGCCTTAGAATATTATGTGTGATTTATATTGAGAATAAATCCATCCTTGATGACTTTGTTTATAATTAATGACAATATTTATTCACCTGCTTGTCTGTGTTATATGTATTAGAATGGCAGATGACTCATAGCCCTGGTTATATTCATGTTCTGTCCTTTGTGTCTTCATAGTCTGGAGCTGTTAGTACTCAGACTCAGAGAAGAAAGACCAATATATGACTGTAAATTGGTGGTGTAGCAGATGATTTATAGAATTACAATTTTCTGCTTTAACTTTAGGCATCTCTCAAAACTAAACCCATCCACACAATCATAAGGAAACGAGCCCCTCCATGCAACAATGACTTCTGTCGACTGGGTTGTGTATGTTCCAGTTTAGCTTTGGAGAAGCGCCAACCCGCTCACTGCCGCCGACCAGACTGCATGTTTGGTTGTACTTGCTTGAAAAGAAAAGTTGTACTTGTTAAAGGGGGATCCAGAGCTAAGCATTTTCAGAAGAAGGCTGCTCATCGAGATCCAGTATTTTATGATACTCTGGGCGAGGAGGCAAGGGAAGAAGAAGAAGGAGTCAGGGAGGAAGAGGAACACTTGAAAGAGAAAAGGAAGAGAAAGAAGCTGGAATACAGTGAGTATTAATTGAGAGTTATAAACCAGTGCTATATCATTTTTTGGAAAAGCATGCTTATTTAAAAATATTATTACCTACTTTAATCCTGATCAATGATTTACTAAGAATTTTGAGAATTATTATTCTCACATGTTCTTTTTGACTGGCATGTTTCATATGCACACGCACATGCACATAACACCTTTTAAAATTGATTTCTTTTCTCTGAGAATACTTTTACTTGGACTTCCAGAATGTCTTTGAACTTTTGAGTTTCATTCATTTTCTGTATTCTCCTCCCCACCCTTACACATAGACTTATGTTCCTTGGAAAGAATACAGATGACCTGTATAATCTATCAGATTTTTAGAAGTTTGCAATAAGACCCTTTGGTCATGATTGGAAATTTGGGCATAAAATAGGGGCGTGACAGAGCTGAGTATCATGTACTCTTTAGAAAATCTTATTTTTTCTTTCTCTCTTTTTTTTTCTTTCTTTTTTTTTTTGAGTTGGAGTCTTACTCTGTCGCCCAGGCAAGAGTGCAGTGGCATGCTCACGGCCATCCTAGCGTCAACCCATTGGGCTCAGGTGATCCTTCTGCCTCAGCCTTGCAAGTAGCTGGAACTACAGGCACGTGCTACCACAGGCTGTGGTACAATAAATTTTTTGATTTATTATAGAGATGAGGTCTTGCCAAGTGGCCCAGGCTGTTCTTGAACTCATGGACTCAGGCATTCCCCTTGCCTTGGCCTCCCAAAGTGCTGGGATTACAGGCTTGAGCCACCGCACCCGAAAATCTTATTTTTTCTTTTGAATAAAATATGACGTGGATGTAGAGCCAAGTTATATATTATATCATTGATTTTTTTTTCTTTTTTGAGTCAGAGTCTCACTCTGTTGCACAAGATGGAGGACATGTTGTACATATTGACATATTATAGATTCGAGGTCTCACCAAGTTGCCCAGGCTGGTCTTGAATCCCTGGGCTTAGGCAATCTTTTCACCTCAGCCTCTCAAAGTCCTGGGATTACAGGCTTGAGCCACCGTGCCTGACCAATTTTTTTTTTCTTTATATCTTTTTTTTTTTTAATTGGAATCTCACTCTGTCGCCCAGACTGGATTGCAGTGGCATGCTCAGGGCCACCCCAGCATTGACCTGCTGGTCCAGCGGTTTTTCCGCCTCAGTCTTCCAAGTAGCTGGAACTACAGGTGCACGCTACGACACATGGCTAATTTTTTATTTATTTTATTGTAGAGACAAGGTCTCAAGTTGCCTGGGCTGGTCTTGAACCCATGGACTTAGGCAGTTCTCTTAACCTCGGCCTCCCAAAGTGCTGAGATTACAGGCTGAGTCACTGAGGTGGATGCAAATAGTTGGATAGTGCCAGTTTTCTATTCTCTTAATAGAGATATTTTAAAACTGTTTCAAACAATGTCATACTGATAGGCAGAAGCTGATACATTGTTTTGTTTGTATTTCTTCAGTGATAGGTTTATTTAATATAAGCTTTTCTTCAGTTTGCAGGAAGTTTATTTTTTCTAGGTTATGAATTTTTAATTTACATTTAAATTTTGTTCAAGGTTTCCCATTTGCCCCCCAAAAAAGGAAAAAGCAGAGGTAGTTAAATCTGGAAGTCTTCATTTTCTGATTTCTGTCTTTAAAGTCTTACTTAAAAACTCTTTATCATCAGTCCTTAAGATTATAAAAATATTTAATTAGATTTTTTTCCTAGTACTTTTTTTTTTTTTTTTTTTGAGTTGGAGTCTCATTCAGTTACTCAGACTGGAGTGCAGTGGCCCTCCTGGCCACCGCAACCTCGCCTGCTGGGCTCCGGCGATTCTTCCACCTCAGCCTTCCGAGTAACTGGAATTACAGGCATGTGCTATCACGCCCGGCTGATTTTTTAATTTATTGTAGAGATGAGGTCTCGGTGCCCAGGTGGGACTCAAACCCGTGGGCTCAGGCAATCCACTCACCTCAGCCTCCCAAAGGCGGCGAGGGATTATAGTCTGAGCCACCGAGCCCGGCTTTTTCCTAGTACTTTTATGGACTTAAAAAAATTAAATTGTTGGCTGGGCACAGTGGCTCAGCCTGTAATCCCAGCACTTTGGGAGGCCGAGGTGAGAAGATTGAGCCCAGGGGTTTGAGACCAGCCTGAGCAACTTGGTGAGGACTCGTCTCTACAATAAATTACAAAACTAGTCAGGTGTGGTGGCATGCATCTGTAGTTCCATCTACTTGGAAGGCCAAGGCAGAAGGATTGCCTAAGCCCACAAGGTTGAGGCTTCGGTGGCCATGAGCGTGCCACTGCACTACAGCCTGGGCAACAAGAATGAGACTCCAAGTCAAAAACAAACAAAAAAATTAAATTTTTTTTTTTTTTGAGTTGGAGTCTCTACTCTGTCGCCCAGACTGGAGTGCAGTGGCCACTCCCGGCCACCGCAGCCTCGACCTGCTGGACTCCGGTGATCCTTCCACCTCAGCCTTCCAAGTAGCTGGAACTACAGGCGTGCGCTACCACACCTGGTTAATTTTTTGATTTATTGTAGAGATGAGGTCTTGCCAGGTTGCCCAGGCGGGTCTCGATCCCGCAGGGTCTGACAATCCACTCACCTCAGCCTCCCAAAGCATGGGATTACAGGGTGAGCCACTGAGCTCGGCTTAAATTGTTAATATATCTGAAATTTATTGATGTGAGATTTTCAGTAGGGAATTATTTCTCCCCCAAATGGCTAGTCAGTTGTACCTTCACTTTCTGAGAAACATATGCTTTTCCTACTGGTTTACAATGTTGTCTGTTGTAAGTTAAAAATGTATTATTGCTTGGATCTCTTTCTGATCTCTACTCTTTTGTGACCAGTGCCAAACTATATTAATTAATACTTCAGTGTTTAAGTGTGATTATATTTATATACCTAAATGATCTTTGTATAAATAAGGTCTTAAGGATTTAAATCGAAACATAATATAGAATTATTTATTTATTTCTACCCTTATCTCCTTACTGAATTTGCTCCCATCTTATACTTAAAGCAACACATTTTCATTTCAAAGCAACAGGAATAAGTTACAACATCCCACCCAAGTAGGAATACTGTGTGTCTGTTAGACTTCATTGCTTTTTGATTATTGTCTTCACTCTTTGTCGTACCCTTGACCAGAATTAAACTCTGTAAGTCAATTATCAAAGTATTTTTTGGTTTTCTCACTGGTAGTATGTTCATTATGAGAACTTAGCCTGCTATTCCCACTCTAGGAGCCATCAGCTTTCTTGTACTGTTAAGAGACGATGAAGAAAGGAGGGATGATATTTTAGTTAACTACTATCATGTAAAAGGAGTAGAAATAGGAAACCATTCTAGGAGGAAAAAATGTTGCAGAGACCAAAAACAAAAATAAATTTAAAAATCTGGAAAAAGTTGAAATCTCTTAGTATGTTTTGCAAAAAGGTAGATGAAAAATGAGAAAAAAATGAGTTACAAATGATTTTTGAGGTGCTGAAGAAATAACAGAAAATAAAAGGGAAAAAATAAAGATATGGTGGAAGAAAATATCTCAGTATGAAGGACAAAATTTCAGATTAAAAGTTCCCATTGAACACCAGACAGTAATTTTAAGAAGATGCCTAGATATCCTCTCAACATTTCAGAACACTAAGGTTACAAGAAGATGTCGTAAATCTTCCTATTTTGTATAGGAAGGATATAGAATCGTTTTGATGTCAGAGATCACCAGTAATACTGAATGCTTGAGTTGTCATTTCTAAAATCTAGGTGGGATGGGGGTTAGTCAACCTAATTATAAATTATGTGCATAAAATAAAGATATAGCATATTTAAATATGCAGTACAGAAAGTTGATCTCCTAAAACCTCTTGGTAAATTTCTTGAGATTGTGCTCCAGAAAAATGAGAAAGGTATTCAAGATGCAGAAAATGTCATGTATTAAAAAGTGGACCTAAGCCGGGCTTGGTGGCTCAGCCTGTAATCCCGCGCCTTTAGGAGGCTGAGGTGAGTGGACTGCCTGAGCCCACGGGTTCGAGACCTGCCTGGGCGGCGAGACCTCATCTCTACAATAAATCAAAGAATCAGTCAGGTGTGGTAGTGCATGCCTGTAATTCCGGCTACTCGGAAGGCTGAGGTGGAAGGATCACCGGAGCCCAGCAGGCCGAGGCTGCGGTGGCCGGCAACCGGCCACTGCACTCCAGTCTGGGCAACAGAGTGAGACTCCAACTCAAAAAAAAGAAAAAAAAAAAAAAAAAAGCGGACCTAGCCTGAGAGAGAAAGGGAAAATCTTAGGATGGCAGCTACATAGCAAGACTAGAAGGCAGTGTCTTAATTTAAAATAGAAAATCAGAGTATGCTGATAAGAATATCTTCAAGGTGTTAGATTTATTTTAGGAAGTAAACATGATTAAGAATCTGCATGTGCCGGACCCGGTGGCTAAAGCCTGTAATCCCAGCACTTTGAGAGGCCAAGACCAGAGGATTGCCTGAGCTCAGGTGTTTGAGACCAGCCTGGGCAACTTCGTGGGACCTCGTCTCTACAATAAAACAGTAAATTAGCCAGGTGTGATAGTGCATGCCTGTAGTTCTAGCTACTTGGAGAAGACTAAGGTGGAAGGATCACCTGAGCCTAGCAAGTTGAGTCTGTGGTGGCCATGAGTGTGCCACTGCACTCCAGCCTGGTCGACAGAGTGAGACTCTGACTCAATAAATAAATAAATAATCTGGATGGTATGGGTGCAGTGGCTTATGTCTGTAATCTCCTAGCACTTTGGTTGGCAGAGGTGGGAGGATTGCTTGAGCCCAGGAGTTGGAGACCAACCTGGGCAACATAGCAAGACCTAATCTCTATCAAAAAAAAAATTAGCCAGGTGTGATGGCATGCGCTTACAGTCCTAGCTACTTGGAAGGCTAACTTAGCAAGAGGATTGCTTGAACCCAGAAGTTGGAGTCTACAGTGAAGTGTGATTGTGTCACTCCACTCCAGCCTGGGCAACAGAGTGAGACTCTGACTCAAAAAACAAAACAAAAAAAGATCTGGATGATCTTTATGATTATGTAAAGGCACATGTAATCTCCATCAATAAGAAAATAAGTAATTAACACTAGGAAGTAAAAAATTTGTACAGGAAAGTTATGATACAACTTATAAATAGTAAAAAATTTGTATAATTAGCATATAAGTAAAGAGAACCTATTTGCCCTGTAAAATTGCAACAGATTTTGTGATATAGAATTACATTTTCTCTTCCAAAAAGTCATTTACATTAATTGATTCTGCAAGATTGTATAATTTTGTAAGTAAAATTTTAGAGTTAACTTTATATACAGTGTACTGAAGGCCTAAATATAACTGTAGAAAATAAATCAGTAATATAAAATGTGAAATATAATGTTGTAGCTGACAGAAATTGAGAGATGGAGCAAGTTTAGGAAAATACTTTTTTTTTTTTTTTTTTGGTTACAGTCTCACTCCGTCACTCAGGCTGGAGAGTGGCATGCTCACAGCCACACCCCAGCAATGACCTGCTGGGCTCCAGCGACCCTTCCGCCTCAGCCTTCCAAGTAGCCGGAACTAAAAGTGCATGCTACTGCGCCTGGTTAATTTTTTGTTTTATTTTATTGTAGAGATGAGGTCTCACCAAGTTACCTGGGCTGGTCTTGAACCCACGGGTTCAGGTATTCCACTTGCCTCAGTCTCCCAAAGTGCTGGGATTACAGACTGAGCCACCGAGCCTGACCAGAAAAATTCTTATTAAAACCTCAAGGAGATACTTCTGTATACCACTAAGTGGCTCAAATTGAAAAGACTGACCATACCAAATGCTGGTGAAAATACATTTGGAACTTTCACACAGTTGATGGAAATGTAGAATGGTGCAGTCACTTTGGAAAGTTTGTTAGTGTCTAAAAATGTTCAAAACATACCTGCTATACAACCTAGTCATTTCATTTCTGTGTAATTACTCAAGAGAAATGAAAGCATATATCACTGTGAAGACTTGTACATGGGTGTTCATAGCAGCTTTATTACAACATCTCAGATATCTACCAGCAGTTGCATGGATGAAAAAAATTGGGGGCAATAATAAAATGAAGCAAAATATTGATACATTCAGCAGCATTGATCAGTTTCAGACTAATTAGCTGAGTAAAAGCAACCAGACTCTCCTGCCCATAAAAGTTAACATTTTTCATTTATGTAAAAAAAATTAAATGCAAACTAATGCATAATCCAGTGGTTGATTGGGTAAAAATTAAATGCAAACTAAAGCATAGTCCAGTGATTGAGTGGATGGAGACAGAGGGATGAATGGATTACCAAGGGGTACAAGGAATCATGGAGGTGATGGTTACCTATCTTAATTATAGTGATGGTTTCACAGGGATACATGTGTGTCAAATCTCATCAATTGTATATATAGTATGGTATGTCAATTATAGCTCAATAAAACCGTAAAAGAAAAAAATTATAGAACTATTTATTAGCTATTGTTTAATAGTTAAAAAGGGGGGGATTCATTGTACAGTCTGGGTTAAATTTTTATGTATTTTTTACAAGGAGTGCAATGTAGTCAGTAATGATGAAGAATATTTAACCACAGAGAAACTTTATAGCATAGTAACTAGCTAGTTATAAAATATGTACTATATGTTCTAAATTTTATTAGGATATATTTGTATGTATATAAGGGTGGTGAGTACCCAAAAAAACCCCTGAATTTTATTTATAAAGAATTATGTATTTATTCTTACATGTTTAAACTCGTTACCTTCCAGATATTCTCCAACAGGTATTCACCTATTGTGACACTTTTCTACTGCTCAAAACAGTTTTTGAACTCATCAGTTTTGACATCTTTTTGTGCTTCTGCCTTTTTTTGTTTCACCTCTTCCACATCAGCACATTTCATATCCAGGGAAACAAAAAAAGTCACTCAGGGTGAGATTGGGTGAATAGGGAGGGGATGGGGCCCCGGGTTCATGTCATTTTTTGGTCCAAAACTGCTGAACATTCAGCATGGTGTGGGCAGGTGCATTGACATGGTAGAAGAACCAGTCACCTATTTGCCACAACTTGGGGCTTTTCTTCTGCAAAT
Organism: Cephalopachus bancanus; assembly: GCA_027257055.1. Lineage (NCBI taxonomy): Eukaryota > Metazoa > Chordata > Mammalia > Primates > Tarsiidae > Cephalopachus > Cephalopachus bancanus. The sequence continues at coordinate 117,953 of JAPVLO010000513.1, forward strand.
TTTGATGGAACCTTCTCAGAACTTCCAGATAATAACTTTGGTTGACCATTTGATCCAGAGGAACAAACTCTGAGTATACTGTAAGGGTCCCACCATCCAAAAGATAATTTCAGATTTTTTGCAGTCCCCTTCATATGTAACATAACATCAAAATTTTATAATGATTATCTCTGGATGTTGAGGTTTGGGATGACTTTTAAAATTTCTTAATGTTCTAAATTACAGTGAACATTATATGTTATATGTTGTAATTAGTAAGTGTCAATATGTATAAAATCCAATGAAAGTACACACGTGTGATCAGGGATAAAAGTTTGATTTAGATATGAATGCTAATGTAATTTGCCATGTTAATAGATTAAGGGAGAGAACTTTGTGATATTAATAAATGCTGTTAAGTTGACACAAATTTAACATTTTTGATTAAAAAATAACTCAGCAGGCCAGGCATTGTGGCTTAGCCTATAATCCCAGCACTTAAAAGGTGATAGGATCGCCTGAACCCGGGGCTTCGAGACTAGCCTGGGCAACTTGGTGAGACTTTGTCTCTACAATAAAAAATCACAAAAAAACTAGCTGGGAATGGTGGCATGCATCTGTAGTTCCAGCTACTTGGAAGGATGAGGTGGAAGGATTGCCTAAGCCCAGCAGGTCAAGGCTACGGTGACTGTGAGCATGCTACTGCACTCTAACTTGGGCGACAAGAGTGAGACTACAACTCAAAAACAAAAAACAAAAAAACGCAGCAAACAAACCTGAATATTGGAAAAATGCTGCTTCTTAATTTCATCTGTTCTTTTATTGTAGTCCTAATAAAAATCTTAACAGCTTTTTATGTGAAACATGAAAAGAGGAATTTAAAGTTTATATGGAATTGCAAAGGCTCTAGAAGTAACTAGGGCAATCCTGATCAATGGCAGGGTGGGAGGATTTGCTCTATTGTATGTCGGATTATTAAATAGACCAGTAGAACAGAGTAGAGAAGCTATAGATTCAAATGCATATGGACACTTGGTTTGACTAAAGTGGCAAAGGAATAAGGAAAGGTTAGTGGTGGGATTGTTGAACATCCCTAGTAGAAAAAGTGAAACTTTATTCATTCTTTACACCATATATAGAAATAATTTCTAGCTAGATCATAAACCTAATTGCAAATAACTAAACAGTACAACTTTCAGGAGGTAATATAGAATAATACAGGATCTCATTAGGAAAAAATGTCAAACATGACAGAAGAAAACATCAGTTTCTAAAGAAAAAAAGCAGTGCATTTGATAACTTAAAAATAATAAATTCAGATAATTAAGATATTATTTGAATGCAAATGTCAGCAATCAGAGCAGATACCTTAAACTGAGGACCTATATCTAGAATAAAGATGTCTACAAATTGATAATAAACAATTCTGTAGGAAAAAATCAGCAAGACTTTTAGAAGCACTTCATAAAGAGAAATATTAAACGTCTCATTTGTAATTGGGGAAATGCAAACCAAATCCACGGTAAGATTCAACTAGATGCCTATCAGAATGGTTATTATTAAAATTGTCTAATAATAACCAGCTGTTGATAGTGAACAATTAGGAAATCTTACACACTGCTAATGGGGAAGTAAATTGGTATAACCACTTTGGAAAATAGTTTGGCAATATCTACTACAGTTGAAGTTCCACGTGCCCTTGATACAGCATTTTGACTCCAAAGTAACCAGCAGTACTGCCTTATATAAGAATGTTTATGACCGGGCTCGGTGGCTCAGCCTGTAATCCCAGCACTTTGGGAGGGCGAGGTGAGTTGATTGTCTGAGTCAGCGGGTTCGTGACCCGCCTGGGAAACTTGGCAAGACCTCATCTCTACAATAAATCAAAAATTAGCTGGGTGTAGTAGCGCGCGCCTGTAGTTCCAGCTACTTGGAAGGCTGAGGCGGAATGATTGCTGGAGTCCAGCAGGTTGAGGCTGCGGTAGCCGGGAGCGGCCACTGCACTCCAGTCTGGGTGACAGAGTGAGACTCCAACTCAAAAAAAAAAATATATATATATATATTTATGACATCATGATTCTCAGCTGCTAAAACCTGAAAAAAAAAAAAAACCCCAAATATCTAAAACCCAAATATCTAATAACAGTAGAATAAATAATATGAATATTCAGTAGGCTAATATACCACAGTGAAAATAAATGAAGTATAACTGTGTGTGACAGCATAGATGAATTTTACAGATGCAATGTTGAGTGAAAAAAAACCCAGGTAAAAGAATGTCTTTGATTCCATTTATATACATTTTATTTTATTTTATTTTTTATTTGGAGTCTCACTCTGTCACCCAGGCTGGAGTGCAGTGGCACACTCAGCCACCGTAGCCTCGACCTGATGGGCTCAGGGGATCCTTCTGCCTCAGCCTTCCAAGTAGCTGGAACTACAGGCACGTGCCACAACGCCTAACTAATTTTTTGATTTATTGTAGAGATGAAGTCTCACCAAATTGCCCAGCTGATATCGAACCTGTGGGCTCAGGCACTTTTCTCACCTCAGCCTCCGAAAGTGCTGGGATTATAGGAGTGAGCCACCGTGCCTGGCACATTTATATACATTTTAAAAGCAGGCAGAATTAAGCTGTGATGTTTAGGGCTGTTTATTCTGGTGTTAAAAAAGAAGGACGACAAAGGGACAGCTATTTTAGTCTGTCTTTTATGGAAATTGGAGGGATTATGAATGAGAACAGTCTTACTTGAAAGGGTCCTGGAATTGAGAGCATTGTTCTATTTCTTGACTTGTGTGTTGTTTAGATGGATATATACTTGTTAAGCTATACATGAGTTGTTTATACACTTTTCTTTACAGGTATTATAATAAGATTTAAAGTGCCTACAAAAATGAGAAGATGATGAATATAGTGTGCCAGTGTTCTGTGTTAGCATAGCATGCATAGCAGTTGGGTGGATCTTCTAAATGTAAAGCTGTTCACTTATGGTGTAACTACTGTAGACACTGCTAGGAGTGAGAGGAGGTAGGATATATACACAAGGAAATTCATCTCTCTAAGAGGTCACTGTCAGTTTGATGAAACAGGTATGTGGTTAAAAAGATAAGATACATATTTACTGTAAATTTTAAATGCCGCAAGTAACTAAAGTCCTGTGATGTTTTAAGTTGTAAACGTTTTTAGTTTTTAAGCCTTTGTTCGACATTTTTTGGTTTTGCTCAGAGGTTCACCTTAGGAGCACCTCAGACAATTTTTTTAAACCAGTGGAGTCTTGATCTTCAAAGCAAATACGCTTATGAAAATTAGGTAACAGCTTGGATTTTCCTTTGGCATGGAAGGTTAATTGAATTAAGTGTGAATGCCACTCATTCACATTTTATGTGACTTCAAGTAAAAAGTTTTGGATTTTTGACTTAGAATCAGTTACGTGTTCTCTTTGAGAACTGATCATTAAAATGTAAAAATACGAAACATAAACGACCACGAATAGCCAAAACAATCCTTAGCAAAAGAAACAAGGCAGGGGGTATCACACTTCCAGACTTCAAACTTTACTATAAGGCTACAGTAATCAAAACAGCCTGGTATTAGTACAAGAGCAGGCATATAGATCAATGGAACAGGATAGAGATTCTGGAAGCAAAGCCTCAATTTCTCAACCAACTCATCTTTGACAAAACCTCCAACAACAACCACTAGGGAGAGGAGAACCTATTCAGTAAATGCTGCTGGGAAAACTGGCTGATCACCTGCAGAAGACTGAAACAGGACCCCTACCTATCACCATACTCAAAAATTAACTCTAAATGAATCAAAGACCTAAATGTAAAATCTCAAATTATAAGAATCTTAGAAAACAAAGGAGGCACCCTTACGGAAGTTAGAACTGGCAACCAATTCCTGATCATAACCATTAGTGCGCATACCATAAGAAATAAGTTAGGCACAAATGGGACCTCATCAGACTGATGAGCTTTTGCAAAGCAAAAGAAACTGTCAAGAGAGCAGGGAGACAGCCCATAGAATGGGAAAAAAATTATTTGCCAACTGTATATCTGACGAAGGCCTAACATCTAGAATCTACAAGGAACCCAAATGCACTGAAAGGAAAAAACAAACAGTCCCATTCAAATGTGGGCAAAAGACATGAATAGACACTTCTCAAGAGAAGATATTTGGGCAGCCAACAGACACGTGAAAAAGTGCTCAGCCTCACTCATGAGAGAAATGCAAATCAAAACCACATTGAGAATGGCCATCATTAATAAAACAAACAACAACAGATGCTGGCGAGGATACGGAGAAAAAGGAATGCTTCTACACTGCTGATGGGAATACAAACTAGTGCAACCTTTTTGGAAGACAGTGTGGCGATTTCTGAAAGATACTGACCTTCCATATGGCCCAATTCCCCTATTGGGAATGTACCTGGAGGTACTTGCACATGTATGTTTGTTGCAGTTCTAGTCACAATAGCAAAATCATGGAACCAACCATGCTGCCCATCGATGCTAGACTGGATTAAAAAAATGTGATACATATAAAATGTAAAAATACAGTTGCTTCTCTGTAGCTGTCTTTTTTATGGGAATGGGCAGTTTACTTAAAGAATAAAATCAGGAGTACTGGGTGTGGTGATTCACACCTGTAACCCCAGCCACTTGGTAGGGTTAGACTAAGGTGGGAGGATTGCTTGAGTCCAGGAGTTCAAGAACAGCCTGGGCAACATAGCAAGACCCTGTCTGTAGAAGCATAAAAATGAAATAAAATAAACTTGGTTAGGCATGGCGTCATGCACCTGTAGTCCTAGCTACTTGGGAGGCTGAGGTAGGAGGATGGTTTGAGCTCAGGAATTGGAGGCTGCAGTGAGTCATGATTGCACTACTGTACTCCAGCTTGGGTGACTGAGCAAGACCTCAACTCTTAAAAATAAGTAAATAAAAAGAAAACCAGGAGCCTGTTAACATAGATCTACCATTTAATTTGGTTAAGTAATGAATATATGTTTTTCTTTGTGTAGAATTTTTAAAGATTATTTTATTGACAAATAAGAATTGTATATATGGTATATGTCATGATATTTTGATGTATGTATACATTGTGGAATGGTGTGTAGAAACTGTTGGTAGTATGGTTTTACCTCAGTTGGGTTTCATTGACTTGATATAAATATTGTTGCTCTTATACTAAGTTTAGATTTTCTTTTGATTACAATTTGTCATTAGAATACAATAGTGACAGCTTGCTCTCTGGCGCCAGATTGACTGGGTTTGATTCTGCCTCTTACTTGTTGGATTCCTCTGAACCTCAGCTACTGTAAAATGGGAACAATAATATCTATATCAACTACTGTTGATGTTAAAACATACTTACTAGCCGGGCTCGGTGGCTCAGCCTGTAATCCCGCGCCTTTGGGAGGCTGAGGTGAGTGGATTGCCTGAGCCCGCGGGTTCGAGACCTGCCTGGGCAGCGAGACCTCATCTCTACAATAAATAAAAAAATCAGCCGGGCGTGATAGCGCATGCCTGTAATTCCGGCTACTTGGAAGGCTGAAGCGGAAGGATCGCCGGAGCCCAGCAGGTCAAGGCTGCGTATGGTTAAAAGTGACTGTCTTTTCAGTAAGGTCTTCTCTGACTGTGCAAAATACAAGGGGACTCGAAAAAACTGGACTGATTTTTTTGGAGGGAGGGTCGCTTGTAGTACAGGCTTCCCCTGCTAGGTGAGCATTCTATAAAGCCATCGACATCAGTGTACCAGCTAGCATTGCTGTGAGAGGCTGCACTTTACTTCAGTAAATTTTATTTTGGAGATTCTTTCAACATGTTTCGCCCATTTCACCATGGGTCATTTACAAGCATACCTGCCCATACCATATTGAGTGTTCAGCAGTTTTTGACCCAAAACGGCATGACCCTTGTGCCCCACCATCCCTATTCACTCAATCTCGCCCATCAACTTTTTTTTTGTTTCCCCAATGAAAAAAGTCCTCAAAGGAAAACGTTTTGCTGATGTTGAAGAGATATAACAAAATATGGTAGAAGAACTAAAAGGCATAAACATCGACAAGTTCTTTGAGCCTGGAAAGTTCTTGATGGATGTATTGCATCCAAAAAAAGAGCGAATTTTGAAAGTGATTAAAGTTCAAGCTTGTAAGAATAAATACACAATTTTTTATAAGTAAATTTCGGTTTTAGGGGGGCATCCTCTCATATATTAGCATCCCTTTTTAAACTCTTCATCCTTTGCACTGCTGTATTTTTCTACATAGCTTACCTTTAATTGGTATTATATATTTGTTTGTTTTCCCATACTAGATTTTAAACTCTGAAAGTAACAACTTTGTTTTATTCATAGCTGTGTGCATTCTATTGCTTGAAACAGTATCTTAATAGTAGGTGGCCAACAAATACTTGGTCAGTAGAAGACAACTAAATGATTTTTAGGGGATGTCCATTTGATTGTTATAATGAGTTACTGCCTTTTGAGAGGGTACATATTTTGTTTTGGTAATGCCTCAGTGTTGAACTTTTTTGCCAAAAGCACCTTAAAATTTTACTTTTTTTTTTTTTGTTAAGCTATATGTGAAACAGAACCTGAGCAGCCTGTTCGACATTACCCGTTATGGGTAAAAGTAGAAGGTGAAGTAGATCCGGAGCCTGTTTATATCCCAACGCCTTCTGTCATTGAGCCTATGAAACCATTGTTGTTGCCTCAACCAGAAGTTTTATCTACCACTGTGAAGGGCAAACTGCTCACTGGAATTAAATCTGCACGGACATATACTCCTAAACCCAATCCTGTGGTAAGCCTGGAGTTTCATCCTTTATTGCAAATTATCAAAGTCATTATTAAAGATGATACGTTTCAACTACATTTTTGGTTGGTACTCTGAATTGCTTTGCTTTCAATATGTCCGTAAGACATCTTCTTTTCTGATTTAATCAGTTTAGTTGCTAGCACTTAAAATGTCATGAAAGTAGAGGTGAGTGGTAGTAATTGTTAAAGATAACTGAATCTTCAAGAATATCATAGAAAGATGGGCTTTTTTACATGACTTGCAAAAAAAAAGTCTTTTAAGGATACAATTATTCCTGTAGTGTAGACTGTTAAGTAATTGAGATATGTAGTGTATATTATTAGTAGAAAAACATTAAGAAAAAACTTTTAAAAGCAAAATTTTACTTATATAATAATAACAGTAAAGTTTAAGATTCAAAATAACAGTTGATATTATGTGATGATTGGTAGATATAAGTAAAAGCTTATTCTTTTGTTAATAGCTTAATCAGTTATGATTATCAAATCCATTTCAGCCTTCTCAGCTCATTAAATTGAAGGAAAATCTTCTCTACTACAGTGCTACTCAGTGTGTTCTCTGTAGCATGCTAGTTTTAAAATGTTTGTTACTGATCTGTGATGAAATAAGTACATTGACCATGAAAAACACAGGGTTTGGGGCACTGATTCCCTATGCATTTGAAAGTCTGCATATAACTTGACTCCCAAAACTTAACTGTTAATAATCTGCTGCTAACTGAAAGTCTTGCTGATGACGTAGTTAATATATGTTTTGTATGTTGTATGTATTATATACTGTATTCTTTTAATAAACTAAGCTAGAGAAATGAAAATATCTTTGACAAAATTATAAGGAAGAGAAAATGTATTTACTGTTAATGAAGTGAAGTGGATCATCCTGTAGTCTTCATCCTTGTCTTCATGTTGAATTGGCTGAGGAGGAGTAGTTGATCTTGCTGTCTTTGTGGCAGCAGTGGAAGAAAATTCACACATGAGTGGATTGGCACAGTTCAAATTCATGTTGTTTAAGGATCAGTTGCATAGAAAATAAAAGTACATATTTAGAGACTTCTATACCAAGTTGATTAGCGTGAATCTATTAAATGTAATACTAAAAAGCTTGGTCTTTCATTTGATATGTCTTTAGTTTTTCTAGTAATTTGTTTTATTGTATTTTAAAGTAAATACAATAAAACACACCATTCTGTGGTGGACTGATAACAAGTGCATACTTTACCACAGATAATTTGAGGTGCACTGCTCTGGTGTGATCTGAAATTTCCCTGATAGAGAAGTAGACCTTTCTGACTGTCCTAAGATTCAGCACATTTGAACTGTACTTGTACTATTTGATTTTAAGGTTTACATTTTAAAATTTCAGCTGTTGTACTAGAAACAAAGATTAAACAGTCTTTTTCCTTTGGAGTCTAGGAGACTTTTTTCCCCATTGTATGGAATATTTTATTGTATGAAATTTACAGATTCGGGAAGAAGACAAAGATCCAGTCTATTTGTACTTTGAAAGTATGATGACTTGTGCCCGAGTTCGAATATATGAACGAAAAAAAGATGAACGGAGACAACCATCCCCTTCCCCCTCCCCATCTCCATCATTTCAGCAACAGAGTTCATGTCATTCTAGTCCTGAGAACTGTAATGCAAAGGTGAGCTACTTGTTGCGTAATTTCTTTTTAACTTCCATTTCCCTGTTGGTATTAGAATTTGCTTTAGTATCAGACTAATTAATCTGCCAATTAATCTGTCCTACTTCTTGTAAGACAGAAAAGGCTTACATGACGTGTATATCAGTTTATTTCTCTGTGTACCTATTTTAGCGATCTATCTCTTAGGTTTTTTTTTTTTTTGAGTTGGAGTCTCAGTCTCACCCAGGCTGGAATACAGTGACACGCTCATGGACGCCCCAGCATCTACCTGCTGGGCTCTGGTGATCCTTCTGCCTCAGCCTTCCAAGTAGCCAGAACTACAGGTGTATGTTACCATGCCTGGCTAATCTTTGATTGTAGAGACAAGGTCTCACCAAGTTGCCCGAACTGGTCTCAAACCCACGGGCTCAGGCAATTCACTCGCCTTGGCCTCTCAAAGTGCTGGGATTATAGACTGAGCCACTGAACCCGGCTAGGATTATTAAAAGTATTTTTCCTTTTTTTTTGAGTTGGAGTCTCACTCTGTCGCCCAGACTGGAGTGCAGTGGCCGCTCCCGGCCACCGCAGCCTTGACCTGCTGGGCTCTGGTGAACCTTCCGCCTCAGCCTTCCAAATAGCCGGAAATACAGGCATGCGCTACCACGCCTGGCTGATTTTTTGATTTATTGTAGAGATGAGGTCTTGCTGCCCAGGCGGGTCTCGAACCCGCGGGCTCAGGCAATCCACTCACCTCAGCCTCCCAAAGGCGCGGGATTACAGCTGAGCCACCGAGCCCAGCTAAAAGTATTTTTCTTTTTGACCCTGGAATAATTTTTAAAACTTATTGGTTTCAATTAAATTCTTTATCTGTAATTATCAGGACTTGCATCTTCCCATGGTGGTGAATTTTCTGTATAACTGCAGCTTGTCCTGTGAAACATTAAATGTTTTTCCTTCTTTATTAGAATATACTATAAAGTATAATGTAAGTTATTTCTTTGATGACTCAGTCCCTATCAAGGAAGCAGGACTACTTTTGCCCTGATTTTATATGATAGTAATGTAGCTGTGTATGCAGATGTGAAGCTGTTAACATTTAATCATTCCACTGATTTAAACTTCTGTGAGAGTTTTAATGCTTGTGTCCATGTTTCTTTAGATATTAAGTTTATGTTGAATTAAAGTATTTCTGTGTTATTTTCTTCTTTAGGAACCTGATTCTGAACAGCAGCCCTTAAAACAACTCACTTGTGAGTTAGAGGATGATTCTGATAAATCACAAGGTTGGAATAAAATCTAGATCTTACCATTTGTAGTAATTATATAGGTCTGGATTAAAAACCACCAATCCAGAATATGTCTACCTACTTTGTTTCTAGCTTCTGCCAAAAATAGAGACAAAAAGTAAAAGTCTTTCTCCGTTGTTTGGTCTCTTTAACATGTCCCCCAAAAATAAAATCCAGTCATGTTGATATGGCACATTGGTGCAAGAAAATGGAATAGTTACTTTAAAAGTTCAGTACATATTGCTGTGATGCAGAAATATCTTTCAATTTTCTTGATTAATGAATTTTTTTTAATCCTCTTGCCAAATCCCAGGAATATTGGCATTATTAGCTATTGAAATTTTCCCTTAGGTCCTCCATAACTGCCACCACTGGGGAAATGCAGAGGGAGAAAGGAAGAAATATGACTGATTTATCTAGAAACTACTATCAGATTTGCTATGATGAAAGATAGTGATCTGGAACTTACCTGTTTGCTTTTGTTATGCTCCCCCCCCCCAGTTGGAGTCTCACTCTGTCACCCAGACTGGAGTGCAGTGGCACACTCCTGGCCACCGCAGCCTTGACCTGCTGGGCTCTGGCGATCCTTTCTCTTCAGCCTTCCAAGTAGCTGGAACTACAGGCGTGCACTACCATGCCCGACTAATTTTTTTTTTTTTATTTATTGTAGAGACGAGGTCTCGCCAAGTTGCCCAGGCGGTTCTTGAGCCCGTGGGCTCAGGCATTCCACTCACCTCAGCCTCCCAAAGCACTGGGATTACAGGCTGAGCTACTGAGCCTGGCTGGTTATGCTTCTTAATACTGCTGACACCTAAGCAACAGTTCTTCCTTTTTTTAACTATCGTGATATACACACAAATAAAGGGTAATGTTTTTATAGCACACTGAATTAAGTAGAAGAGGCTGCTGGACTGCAGGGAACCTGCCTGAGACATGAGCACCTTGAGAGGACTACAGGGGCTGTGTCCTTCACATATCTGTAGTTGTAGCACATTGATTGGGAAGCTCTGATGTAGAAATCTAGGTGTCTGGTGAAATATATGTCCAGTCAGCATGGCGTATAGATAGAAATACATTGGGGAGTTAAGTGATCTGCATACAATGTAGAAATGGAGCAATCATATCTAGAGGTATAAAAGTAATTCAGAAGTATTTGCAGTAGAAATTAGAGGTAGAGTGCACTTAAAAATAAACATTAGAACACAATTTCCCTTGCTTTTTCTATATGGATAGCAAAATAGTAACCTCTACCAGTTAAGCTTAACATTGGTAATAGGCCATGCTTTGTTTGCAGCCCAACTTTAATATAATAGTTATGGCTGTTAGAGCAGTGTTAACGGACTCCCTATTTATTAGAGCCCAGTTAGCAGAATAGTGAAAACCATTGTTGTCAGATTCTTTGGGATCTTTCTTCCTGAAAATTCCCAAATTGTGAATGTCAAACATATATTAAGACACGAGTAAAAATACATGAGAATGGGACAGACTCTTTCGAAGTTCAGTACAGAGTGTTGTGGTGTAGAAATATCTTTCAATTTTCTTTTTATTTTTTAATCAGAAAAGAACTGGAAGTCTTCCTGCAATGAAGGAGAATCTTCTTCTACTTCTTATGTGCATCAGAAGTCACCTGGTGGTCCCACCAAACTAATAGAGATCATCTCAGACTGCAACTGGGAGGAGGATCGGAACAAGATTTTGAGCATCTTATCCCAGCACATCAATAGCAACATGCCACAATCACTTAAGGTGGGCAGCTTCATCATTGAGTTGGCTTCTCAGCGAAAGAGCCGGGGTGAGAAGAGCCCTCCTGTTTATTCTTCTCGTGTGAAAATCTCTATGCCATCATGTCAAGACCAAGATGATATGGCTGAGAAATCTGGATCAGAGACTCCTGATGGTCCATTGTCCCCTGGGAAAATGGATGATGTCTCTCCTGTGCAGACAGATGCTCTGGATTCAGTGAGGGAGAGATTACATGGAGGCAAAGGTCTGCCTTTTTATGCAGGGCTTTCTCCTGCAGGGAAGCTTGTGGCCTATAAACGTAAACCCAGTTCAAGTACATCTGGGCTTATCCAGGTGAGAATTATCTTTAATCTGGGTGTAGCACCTTTTTATACTTAGGTAACATTTTTTAGAGCCCTTTATGGGCCTTATATCATTTATCTTTACGTTTCCTGGGAACTGGGTGACAAAATCATCACTTTTTGTAATAGGCCTAGGTTAGATGCATACCTAGAATGAATTTTTGGCACATTTATAAACAAAAATGTAGAACCTTGTGTTAGTTTATAACTTTCTTTCTAGTCTTCCCAGAAAGTTGCTCTTTTTTTTTTGAGTTGGAGTCTCACTCTGTTGCCCAGACTGGAGTGCAGTGGCCGCTCCCAGCCACCGCAGCCTCGACCTGCTGGGCTCCGGTGATCCTTCCGCATCAGCCTTCCAAGTAGCTGGAACTATAGGCACACGCTACCACGCCTGGCTAATTTTTGATTTATTATAGAGATGAGGTCTCGCCAAGTTGCCCAGGTGTGTCTTGAACCCGTGGGCTCAGGCAGTCCACTCACCTCAGCTTCCCAAAGGCGCGGGATTACAGGCTGAGCCACCGAGCCCGGCTAGAAAGTTCCTCTTAAACTTCAATGCCTGGGCTCTAGTGACCCTTGGTCAACCAAGCAAAGATAATCAGGAGTTCAGTCTTTTTCTTGGAAATTATTATTGACAGATAGCTTTCAAAACAAAACCATGTTTGCAATGTTCAAGGGTAAGGGACAGATGAAATTGACTTTAAGGATAGATAGGATATATTTAGAAAGTTAGGGAAATTTTTAATTTAGTATGGTATTATTTAAATACATAAGGTTTAAAAAAATTGAACCACATTTTCTTAATTCTTTTTATTTTTTGATTCATAAGGTTTTTGCCAGTGTAATCATTGTTGTAGGACAAATATTTTTATCCTTGCTGTTAAGTAATTAGGGCAGGTCATAAAATTACGCTAGCATCTAGAAAATTTGGAGAGAAGTCTGAATTAAAATGTAAGTCATAGTCAAAAAGATTTTCTCCTCTTAGTGACATTAGATGCACTTTTATATCAGACTAGGAATGTATGGAAGTGTCTGACATTGCGAAGGTCACTTGACTTTTATTAGATTGACTATTTCTAAGTCACTAAGAACTTTTCCATTAATAATATGACTGATCCACTTAATTAAAAAAACTTTGTATTGCAGTTTACTCTTGATGGTGCTGTGTAAATGCTTCTGGTAGTATTTCTTAAACTCTTAATGATAAGGAGAACAGTGTTTTCTCTTTGCTTATTGATTGATACTTTGAAAGCAGAGACTTGCTTGAGATCAATTCTAGATCTAGATACCAGGCTCCCTAACATACAGGCATAGAAATTTTATGTTCTCCTCTTCTGGTCAGAACTCATAAAGCCACCATAGAATGTAACTGCATTAGCAGTTAGGTAACTGTAATGTAGACTTTTGGGGAACCTGTTAAGTAGTTTTTGGAGCAATCCCAAGGGAGCAGGCTGAAGTCTCTAACTTAGTTTACATATAGCCTAAAAAGCTAGAGTTTATTTTCAGGTGGAAAGATCACATTCTTTGGTAGCCAAACTTGAGACAAAGATATTTGTAATCTCTCTGGGAATAATGGCAATTTTACTTAAATAGCAAAGAGTAATTTTGTTTTCTGTCTTTGAAGATGGAGTAGCTTGCTGTAGCTATTGTCCTTATCAATTCCCTATTAATTTAGAGAGTAGACTCTATGTTACCGCATCTCCGTTTTACTTTTAAATTGTATAAAGGAGACATAGAAAAGGTTATCGTGTCTAGAGTCACCCAGCAGTATGATCTAGATGACATGGGTAAGAAACTTGGGAGGTTTTTGTCTTCTTTTGTTTTTTTGAATTGGATTCTCACTCTGTTGCCCAGGCTGGAGTGTAGTGGCCACTCCTGGCCACCGCAGCCTCAACCTTCTGGGCTCCGGCCATCCTTCCGCCTCAGCCTTCCAAGTAGCTGGAACTACAGGCGTGCACTACCAAACCCGGCTAATTTTTGATTTATTGTAGAGATGAGGTCTTGCCAAGTTGCCCAGGCGGGTCTCGAACCCTTGGGCTCAGGCAGTTCACTCACCTCGGCCTCCCAAAGCGCGGGATTACAGGCTGAGCCACCGAGCCCAGCCCTTCTTTCTTTTTAAAAACACAAATGAAAAAACTAGGCTGCTATCCAGGATGGACAATATAATCAGCTCAGGCAGTAGAGAAAATCTTGTCTTACTTGTTGGTTCACGTTTTTTCTGACAGTTTAGTTACTTAGCTCTAGAATTATTCAGAATGAGTTTCTACTAGCATTTGTTTTGAGCCTACATTTTGTCTTAAGATGAAGACAATGCCTTCAAGGTCGAACCTTTGGAAAACAAAACTGAGGTAACTGTGGCTAAAGTTATTATAATAGTAGTGTCTTACAACTTAAAGTAGATTAACCATGTATTTTTCAAATACAAAGGATGCTTGAAAGGACCCTTGTGTGAGGGCTTCATTATGCCTCTCTGGTCTTATCAGAGAGATTCTTTGGGACACAGATATTTATTTTTGCTGATGATTGTTAATAGCTTAACCAGAATTGCTTATTGACAAGTGAAATAATCAAATGATTTCAGTTGTTTAGATTTGACTGTATCTTTCACATAGTGATGATGCAGAAATGATGAGTTTCTAAGGTTCTCTGTTTCCAAAGCACATAATAAAGGGGATGAGATTAGTTCAAAATATCAGATTACAGCATTTTTTCACTGCCTGAGCACTCAGATTATACTGAATGGAAAAAGTCCATTTCTTTTTCCCTTTTAAATCTGAAAAGTAAACGTATAAAACCTTGTAAAAATGAAGCCCCTGTCAAGGGAGAGGAGTCAGCAAGAGAATTTTATCTTTACAGAATTTCTCTTTGCCACTTGTTTCAGGTTAATGGTAAGAGTTACCCGCAGGCTAAGTTGCTATTGGGACAGATGGGGGCATTGCATCCAGCCAATAGGCTAGCTGCTTATATCACAGGCAGGTTGCGACCCTCAGTCCTGGACCTCTCAACCCTCAGTACTGTCATCTCCAAGGTAGCATCCAATGCCAAGGTGGCTGCATCCAGGAAACCACGTACCCTGTTGCCTTCAACATCCAATTCCAAAACGGCATCCTCCTCTGGCACCACAACAAATCGTCCTGGGAAGAATTTGAAGGCGTTTGTCCCAGCAAAAAGGCCAATTGGTAAGTTGGAATGTACATATGGTATGGAAAGGCCTTTGACTTGGTGCTGGACCAGTGGGTACAGGTAGGGAGGTTGTAAAAATTAGAACAATACATAATTTGGTATTGTTCTTATGCTTGGTGTCTGTCTGACTTGTCTAGATTAACAAAATTTTTTTTGGTTAGCTTTTCTGATGACCTACAGTGCTAGATGAATTGAATAGTTAGTTTTTGCAGTTATTTTCAAGGCTTTTAGACTGGTTTTATTTCTGTAGAAAAGACTTAGGATTTTAGTTTTGTGTTTAAAAGGAAGACATTTTAAAATATTTTCTCTAATTTAATATTTTTCTTATGAGGACTGGTGTTTTTGGCACTAATCATATGTATGTTACTTGAACTTATAAATCCAAGGAACTAGCAAAAGCTAGCGAGGTTGGTCAATATAGGCTCTTGTCAGCATAATTTTGGAAACATTGATTTATTCCATTCATCCCTGTTCTGTGAATGAAAACCTTGTTTGTTTGACATTTCAGTGCTATAGTCTGTAATACATTACTTTATTGAAATATTTGTGTTTCAGCATTGAGAGTACCTATAGTTGGTTTTGAATTTCTCTTTTTGTTTCTTCAAATCTATTTAGAAATGTTAAGTAGAAGTGTTAATTGTGTATTCCTATTCCTCTAACAGGGCATTGAAATCTCTGGCTGAATGCTAGATTGTGTGAAGACAGAGGATGGGCATTGTGTGCCTTAAAAATAATCTATTTCACCTTTTTTTAAAAAGCAGCTTTAATTTGATTTTGTTAAAAAAGCAGCCTGGGCACGGTGGCTCACGCCTATAATCCCAGCATTTTGGGAAACTGAGGCAGTAGGATTGCTTGAGGCCAGAAATTCAAGACCAGCCTGGGCAAACGTAGTGAGACACCCCTCTATTTAAAAAAAAATTATTTAATAAACATTTTAAAAAAGCAGCCTTACCTTGCTTTTTTGAAAAATGTCTTTATATGTTTTAGAAATATGCAATACTTAACTGTCTCATAATAAGACAGCATAAGAGGTGGAAGTGCTGCGATTGGAAGAATGGTAGAAATAAATTTTTAAATTAGAATTAGGGGGAAAATATCTCCTTATTTTCTTTCATCTGTT
The DNA here is from genome assembly GCA_027257055.1 of Cephalopachus bancanus. Lineage (NCBI taxonomy): Eukaryota > Metazoa > Chordata > Mammalia > Primates > Tarsiidae > Cephalopachus > Cephalopachus bancanus. Next base: position 134,044 of record JAPVLO010000513.1, read on the forward strand.
TTAGGTGATGAAGTTGTTGTATTGTCTTTAGTGTCTTCACGATTTGAATTTATTTCATAGTCAACGAATTTTAGTAGTGAAACCCCGTTTTAATCCCTTTCTTTTTAGAATTATAAGGGTTTGTTTTGGGTTGAGGGAAGTGTTTCATTTCTGTGGGTGGAAATTGGCACCAATAATGTAGGTAGACGGTACCTATAAGTAATTTTCCCAGTGGTGCACAGTAAATGTTGATAAGCACAGTCACTAAGGATAAAATATGAGAACTGAAGATTTTTGACCTGCAAATTTTTATTTGCAGCGGCTCGACCCTCTCCTGGTGGTGTGTTCACACAGTTTGTGATGAGTAAAGTTGGAGCCTTGCAGCAGAAGATACCTGGAGTTAGCACACCCCAACCCCTAACAGGGCCACAGAAGTTCAGTATCAGACCTTCTCCAGTAATGGTCGTCACACCTGTGGTTTCTTCTGAGCCAGTTCAGGTGTGCAGCCCTGTGACTGCTGCTGTCACTACTACTACCCCTCAAGTGTTATTAGAAAATGTTACTGCTGTGACACCTATGACTGCTATTTCTGACGTGGAAACTAAAGAAACTACTTATTCTGCTGGTGCCACCACTACAGGGGTTGTTGAGGTCTCTGAAACTAATATCAGCACCCCTGTAACATCTACCCAGTCTACAGCCACTGTGAACCTTACCAAAACCACTGGGATAACTACCCCTGTGGCTTCAGTTGCTTTTCCTAAGTCTTTAGTAGCGTCTCCTCCAACCATAACTCTTCCTGTTGCTTCCACTGCCTCCACCTCCATAGTCGTGGTGACCACAGCTGCATCTTCCTCCATGGTGACCACACCAACTTCATCTCTGGGCTCTGTTCCTATTATACTCTCGGGAATTAATGGGAGTGCACCAGTGAGCCAGAGACCAGGTAAGGCCTAGATGTTACTAGGTGCTTTATTACTGTACAGCTATGTGTATAATTTTGTGGTTGTGATACGTTATAGATATATCAGGGTAACAGTGAAGGTATTTCTGCTATAGCATGATACATGTATTTCTGAAAATCTTTGCATTCTGCAAAACTGAACACTAAAAGTACACTAAAAATAATGGAACTGGTGGTTAATACAAGGTTAGGACAAATCACTGAAAATCTGTGCAGTTTTGCAACCAGAGCATTAATAAACATAATAACTGAGACCTTAAGAGATACCTTGAACAGCTTTGCCTGATGGTTTAGTGGGACTGGAGGTTGCTACTCAAAATACTTAAAAACATTAGAATGGAAATGCTGACTGAAATAATGCAGATGGGACCAGAGCACCGAGCCATTAGAGCAGCCATTAAGGTGGGTATGGGAGGAAGAGCACCCTGCTGTCTGCTGAGATCCAGGGGTGCATATCTTTGAAGAGGGATTCAGCACCAAAATTCAGGTCTGGGGTGGGGTGCTGCTTTTGATTAAAAAGACAGATGAGAGGGCTTCTGTCTATGCTGCAGCCAAACTGAGGAATTTTTCTTTCTTGATGAAGATTAAAATATACTTCTTCTATTCTAACTTCTGTTGTCTAGTAAAAATCTTTTAGGAATCAGCACCCGTTTAATTTTTGTACATTAACTGAATTGAAACAAATAAGGAGGCGTACTTGTTTAGAGCTGTAATATTTTATCAACTTTTTAGTTAAGCTTAAAATTTTTCTCTTGCTGACTTAGGCTAAGTGCATTTGAAATTGGAACTTTGATAATTTTTTAATATTCAAATGTAGCTAACTAGAATAAAAGGTTCTTGTAGTCTACTCAAAGAGGAGTGAATGTGGAAAAGAGTGAGCGACTTTGCAGGATTTGAGGAGAAATAAATACCCAACAGCAATTCCGTCTTGTTTATTGTTTTTTTCTATGAAATATGTTTGCATTTAGTGACATGGTTCAAATCCCTGGCTATCTTTTAGGAAAGAAGTTATTGGGAATTAGTTTATAAGTTGAAATCCTGTTGAAAGGAAAAGTGAATCACAGTATTGAATTTGCTTGACTTCGGCTTCTTCACATAAATAAGCCTGTAAAATATGATTAGCTTAATATATAATTTAGAAGTGAGGTAGTTGTTGCTTTGATTTCCAATTCAATCTCAAGGTTCATATCTGTTGTAGTTTAACAGATCATGACTTCTAAACCACATGAATTCAGCCTTTCTCTATACTCTTAATTCTATCATAAAAGAATGAAGTAGTTTATTCTTTTGTGGTTCCATTGTTTCTCAGACTTTATTCAAGACATGTATTTAGACATTTTGCTCTGAGTCCCATCATTACTATTATTTGCATAATTTTTTTATTTAAATCAACTACTTTTTAACTGAAATGTGTTTTAAAAAGAGACAACATTAATTTGAAGCCAGCATTGCTTGCCATAATAGAAGTTAACCATATAAATAAATATACTGGAAACAATAATAAAAAATACTCCTGTTAGCTACTATATTTTCTGAATATGTGACTTGCTCTTTTTCTGTGAATGAAGAAAGATAGACAATACTGGTGTAATATTAAAGACACAATATCAAAGACCGGTACCTAAGCATATTTTCTATAATACCACTTGAGGAAATATTGATGTTATTTTATTTTACTTTAGATTCAAGGGGTACATACATGTGCAGGATTGATATATGGGTATATAGCATGATGATGAGGTAGAAATATTAATGTTAACAAATTTTCTTATCTTTCTTTTATAAATAGACCTGTTCAGATAACTGTTACTTCTAAGGAAGTGTGTGTAATTTTGTTTTCCATTCATAAAGAGGATCCCACCTTGGGCCTTAGATATCTGTGGCTTTTTTTTTTTTTTTTTTTGAGTTGGAGTCTACTATGTCTCCCAGACTGGAGTGCAGTGGCCCCTCCCGGCCACCGCAACCTTGACCTGCTGGGCTCCGGTGATCCTTCCACCTCAGCCTTCCGAGTAGCTGGAACTACAGGCGCGCGCTACCACGCCCGGCTCATTTTTTGATTTATGGTAGAGATGAGGTCTCGCCTGCCCAGGCGGGTCTCGAACCCGCGGGCTCAGGCAATCCACTCACCTCAGCCTCCCAAAGGCATGGGATTCCAGGCTGAGCCACCGAGCCCGGCTTCTGTGGCTTTTTTATTTGATTTCGCACCTTTTCCCCTTTCCCTTTCTTTTCCTTGCCCACATTTAAATAACCAATCACATATTAAGTATGTATATTATAGATTGCTTTTGTTCTCTGAATCGGAATAATTGAGATTTTGAATCACTCTCTAAAACTTAAGTTCAAGAAATTAAGAATGCATTAACATGTTTCTTTCTCTCTCTTTTTTTTTTGAGTTGGAGTTTTACTCTGTCACCCAGGCTAGAGTGCAGTGGCATATTCATAGCCACCACAGCCTCGACCTGCTGGACTCAGGCAATCATTCCACCTCAGTCTCCCAAGTAGCTGGGACTACAGGCACGCGCCACTACACCTGGCTAATTTATTTATTGTACGGACAAGGTCACATCAAGTTGTCCGGGCTTGTCTTGAACTCTTGGGATCAGGCAATTTGTTTCTTAATACACATAAGATAAATGAACATTTTTTGCTTAAATTGTAGACTATTGTTTTATGAACACTTGGTCTTTGTTTTATTTTTATTTATTTTTTTAGTTGTAGTCTTACTCTGTTGCCCAGACTGGAGTGCAGTGGCTGGCTCACTCATGGCCACCACAGTCTCGACCTTCTGGGCTCAAGTGATGCTTTTTCCTCAGCCTTCCAAGTAGCTGGCACCACAGGCGTGTGCCACCATGCCTGGCTGATTTTTTTTATTTATTGTAGAGACTGGGTCTTGCCATGTTGCTCAGGCTGGTCTCAAACCCTTGAACTCAGGTAATCCTCTTGCCTTCGCCTCCCAAAGTTCTGGGATTACAGGCGTCGAACTGCTTAATTTCATTAAGAGTCCTGGATTTCCTGTGTATTCTGTCATCTAAATGTTATGAACATGCTTTCTTTTAGAAATTTGAAATGTTTTGTGGGCAAAGTACCTGTGTGATAGAAACTCACATGTTAAGCTAAACTCTTTCTTTAGTTTATGGGTTTTTTTTTTTCAATTAACAAACGATTGAAGTTTTATTTATTAATATTAAATAATCAGTTTGAATTAGCAGTGCTAGATCAGTTTTATTTATGCTATGTTACCATTATTCCTACTTTTATCGTTGTGATCCCCCCCAAAAATCTGCAGATTATTCTATTTTTTCCCATGCTTTAGTATTTTTAAATGTCTCTTTTAATCATTAGAGAGCATCTTTATGTGCTATTGATGGTTTAAAATCGCTTTTAATTCATATCTTCTGTGTTAAATTTCGGCATTTTTTGTTTTAAAACGATCTTTTCCTAACCAGGCTTTATTTCCCTGCTTTTTAAATGTTTCTTAATTTCATTCCATTATGGGAGATATATGTATTTATATTTTCTTTTTCTGAAATATAATTTTCACAAATCTTTCTGCTTTGCATATTTGTTAGTGAATTTAAAAGCCAAGAAGCCCTTTACACCAAGGATTTTTAGTCTTTGACTTAATCTTTATCAGGTGTAAGTTGTGAAACTCAGTCATAAGTCTAGTAAGTGTTACCAGCCTCAATTTTTAAAGTTGAAGGAGATAATTTTATCATAAATGATCTCTTTAACAGGAACCCAGAGTTAGAGGCCTACCTATGATTTTCATTAGGTAAAAGCATAATCTCTTTAAATGCACCCCCCCCCTTTTTTTAAACAGTTTTCTAACTGTAATGCTTCACAGTGTCTGGCTAATTACTTGGGTTTAAGATAAACAGTGTATGGGGTACAGGATTTCACCAACTTTATAATTCAAACTAGAAGTTATTTTCAGGAAGATCAGATTCTGTGGCTTAATAGTTTTTTCTTGTGTGTGTTAAAGGAGAATTTTTGATAACTATGTTTTCATTTCCTGTTTTTCAGAAAATGCCGCTCAAATTCCAGTGGCTACTTCACAGGTCTCTCCTAACACAGTGAAACGTGCTGGACCTCGACTGTTGCTGATTCCAGTGCAGCAGGGCTCTCCTACTCTTAGACCTGTCCCAAACACACAACTTCAGGGTCATCGGATGGTCTTACAGCCTATTAGAAGTCCAAGTGGAATGAACCTCTTCAGGCATCCTAATGGGCAGATTGTTCAACTCTTACCTTTGCATCAGCTTCGAGGCTCTAATACCCAGCCCAACTTACAGCCTGTTATGTTTCGGAACCCAGGTATAAAGTTGGAGATTTTTCTGATGAGTTCTTTCTTTTGTTGAATCATTTGACCATATGGGATGTTAATACCAGGATTGTTTTTCTTTCTTAGTCCCTGTGCAAAAAAGAAAAGTAAACCTTGGAAGTCTTGATATGGGCAATGATGATTTAAATGTTTTTTTTTTCTCCTTTTTTTAAACCAGGGTCTGTGGTAGGAATCCGGCTACCTGCTCCTTCCAAACCCTCTGAGACTGCATCATCTTCTGCTTCGTCCTCTGCTTTCTCTGTTATGAATCCTGTAATTCAGGCTGTTGGGTCTTCTCCCACAGTGAATGTTATCACTCAGGCACCATCGTTGCTTTCCTCTGGACCTAGTTTTGTATCTCAGGCTGGTACATTGACCCTGAGGATTTCTCCTCCTGAACCACAAAGTTTTGCAAATAAAACAGGCTCTGAAACCAAAATAACCTGTAGTTCAGGAGGACAGCCTGCTGGTACAGCCAGTCTTATTCCTCTACAATCTGGTAGTTTTGCCTTGTTGCAGCTTCCTGGACAAAAGCCTGTTCCTAGCTCCATTCTTCAACATGTTGCTTCCCTTCAGATGAAGAGAGAATCCCAGAATGTGGACCAGAAAGATGAAGCAAATTCTATAAAAAGAGAACAGGAAACTAAGAAAGCTCTACACTCAGAAGGAGAAGCTGCAGACCCTGAGTCATGTATATTAAAGCAAAACTCAGGAGCTGCTGCCTCAGAAGAAACCCTGCATGATTCCTTGGAAGACGAGGGAGATCATTTGGATGAAGAATGCCTTACAGAAGAAAGTCCTGCAACTGTCAAGCCTTCTGTGCATTCCTATGTCACCGGGTCACACACAAGTGAAGACGATAAAGATACCAATGAAGAATGTGGGACTAGGAAGCCTCGCAGTTCCAAAGAAAAACTGACTGTTCTGGAAGTTAGGACCATTTCTGAAAAAGCCAGTAATAAGACAGTTCAAAATATAAGTAAAGTACAGCTTCAAAAACTTGGTGATGTAAAGGTAGAACAACAGAAAGGATTAGATAGTCCAAAGGAAAAATCAAATGAACTTCCAGTCATCTCTAAGGAAGAAAGTAAACTTGAATTATCAGGTAGTAAAGTTGTGGAGCAGCAGTCTAACCCACAACTAGAGGCCAAGGAGAAGGGATGTGGAGACTCTCTGGAAAAAGACAGTATTAGGGAGAGATGGAGAAAACATCTGAAAAGCCCCTTGTCCCGGAAATGTGTTGGAGCATCACAGGAATGTAAGAAAGAAGCGGATGAACTGTTAACTAAGGAAACAAAGCTGGGTCAAGAAAATTCAGATGTATTTCAGCAAGAACAAGTCATCTCTGACTTATTTGGAAAAAGTGGTACTACTGAGGATGTTCGAGTTTCAAAAACTGAATGTGATTCTTGGAGTAGAATTTCTAATTCTCCAGCCTTCTCCATCGTTCCTAGGAGAGCTACAAAAAGTAGCAGAGGGAATGGACATTTTCAGGGCCACTTACTGCTCCCAGAACAGTTACAACCAAAGCAAGAGATGAAGGATGGGAGAAACAGTGCTGACTTCACTGTTTTGGATTTGGAAGAGGAAGATGAGGAAGATGAGAATGAGAAGACCGATGATTCTATTGATGAAATTGTGGATGTTGTTTCTGACTACCACAGTGAGGAGGTTGATGATGTAGAAAAGGTGGTGAGCTCATTTTTGTTGTGACTGAACAAGGATTTAAATGATTTATTAGAGACAATAGGCTTTCCAGAAGATCTCTAAGACCTAATACATTCAGTTGGATGCCTAGGTTTAGATTATAATTAAATAATTTTGTAGGTTTTAGGCTGTGTCAGTCAGGCAACATTTATTGAGCTTATATTATTCTTTGAGACTTGTCTGGTATTTATGGGAAGACTGGCTTAAGCTTTTGGGGAATAGATGCTTGAGAGTCCCTACCAAGTTAGATTTACAAAAATAAATCCTGAAACCGCTCATCCCATTCGATATCAGTCAGTTTCTGTGACATTTTTTGTGGTTGAAGCTTTCATGTCTGGTAGATATAAGAAGAAGCTGGGAATGGGTAGCCTTAGAACTGGAGAATTTATCTACCTGCATTTAGAGAGATTTCTTTCTTTTTTGGAGAAAAACTGGAAAATACCATCTAATGTTTTAATTATAATTCTGCCTGAAGTTACTTTTTAATTATCTCCTAAAATTAAATATTTAGTCTCTAGAATTTATATTATAGAGTTTGGTCATCATCCTTTGTAATATGACCATTATAGTCTGTTTTTATTACTTTTCTGAAGCATTTTTATAGACTTCTATTTAAGGTTGTATTTACTGAACTAAGTAACTATCAGGTAAGATGTAGTGCAGAAGTTGGACAAACTTTTTCTGTAAAGGGCCAGATGGTAAATATTTTAGATTTTGCGGGCTAGATGGCTCTTTGTTTTAACAACTTGACTGCTGTTGTAGCATGAAAGCAGCCACAAACAATACATAGTGAATAAGTGTTGCTATATTCTACTAAAACTTTACTTACAAAAACAGGGAGTGGACTGTGGCTTGCTGACCCCTGACATAGGGTCTAATGTAAAACATAAGAAGACCACAGCCTGTGGCGGTGGCCCTGAAATTGAAACTGTATCTTTCTTTTCAGGAGCAAAAAGATAGCTCTCTGCACTGATTGTCCTGCAACTGCTTGTTTTAGAATCTCACTTCCTTCACCCTGTGTTATCTGGTTCTTCTCTGTTAATGCTTAACTGCCTCATGCACATAAAATATAACAAAAATATTGGTACTAAAATTAGTACATAAAAATTAGTACATAAAATATAACAAAAAGATTAGTACTAAGACTCTAAAATGTTTAAATAGTTTAATATTCTTGTATTGGTTGTTTCAAGTACCTGAGTTGTCTTATTTATAAATCAGGATCTAGCTCTATTGGATGAGCCTATATATATTTATCTTATACTTTCTCTATAGCCTAGTCCTTTTCAAGGACAGATAACTGTAGGTAGCTGAGGGATCTATATTTATTGAGTTTAGGAGTTATGTTGTAGATCTTATTGTGTTTTGTGTAGTCTTCTGTTGTAAGTCAGCCCAGGTAAACATCAGGCTAAAAAGCAGTCCAACTTTAAAACCAGTGAAAACTATTGCTATTAGTAGAACTGACTTAATAGAATCTTAGCGTGTCTTAATCATACAAGGAGGCATTACTTGAATGTACTAATAGGGAATCAGACCAGCAAGTTACACTAACTTTTTTTTAAAGTAAGGGCATAAGGCCGGGCTTGGTGGCTCAGCCTGTAATCCCGGCACTTTGGGAAGCCGAGGCGAGTGGATTGCCTGAGCCCACGGGTTCAAGACCCACCTGGGCAACTTGGCGAGATCTCATCTCTGCAATATATCAAAAAATTAGCTGGGCGTGGTAGCGCGCGCCTGTAGTTCCAGCTACCTGGAGGAAGGCTGAGGCGGAAGGATCGCCGGAGCCCAGCAGGTTGAGGCTGCGGTGGCCGGGAGCGTGCCACTGCCCTCCAGTCTGGGCAACAGAGTGAAACTCCAACTCAAAAAATAAATAAATAAATAAATAAAAATAAAGTAAGGGCATTATATTAAGTGATCTCTAAAATCTAAATTCTACATTGCATTTATGTTCGTGTCCCATGCCTATGTTATCTTTATACTTATGACTAGCATTGTTTTGGGATACTATGAGGAAAGTTATGAGTAGCTTCTTTAAATATTTCATTGTGGAAGGATATCACTGGATATTATTTACAAAGCCTGCATTAAAAACCACACAGTAGACAGACATTCTTCAATTTAAATATTGTAAAGCATCTACCTACATTATTACCTGCTGAGACTCTGTTGATTTTGTTACCTAGAGTTAATTTTAACACACATTTAAAAAATTTAATATACATTGTTTAAATTGTGCTTAAATTGGAGATGGGGACATAAATGATGACTTGAATTTAGTGTTTTATTAACCTTATGGAGCCTATAATTTGAGGGTAAGTAATTTTTTCAACAAATTGAAGTAGAAAATAAGGTGATTGGGTTGCTTCATTTTGAGTTGTGCCTCTCTGATACAGTATGATTATAGCTATAGATAACATTTCCTGTTTAGTTTCTGGCATAGTAAACACTACTTTTAAAGGTGGACTTAAAAATATCTGCTTATCCCATAGATCAATCTAATTCTACTGTTACTATAGACTATTCAGCAAGTTTCTGTGATCGATGCTCAATAAATGCTTACTTGATTGACTCCTTTGGTATAATAAGGAATTACAGCAGTCCTGGGCTTTTTTAAAACTAGAAGTACCTCAAAAGCTCTCATTTTGTGGGGTTGAGAGACTTGGAAGACTGAGGTATATTCTGTTTTCATACTTGCCTGTGTATGTTAATGTTTATTGATTTCTGGGTATCTGATACAGTGTTAGTCATGAAGTCCCCTTAAAATAGAATCTACGTTTTTCTCCTTTCTACCTTTTCTCTCACCAAATTTTATTTTTCTGTCATTTGATCTTAAGATGTATAGTGCCTTTAATATCTGTTTCTGAATTTATTTACTACAAATAACACTGAAGCATCAGTGCAGCCCTTTGGGGACTCTGTTCAGTCTAAATGATGTCTTTTTAATATATCTGTGACTTATAACATAGTTCTTGGTTGTTAATTCTAATTATATGTTCTTTCTGACTTAATTCCTTATAATTAACAACCTTAGAATTATCAGTACTCACGGTATAAGATCAGTGATTGGCACTAGTTGATTTCATAAGGGGAACATGCAGTTGAAAATTTAGGTATGCTTGCCTCCCAATGCATTATTTACTGTTGTAATGATGTATTTCAGAATAACTGTGTAGCATACATTGAAGATGATGAGGAGCAGGTGGACATTGAAACTGTAGAAGAGTTCTCAGAGGAAATTAATGTTGCACACATGAAGACCACAGCTGCCCACAAACAGTCATTCAAACAGCAGTAAGTCTTATTTCTCTTTGGATTGCTGTTTATGTTGTTGTTATTGTTGCTTTGTAACCAGAAACAAAACATTTATGTTCTACTTAGGAGCTCTGGGTAACTGACATGGTTTCTTTATTCCATTAACTTTTTTCTGACTAGTATAGATGAGGAATGGAAGTGGAATTTGGAGGTAATTAACTTGCCTTGGTCATTGCTAGGAGGCAGTGTATAAATGTGAATAACATGCTTTTGGAACCTGATACATTGGTGCTAGAAATACTAGTTTTGCTAGTTGATAGGATATTTAGCCTTGCGTGAGTCTTTAATCTCTCTGAATCTTAGATTCTTCACATAAGAAATGAGAAAAATACCCCCATTTGAAATAAGTGAGATAATATTTGCAACTAGCATAATAACTGACAAAGTGGACTACTCAATAAGGATTAGGTTATTTTTTAAGAATAAAACATTACTTTTCTAAATTTGGTTACTTTATTAGTTGAGCAAGTGAGATACAAGTAGGAATGTTTCTTCCTGTTCTACTGATGAGATGAAAATATGGAGGACATGAGAATTTGCTCAGGAAAATTTATTTCATTTTCTGTTTTAATATTCTGTTTTGTATTGATTATGGATTGGGGTGTGAGAGAGAGAAAGGAAGATATGAGTTCTTATTTTGTGGCAGACATTGTACTTTCTCCATTATCCCATTAATTACCACATGAAAGTAGCAGTGAGTTGAGGAAGAGTCATTAATTTTTCATCCCTACTGGTACTGAGAAAGCTGAAGGGGTAGAAAGTAGGACGGGTTGGTTTTTTTTCACTCTAGAACAACTTGTGGTTTACTTCAGTTACCTACTGGTTAAGCTTGAAAGAGTTTAAACTCCTTAAAATTTTATTTAGATTTAATAAGTTCAGTAGTATTGCCAGATAGTAAGTTCTATATACTGAAATTGAGTTTTGAAACAGGAGCAACTAACAAAAAAGGTAACCTAAAAATGTCATTTACATTAGTAACAGGAAAAAAAACTGTCTTGAAATATATCTAAGCTGGGCTCGGTGGCTCAGCCTGTAATCCCGCGCTTTGGGAGGCTGAGGTGAGTGGATTGCCTGTGCCTCGCGGGTTCGAGACCCGCCTGGGCAACTTGGCAAGCCCTCATCTCTACAATAAATTAAAAAAAAAAAAAAATTAGCCGGACCTGGTAGTGCCCGCCTGTAGTTCCAGCTACTTGGGAGGCTGAGGCGGAAGGATCACCAGAGCCCAGCAGGTCGAGGCTTCAGTGGCCAGGAGCGGCCACTGCACTCCAGTCTGTGCGACAGAGTGAGACTCCAACTCAAAAAAAAAAAAAAAAAAACAAAGAAAGAAATATATCTAGCAAAAACTGTGCAAGACTTTTGTAAAATTGTGTTGAAGGATGAAGAATTCAATAAATGGAGAGAGATACCATGTTAATGGATTGGATTAATAAAGGGCCAAGAACAACCAACACACAAAGAGCACAGACTGTAAGGAAACAGATTGAAGTTAAAGAATAAACTTATTTAAATTTTTCAGAGTTTAATTAAAAAATAAAGATTAAAAATTAAAAAAAATTTTTTTATTTTAAAGATGTGGGATACAATTCAGTATTAGGTATATAAGTGGTAATTGTACAGGTGAAGTTTGGGTCTCCCATTGATCCTCACTTCACTTGGTTTGGGATCAGGTACTCCTTATTAATGTTATATGCCCCTCCCCATAGTGTTCTGCTACTCTCAATCCCTTTCTTGTAGTATCATGGTAAATACTTAGGATCCACTTATGAGTGAAAACATGGGGTACTTCATTCTTTGTTTCTGTGATAGATCACTGAGTATGATGGACTCTAAATTATGGACTTCCAAGTTGCTGCGAAGTCTATAATTTTGTCCATCTTTATGGCTGCATAATATTCCTTCGTGCATATGTACCACATTTTTTTATCCAGTCCATTTTCAATGGGCAGCATGGTTGGTTCCATGTTTTTACTGTTGTGAATAGTGCTGCAGTAAACATGCGTGCACAGTTATGTTTTTTGTAGAATGATTTGCATTCTTCTGAGTCTATTCGCAGAAGGGGGATTTCTGGGTTGTATAGAAGGTCAGTTTTTATGTCTTTTAGAAATTGCCACACTGTTTTCCCTTGAGTGGGGTACTAATTTACACTCCCGCCAGCAGTGTAGAAGCGTTCCCTTTTCTCCATATCATTTTCAGCACCTGTCTTTTGAGTTATAAGTTAGGTGGGTTTGATTTGCATTTTTTTGATGATTAGTAAGGCTTAGCATTTTTTCATGTGTCTGTTGACTGTATCTTCTTTTGAGAAGGGTCTTCATATCTTTTGCCCACTTTTTAATAGGGCTGTTTGTTTCTTTTATTTTTCTTTTTGTCCTTTTTTTCTTTTTCTTTTCTCTTGGCACATTTGAGTTCCTTGTAGATCCTGGATGTTAGGCATTGTCAGATATACCGTTGGCAAATATTTTTTCTCGTTCTGTGAGCTGTCTCCCAACTCCCTTGATGGTTTCTTTTGCTTTGCAGAAGCCTTTCAGTTTGATGAGTTCCCACTTGTCTGTCTTATCCGTGGCCTGGGCATTTGAGGGTTTTGATCAGGAATTGGTTACCTATTCTAGCTTCTGTAAGAGTGTCTCTTGTGTTTTCTAAGTTTTATAGTTTGAGGTTCTACCTTTAGGTCTTTGAATCCTTGTTAGTATCAAGGATATTAAAAAATTGTTCCAAATTAATAAGAAAAAGGCGATCCAGTAGAAAAGTGAGTAATGGCAGTTTACAGAAGAAGAAACTGAAAAGACCAAGTAAACACATGTGAATTTATTCAACTTCATAAGTAATGAGGGAAATGCAAATTAAACCACAATGACTTTACCACTTCAAACCCTAAGATTGGGAAACAGTGAGAATAGTACTATTATCTAGGTATAGAGCCATGGGAACCTCACAGACTGCAGGTTGAGAGTGTAAATTATTAGCAGTTTGATATTTACTAATGTTGAAGATGTGCATATCTTTCTTCTACTTAGAAATTCTACTCCGAGATACATACTGTAGAAAAACTCAGACATATCTTTAAGGCTTGGTCATGTATGAGACTATGCATTGCAACATTGTTTGCTTTGTGAAGACTTGGAAACAACCTAAATAATTACTAAAATTCTGAAAAAAATAAATTTTGGAAAATTCACACTATGGAATACAGTACAGCAGTTAAAATGATTGAACTAGAACCATGTGTATCCTCAGCATATCTATGGTGTAATAGAGTGAAACAAATTAGTTGCAGAAAGATACTGTATAATATATAATATTTAAAATAGTCATTTTTTTGTTTAGAGATATATATTTCTAGTAAAACTGTAAAGATATGCCCGGCAAACGCAGTCTGGAAGTGTTTACCTGTGAGAAAAAAGGAAGGGAATGTGACTGAGTAAATTGTACATAGGATCTTCTCTCCCTTTTTTTGACCTGTTCGCTTGTCCTCCCCCACAATTGCCTCTGTTTTTGAGATATGTTATTTCTCAAGCTGGATAGTACATACTTGGGTGTTCATTATACAGTTGGCCTTCCCCATAAGTGGGTTCTGTATCTGTGGATTCAAACAATCGCAAATTGAAAGAAAATATTAGAAAGAAAAAACGTGTCTGTATTGAACATGTATGGACTTTTTTTTCCTTGTCATTATTTCTTAAACAATGCTGTGGAACAACTATTTACTTAGCATTTACATTGTATTAGGTATAACAACTAATCTGGAGATGTTTTAAAGTACACAGGAGGGTGTTCATAGGTTATATGCAAATACTATACCATTTTATATCAGATACTTGAGCCTCTTAGGATTTTGATATCTGCTGAAGGTTCTAGAACCAATTCCCCACTGATACTGAGGGACGACTGTATATTTATACAGTTTTGTATGTCTGTAATATGATTGAAAAACTAATTTGCAGTTTTAGTGACTGTTTGCATACTTTTTCTTAGAGAAAATAAATAATGTTAAGTAAATAGTGTGGCCATATATCACGCATTGGGGAAAAGAAGCTGGCTATAATTTAGGATGATTTGGTTTAATATATCTGTGAAATAGGTATTAGATGATGGTGCAGTAAGACACTGAAAAATATTGTCTTTATATAGGTGCCGTGCCCATGCCTCTGCAGATGAAAAAGCAGCTGAAAGGAATCGAAAGGTATTTAGAATATGTTTAGTGATACTTGTTTAATAAAATTGATAACATTTAAGGTTGAAACAATATTAGTTATATTAGTCATTATTTGTATTTCAGGGTTATTTTTACCAGTGATAATCAGCTTTCTTCCCTTAATGAAATTATGCTATTAATGTTCGTTTTTTTCCTCTTAATTCTTCTGTTCCCCCCAGAGGAAAGACTAATTCAGAGGAAGTAAAATGGATATGGAATTTATAAAAATTGATGTGTTTATTTGAAAATTAATTTTGCTAATGTAATGATTTGATGTAAAACAAGCTGTCTGTTTTTCTTGCCTAGGCTCATGATTTTCAGTGACTTAAAATTACTCTCAGCTGGGCGTGGTGGCTCAAGCCTGTAATTCCAGCATTTTGGGAGGTCCAGATGAGGGGATCGTCTGAGCCCACAGGTTTGAGAACAACCTGGGCAACTTGGCGAGACCTCACCTCTACAATAAATAAAAAAACTAGCCAGGCATGATAGTACGTGCCTGTAGTTCCCGCTACTTGGAAGGCTTAGTTGGAAGGATCACCTGAGCCCAGCGGGTTGATACTGGGGTGGCCATGAGCATGCCATGGTACTCCAGCCTGGGCGGGAGAGTGAGACTCCAACTCAAAATTTTCTTTTCTCTGGGGCTGGGTGCCGTGGCTCACGCCTATAATTCCAGCACTTTGGGAGGCCAGGGGGAGAGGATTGCCTGAGCCCACAGGTTCAAGACCAGCCTGGGCAACTTGCCGAGACCACATCTCTACAATAAGTCAAAAAATTAGCCAGGCATGGTGGCGTGTGCCTGTAGCTCGAGCTACTTGGAAGGCTTAGTCAGAAGGATCACGTGAGCCCAACAGGTTGATGCTGCTGTAGCCGTGTGTGTGCCACTGCACTCCAGGCTGGGCAACAGAGTGAGACTCCAACTCCAAAAAAAAAAAATTATTCTCTGCATTGATGACTAGCAGTTCAAGGAAATTGTAAACCTTTTTTCATTTTTTTTTAATGTAGCATGGTAGCATAATTAAGCAGGATTTTCTGTTTATCCTAACAATAGGAGTGGAGGAGAGTTTAGTTGTTTAAATCATTTTCTTTAAGAGATAAAGATGCTGGGTGCAGTGGCTCAAGCCTTTAATCCCAGCACTTTGGGAGGCAAAGGCAAGAGGATTACCTGAGCTCAGGGGTTTGAGACCAGCCTGGGCAACTTGGAGAGACCTCGTCTCTACAATAAATTAAAAAAAAATAAGCTTGGTGGTAGCGTGTGCCTGTAGTTCCAGCTATTTGGAAGACTTGAAGCGGAAGGATCACCTGAGCCCAGCAAGTTGAGGCTGCAGTGGCTGTGAGTGTGTCACTGCATTCCAGTCTGGGCAACAGAGTGAGACGCTGACTCAAAAAAAACCTATAATAAACATGATGGGAATTGAGTTGAGAAGGGGGAGGGTGGCATTTAGGGCCTTTAAAATAAAAATCACAGCATGGTTTGTTTCATTTTTATATGATTTGAGGATCATATAAATATTTGCACGGTTGTAATAATTTTATATATTTTACTCTTTTTTTTCGTTTATTCTAAAACATTTTTCAGATATAGTAAGAATTTTCAGGCTAGGAACAGTGGTTTATGTATGTAATCCTAGCACTTTGGGAGCCTGAGGTAGAAGAATCGCTTGAGCCTGGAAGTTCAAGACCAGCCTGGGCAACTTAGTGAGACCTTGCCTCTACCTCCCCCAACATAGTGAGACGTTGCCTCTATCCCCCCCTCCAAATAGCCAGGCATAGTGGCATGTGCCTGTAGTCCCTGCTACTCAGGAGTCTGAGGAGGGAGATTGCTTGAACCCAGGAGTTTGAGGCTGCAGTGAGCTATTATCATGCCACTATACTTGTAATCTGGGTGACAGTGAAACTTAACTAAAAAAAATTTTTTTTTTTTTGCTGGGTTCAGTGGCTCATATCTGTAATCCCAGCACTTTGGGAGACCAAAGTGAGAGGATTGCCTGAGCCCACGGGTTCGAGACCAGCCTGGGCAACTTGGCGAGAACTTGTCTCTACAATACATTAAAAAAAAATAAGCCAGTGCACTCCAGGTGCATGCCTGTGGTTCCAGCAACTTGGAAAGCTGAGGCAGAAGGATTACTAGAGCCCAGCAGGTTGAGGCTGGGTGGCTTTGAGTGTGCCTCTGCCCAGCCTGGGCAACAGAGTGAGATTCCAACTAAAAAAAAAAAAAAATTCAGCCAGGCTCGGTGGCTCAGCCTATAATCCCGCACCTTTGGTAGGCTGAGGTGAGTGGATTGCCTGAGCCCGCGGGTTCGAGACCCGCCTGGGCAGCGAGACCTCATCTCTACAATAAATCAACAAATCAGCCGGGCGTGGTAGCGCATGCCTGTAATTCCGGCTTCTCAGAAGGCTGAGGCGGAAGGATCGCCGGAGCCCAGCAGGTCAAGGCTGCGGTGGCCGTGAGCAGACACTGCACTCCAGTCTGGGTGACAGAGTGAGACTGCAACTCAAAAAAAAAAAAAAAAATTCATAATAGTATTACTTGCAAATACTTGTAGCACTTTGCTGTATTTAAACTTGTTATTGATTTTCTTCCGATCTTGTTGCATCTTTTATTCTCCCATTCTATATTAATGCATAATCGGTTTAACTTTAGAAAGACAACAGCTTAATAAGACTTTTTGGACACAATCAGGGTTATGATAAAGGCAAACAGTGTCAGAAGAAAAGACATTTAGAAACATCAGAGGGAAAAAATACAAAGCCAAGAAACTGTACAAGACAGGAAATATTATTTATCTTGTATGAGAGGTATTTACAATGTCATAATAGTGTAGCCACTGTTAATGATTTTTTTAAAACTTCTATAACCTGTGAATAAGGTATGGAAGACTTAATTTCAGTCTTGAAAAATGTGTGAATACAAATGATAAATTAGGAGGTAAAAGATGGAAGAAGAACTAAAGGGGAGGATATGAGTGCTGATGTTCTCATTTTATTGTTGACAGAATGAAAAATTAAGATTATGAGATCAGTAGAACTAAAAGTAGTGATATAACTATATTAGGATGATGAGGTGGCAAAATGTGAGAATGGTGTGACAAGAAGTTAATAGATAGAATTGAAAGTGGCTAATTTTTAATTTTTTTGTAGAGACAGGGTTTCACTATATTTCCCGGACTGGTCTCGAACGCCTGACTGCAGGTAATCCTCCCACTTTGGCCTCTCAAAGTGCTGACAGTGCTGGAATTTCAAGTGTGAACCACTGTGTGCCCAGCCAGCCTCTTCATGTGTTTTAAACCTTGTATGCATCTATAACCTTTTATTTCTAGGAAATGACTTTAAAAATTGAAATAGAATGAATAAGATAGAGAAAAAAGGACTTAGCTGAAAGTCAAGAAAGACTTTTCCTAAAAAAGTAGTTTGAGTTATAAGTGTTAAGATGCTGGGGTTTTTTTTGAGTTGAGGTCTTACTCTGTTGCCCAGGCAGGCGTGCAGTGGCACAATCACTGCTCACTGCAACCTTGAATTCCTGGGCTCAGGTGATCCTTCTGCCTTGGCCTCCTGAGTAACTGAAACTACAGGTGCACACCACTACACCTGACTAATTAAAAATTTTCCTTTTTGTTTTTTTGAGTTGGAGTCTCACTCTGTCGCCCAGACTGGAGTGCAGTGGCCGCTCCCAGCCACCGCAGCCTCGACCTGCAGGGCTCTGGCAGTCCTTCCGTCTCAGCCTTCCAAGTAGCCGGAATTACAGGCATGCGCTACCACGCCCGGCTGATTTTTTTGATTTATTGTAGAGATGAGGTCTCGCTGCCCAGGTGGGTCTCGAACCCGTGGGTTCAGGCAATCCACTCACCTCAGCCTCCCAAAGGCACAGGATTACAGGCTGAGCCACCGAGCCCGGCTAAAAAAATTTTTCTTGGTAGACATGAGGTCTCACTTTGTTGTTCAGGCTGGTCTCAGACTACTGGGCTCAAGCAGTCCTCCCACCTTGGCCTCCCAAGGGGTGGGTACTATAGGCATGAACTGCTGCACTCGGCCATAAGTGTTAAATTTTAATTGTTATAGAGGATTGGGTAGGAGGAGAGTTGAGTAATCCAGGTACAGGTAGAAGTCTGTGTAGCGACAAGGAGGTGTGGGAAGTGTGGGATTGCGTAGTGTGTTTTGGGAATTTCTGTCAACTAGGAATGGTTGAAGCGAAAGGTGGTTTTAGAAAAGTGGCTAGTCTGTGGAGTATTCTTATAGTATTCTTTAAAAATTTAATGTAATTTGTGTCATGACGACTAGTTGTAATATAATAAATTATAAAAATAAACTTTTCATGATCTTTTAAACTTCCCATCCCTCAGTACACACAAATTCCTTCTCCCTTGAGAACCACTGAAATTTGAGCTGGAAACTGATACAGCCACATTAGCATATATTAGAATTTACAGTGTTGGCATCATTGAAGTTAGATTTGAAGGAGGGATGAACTGGTAGTAAGATGATCAATTGAGAGGTTGTTAGAGGATGATGGGTTTGGCCCAGCGCAGTGACTCACGCCTATAATCCCAGCACTTTGGGAGGTCGAGGTAAGAGGATTGCTTGAGCTCACCGGTTCAAGATCAGTCTGGGCAACCTCATCTCTACAATAAAACCAAAAAAAAAATTAGCCAGGCGTGGTGGCGCAAGTTCCACCTCATGGAAGGATCGCCTGAGCCCAGCAGGTTAAGGCTGCGGTGGCCATGAGCATGCCACTGCCCTCCAGCATAGGCAGTAGAGTGAGACTCAAAAAAAAAAAAAGATGATGGGTTTCTGAAATAGTGCATTTGAGAGGAAGAGTACAGATTTATGTGAAAGATGTTAAGGAGGCAATCTTGTTTGGGTAGACTTCATCAGTTCCTGTAAAACTGAAGACCGATTACTGGAATGACAAACTACAGAAAGAAGCAGAAGCTTTTGCTTATTATCGCCGGACACACACTGCCAATGAGCGACGGCGACGTGGTGAAATGAGGGATCTCTTTGAGAAATTAAAGATCACATTGGGATTGCTTCATTCTTCCAAGGTTTCCAAAAGTCTCATTCTTACTCGGGTAAGTGTTCTGTGTAAATGACAAATAATAGCTTTACTAAGAGATTCTTACAGATGCTGTGAAAAATAATTCATTGATATATGAGGGGTACATTGAAATAGAGCTACTTGTATTTAACAGTTGACTGCAGGCTAATGAATGCTCAGTGAATGCTTTGGGCAGAAGATCATTATGTTAAGTCAGAGTAGCTTTTCATTTATAGTCAGATTCTAACTGATAGAGTTATCCTTTCTTCCGATAAAGTCAGAAGCTCTGGGTAGTTGTTTACCACATTCTCTTTATGTTGTGTTCTTGATAGCGCTTACAGGTATCACAGTGTAAAGCACAGCGTGTGATATTTTAGCATACTTAATAGCTTACAGTCATTTTAAAAGAAAACCTGAAGTATTCAAGCTAGCAGAAGTTGTATTTTTGCATGTAGATGTAAAGTGATTTCATTTAAATTGTTTTTAAGTAGAAGTTGGAGGATTATGGGATAAGTATTCATATCCCTCTAGAGCAAGGTTTTTTCACCAGATTTTGTTAGAGTAGGAGATGATTTTAAAGTTGATTGTTAAAATTTTAGCAGAGCACAGATGTTTTGTATCTCTTTGCAGTGGAACACCTATTAACACTTAATGATACTCTTTGGAGATAATCATGACCTATGTTCCCTAAAAGTATGTCAGAAAGTTTAACAGAAAATAATTTCTGAAACATCAGTAATTATTACTGGTATTAAAAAGTCCTCAAGATATTATTTTTTTCATTAAATTATATAGGCCTCACCTCTTTTTAGGAAAGAGTGGGTCAATTGACAGTAATATCACTATTTCTGTTTTAGGCGTTCAGTGAAATTCAGGGACTAACAGATCAAGCAGACAAACTGATAGGACAGAAAAATCTCCTGACTCGAAAACGGAATATTCTGATACGGAAGGTATCATCTCTTTCAGGTGAGATATTTAAATGGTCTCTGATAAAGAGCATAATAATAGTTTTAGCAAGGAGAAATCTTCAGTAGACCTTTCAGATACTATTTAGTTTAAGGCCTGACTCTCAGCATTTAAAGCACAGTTATTTTTTGAGTGGGTGGGACATTTCTTCTGGATTGTAATCACTCTTGCCTACCATAGTTTTGGGGAATATAGTTAAATCAACTGGATTTCAGTTGACTCTATTTCTCATTATTATGTGAGGTTATTCAGAGAGTGATAATTTATTCTTTATCAACCTGTAGGTAAGACAGAAGAAGTGGTCCTGAAGAAGCTAGAGTATATTTATGCAAAACAACAAGCACTAGAGGCACAAAAAAGAAAAAAGAAGATGGGATCAGATGAGTTTGATATGTCTCCCAGAACTAGCAAACAGCAGGAAGGATCTTCTACATCATCTGTAGATCTTGGACAGATGTTTATAAATAACAGGAGGGGGAAACCTTTGATTCTTTCCAGAAAAAGAGACCAGGCCACAGGTAGGAAGGACATTCTTTGCTTTCCTTAATGTAGGTGAACATCAGTTTAGTTTAGTGAATTGACTATCTTTTCTTGGTCATAGTTTTAGTTTTAATTAAATGAAATAAAGATGGGTAGTATGAAAAGTAGAATATTAACTATGTTAGATTTTGGTTTCTGGCTTTACACACTCATGCAAATCCTGAGAAGTTAACGGTCATGGTAGCATGTAAGCTACCTCTGGGCCGGGCTCAGTGGCTCAGTCTGTAATCCCAGCACTTTGGGAGGCCGAAGTGAGTGGATTGCCTGAGCCCGCGGGTTTGAGACCCGCCCGGGCAACTTGATGAGACCTCATCTCTACAACAAATCAAAAATCAGCTGGGTGTGGTAGCGCGCACCTGTAGTTCCAGCTACTTGGGAGGCTGAGGTGGAAGGATCACCGGAGCCCAGCAGGTCGAGGCTGCGGTGGCTGGGAGTGGCCATTGCACTCCAGTCTGGGTGACAGAGCGCGACTCCAACTCAAAAAAAAAAAAAAAAAATTTCTACCTCTGATAGCTATTTACAGTCATGCATTTTTAGCGAGTAATTTTTAAAACTGTCATCTTTTCAGGCTTTATACATGAACTTATGATTTCCCTGTAGTTCTGCTGATGGGTTGAGAAAGTTTGGGTCAAACTGAGACAGATACGTTGGAAATTTTTTAGAAATTTCATTTTGTTGAGTCAGGCTCTATTTTTTATCAGATCACCTATCAGTGTCTTGCTCTTCAGGAACAAAGTATATTGGTTTTAAAATTTTTCACCTATCTTGATTTTGAAAGTGAGCTGTATTGATTTTCTGTTACTTGCTTATGTTCTTAGAGAATGGTCTATCCTTTTTTTACTCTTTGGGTAAGTATTCAAAGAGTACTCTGTATATATATCAAACTAAGAAGGTAGTAATGGATAGTAAAACATGAATTAGTTTTTCTAACATTGAAGAATCAGAGGATGCTTGCTACTTCTGAGAGAGGAATTTAATAGCTATTTGGTCTAGTCACCTCATTTTACACCTCATTTCACAGAAGGGAAAACCAAGGCCTAAAATTTATTCTTTTTTTTTTTTTTTTGAGTTGGAGTCTTACTCCATTGCTCAGGCTTCAGTGCAGTGGTACACTCATGGCCACCCCAGCATCAACCTGCTGGGCTCTGGTGATCTGTCCACCTCAGCCTTCCAAGTAGCTGGAACTACAGACGTACGCTACCATGCCTGGCTAATTTTTTTTTTAATTGTAGAGACGAGGTCTTGCCAAGTTGCCCAGGCTGGTCTTGAACCTGTGGGCTCAGGCAATTCACTTGCCTTGGCCTCCCAAAGTGCTGGGATTATAGGCTGAGCCGCTGAGCCCAGTCGAAGCCTAAAATTTTTTTTTTTTTTTTTTTTGAGTTGGAGTCTCACTCTGTCACCCAGACTGGAGTGCAGTGGACACTCCTGGCCACCACAACCTCGACCTCCTGGGCTCCGGTGATCCTTCCGCCTCAGCCTTCCAAGTAGCTGGAACTACAGGCGCGCACTGCCATGCCTGGCTAATTTTTTTGATTTATTGTAGAGATGAGGTCTCGCCAAGTTGCCCAGATGGGTCTCGAACCCGTGGGCTCAGGCAATCCATTCACCTGTTTCCCAAAGTGTGGGATTACAGGCTGAGCCACCGAGCCTGGCTGAGGCCTAAAATTTAAAGTAATTTGTTAGAGGTGTATAGGAAAGGATTCCTAGGGATAGAATCATATACACCTTCATCCTGACTCACTGGCAAGACTGTCAGAAGCATTCCATTGAAGAAGTGTTTCCATAGCTCTGTTCCTCAACAAATAAGAAATTCTCTCCTTTGGAGAACCATTGGACAGGTAACCATTGTTCAGTGGAAAGTGCTTTAAGAAAATGAATTATAAGTTGAGTTTCCCTAACTAAATTTGAAATTTATTTCTTGCTTTTTAAGTAAGGGTAGTTTTAAGGACAACTCGTAGTGTCTTGGGCTACACTCGCATTAATTGAAAGTCTTTTTATCCGTAACTAATTTCTGATCTTCCTTACAGAGAATACCTCACCCTCAAATACTCCACCCACCTCTGCCAACCTTGTGATGACTCCACAAGGGCAACTGCTCACCTTAAAAGGTCCCTTATTCTCAGGACCAGTGGTAACTGTTTCTCCTGCTCTCTTAGAAGCTGATCTTAAGCCTCAAGTTGCTAGCAGTGCTATGGCTCAGTCAGGTATGTCATAAGTTTTGTCCTTTCTGAGTAGTGAAAAAATTATTCCTGGTATTGTATAGTGACACAAGAAGCCTTTGAGTGTGTAATGTTGGCATTTGCCTTGATAAGAGATGGCCCTCATTTTGGAACATGTTTGGCTTATATTGATTAGTATGTTTTTACACCTGGGGTTGGGAACTATTTTGTGAACTCTAGTTATTTCTAAGTAGGAGAAGAATTGAAAATATGTCAAAGTGAAAAGAACATGTTGAAGGATTATTGTCGTAGGTCCTTTTTCTTTTTTTTGGGTTGGAGTCTCACTCTGTCACCCGGACTGGAGGGCAGTGGCATTCTCCCAGCCATTGCAGCTTTCACCTGCTGGGCTCAGGCTGTCCTTCCACCTCAGCCTTCCAAGTAGCTAGAACTACAGGCATGTGGCACCATGCCTGGCTAATTTTTTGATTTGTTGTAGAGATAAGGTCTCACAAATTTGCCCAGGCTGGCCTCAAACCTGCGGGCTCAGGCAGCCCTCTCACCTTGGCCTCCCAAAGTGCTGGGATTATAGGCATGAGCCACCGCACCTGGTCTTTTTTTTGAATGGGAGACTCACTTTCTCGCCCAGGCAGGAGTGCAGTGGCACACTCACAGCCACCGCAGCCTCGACCTGATGGTCTCAGGGGATCCTTCTGCCTCAGCCTTCCAAGTAGCTGGAACTACAGACATGTGCTACCATGCCTGGCTAATTTTTTTTTTATTGTAGAGATGAGGTCTTGCCAAGTTACCCAGGCTGATCTTGAACCTGTGGGCTCAGGCGATCCTCTCATCTCGGCCCCCCAAAGTGCTGGGATTATAGGCATGAGCCACCATGCCCCGCATTTTTTTTTCCCCTTAAGATACATGGTCTCTAGCCGGGCTCTGTGGCTCAGCCTGTAATCCCGCGCCTTTGGGAGGCTGAGGTGAGTGGATTGCTTGAGCCCGCGGATTCGTGACCCGCCTGGGCAGCGAGACCTCATCTCTACAATAAATCAAAAAATCAACAGGGCATGATAGCGCGTGCCTGTAGTTCCAGCTTCTTGGAAGGCTGAGGTGGAAGGATCGCCAGAGCCCAGCATGTTGAGGCTGCGGTGGCCGGGAGTGGCCACTGCACTCTAGTCTGGGTGACAGAGTGAGACTCCAACTCAAAAAAAAAAAAAAAAAAAGATACATGGTCTCACTTTGTTGCCCAGGCTGATCTCAACGAGCTCCTCGCCTCAAGCAGTCTTCCTGCCTTAGCCTTCCAAAATGCTGGGAATATACGCATGAGCCCCCATTCCCCGCCATAGTTCTTGTGTTAATAAATATTTGTCAGTTTTTGTTTTTTTTTTTTGTACTCAGAGATAGCCCATTTTTGCTTTACTGGTCTGATTTAGTTTGAGCACCACTGCCTTTTGGGGAAAAGGGCAAAGTGGAAAAGGAAGTCTTAGTGATGATTAGGTTCCAGGCATCTGAATTTTTATTCATGCAAAAGGGTATCCTTATTGATACTAAAATCTTAGTTACTTTGTTATCATTGTTAGCCAATGGTTTTTTGTGTCTATCTGCTGCCAAACCCACTCTGGAGGACTCATCCTTTTCTCTTACCATGCTGCCTAGGGCTTCATTTTCCCCTCAAAGAAGCAGTTAATTGAGTGAACAGACTCAGGATACATTTCTTCTCAGGACTAGAATTAACTTGAGGAACATTTCTATAAAGTAGAACTTTTATTAATGGTGGAATATTAAAAAGTCTTTTGGTTGGGTTTTACTTGACTGTTTTCTTGTTAGGTTAGTTCTATGCTTTGAAGAACTGACTTGTTTTCATTTTTTGATGAATAGACTGGAAAATTTTGGCTATAACTTCTTAAGATGGTCATTTCATAAGATAGATATACCTAACACTGTAAATCTAAACAAAATTTTCTCTTATTCTTTTCAGAAAATGATGACTTATTTATGATGCCACGAATTGTTAATGTCACATCACTGGCCACAGAGGGAGGTTTGGTAGATATGGGTGGCAGCAAATATTCTCATGAAGTTCCTGATGGCAAGCCACCTGACCACCTGAAAGACACCATGAGGAATGATGATAACTCTTTAGAGGATTCAAGTAGAATCTCTTCCAGAGCGAACCATAGAGATGGCAGAGTTTTTCTGGCAAATAAAGAGTCTGCTTTTCCACAAATAGTTGATGTTACCAGTATGCAGGAAGCACAGGAGTTCTTACCTAAAAAGATTTCTGGTGATTCAAGAGGGATTCAGTATAAATGGAAAGAGAGTGAATCGAGAGGGGATAGACTGAAGTCAAAGGAGTCCTCATTTCATAAGTTAAAGATGAAAGATCTCAAGGACTCAAGCATAGAGATGGAACTGAGGAAAGTAACATCAGCTATAGAGGAAGCAGCTCTTGATCCCAGTGAACTTCTGACTAACATGGAAGATGAGGATGATACTGATGAGACACTGACTTCCCTGCTCAATGAGATTGCCTTTCTTAATCAACAACTAAACGATGACTCTGTTAGCCTGGCTGAACTGCCCAGCTCTATGGATACAGAATTCCCAGGGGATGCTCGACGGGCTTTTATCAGTAAACTTCCTCCTGGGAACAGAGCAGCTTTCCATGTTGGGCACTTGGGAACTGGTTTGAAAGAGTTGCCTGATGTTCAAGGGGATAGTGACTCCATCAGCCCCCTTCTCTTGCACTTGGAAGATGATGACTTTTCTGAGAATGAAAAACAGCTTGCAGAACCAGCCTCTGAGCCAGATGTGCTTAAGATTGTTATTGATTCAGAGATAAAGGATTCCCTCCATTCCCACAAGAAAGCAAGTGATGGAGAGAAGAGTACTTCTGGCCTCTCTGCAGAGCCTGAAAGTGGTGTGTCCTCACCCCCCATCCTACACATGAAGACTGGTCTGGAGAACAGCAGCAACACAGATACTTTGTGGAGGCCTATGCCAAAGTTGGCACCTCTAGGTTTAAAAGTAGCTAATCCTTCCAGTGATGCAGATGGTCAGAGTCTCAAGGTGATGCCTTGTTTGGCACCTATTGCTGCCAAAGTTGGGTCAGTTGGACACAAAATGAACTTAACAGGGAATGACCAGGAAGGCCGGGAGAACAAAGTGATGCCTACTTTGGCACCTGTTGTGGCTAAATTGGGCAACACAGGGGCTTCACCAAGTTCTGCAGGGAAATGAACTTATTTGTCCTCAGGCAGAAGACAGGCTATGAGGGGAAATTGAATTTCACCTCCTTTCTCTTCAGGCATCTGTTTGTGTCTTGGAACTTTGATCCTTGACTTTGATGATGCGGTGGATAATGATGGAGAAAGGGGCTAGGGTGCTGACCATGGTATAAGAAGTACTATGAAAATCTGATCATGTTAAAATGTGTTACCTCACTTGTGGTGCTGGGTCCTCTCATCCTCTAGACGATGTGATCCATTACTGAACACGAGGTGCCCCTTTTACCCAAGGAATTCATAACAAGATTTTGGCTCCATAGTGGTTCCTGGTTCTTCCCCTCAAGAAAAAAAGCTGCTTGCGACTTTGGAGTTGCTATGGACTGAACTGTAGCTGATAGCTGTTGGGTTAAGTCTGAAATCTAAGAAATGAGATGCACTTGTGCAAAGGGATCCAAAAGAGATAGTTTTTAGTTGAGTTTTCAAGAATAGGGAGAGAGAGGATGGGTACCATGGAATACCAAAGTGAAGGACTTTGTGTCTCTCTTTTTTCATATCTCAAGTAGCTCCCATTCCCTCACCTTATCAATCAGAATTACAAATGCAAGCCTTCTGGTAAAGTAGGGATGCTTTTAACTTTTATTATTAAGGTAATTACTTTGAGATCTTTAAAAAAATAGTTCTCCCTTATTGTCTTTGTGGGTATTGGAAAGTTTATTTCACAGTGCCAGGAATTTTTACTGGGAATATGCATCCTGGAGGTAGGCATAGAGGGAGCCCTACCCCTTTCACAAATCATGTCACTCAAGAGACAGCTAAAGCATTTTCTCCCCAGATCAGAGACAGTGGCCAAAATAAAATATGGGGCTGGATATTTCCCAAATCAAACCAGCCTCCTGGTGCTTGAAGGTTTCATTCACTATTACCTGCACAGGATGTAAAGGAAAGAAAAGTCACAGTAGGCACTCTTTACCAGGGAAATAAGGCAGTATTTGAATCACAAGATATATTTTTTATCTGCTACCATGGATTCAATGATCTGTAGAGCTTTTTCACTCATTAGCTGTCAGGGTATGAAGGACTGACAGTCTGTAAAGATAAAGATATTTATATTTTTGTATAGTTGTTTTCATAGATTTCTCAAAGGCTGAAGTTTTCAACCTAGAAGATGAGATTTGTACTGAGTATAGAAATGATGTTTCCTATCTAGTTTGTAAATAATCACGGTGCACTTGAGGGGTCTCTTGGAAACTCCTGGGGGCAAGAATCACTATTCTGAAACTGTATAGACTGGGGATTTAGCTGCTGCATTTTGCCTTTCTTAAATAATTATATTTTGGAATGTAACCCCTGTTCTGTCTTCATTGACAGGATTTGCTTGTGTTGTAAAACACTAACACAAGAGCTTCCAGTGCCTGGGCTGTGCCTAGGTGATACTATTTCTCCTACATCCCATCTTCTTTAACCCAAATCCCACTCAGCATATCTTTAGACCTAGGTTTTGAGACCAACTTTGGAATGGATCTAGCCAGTGAATTATTACTTCCATGGTTGGTTCCCTTCCTGTGAACTCTGGTAATCAACAGATTGAAAAGGGTGGAAAAACTTCTGCAAATTGCAGTGTGAGCAAATCTTGCTGGTTTTGTGCTGCTTGCCTTTCTAGACCTGCTCATCAGCACTTAATCTTTCCTCCCCTAAAGGTTACTGAAGAAGCTTGAAGGACGTAAAGGGTGCTCCTCAGCTTCTCCTTATCCCTTCCACTCTTTACCCTGCAGATTTCATTAAATGCCTTAGCCAACGAGTCCAAGACCTGTCCCCCCTGCTAATAATTGTCCTTAGAGATGCTAGTACTTTAATCCAGGTATAACAGTTTCCCATTATTTCCTTACTTGTCTCTTTCCCACATTTCCTCGTGACTTCTCAAGCTCTTGTGGCTTTTGAAGGTCAGCCCAGGAGCAGGCAAGTGAGTAAACAATCCTCAGGAAAAGAAGGACCATTTTAGCTTCAGAACACTTTTTTTTTTTTAGAAGATAGACAAACACATAGTAATTCTTGATTGGAGGATATTTGACTCTGTTTATGAGAGATGTACAAAGATGGAAATGAGGCATGATTCCAGGTATTTAGTGGAAAGGCTGCAGATGTCATTACAAACCCCTAAGATACAGTGTTCTCAAGACCTCTTAGAACTAGATGTCGTCAGGGATAACTCGAGGAGGGCTCAGTCTTCAGAACAGTCCTGCAGTCTTGACAGAAATCTAAAATCTCCAAAAACTCCTACCCTTTAACCTTACCCCAGGGGAAACTAATCTATGAAAATTACATGTGTGATGATGAAAGATTGAAGTGTGAGGAGTTGAGGAACCTGGAAGATGGTGAGCTGTCACCCTAACTCTATAAGAAGCATGATCTTAGTAGATTGATAATTCGCCTTTTTATACATCTGTAAATAAATGGAATGTTTTTAAGAATATAATTATGTCAGATTTAGCATTTTCTTTTATATATTAAATATATATATATCTTTCCTTTTCTGCTTTTGAAAAGTGACTATTTTTTTAGAAACCTAAGAACAGAAGAAGTTTGGTGATTGAAAGGCAGAATGTATAAACCTGAAATAAATCAGTTACAACAGTGAAAGCAGGAATTCGTGTTGGGAGGTTTGTGCCAAGTTGGAGTATAGAATTCTAATGCCATAAAACATGTTTGAGAGAAGTGCCACTAAAGTAGTTTTATTATAGAAATTATTTTGGTGTTTTACTCCTTGTACCATGTTTTACATGGAGGTTTCAAAATGTTGTACAACTTGATGGCTATGAAGAAAGGCTAATCTCATACTACCAGTGTATACAAGACAGTTTATCTGTTACCCTGGGGAATGACGGGACTGAAACACAATCTTAGTGACTGAGGACAGTAGGTCTTCTTAAGGCAAGTAGTTACATAATTTTTATTTATTTATTTTTTAG
Source organism: Cephalopachus bancanus (assembly GCA_027257055.1). Classification (NCBI taxonomy): domain Eukaryota; kingdom Metazoa; phylum Chordata; class Mammalia; order Primates; family Tarsiidae; genus Cephalopachus; species Cephalopachus bancanus. The sequence continues at coordinate 163,406 of JAPVLO010000513.1, forward strand.
AGACAGGATCTTGCTCTGTTGCTCAGGCTGGAGTGCAGTGGTGTGATCATAGTCCACTGTAATCTCGGGCTCCTGGACTCAAGGGATCTTTCCTTCTCAGCTTCCTGAGTAGCTAGAACTACTGGTGCACATCACCACTTCTGGCTAATTTTATTAATTTTTTTGGTAGAGATGGGGTCTTGCTATGTTGCCCAGGCTGGTCTCAAACTCCTGGTCTCAAGCAGTCCTCTTGTCTCAGCTTCCCAAAGTGCTGGAATTACAGGCATGAACCACCATGCCCAGCCCCAGTAGTTTCATAATTTACAAAAAAGTTTAAAGGAATCTTTTAGACATTGAACTCTGTTTATAGCCACTAACAGATCAAGTCCAGTTATATAAGCTTTGTGCAAGTTGCTCACTTTGTATAATTTTGTAGTAAATGTGGTGGTTCCCCCCCCAAGAATCATAGATGAAAAACAGATGTTAGGCCTTTCTATAACAAGTTTGAAAATGTTTTGAACGCGCAAGAGCAGATGATCCATATATTATTTTGGGCAAAGTTTAGTAGGATAGGTGAATTTTTCCCCCTAATTTTACTGGTTGAGATATTTGAAATGGAATAGGGCAAATTGAGAGATAAATATACACTTTGAAGATGGGTCTAGAGAATAATGATAACTCTTGTCCCTTTCTCCCAGATTAAAAAAAAAAAAAAACATGCACAGTGGCAGCATATTTTCAGGCTTTTTTTTTTTGAGTTGGAGCCTCGCTCTGTTGCCTAGACTGGAGTGCAGTGGCTGCTCCCGACCACTGTAGCTTCGACCTGCTGGGCTCCCATGATCCTTCTGCCTCAGCCTTCCAAGTAGCCAGAATTACAGGCATGTGCTACCACGCCCAGCTGATTTTTTGATTTATTGTAGAGATGAGGTCTCGCTGCTCAGACGGGTCTCGAGCCTCTGGGCTCAGGCAATCCACTCACCTTAGCCTCCCAAAGGCGCGGGATTACAGGCTGAGCCACCGATCCCGGCTTCAGGCTCTTTTGAGAATGGCTGATAACCAAGAATCAATACATTTCTTGCACAAAATTGTTGGTTTTCAAGAAAGTGCTCTAAGGGCATCAATACTTCCATGTCATTGTATTACTGCTAATGAAATTTTACATGGATATGAATGGGTGCAGAGAAAATTAAAAGTATTCATATTTCTAGGTGGAGAAAAAGTTGTTAAAAATGCATTTTTGAAACAGAGGGAAGTAATTTGATATATACAACTTTTAAACCAAGGCATAACTAATACATTAGACATGACTGAACTGCTCTACCAAGGCACATAAGTGTTGAGTAATAGTGATGGAGATGTGTGTGCAGGTTGGGAAAGCTAAACCATGGGATGAGTTGGATATCAAAGCAGTCTTGGATCCCAACTGTAGTCATTGGTCTCAGCTGTCTCACAGTGCCATGAATGTAAAGGTGCTCAATAAATGAGCAAATATTTATTCTAGCCTGTTAGTTTTCCAGAATCTTGCAATTATAACTTATTTGCATGTTAAGCCTAGAGTGAACCTAACAATTTGATCTAATGAGAATAGTGCTAAACAGACAACTATGTAACATCTGTTCCCATACATCTGGAATTTTAGAATTTGACAAATATCGTGTATAGATGTTTAGGACATAACAGCAGAATAAAAAGTGAAATAGTGCATGGATGATTAAATACTTATGTAAGGGTCAACTGCATTTTGGAGGATGTGATAGCAGGCACAGTTGTATGTCATTAATGACAGGGATATATTCTGAGAAACATGTTGCTAGGTGATTTTCTTAAGCAAACATCATAGACTATTACGATGTACTTATACAAACTTGGATGGTATAGCCTACTACATGTCTAGGCTATGATACAGTCTTGCTCCTAGGTTACAACCTGTACAGCATGTTACTGTACTGAATACTATAGGCAGTTATAACAATGGTATTTGTGTATTGAAACATACAAAGGGACAGTAAAAATATGTTACTATGATCTTAGACCATGCACTCTGTCATTGACTGAAATGTCATTATGTGGTGCATGACTATTAAGTTTTAGTGGGGAAAGGTGAATAACGCTTCTATTCACACTGGGCCTGGAAGTGTATATTTTTTGAGGAATTAATTCCTGAAGAATAGGAATAGCCTACAGCCTATTCCCATATCGGCATAGTACCTAGACAACAAAGGTTAGACTGATTTGTGAAGAATTAAAAATGTGTGGTTTTGACCTTAAACTTAGAAGTATCCAGATTTCATACTTAAGAAATTTCCCTGATTACACTGCTCTCCGTTTTTTCATCTAGATCATCTTACACAAGGAAAGCAGGAACTGCGATTTGCCTCTTTAGCTTCAGATAAGGGTAATTGGGGAAACATTTTCTCTCAGGGGATAAACCAGGGTAGCTTTGGACAAAAAAAATGATGAATGACACTTTGTAAACTCATTTACCTGTCCATGAGTGGGTTAGGTAAGTGAGAAAACTGCTAGTGGATACAAAAATGATCTGGAGAGGATTAGGGACAACTCTTATGGGCAAAATTTTTTCTAGTGTTATGGTGGAAATGACAGTTGCTGAGATATGCAGCATACAAGTAAAGACACCAGGTGGCACCATTTATTAGTATTAGCTTTAATGCAGAGGTCAAATCACAGACTAGCAAAGGGCTGACGGAACTAACTTGTGGCTAATAGAATGGCTCTTGCCTTCCTTCGGATTTGGGAAATACAGTTGAAAATTCCATTTTATGTTTCATCACATTTGCATTGCATGGTTAAAGAGAAGGTCACATGCTGTTGTCAGTTCTAGGGGGTAACATCTGTCATCTCCATGTCAACTTGTGAGGTTTGTATACGTAATTTTTAATACGTGGCTACAACACACGCAAATATCTGCTTTGCCACTTGATTGTACAAGGACCCACAGCAATGAATTTAGAGGTTCTTAACCTCTTGCTAACATGTCGTCTCCCACAGGGATTCCAAAGAGCTGGATAGGGTGAGACACCCAAGTCTTTTCTGGCTTAGGCTTTTTCATAAGGTAATTTCTTACAGCAGTACCCAGGAGAATCCTGGGGCTCCTAGAAAGTAAACTCTTAGGCTTAATATGTAATGATATATCTGTATTTCCGCCATGAGGTAGAAAAGTTCTATTACTCGATCTGGTGTCGGGGAGCTTGTCAGTGACGTTGGCAAGTAATAGTTCTAGGGGAAAGGGTTCACAGTTGAATTTTGACAGGAGCAAGGAAACGATCTGGAGCAACAGTCCGAGTTAACTTTGGGTGAGAGCACGAAAAAAAATACAAAACAGTATATCCACTAGTCTTCCCTTACCATACCTTCCGCCCACGCTTAAAGCTCTTCAAGGCAACCATTTCCGTCCCATTTCATTCATCTTAACCAATCAGGTTACCGAGTTCAAAACACTGCGATTGAATTTGGGTACTCAGAAGAATCCTTCCCACGTGGATCAACGTAAAGCTATTCCGACTGCTTTAAAAACCCCAACGCTTGAGAACGGCCGGAGGAGCGTTTCTTGGCTGTACCTCAGTCTTGTAATTCTGAGCTAGGCATTAATTTCGGCTGTGGCCCCTCGGGCCTATCAAATGCCAATGTGAGCCCCCTGGGGGCGTGGTTATCGTCTTGGGGCTTTAAGAAGTGCGATTCTCTGGGGAGCTAGGTCTGATGATACCATAAAAGGCTTGGCTCTCTCAATTCTGAAGCCATGTTCTTCTCACCTTCCGCAAAGAGTGGTACCCGCAGTTGCATTGTGCGGAATCCGTGGTTCTCGAGGCCCAAATCCTCTGCTTCCTAGGATCTTTCATTGACTCCGCCCCCTTAAACGTTATTAGTCCACTCTGGAAACGCCCTCCTGGCTACTGGCCGCACCTCCTCGCGTCGGCCCCGCCCATCCAGCCCGGAGCTTGGCCCAGGAGGTAGTTCGCGTTTTGAGCCGCTCGTGCCACCATAGCTGCTTGCTGCCGCTGCTGCGGCGGAGCTGAAACTGCCGAGCGCGATGCCCGAGGGCGCTTTGAGCCTGGTGGCCCTCGCGCCCCGGGTCTGGTGAGGCTGGGCCCTAGCGGGGGCGCTGACGAGTAGCAGGGCTCCTGAGTCGGGCGAGAGAGAAAGGTCCCGAGCCGCTGTAGAGGGCGGAGAGCGAGCTCCGGCGGGCAGGCTGGTGGGGGAGGGAGGGTCCCGTGGTAGGACGAGTTGCTGGGCCACAACGAGCCCCGCCGCACCGAGTCCCGGCGACCGCCACCGCAGGTGCCCAGGCCCCCTGTGGATTTCCCCCAGTGGTCTCGCCGGCCTCCTCCCTTGGCCACAGCAATTGCCATGGGAACAGCTGGGCATTAACGGGGACCAGACCGGCCGCTAGCCCTACTAGGGCCCATTCCATCTTTTCTCTCTAGTTAAACGCCTCTGGCAGGCGTGGGCCTAGCATTTATTCGCGGCTCAGGATTTTCTTCTTTTTTTGAGTCTGTGCTTACGACATTGGGATAAACCGTGCAGGGCTTGAAGGTGGGGATAAGGGAAAAGGAGAGGGCAGTATCTAGAGGTAAAACTGCAGGCTTAACTAGGTGGAAGGTAAGACTGTGACGCTAAGGTGGCCCTTGCCGTCTCAGGTTATTGAAAGGGCATACTAGAAGGCCCTGTGGAGTGGGAAGGCAGTGCAGCTGCTGAGACAAGACACAGGACTGGGCCGGGGACTGTCCCACGGGGCTCCTCCTCATGATGGCTGTGGAAGGGTCAACCATTACCAGCCGGATCAAGAACCTGCTGAGATCCCCCTCCATCAAACTACGCAGGAGTAAGGCAGGAAACCGACGAGAGGACCTCAGCTCCAAGGTGAGTCCTAGTATTGAGAACCAACTCTTTCCAGCCCTACCTTTTTCTGCTCCATGTTCCTCCTTAACCTCCCTTTTTTCTTGGAAGGAAGATAACAGAAGCTGCTGTTGGCTCTAAAGGATCAAATGTGCTTGTCTTATGTTTTAATCAACTAAATAAGCCCTACAACTTTGGTTTCAGGTGGAAGGAAAAAGAGCAGCAAGGGGGGCATGCTGAGATTCATCCATGAGAAGAGGTGACTAGGAAGGAGGCGGGCAACCTGAATTCATTTGTGGTCTCACTACACATTAAGCATGTGTTTGGGAAGCCAGTTGATATGCTATGACTCAGTTTCCCTTCCTGGAAAAGGGTAGTGGGACCACATACCTGGTGAAGGGCTAAGCTGTGACTAATACAGCTGCAGGTGTTAATGCAACAGCTGGGGTTATGTAAGACTGTAGTAGCAGAAAGAAATGTGCCAAAACACCTAGTCTGAGGAATTGACTTGGCAATTGCTCTTGCCTGGGGTCAAAATAAATTTATTTGTCTCTTCAAGAGGCCTAAGTTAATTTAACTGAAGCGTCTTGGCTTCTCCAGAATGATAATGTGCAAGGAGTCAGATATCTGCCAGCAAAACAGCTCTCCTGGTTTGCCCTTGGACATTGCTTATCTCATTCACTGTATGCCAAGAGCCACATCCCACCTGGCTGCAAATAGTCCTCAGAGGCAAAGTTCTTTCTGTCCCTTCCATTGTCTGGGTTTCAGTCCTTATACTTCATCCCACTAAATAAGCCCTACAACTTTGGGTTCACAGCATTTATTTAATTCCTTGAGGGAATCCAGGGTTTTGTTCCCACAGAATCAGATTAGATTTTATGTCTTATTAGTGGCCTGTAAACACATAATATTGTGGTGCAGGATTGCTGTAGGGAGAGGCAGGCATTTGAGACAACAGCATTTTATTGCCTTGCCTATATCTCTTGAGAGATGAGTAAATCCTGTGAGGGATGATTTAGGGTGCCATTGTACAACGTGGCAGGGTCTGGGAGGACTTATTTCAGATCCCTGTCCTTTAACAGAACTTTAACTGGGTTTGTTAGGAAGGTGAACAGCTTCCCTGTATGTTTCAGCAGAGGTTGTATTGAGTCACAGTTTACCGCAAGGTTGTGGAGACAGTGACTCCCAAGGCTTCTTATTAATCATTGTTTCTGTTCTCCTGAGGCAGGAAAATGAGCCTGAAACTTAGAAATTGTTCTTAGATAATGATGCTGTTTGCTCATTCTTAGTACTGCAAGTGCTCATGTTCTTGGCTGGTAACTTGGCAGTGACTAGCTCTATTAGAGCAATCTTCTCATATCTTTGGCCTCTTTTTCTGGCCAGGAATGGTATATGTAGTAGAATTGTATAATAGGGCCGGGCTTGGTGGCTCAGCCTGTAATTCCGCGCCTTTGAGAGGCTGAGGTGAGTGAATTGCCTGAGCCCGTGGGTTCGAGACCCGCCTGGGCAGCGAGACCTCATCTCTACAATAAATAAAAAAATCAGCCGAGCATGGCGGTGCATGCCTGTAATTCTGGCTACTCGGAAGGCTGAGGTGGAAGGATCGCTGGAGCCCAGCAGGCCGAGGCTGCGGTAGCTGGGAGCAGCCACTGCACTCCAGTCTGGGCGACAGAGTGAGACTCCAACTCAAAAAAAAAAAAAAAAAGAATTGTAATAATAGGAGTTGAGTCGTCACTGTTAATACTTACTGTAATTTTGATCTGGAATCTAGAAGGTATAGTTGCCAGTCTTAACACTTCTCATGTCATTCAGCATTAATGCATTCAACAAGTGTTTTTTGAGTGTCTATTAGGTGTAGAATCAGTGATGAATAAAACATTCTTACCATCAAACAGCTTGTGGCTAGTAAGACATGTAAACACATAATTACAAGAGGATGTGCCGTTCTTGAAGTTTGCATACGTTATTAATGGAAGCAACCTAAGTTAAGTCAGTTCAGGAGAATTAGGAAATTCTTCACAGTGAAAGGAATGCTTGAAGTCTGAGTCCTAAGGCAGGAGGAGAAGACTCTTCAGGAAAACATTAGAAAAAGGGGCATTCCTGGTATCATCATTAAACATCCCCATTTTAAATAGGAATTCCATGCTTCAGACTGCTTTAAATGGCTTTGTCTGTCTTAAAGCTGTGTCTGAAGGAAATACATAGCTGAAGTTGAATGGCCCTTGAATGGTCTAACAGAACAAGAACACTGGTGCATATCTTTGGCACCCAAGAGAAGTAGCTATCTTTGTGTACCTAGGACCCTAGAGATGCTTTCTCTTTTTACTTAAGATTATTCTAAGTTTGCCTGTGGTGATCCACATAAGACCTAATGTATTGGACACTGTGTGTTGCTTTAATACATGGTGGCTGTAGATAATATGATAACAGAAAACTTGTGATTCATGGGTAGCTAATTCTGAAATAAGATTTGAAGACAAAATTGCATATTCTTCTTTTGGGGGGGCAAGGAGGAAATGTCAGAGAGCTTTTTGTAGCTCTGACTTCAGATGGCCTCCTGCTTTGAATTATGCTGTTCTTTCTGTCTAAAGTAGCCTACCTTCTCCTTTTCGCCAAGTTCTACACTTATTTTGGGGTCCAACTCCATATTTATCAGAGCCAAGGGCTTTCTCTGACTAGCCCTACTACTTTGAAACCAACTTCCAAGAGTTTCTTTTATATATGTTTTCATTTACCAAGGTAAATGTTTACCAAGTCATGTTCTTTATTTCCTTTATGTCATGCTGTTTAGAATGGTGTAAGATAGGTAGTACATACATAAGTAATAAATGGATAAGAACAATTTAAAGATGTCAAATATAGTGGGGCTAAACTTGGACTTCCAGATGAATAAGAAATAATCAGGGTTGGGTGCAGTGGCTCACGCCTGTAGTCTCCACACTTTGGGAGGCCAAGACAAGAGGATTGCTTGAGTCCAGGAATTGAAAACCAGCCTAGGCAACAGCAAGAACTAATTTCTGCACCAAAAAAGAAAAGAAAAGAAAAAAAAATTAGTTAGACATGGCAGCATGCACCTGTAGTCCCAGATACTCAGGAGACTGAGGGAGGATTGCTTGAGCCCAGGGGTTCCAGGCTGTAGTGAGCTGTGATTGTGTCACTGCAACTTCAGCCTGGGCAACAAAATGAGATCCTGATTCAAAAAAATCAAATAAATAAAAGTAAAGAAAGAAATAATCAGAAGGAATTTGTGAACTCTCTTTAGAAAAGAAATCAAAACTAGGATTAATAAAATGTTGAAAAAGAAGTGGAGATGCAGCCTATTTAGGTGCGAAGGGCATAAGAGAGAAGGGGAAGTATACATATGCAGAACATAGTGCTCAGTAAGGACTTTTTAATTCAGGAGAGACCTAGTAAAAAATACCTTTAAAATATGGTTAAAAGCTGATTTGAGAGAACCAGTTGAGGTAGAGATTTAAGTTAGTGCAGAGATAGTAGATGACGGCTGAGACTTTTATTAAGCTTTTTAAGTCTCTGCAGTGTAGTAAATTGGAAAAGAATGATTTGAAATTTTATGTCAGATTTGCTGAATCTTGGTAAAGTGTAACTCAAAGTTATTGGTTGTAAATACCCTTAGAGTTCAAATCCTGTAGATTCGTTAGTTCCTGCCGCTCATCTCAGTTGAGGGTGTGTTTTCCTTAAGAAGCAAATGTGAGTGTGTGTGCTCTTGGTAGCTAAACCTCCTCCTCTTTCCTTAAAGTTTCTGAAAGATTTTTATGTGGAGGGAACTGGGTTTATTTTTTCTATTTTAACAAAGGACAGAAATGGACCGAATCTGATCAGGCAGGATTTAAGTTGGGATACAAAAGGATTTTCTGTGCTTGGACGGCTATTAGATTTTGAAAAAGTAAGTGAGGGGGGATTTGAAATCTACCTCCTCAATAGCCACTAATCTGACTTATGGTATGTATTATTCCTTCTGGAAATAATGGGCAAGATGACTTTCTTCTAGTTGTGTTTTTATGATTGCAAATCTAATTCTTCTCTCTCTCTTTTCCCCAAGTTTTTTTCCTGTTTAATTGTGTGGTGTTGCTTTGAGCCTTTTTATAGGTGGCTCTGAGAAGAGTTTGGGTAGGTAGATTTCATGAAGGATAAAAAAAAAAAGTCAATAATCTAATTTCAGCTTTTGCTCAGTGTGTTTGAGCCCAGATATTATTTGACAGTGGGGAAACATACTTTTTCAAAGTACTTATGGATCATTAGTGTTAGCTTGATAGCTTGCAACTTGGGAAGAGGTCAGGAGGGAAGTAAGACATCAGAATACTTGTGCACATTTTAAAATACACATTCCTGGGCCCCATCTTAGCTGTATATAGAATCAGAACCTCTATGGGTAGAGTTTGGTAGTTGTGTATATATCAAGCTCTAGCAGAAGCCCACTGCTGGTTATGAACCCCTGGCCTAGGTGCTAGAACCCAGCAATCTGTTGGCCTCATACCCAAGACCTTATTGAGACTTTCTGGAAGTATAGCCAGCCCAGAAAGTGTGCTTGTCTCCTTGAGTAGTTTTTTTTTCCCCCCAAATTTTTACTGTGACTTCAGTTGTGTGCTCTGTGAACTGCCATGTCAGGGATAGATTTGAGAGAGCTACATTGTTGTAGAGTCATATCTGAGGAACTGATCATTGCCATGTTAAAGCAGATCAGCAGGAATTTCCCTGTGGGCAGGATTAGGAAACTTTGTGATAATATCCCTGAGTCCAGGCCAGTCTTTTATGTCACTATTTCACTAGTCACTTCCTTTTGGATTCATAAGAACCAGTAATTTTTTTTTTTAAGAGCCTTGCTATGTTGTCCAGACTGGGCTCTAACATCTTGGATTCAAGTGATTCTCCTGCCTCGGCCTCTTGAGTACCTGGTACTGGGCATCCCGCTCCCCCAGGCTCCAGTAGTTTGTTTAGTGTTTGATACGCACTCTCTGGGCTCTCCACCTAGAATAGGTGACTAAGAGCAGGGGTCCCTGTGGCCAGCAGCTCTACCCTCCACTGCCTTTGTGAATGACCTTGGTCAGATTTTCCTTGAGTTTTCCATCTCTAAGGTGCTGTTGAATTAAGGATTGTTAAGTATTTTAAGATCTTCACAGCAGGTGGTATACAATGAAAAATGCCTGTGTTCTTCTGGTTTTGTTTCTTTGATCTCCATTTCATTCCTCCTTCCACAGCTGCCCTCAGCCTTCAAAGCAGTTCTCACTGGAGAGAGGATTCTTCTCTCCCTGGACCCAATACCTCTTTCTTTACTGTCTAAAAATAGCCCAGCCTCTTCAGGCTCTGGACTTGTCTTTTGAAATCGTCCCTCGTCTACTCTGCCTCACTTTTTTCAGAGTGTACAGCACTGCCGTTTTCCCAGTTTCTTTTCCTTCTCTCAGTTTGCAATTTAGGGCAGGTTCCCTGTTGGATCAGTTTAGTCAATGCCTTATTTCCTGCACGTATTTTGAATGTCTTCTATTTGTCACCTGTGTGCTTTTATTTCTTGACTAATGAAAAAAATGTAGGTAGAAGTGAGGCTTTGGCCTGACCTATAACTTCCCTGTCAACCCTAATGTTGGCTTGGCCGAGTAGAATGGCTCATGCCTATAGTCCCAGCACATTGGGAGGCTGAGGCTGGAGGATCACTTGAGTCCAGGAGCTTGAGACCAGTCTGGGTAACATAGTGAGACCTCGTCTCTACAAAAAAAAAAAAAAAAAAAAAAGGTGTGGTCGCCAGCTACTTGGGAGGCTGACATGGTAGATTGCCAGAGTCCAAGAGATCCAGGCTGTGATGAGGCATGATCGAGTCACTTTACTCCAGCTTAGGTGACAGAGTGAGTCCCTGACTCAAAAAAATAAAATAAAGTTGGGCTCAGTGCTGTTACCACTATCCCTTTGCTTGGAGAAAGGTCTGGGGCTTGAAATTTGAGACTGTGTTTATTCAAACTGAGCTTCTCTGAGAACATAGTCTGTTCCACTTATTTTCAGAGTATCTGTTGGTTTTTCTTCATCTTTAGACTGCAGTGTTGTTAAGGGGAAAAAACGACAGTGTTTTCAGTAGGATTTGTTAAATTGTACATCACATTCCCACTGCTACAATCAAGCCTCTACGCTGGGCTCCATTGTTTAATGCAGGATAAAGCCAGGTTTTCTGTCAGCTTCTTTTTCACAGCAATTCTCAGTAGAGATGTAGAATGAGACCTGCTTAGCTTGTTGGATGCTTATTATTCCATTTGTAGATTTTACTTTAACTTATATTATTTTTTTTTTGAGTCGGAGTCTCACTCCGTTGCCCAGGCTAGAGTGCAGTGGCATGCCCATGGCCACCTCAGCGTCAACCTGCTGGGCTCAGGTGATCCTTCTGCCTCAGCCTTCCAAGTAGCTAAAACTATAGGTGTGCCCTACAATGCCCGGCTAATTGTTTTTTTTAATTGTAAAGATGAGGTCTTGCCAAGTTGTCCAGGCTAGTCTCGGACCGCAGGCTCAGGCAATCCACTTGCCTCAGTCTCCCAGAGTGCTGGGATTACAGGCTGATTACTGAGCCTGGCCTATTACCTTTTTTAAAAAAAGGTAGGATGGGGGCAAGAAATAAAAGTGGGTATGACAGCCAGACTGAGCCGGGCTTGGTGGCTCAGCCTGTAATCCCGCGCCTTTGGGAGGCTGAGGTGAGTGGATTGCCTGAGCCTGCGGGTTCGAGACCCACCTGGGCAACTTGGCAAGACCTCATCTCTACAATAAAATCAAAAAAATTAGCCGGGCATGGTAGCGCACGCCTGTAGTTCCAGCTACTTGGAAGGCTGAGGTGGAAGCCCAGCCCTGCCGGAGCCCAGCAGGTAGAGGCTGCGGTGGCTGGGAGCGGCCACTGCACTCCATCCTGGGCCACAGAGTAAGATTCCAACTCAAAAAACAACAACAACAACAACAAACAAACAAAAACCCAAAGACAGCCAGACTGAGCAGTGTGAATCTTTAGGGTTGGTATTTTTGAATGCTCAGATTTTTCTAAATCTTTCTTTCCTTTCAACAGATATAGCAGCAGGTCCACAGTGTTTTTAATTGGTTACAGTATTTACCTCTAGGTTTGAAGGACACTTACAGAAGAATATGTTCATAATATGAATGTCTCCTCTTAGGCTTCAAGGAAGTGAATTCCACCACCCTTCCATTTTTTCAGAGACTGTTTGTAATGGTTTTTTTTGTTGCTTCCCTATTCTATAAAACAATCCCGTTTTTTTTTTTGGACTGGATTTCTAAGTTTACACATTGTATCTCTTCCATCTAAAACTGAAATGAGGCTAAAGATGTTTTCCTTTCCTTGCCATGACTGGTGCAGTGGCTTGTGCCTGTTAGTTAGTCCCAGCTACTCAGGAGGCTGAGGCAAGAGGATCGCTTGAGCCCAGGAGGTTGGGGCTCCAGTGAGCCATGATCAGCTGTTATACTCCAGCCTGGGTGACAGGGTGAGACCCTGTCTAACAGAAACAGAAATAAAAACCTGTCTCTTCGTTTATAGTTGAGATTTAATTTACTTGAAGATTTTGGAACAACCCTACGTGAAGCCATATGGCTGATTCTTTTTTTAACTTTCTTACATGCTCTTTTGGAAGAATCCTGAGAAGGGAGTTTCTTTGGTTCTTCAGGATTTGAACATTGCTCTACGTTCATGCTAAGCTCACCACAACTCCTAATTTCTCATCAGAGTTCTCATTAGACTTTGAGATCTGTCTTCCTTTGAGGGGTGTTTTTGTCTTTTCTCCATAAGTTTGGCTAACCTCATTAAAGGTGCTGGCACTTAAAAAAAAGAAACTTAAGCCGGGCTCAGTGGCTCAGCCTGTAATCCCGCGCCTTTGGGAGGCTGAGATGAGTGGATTGCCTGAGCCCGCGGGTTCGAGACCTGCCTGGGCAGCAAGACCTCATCTCTACAATAAATCAAAAAAACAGCCAGGCGTGGTAGCACATGCCTGTAATTCCGGCTACTTGGAAGGCTGAGGCGGAAGGATCGCCGGAGCCCAGCAGGTCGAGGCTGCAGTGGCTGGGAGCGGCCACTGCACTCCAGTCTGGGCTACAGAGTGAGACTCCAACTCACAAAAAAAAGAAACTTAAAAAAATTATGAAATAGAATAAATATAGGAAAGTTTATTAAATATAATTTTGTGTTGTAAATATAAAATGATCCCCTGTGTAACAACCACCCAAATACAGGGGAAAAAAAATAGAACAATGCCAAGGTGTTGATGGTTTCTGAAGGATGTGATCTATGGTATCATCCGGTGGGTGAGGATGAAGATGAAGTTTTTGTCTTAGCTAGCCAAGATTGTGTTATTCTTAAAAATTAAGATGTCTGAGGACATCTTGGCTTTTGTTTTCCAAGTTTCTTCTTGTCCCACCTATTATGGATTTATGCCATTCAGTGTTTTCAGGCAGTGTGCGTACTGGAACCACCCCTTTCTACCCTTTGTTGGAAACTGCCAGTGCTTCCTGTCCTCATTTTATACTCCTGGTAGTAAGAGAAATGATATTTGTAGTGGTAATAATAACTAACAGTTATTGGGCTTTTGCTGTGTATTAGGTGCTATGCTAATAAGTGTTTTGCATTTATTGTCTCACCCAAGTTTTACAGAACTCTACCCTAAATACTGTTACTGTCTCCATTTTGTAGATGAGAAAAATGATAAGAGAGGTCAGGTGAGTAGCTGGTGGTTACATAGCCTGTAAGTGGCTGAGTTGAATTCAGACCTAGACCTTTTCAGTTTCAAAGCCCAAACTTAATCTTTATTCACACTCCTCCAAGGGAGTCTTCGTGTACACATCATGGCACTGTTATTTTAGATACATCATTCAGTAACCCATGTCTGTTTACATCCTTGCTCCTCTTCCCACCCCCATCCCCAGATTTCCTGAACTATTATACCTACTTCTTGCCCTGTGGTATTGTTAGAAACTGTGTACCTTGTTGTTCTGTGGTCTGTGAATGTGGAGTTGGCAGAGTGCAGCTGTGTGGTTCCAGATGACTGCGAGCCACAAGCAGTTGCTGCCTCTCTACTGGGGCTGGTTGGGGAGCAAAGTGGACACTGATAGATGACCTGGTTGTTTTTGTGTGTAGGTATTGTGGGACTTTAAGCTGCTGTGCTTTTGGTTGGCTGGTTGATTTTGTAGTTCCTGCTCTTGTTTAGTTGCCAGTGCTACCCCAGATCTCCTCAACTCTGAATTCCACCTCTTTGTTATCTCTGTTGTGAACAACTGGTCTTGTGGAGAATAACAGGGTCAAAATGTCTCTTTTTGTTGAAAAAACTGGATTTTATTTTTATTGTTTTGAGTCGGAGTCTCACTCACTGGTGTGCAGTGGCATGTTCACGGCCACCACAGCCTTGACCTGCTGGGCTCGGGTGATCCTTCTACCTCAGCCTTCCAAGTAGCTGGAACTACAGGCATACACCACCACGCCCATCTAATTTTTTGATTTATCGTAGAGATGAGGTCTTGCCAAGTTGCCCAGGCTGGTCAGAAAAAGCTGGATTTTAAATGCTCCATGCCAAAGTTGATCTGGGTGATGACAGTTGGTGTTCAGTGAATTTGAACATGAGCGGAAACGAGGTCAGTTGCTCATCTGACTCCATTTGGCTGTGCATGCTCCGGGTTGTAAAGTTTGAGCAAATACCTTGCCTTACCTGATCTCAAGTTTCTATTATTTTGATTTCTTTTCTCAAATAGCCAACTGTGATAACATAATAAGTGCAAAAACATGGGGTTTAAAGACCGGCTTTCCTGCACTGCCTCAGATTGTCCTGAACAGTGGGAGCCTCAGGCCAGGTGGATTGGATGGAGGGGAGCCCACAGGCAGTTTGCAGTCATGGGGAAGCAAGGAACTCAGAGCATGCTAAAAAAAAACTCTGGGCCTTGCCGCCTTTCTTCTGCTTAAGAGGAAAGCAAGCAGCTGCCTGTCAGGAATAAACTTGTAACATGGCTTGCCTCCGTTATCCTCACATTCACTGGTTGGCTTCTGTTTGAGAGAGCACAGTATCTTTGCACACCGTGATTGTTCCATAATGACCTACTTTTGACTTTTCTAAACATATTCTTTGTGTTTATGATGCTTTTCTTTACCAGGATGCTTTGGTCTCTCTTATGAGGCCTCTATAGCAGCTGTCACAGAGATGATGCCTCATAACAAACCCAGAATTGGCTAGTGAATAGGGCTTCTCAAGAGTTAATAGGCCAGCATGCTGGCTCATTCCTGTAATCCCAGCACTCTGGGAGGCCAAGGCAGGAGGATCACTTGAGGCCAGGAGTTTGAGACCAGTCTGGGCAACACAGCAAGATCTCATCTCTAAAAAAAAAAATAAATAAATAACCTGGGCGTGGTGGTGTTCACCTGTAGTTCCAGCTACTCTGCAGGCTGATGTGAGAAGATAGCTTGAGCACAGGAGTTTGAGGCTTCTCTTTCATTTATAAAATGGGAATGCTAATGCCTCCCTCCTAGGGCTGGTATGAGATTTAAGGAATGTGAAAGCACATTGTAAATTCTAAATAACTTTACAGCTATAAGGGTTTGCTAATATTATCAGAGTCCATATAGGTATCTAGCATACCAAGGAATTTTCTCCTAATTTGCTGTCAAGATTTTATTCCTTCATGTTCCCATTTGTGAGAAGTCCTCTTTTGTAGGCTCATGTAGGCTCAGTTTCTTTTGTTCCAACATTAATCAACCTCTCTGCATGACTTTTTACTTTATTTTTTTCTTGCCAATGTTCTAACTTGTACCCACAGTACTTTACTGACCAAAAGGAAGGCTTAGCAATTGTTCTTTTTGATATTAATTATTATGTAATTTATTTCAGGACTATGACTCTGATTTGGGGGGATTTTTTTTTTTTTAAGTCAAACCAGTGAACTCCAGGGATAGGGAGAATCCTGATTTTTTCTGTGTCTGATTAGAAACCACTGGGATGATGAGCATGCTTTTTAACAGCAGTAACTTCTCTAGATATCGAAATAGCTTTTTTTCTTTTGGGGCTAATTTATATTGAGAAATAATTTGGGAAGTGAATTAGCTTCCTTTAAGACTAAGAGTCTACAGGCATAATAAAAATGTGTTCATTTTACAGCCCATTGTTTTTACATTTTTGATGTTGTGACCAGAGTGAAATATTCTATTTAAACAACTTTTGCTTAGAAAAAATAAATATACATAAGGGTGTAGGGATATAGGTGCAATTATACCCTTATACTATTGGTGAAAGCATACACTGATCCAACCTTCTTAGAGGACAATTTGATAATAGCCATTGGAATAAAACTTTGTATATTCATACTTTTTGATCCAACAGTTATAATTCTGGCATCTTATTCTATGCAAACACACTGCACAAAGGTCTGTATGACTGAATTTTTTTGGTATTATACATAATAGTGAAATTTTGAAGTAATCCAAATAGGGAATTGGCATATATTCATAAAATGAAATTCTTTGTAACTGCTAAAAAGAATATGATTAATCTATATGTACTGATGTGGAAAGGCATACAAGATATATTAAGTGGGAATAAAAAGCAAATTGTGTGACAGGTTTTTATGTTAATGAGTATTTATATTTTTATTAATATGTATATATGTTAGTATATGCATATGCAAAAGTGAGGCTATAAATACCAAATTGTTGTTAATATTGGTTATCTCAGGGAGGGATAGTAGTTTATGGTGAACTTTCACTATCTATGTTATATATTTCTGTAATGTTTAAAAATTTCACAATGAGCCTGTATTATTTTTGTAAGTAGAAAAAACAATAAAGATGAATGTCTCTCCAATTTAAACATGTGTATTTCATATGTGAATCCAAAGTACTTAAAATTTAAAATATGTATGCTCATTTTATTAAAGCAATTATGCACAAATGTTATTGAAAAATATATCTAGTATAATAAGCTTTTTTGCTCTTTTTAAAAGTAGCAGTAGGACATAAAAATATTTTCTCAAAAATTCATGATTAGCTTGTTGAATGTGAGATAATTTATTTCTAATATCTTCAAATGCTTTGGTCTTGGTTAGCTTTGATAAATAAAAATATTTTTGGATACTTTGTGAAGTATATGTGTTTTCTGAAAAGATTTTATACAGTTAATGTAGAGAAGCATAAAGGAGATAAGTCATCCATAATTCCAACACCCAGAGATAACACTGTTCTGATTATAAAGGACATTTAAAGCTCTTTTTATTTATTTTTATTTATTTTTTTATATTTTTGAGTGGGAGTTTCACTCTGTCACCCAGACTGGAGTGCAGTGGCTCCCAGCCACCGCAGCCTCGACCTGCTGGGCTCCGGTGATCCTTCCGCCTCAGCCTTCCAAGTAGCTGGAACTACAGGGGCGTGCTACCACGCCCGGCTAGTTTTTGATTTATTGTAGAGATGAGGTTTCGCCAAGTTGCCCAGGCGGGTCTCGAACCCGTGGGCTCAGGCAATCCACTCACCTCAGCCTCCCAAAGCGCGGGATTATAGGCTGAGCCACTGAGCCCGGCTTAAAGCTCTTTTTAAACAACATTGTCACCTCTATTAAACAATGATCTCTAGTCTTTCTGAACTTTTTTTTTTTTTTTTGAGCTGGAGTCTCACCCTGTCGTCCAGGCTGGAGTGCAGTGAGAAGATCATGGCTCACCACTGCCTTGACCTCCTGGGTTCAGGCAATTCTTCTGTCTCAGCCTCCCCAGTAGCTGGTACTGTAGGCATGTGCCACCATGCCCAGTGTATTTTTTAATTTTTTGTTGAGATGAGTTCTTGCTATGTTGCCTAGGCTGGTCTCGAACTCCTGGGCTCAAGCGATCCTCCTGCCTTGGCCTCCCAAAGTGCTGGGATTACAGACTGAATCACCGTGCCTGGCCCTCCTTGGTATTCTTAACTCTTACAGCAGCACTTAATTTGCATCATTCACATGGCATGTACTACTTAGTACCTCGTACAGAAGTTCTTTATGGTTGGATTGCCTGAGTCTGGGGGTTCAAGACCAAACTGGGCAACTTAGTGTGAGACCTTATCTCTACAATAAATCCCAAAAAAGCTAGCTGGGCATGGTGGTGTGCATCTGGAGTTCTAACTACTTGGAAGACTGAAGTGGAAGGATTGCCTAAGCCCAGCAGGTCAAGATTGCAGTGGCCGTGAGTGTGCTACTTCACTCCAGCCTGGGTGACAAGAGTGAGACTCCAACTCAAAAAAAAAAAAAAAAAAAAAACCCAAAAAGAGAGGACTCATTTCTGTCCAGGTGATCACAGAAAGAATCAGGGGATATGGCATTTGAGCTAGTTCTTGAAGAAAGGATAGGCTTTCAGAATAGAGTAGTGGGAGAGCATTCCAGGTAGAAGAAGCATATGAGCTAAATCCTTGAGACTTCATTCTAGAATAATGAATAATCCGGATTGACTTATGTACATGATTTATATAGGTGAGTAGTAGGAAATTTAGAAGAAAGGTAGGGTCCATTGATGCTAGGCTAAGACATTTATATTTTATTTAGTTGGCAGAAAGGAGCCATTGAAAGCTGGCTAAAAAAAATGTGGTACATATACACTATGGACTATTATGCAGCTATAAAGAAGGACAAATTTATGGACTTCACAGCAGCTTGGGTGGATTTAGAGTCCATCATACTCAGTGCTCACAGAAACAAAGAACTGAGTACCACATGTTCTCACTTATAAGTGGACCCTGAACATTTATCATAATACTACAAGAAAGGAATTGGCAGTAGTGGGACCCTGTGGGGGGATGGGCACATAACACTAATAAGGGTACCTCATCTCAAACTAGGCAAAGTGAGGGCCAAGGCGAGGCCCAAACTTCACCTGTACAATGACCACTTATGTACCTATCCATGAATTGTATCCCACATCTTTAAAATAAAATAAAATAAAATAAAGTGAAAGCTTTTGAGCAGAAGAGGGACATAATCAGAGCTATGCTGTAGAAAGATGCTCATGGGCTGGAGGAGGAGAGGAAAGCGTCTGCAGTAAGGAGATCGAAAGCCATTGCTGTATCCAGGGATATGGTGCTTGAAGGCCTAAACTGGGGTGTTGGCATTGGGAGTGGAAAGAAGGTGAGTATTTTATGAAAATAATCTATTGAAAAAATCTTCCTTCTTCCCAGAAATGTCTCATGGCACAAGCTGGTGTGATTGCAGAGGCACTGAGAGCCATCCCTACTCCCCTTTTTATTCTGGGACACACATTTACTATGCACACTTAGTTCAGATAAGGAATAGTTAATATTCTCCCTGCTTACAAAATGGAAAACAAAAGATTAAGAAAACTCAGAGCTGGGCTCTGTGGCTCAGCCTCTCATCCCGTGCTTTGGGAGGCTGAGGTGACTGGATTGCCTGATCCCGCGGGCTCGAGACCCGCCTGGGCAACTTGGTGAGACCTCATCTCTACCAATAAATCAAGGCTTCATTCTAGAATAATGAATAATCTGGCTGTGGTAGCACATGCCTGTAGTTCCAGCTACTTGGAAGGCTGAGGCGGAAGGATCGCCGGAGCCCAGCAGGTCGAGGCTGCAGTGGCCGGAAGCGGCCGTTGCACTCCAGTCTGGGTGACAGAGTGAGACTCCAACTCAAAAAAAAAAAAAAAAAAAAAAACTCAGGCATGAGCCGGGCTCGGTGGCTCAGCCTGTGCCGGGCTCGGTGGCTCAGCCTGTAATCCCACACTTGGGAGGCTGAGATGAGTGGATTGCCTGAGCCTGTGGGTTTGAGACCTGCCTGGGCAACTTGGTGAGACCTCATCTCTACAATAAATAAAAAAATTAGCCGGGCGTGGTAGTGTGCGCCTGTAATTCCGGCTACTCGGAAAGCCGAGGCGGAAGGATCGCCGGAGCCCAGTAGGTCGAGGCTGCGGTGGCTGGGAGCGGCCACTGCACTCCAGTCTGGGTGACAGAGTGAGACTCCAACTCAAAAACAACAACAACAACAACAAAAAACTCAGGCATGTAGAGTTGGTGAATGAGGAGGACTTGGACTCTTAGCTTTGTCTGTGGGTCTGGTCTTGCTATAGAAAGGACTAACTTAAGAGAAACTCCCTACCCCCTATCCTGGTTGCTTACATTGAGATATCTCCTATCTTTACCTTTCTCATAACTGTGGAAGAGATAGGGAGGTAGAAGGGCCTGCTCTGTACCAGGCACTGTGCTGTTAACGCTGCTCTCTGGAATTGGGCATGTGCTGATGACTTCTCTAACTTAGCCCTTTAACTGGAGTCCCCTCATTCCCTCCCCCTCTGGTCTGATGCTTTCCTTATCTCTTCTTCCATCTGTGTACAAAATCAGATTCTGCTTCTCAGACTGCAGTGCCAGTATCCTTGGAAACAGGTGTTAGCTGTCCATATCAGGCTGGACATGGGCAAGCTCTGACCACATGGGATACCCTGGCATTAGGAAGACTCTCTCTTCCTCTTTTTTT
Organism: Cephalopachus bancanus; assembly: GCA_027257055.1. Lineage (NCBI taxonomy): Eukaryota > Metazoa > Chordata > Mammalia > Primates > Tarsiidae > Cephalopachus > Cephalopachus bancanus. The sequence continues at coordinate 183,694 of JAPVLO010000513.1, forward strand.
TTGCAACCATCTCAGTAAAAAGAACTAATTTTTTTTTTTTTGAGTAGGAGTCTCACTCTGTCACCCTGACTGATGTGCAGTGGCACACTTGTGGCCACTGCCGCCTTGACTTGCTGGGCTCAGGTGATTCTTCCACCTAAGCCTTCCAAGTAGCACACCACCATGCCTGTCTAATTTTTTTGATTTATTATAGAGATGAGGTCTCACCAAGTTGCCCAGCCTGGTCTCGAACCCCTGGATTCAGGCAATTCTCTCGCCTTCACTTCCCAAAATGTTGGGATTATAGGCGTGAGCCACTGCACCCAGCTGAGAAGAACCCATTTTTTAAAAACCCATTTCAGCCACTCATAAGTTCTGCTAATTTTTTTTTAATTTGAGTTGGAGTTTCACTCTGTCACCTAGACTGGAGTGCAGTGGCACACTCCCGGCCACTGCAGCTTTGACCTGCTGGGCTCCGGCGATCCTTACGCCTCAGCCTTCCAAGTAGCTGGAACTACAGGCGCGTGCTACTATGCCCAACTAATTTTTTATTTATTTATTGTAGAGATGCGGTCTCGCCAAGTTGCCCAGGCGGGTCTCGAACCCGCGGGCTCAGGCAGTCCACTCACTTCGGCCTCCCAAAGCGCGGGATTACAGGCTGAGCCACCAAGCCCGGCTCTGCTAATTTTTTTAAATGGTAAAGTTGGCATGAAAGGTTCCTTTGTACCTCTGCTTTATCCTGCTGCCCTCTGCCTCCTTTCTTGGTTCTCAGACCTGTCCCTGATGCTGGCACAAAGGCTTGGTGACTTCCTTGTGTGCTCTTTCAGGAACTGTAACATTCTGATGATGTTGGAGAACCTGAACTCCTTCCTCAGGGAATCATAGTTTCTGGAACCAAATAGCCCCAGGTCTAAATTCTGGTTATTCTACTTACTACTTACCTGACTCTTTCATCTGTAAAATGGAGATAATATAGTACTCTATGAAGTTGTTGAGAGTGAGTTTCAACCCTGAACGATACATATTTGTATACCTAACCCTTAAATGTACCCCACAATTTTAAAATAAAAAATATGTTTATAAATTAAAAAATATATATATCAATGAAGTAATCTGTGTGAAGTGCTCAGAACAGCTCTTGGCACAAAGTATACATTCAGCAAATGGTAACTGTTATAGCTAGATCTTCTCTTTTCACTAGACCCTTTTGTGTGTACCCCATGTATATTCTTGTAAGAATACTTGGAACATTGTTTTCTCCTCTTAGTCCCAGGAGAGACTAAAATTTGGTAATAAAAGGCAAAATGCCTTAATGTAATAATTACTAGGCTCTGCATAATCAATGTTTGTATATCTAACCCTGAATTGTACCCCACATCTTTATAAGAAAAAAAGAAAAATTCCTAGGCTGAGAATCATCAGAACCACGTGCAGAGCTTTTAATATGCGGAATCTTAGTTCATATCTTTTTTTTTTTTTTTTTTTTTGAGTTGTAGTCTCACTCCGCCCAGACTGGACTGCAGTGGCTGCTCCCGGCCACCGCAACCTCAACTTGCTGGGCTCAGGCAATCCTTCCACCTCAGCCTTCCAAGTAGCTGGAACTACAGGCGTGTGCTACCATGCCCGGCTAATTTTTGATTTATTGCAGAGACGAGGTCTCGCCAAGTTGCCTGGGCGGGTCTCGAACCCGAGGGCTCAGGCAGTCCTCTCGCCTCGGTCTCCCAAAGTGCTGGGATTACAGGCTGAGCCACCAAGCCCGGCCCATATCTTAATCTTAACTCCATATCTTTTGATTCAAAATCTTGCAGTCAGGGGAAGGGAATGGTGTGGGCATAGGGTAGGAATTGATACCTGAAAAAAAGTAGGTCCCCTGAGTACTTCATCTGGCCAGACTCATTTGGGAACCTTTGTTCCAGTCCCTTGTCCCCAGGGCCTGTGGCTAAAGGCTCTCTCAGGTCACCCCTCCCAAGTAGTGGCAGATGCACCTTCCTTACAAGATAAGGCTGTTTTAATTCCAACGCAAGAGAATTGACTCAGCTGCAACTAATTCTGACTATTAAGCAGAAGAGCCTGGTTTTTTTGGTTTTTGTCATATTGGAAATTATTTGTTTCTGGGAACCACCATGGTATAGATAGAACGGTAAATCAGCCAAACTGAGTAGAGATCAGGAGCCGAACAGAGAGGCAAGATCTGTTCTCCTGTCTTGGAGTAGCCATGGTGCCCCCACCTCTGCTCTGACCAGATGGCACTTTGGACTCTGAAGGAGCAGGAGTGAGTGAGCCTGGCATGATCCCCGCCTTCCCCTACCCCTTCCCCCTCCCAGGTCCAGTCACTGGGTCTCTGCCCAGCTGCCTAAGTCTCTGCACAAAGCCTGCTGGCCTTGGGCCTCCTCTGTGGCTTTTGCATAAGTTGTAATTCTCAGAATCTGGTATAGAATGTGCTTTGTAAGATTATAGTGTATGGGCAAGAGACAAACATAGTTATTCTTAACCTGCAGGAAGGCAGAGAGTACTTGCCTCGGACAGGTCTCTGACATGCTTGTTTATAGAAATAGCAAGCCCATGGTTTGGCTGGAATGACTTATAGCTCAGGCATTTATAACTTGTATTGAGTGGGATTGAGAAATGGGGGAAGGGAGAAAGGAACAGAAAGAAGCTGGTGGCAACAAAACATGGCAACAAAAACAGATCGATTTCTTCCCAGTTGCTGGGGTTTCTTTACCAGTTTGAGGTTGGCCAAATCCTAGGTGACCCTAGCCTTTTGTGACTCTGACCTCTTAATTCTCTATCTCGAGGGAGCAGCCACTCCCATGGCCATTTGGCCTCCTTGTAGTGGCCCCTAACACTAAGACGGAAAGCAAATCCTACCAACTTATGCTATGAGCCCTTCCCAAGCAGTGCTGTTGTCACCGCTCCGCTCTAGCGCATGGACAGGTCAGATCCAGGGACTTGAGAGTAAGAGAGACCAGAAGAACTTAGAAAGCCCTAGTCAGAATTTCTAGAACCATGTGTTTAGGGGTCTGGGACTGCTTGGTACCCTGTGCTGTGCCACCTCTGTTGCAGATGGCTCTGGACTCTGGAAATTCCTTTCCTTACCTCTTTTACTTCTTTTAGCACTCACACTGACCACCCCTGCTTCTAGGAAATTTCCCCTTCACGGGCTTCCTGGTTCCCTTCCTTACTTTTTAACTGCCTGACACCCCATCTTCTCCGTACTTTAAAAACTCGTATTCTCCAAGGTTCTGCCCTCAGCCTCTCTCTCTCTTGCCTCCTCCCCTCTTTTTGGACTTTCAGTGGTGGTTTTTACCTCTATGTGAATAATTCTCAAATATCTATTTCTAGTCTTGACCTCTCTCCCAAGCAATAATTCCATGTTTATGTTGCTAAATTGAGTGTTCTGTGGTTCTTCGTAAATATCCCCAAAGTGCCTCAGATTCAACATGTCTAAAACAAATGGTGTCAGTTCCCATCTCCTTTGTCTGCGCCCAGGTCTTCTTTCTGATCATGGTACCACTCGTTCTCTGTCTCTGAAGTTCACAATTTGAGTCTTCTTTTCCCCCAGAGTTATACAGTGCCCAGTCTTGCCATTTCTGTTTGTTTTGTGGCTTTTGAAGCCATCATTTCTTTTCTGCTTACAAGGATCTTCATGATGGTCTACAGCCTCATTACTTCTCACCTGATCTATTGTAATAGCCTCCTAGCTGAGCTCCCTGCCTGTGTATGTCTTCATACATCATCGCCAAAATGTAGCCTTGATTGCATTCCCTGCTTGAAATCCTTCCATGGCTTCCCAGAGCCTATAGCTTACTCCACTTAGTTTGGCATTCAAGGCATTTCCTAGTCTAGTTGCATTCTTCCTTTCCTAACTTAGTATTCTCCTACAGTCTTGCTTATCTGCTCTGTTATTTCCTGCCACCAAACTTAGGCAGCTTCCTCTACTGAGAATTCCTTCTGTTGTTTTTTCATCTGTTAACATCCAGTTACAGTGTAAGGCCCACTCCATCTCACCTTCCAAAAAAGCTTTCTTATTTTCCTTCCCTGATCCTGGTCAGAAATCATCTCTTCCCCGCTGTGAGCACTTTGTATCTTTATTATGACACTCACCACATATTGAATTGCTTTGTAGTAAATCATTCCTCTTCCCTAATGGATTTAGAGGTAGCGTCTGTGTATTCTTCACTTAGGATCCCCATAGCATCCCAGTGGCTTTCAGACTTTTCCGAGAACTATCCACATTAAGAAATACAATTTATATTGTGAACTAGTACACACACACCTGAAATAGCTTCACCATCAGTACTTAACATGCCATGCATTCGGTTTTATGTTCTATTTGTTCATTACTGGCTAAGTTGATTTCAAGTCCCATTAGTAGGTTGCAATCTGCAAGTTGGAAAATACTGTTCTATTTAGTATGAATGAGTAGCCCTGTCTGATGCCTCTGAGTCACCAGTTTTTTTCCATCTACTTTAATGAGAGCCAGAAGAGCACTTAAACACGTGGCTTTAGTCTTTCTCTCTTGGGAATAGGCTATTAGGAAGTTATCTCTTTATCTCATTAAAGTGAGGGATGATTTTGCCTGCCTTCTTTCTCACCGGAGGATACAATACTGCCCTGCCTAGTTCATACTGGGAGTGGTGGGTATTCAAGCCCTCCCTCACAGTGTACCTGTAATGGAGTAATTCTGCCCTCCAGCGCCTTGCTTCAGGGGAGAGATGACACCTCTTTCTGGTTGGTGTAGGCTTTCTTCCATCTCAACACTCTATCTGCCAAAGCAAAAGCTGGGTCACAACTTGGGTATTCGCCTGCTTCTAGGCTGCATTTTGGATGTGGAAGAGATAACTGTAGAGAACAAAGTGGGTGTTCTCTTCTTAGTTATAAGTTTTCACTTATGCCTGAAACAATGTTCCTAGAGTTTTAGGTGTATCAGTTGTGTCCCAAGTCACCGACTATAAACAGTTGCCTGGGTGGTATATCTCTTGGGCTAGATTTCATTGGTATTTGGGCCTTGAGAGTTTGGAGCTGAAGTTCCGCCAAGAACCTTGGGCCACATTCTAGACTTTGGGAACAGCTGTTTTCTCATAGGGCCTCTTCCTTGCCTCTGTTTCCTCAAGTGATGCCTGAAGCTGGAACTCTCACACTAGTGGGCTTGCTTCCTTATGTGTAGTGTTCAGGAGGGTCTGGATCACTGGTTCTCAGATTGTGGTCTGAGAACACCTAGGCTTCTCAAAACTCTCTTAGGGGGCTCCATGACACCCTCCCTTTTTCTAACTACAAATCCAAATGAGGCCAGATTTTCTTCATATACTTCAACTAGAATAACTTTAGAACAAATTGAATGCAGATGCAGATATGAAAACTAGCTGTCTTTTATTTATTTATTTATTTATTTTCTGAGTTGGAGTCTCACTCGGCTGCCCAGACTGGAGTGCAGTGGCCGCTCCCGGCCACCGCAGCCTCGACCTGCTGGGCTCCGGCAATCCTTCTGCCTCAACCTTCCGAGTAGCCGGAATTACAGGCGCGCGCTACCACGCCCGGCTGATTTTTTGATTTATTGTAGAGATGAGGTCTCTCTGCCCAGGCGGGTCTCGAACCCGCGGGCTCAGGCAATCCACTCACCTCAGCCTCCCAAAGGTGCGGGATTACAGACTGAGCCACCGAGCCCGGCTGCTGTCTTTTATTAAACTAGGCATGAAAAAGATTTCTAAAAATGTAAAACAGTGCCACTCCTGTCATTAAATTTTTCCTGTTTTAGAAAATAGAGTTATCTTTAATTAAAATGTTGATGTGTAATGGATTTATCATGATTTTTAAATGAATTAATAAATATTTTTGAATGTTTCTCATTGTAATATTTAATTTCTTTGGAGTCCTGGATAATTTCTAAGACTGTAAAGAGATCCCAAGATGAAAAAGGTAGAAAATCTCTGGGCTAGTTCATGCTTGATAACCACCTGAAAATCTCCCTGGCTTAATCAATAGTTCGTTTCTTGCTCATGCTACATATTCAGTGTGGATCAGCACAGGGGCTCTGTTTATCATAGTTACTCAGGGACCCAGGCCAAGGGCCACATCTCATCACCTGCTGCTATGCTTAGCAGTTAGAAAAAGGAATATACACAGTGGTTTTTAAAGTGACATGTTAGGCTGGGTGTGGTGGCTCATGCCTATAATCCCAGCACTTTGGGAGGCCGAGGTGAGTGGATTGCCTGAGCCCCCGGGGTTCGAGACCCACCCAGGCAACTTGGCAAGACCTCGTCTCTACAATAAATCAAAAGTTAGCCAGGCGTGGTAGTGTGCGCCTGTAGTTCCGGCTACTTGGAAGGCTGAGGCAGAAGAATCTCCGGAGCCCAGCAGGTCAAGGCTGCGGTGGCTGGGAGCATGCCACTGCATTCCAGTCTGGGTGACAGAGTGAGACTCCAACTCAAAAAAAAAAAAAAAAGATTGGTAGGGTGGCTAGGGTGAACTGAACTGAAATGAGCAATGGGGAGAGTATAGGAAATGGAGTCAGAGAGGTAGTTAGAGACCAGATTACTTAAGGTCCCATAAACATGGGTGAGGTTATTTGGATTTTAACTTAAGGTAAATGGGAAGCCATTGGAGGATTTTGAGCAGAGTGATTACCTCATTCCTATTTTAAAAGAGTCACTGTGCCCTGCCATGTTAAGAAAAGACAACGGGGGTGAGGCCTGAAGCAGGGAGAATGTGTGGGAGTTATAGTCCTAGTCCAAGGGAGAGGTAATAGCGACTTGAAGTAAGTAGTGCGCTAGTAAATATGCACAAGCTCTCTGAGGGGGTAAAGGCTGAAATTTTTAAGGTTCATGAGCCTTTCTGATTTCCATGGTGTAAGTCCTCCCACTGTGGTGATTTCAGGGCTACCGATGTGCTGTCTCTGAATATGGGAAAAACTGCACAGTCAGCATCTGTGACCTGGTACAAGCCAGCTCTAGCTCACCACAGTGAACTTGGGTACATTTAGCTTGGGGGTGTGTTTGCAGGGGCATTCAAGTTTGTCTTCATCCTCTAGGGCAGGAGGAAGCTTTACCACCTTTTTGGAAAGGAGGATAAGGAGGCCATGGAAGGGAGAGAGTTAGTTTATCAAATCCATCATGTCAGAGCCTTGCAAAATAAGCTTAGATGTTGGAGGCCTCTCAGGAGCTCTGGATTCTCAGACCCTTTGAAAGTGGAGCCCAGCCCAAAACCTCCCTGCAAACAGGAAGCTGGTTTGAGTTAAGAACATAAAATAAAAACCAGCTAATGCCCCTGGATGTTTTCCCCTGTTCCTCCCTCTCCATAGAGCCAAAGGAAACTGCTTTTTTTTCCCCTTGGATAACTGCTTAGAACGCCAGAAAAAGTCAAAAACCATAAATCCTTTGAAAATAAGCCAAGTAAACTGCCTGTGAGGTTTTCCTAGTTCGGAAGTATGTTCCACTGCTCAGAGTTCTAGGAGGAGAATGAGGAACACAAAGGTGCCAGTGGTCGGGTCGTGTCACCCAGGCCTGGCACAAAAAGATGGTCTATAGCAGGAATTCCCAAACTAGAGCTTCCAGCCCATTTGTAGGTCATGAAACCAGGAAAGTGGGCCATGACTGTAGTGGTTTTTTAATGAAATAGAATATAATAGAAAATATATCATAAGCAATGGAGTAAGTATTGCTTTGTGAAACTTTCAGTTTTATGCACATGTATACACATACATGTATGCATATACTGGGTCATGATACAAAATGTGCTTTTTACTGTGGGCTATGGTCAAAAAAGTTTGATAAACACTGGTCTTTAGGGTCTTAGTAACCCACATCTTCTTCCTGCTTTAGATTGCTATTTCAAAGTCCAAGCTACTTTCAGAATTAATTCTGTATGGCACTGGATTGTCTGCCCACAAAGCACCTTCCCAGATTCCTGTTAGAAGGAAGAGCAGCTGAGAACCAGCTAACTTGGTCTAATTCTTGGGGACCAATGCTGAAGCATAGGGAGGGAAAGGATCAATGCAAATCAGACTTTAAAGAATTTGCCTTAAATCAGATTAGCTTGGAAAGAATAGGAGATGAGCAGCCTTTTAGTTCACTGCACTTGATTTTGTGGCCTCTCCCATCTATTTGGGTAATGCTGACCTAGGGTTCCTTTCTCTCCTCTCTGCAGTAGGTGCAACCGGAATGTTTCTGAGTACTCCTTCCTCTGAGGTAGTTAAAGGCACAGTGCCAGGATGAGGGTGTGATGACTTCAGCTGAGTATCCCCTGGACCTCCCCAGGATGTTTTTGTGCACTCCAGTCAGTGATAGTTGACTGGCACCCATGAGGTCATTAGGCTGAGGAAAAAGTTAGGGTAAACTGTCAAGAATTGTATTGGGTAGGATAAAGTGAGTTTATTTCACACTAGGTTTAGTGCCTCAGATAGGCCCAAGGGTAGTTGGCATGTTTGGTGCTTGCTAGGTGGCTGTGGATTGGTGCCCTGTACCAAACCACCTCTACCAGTGAGTAGACACATGTTGGAATTCCTCATCTGCATCCCAAGGCCACACAAAGATGCTTAGGAACGTTTCTGGGGAATAGGTTTTAACTGTAACATCCCAGGAGACTTATTTTGGTCTTTGGCCGCCTCTGGGTATTTCCTTACAACCTAATTGAAACTGAAATGTTCCTCAGAGATGACAGTTTATTTATTTTTTGAGTTGGAGTCTTATTCTGTGGCCCAGGCTGGAGTGCAGTAGTAAGTTCATGGCTACTGAAGCCTCGACCTGCTGGGCCCAGAGGATCCTTCCATCTCAGCCTTCCAAGAAGTTGGAACTACAGGCACACACCACCATGCCCGGCTAATATTTTTATTTATTGTAGAGACAAAGTCTCGCCAACTTGTCCAGAGTGGTCTCGAACCCCTGGGCTCAGACAGTCCTCCATCTTGGCCTCCCAAAGTGCTGGAATTACAGGTGTGAGCCACTAAGCCCAGCCTCAGAGATAAGAATTTAGATAGGCTCTCTAGGACCACTTTCTTTCTTCTTTCTTTTTTTTTTTTTTTTGAGTTGGAGTCTCACTCTGTCGCCTAGACTGAAGTGCGGTGGCACGCTCCTGGCCACCGCAGCCTCAACCTGCTGGGCTCCGGTGATCCTTCCGCCTCAGCCTTCCAAGTAGCTGGAACTACAGGCGTGCACTACCACGCCTGGCTAATTTTTTGATTTATTGTAAAGATGAGGTCTTGCCAAGTTGCCCAGGTGGGTCTTGTACCTGCAGGCTCAGGTAATCCACTCACCTCAGCCTCCCAAAGCATGGGATTACAGGCTGAGCCACCGAGCCTGGCTTTTTTTTTTTTTTTTTTGGGTTGGATTCTCACTCTGTTGTTCAGGTTGGAGTGCAGTGTCATGCTCATGGCCACTGCAACCTTGACCTGCTAGGCTCAGGTGATCCTTTCGCCTCAACCTTCCACGTAGCTGTAACTACAGGCATGTACCACCACGCCTGGCTAATGTTTTAAAAATTTATTGTAGAGATGAGGTCTCACCAAGTTGCTCAGGCTGGCCTCTACCCCATGAGCTCAGGCAATCTTCTCACCTTGGCCTCCCAAAGTGCTGACATTATAGGCATGAGCCACCGCGCCCGGCCAGGAGCATTTTAGATTCTCCAATTTGGACAGTTAGAGAGGAAAAATCCTAAAACTTTCCTAATTGACTCTGAATTTCCCTTCTCTAGAAACTCACTCGTAACAGAGTGCTTTCTAGCCTGTTTACAGGGCCACTCTGCATTCAGAAGACCTGCTTTCTGAGCCAAGGGAGACCAGAGACACCTCTGAGGGCCCATGCAGGGAGTGCAGACAGTGCTGGAGGAGACCTGGCATGGCACACAAAACACTCAGTAGCAGAGCGTGAGGTAGAGGATCAAGCAAGAGGTTAGAGGGCAGTCCAGTCCCACATGGCATCATCTAGCAGAAAGACCAATGAGTGAACTAATCTGAAGTTTGTTTGATGTGGGTCCTGGGGGCTGCAGACTGGGGGGTAACAATACTAATGAGAGTGATAAATGTCTCCTATGGCCATGTTGTCTCAATCTCTGAGCAATATTTACATGTTTTCTTTTCATCTCTGTGAAAGTTGTGGCCTAATAATAATAATTAGAGTAACTCTGAGCTTCGATGCTTTGCAAAACACAGCATTAAGTCATGTCTCTGCCTCCTCAGCTTGGAGTCTGTATGAACTGGCAGACGTTTGGGAGGTAGAACCCTCGACTGAGGGGAAGAACGTGATAGAATGCAAAGGTCAGGGATATTATGAGTCACCTAATTGATACCTAACATTCCTTTGGGTCTTGGTAGGGCAGAGTAGCCTTTCCTTCATGCCTGCCAAAGCACGAAGATCAGTGACCTCCCCCGAGTCTCATAGACCCAGAGCCCAGTCTGGGAACCCAAGACTCTGGCTTATAAATTGTGTCTTACTGTATTGGGGGAATGCTTGTTTCTCTGTGGCAATGAGCTGTGCTTTAACCAGTTGATTTTCTTTCTTTGCTGTGGTACCAGCAGACTGAGCCCTGGTAAAAGTAGGTGATACACATTGTATTTTTCACATGTGATCAAGAAGCTTATGGCCAGAACAAACCTGGAGAAGTCATAGCTCTATTCTGAAGAAAAGGTCACCTCGAAAGCAGTCAGTGCTTCAGGATGGTCCCAGGTACCTTAGCACCTTCTTCCCAAACCTACTGTCTCTAACTTGCCACTTCTCTGTCTTGCTCTAACAGGTGACCTTGGAGAAGGTGCTGGGAATTACAGTGTCTGGAGGCAGAGGACTTGCCTGTGACCCCCGATCAGGTTTAGTTGCCTACCCAGCTGGGTAAGTGCCTTGAAAGAGGACTTGTTGCAGGGGAATTTAGAGCCATGTAGACCTGGTGGGGTGGGCAGGGATTTTCTGGTCTCTTCTAGAAGACATATCCACATTAATGTTTTGGTGACAGTTTTGCAAAGACATACCAGGCCAGGTAAATAAATGCTCTTTGTTGGGTGTTGTCCTTGTTGCCACCCTGTCCTGCTCTTTTGGTCATCCAGCCCCTCCACAGATACATACAGATTCACACTTTTTTTTTTTAGATCAGAAATGATCGATTTATTGAAAAAAAAATTCTAGCTGCAAAGGCAGGCTAACTTTTTATTTTTATTTTAAAGATATGGGGTACAATTCAGGATTAGGTATGTAAGTGATCATCATACAGGTGAAGTTTGGGCCTCGCATTGATCCTCATTTTGCCTGGTTTGGGATCAGGTACCCCTACTGATGTTACAGGCCTTCCCCCACTTTCTCCCTCCCCTCGCAGTGTCCCACCACTGCCAATCCCTTTCTTGTAGTATTATGATAAATGTTTAGGATCCACTTATGAGTGAGAACATGTGGTACTCGGTTCTTTGTTTCTGTGATACATTACTGAGTATGATGGACTCTGAATCCATCTAAGTTGCTGCAAAGTCCATAATTTTTTTTCTTCTTTATGGCTGAGTAATATTCCACGTGTATATGTACCACATTGTTTTTATCCAGTCTACTTTCGATGGGCAGCGCGATTGGTTTCACATTTTTGCTATTGTGAATAGTGCTGCAATAAACATGTGTGCACAGGTATCTTTTTTGTAGAATAATTTGAATTCCACTGGGTACATTCCCAAAAGAGGGATTTCTGGGTCATATGGAAAATTGAATTTTAGATCTTTATAAATGGCCACACTGTTTTCCACAGTCCCACTAACAGTATAGAAGCAATCTCTTTTCTCTGCATCAGTTCCAGCACAGATTCATACTTTATGTTATATGCAGTTCCTGGCACCATCTTCAATAACTACCTCCTAGTTATTTAAAAAAATACTTTATTGAGATGTAGTTTATGTACCATATAATTTGCCTATTTAAAATACCTCATTCAAGCCAGGCTTGGTGGCTCAGCCTGTAATCCCGCGCCTTGGGAGGCTGAGGTGAGTGAATTGCCTGAGTCCACGGGTTCGAGACCCCCCAGGCAACTTGGCGAGACCTCATCTCTACAATAAATAAAAAAATCAGCCGGGCGTGGTAGTGCATACCTGTAATTCCGGCTACTCGGAAGGCTGAGGCGGAAGAATCGCCGGAGCCCAGCAGGTCGAGGCTGCAGTAGCCGGGAGGGGCCACAGCACTCCAATCTTGGCAACAGAGTGAGACTCCAACTCAAAAAATAAATAAATAAAATAAAATAAATAAATAAATAAAATAAAATACCTCATTCAGTAGTTTTTAGTATATTCACAGAGTTGTGCAGCCATCACCACAATCAATTTTAGAACATGATTATATCACCCCATACCTATTAACAGACACTCCATTCCTGCCCCCCTACTCCAGATCCTCATCCTTAGGCAACTACTGATTTGCTATCTAGCTCTATAAATTTGCATATTTTGGACATTTCACGTAAATGGAATCATAACACTCTCTTTGGCTTTTTGTAACTGACTTCTTTCACTTAGCACAATGTTTTCAAGGTTAATCCATGTTGTAACATGTATCACTACCTTATTCCTTTTTATGGCAGTAATATTCCACTATATGGTTATTCCACATTTTATCTATTCTTCAGCAGGACATTTGGGTTGTTTCCTCTTTTTAGCTATTATTAATAATACTGCTATAAATATTCATCTGCTCTAGTCACTTTGAGAGAGATCAGTGCCATGGAAGAGAAGTAAGGAACTGGGACTGGTGTTCTTTCCCTTGTTGCCTTTTTTCTCTGCTCAAATGAGAAACCTCCAATCATAGTCTCTTTAGGCCACTGCAGAAGGTAGAAGCTTTGCCCTCTCCTGGTTCTAGTTCTCTTTGCTCCTTGCCAGTGGGCATAGGAACAGGAAAATATGAAGGGCCACTGTAATTTCATTATTGTGTGAACTCCATAGAGTGTATTTACACAAACCTAGATGGTCTAGCCTATTATACACCTAGGCCATATGAAATAGCCTATTGATCCTAGGCTACAAACCTGTACAGTGTGTTAATGTACTGAATACTGTAGGCAATTGTAGACTAATGATAAGTATTTATGTACCTACAAATATACAGAGTACAGTAAAAATACAGTATACAAGATAAAAAATGGTACACTTGTACAGGACACTTACATGAATAGAACTTGCAGGACTGGAAGTTGCTTTGGGTAAGTCAGTAAGTGAGGGTGAAGGCCTAGGACATTACTATACATTATTACAGACCTTATAAACATTGTACACTTAGGCTACACTAAATTTGTTTAAATTTGTTTTTAAATTGTTTTTTTGGGCTGGGCTCAGTGGCTCAGCCTGTAATCCCGCGCTTTGGGAGGCCGAAGTGAGTCAGTTGCCTGAGCCTGCGAGTTCGAGACCCGCCTGGGCAACTTGGCGAAACCTTATCTCTACAATAAATCAAAAAATTAGCCAGGCATGGCAGCGCACGCCTGTAATTCCAGCTACTTGGAAGGCTGAGCGGAAGGATTGCCGGAGCCCAGCAGGTCGAGGTTGCGGTGGCCGGGAGCGGCCACTGTACTCCAGTCTGGGTGACAGAGTGAGACTCCAATTCAAAAGAAAAAAAAAATTGTTTTTTTGGCTTGGTGTGGTGGCTCATACATCTAATCCCAGTACTTTGGGAGGCCAAGGCAGGAGGATTGCTTGAAGCTGGGAGTTGGAGACCAGCCTGGGCAGCATAGTGAAGCCATGTATCTATAAATTTAAAACAAAATTTTATTCAATAATAAATTAATCTTAGCTTACTATAACATTTTGTCTTTATAAACTTTTTAATTTTTTAAACTTTTTGACCCTTATAATAACAACTTAAGATACAAGTACATTATACAACTACATAAAAATATTTTCTTTATATTTCTTATTCCATAAGATTTTTTCTGTTTTCAAGTTGTTGGTTTTTTTTTTAACTTTTTGTTAAAAACTAAGACAGACACACACATTAGCCTAAGACTGCACAGGATCAGGATCATCAAGACATCACTAGGCAATAGGAATTTTTCAGCCCCATTGCAGTCTTATGGGACCATCGTTGTATGTGCCATTTGTCATTGACCAAAACATTGTTATATGGCACATGATTGTACTTATTCTGTGCCAGGCACTTTTTTTTTTTTGAGTTGGAGTCTCACTCTGTCGCCCAGGCTAGAGTGCAGTGGCACGCTCACAGTCACCGCAGCCTCCACTTGCTGGGCTTAGGTAATCCTTCCTTCCACCTCAGCCTTCCAAGTAGCTGGAACTGTAGGCATGTGCCACCATGCCTGGCTAAGTTTTTTTTTTTCCTTTATTTTAAAAAGGTGAGTTACAGTTCAGGGTTAAGTATACAAATGTTCATTATGCAGGTACCTTTGTTGATGAGGTGTGCTCCTTCTTCCCCTGGCAGTTTCCCACTACTGCCAATCCCTTTCTTTTAGAATTATGATAACTGTTCAAGATCCGCTTATGAGTGAGAACATATGGTACTCTGTTCTTTGTTTCTGTGATAGATCACTGAGTATGATAGATTCTAAATCTATCCAAGTTGCTGCAAAGTCCATATGTTTGTCCTCCTTTATGGCTGCATAATATTCCATTGTTTTTTTATCCAGTCCAGCTTCAATGGGCAGCATGGTTGGTTCCATGTTTTTGCTATTGTTAATAGAACTGCAACAAACACGCAGGTATCTTTTTGGTAAAATGGCTTGAGTTCCTCTGGGTATATTCCCAAAAGGGGGATTGCTGGGCCATATGGAAGGTCAATTTCTTGTTCTTTTCAGAAATCGACACACTGTCTTCCAAAGATATTTTTTGCACTAGTTTGCATTCTCACCAGCAGTGTAGAAGTGTTCCTTTTTCTCCGCACTCTCACCAGCATCTGTTGTTGTTTGTTTTATTAATGATGGCCATTCTTACTGGGCTTAGGTGGTATCTCAATATGATTTTGATTTGCTTTTCTCTGGTGATTAGTGAGGCTGACCACTTTTTCATGTGTCTGTTTGCTACCTGTATATCTCCTTTTGAGAAGTGTCTATTCATGTCTTTTGCCCACTTTTGAATGGGGCTGTTTGTTTTTTTCCTTTCTGCACATTTGAGTTCCTTGTAGATCCTAGATGTTAGGCCTTTATCAGATATACAGTTGGCAAGTATTTTTTCCCATTCTGTGGGCTGTCTCCCCACTCTCTTGATGGTTTCTTTTGCTTTGCAGAAACTTGTCAGTTTGATGAGGTCCCACTTGTCCATCTTATCTCTTTTTTTTTCTTTTTTTGAGTTGGAGTCTCACTCTGTTGTCCAGACTGGAGTGCAGTGGCCCCTCCTGGCTACCACAGCCTCGACCTGCTGGGCTCCGGCGATCCTTCCGCCTCAGCCTTCCAAGTAGCTGGAATTACAGGCGTGCGCTACCATGCCCGGCTGATGTTTTGATTTATTGTAGAGAAGAGGTCTCGCCAAGTTGCCCAGGCAGATCTCGAACCCGCAGGCTCAGGCAATCCACTCACCTCAGCCTCCCAAAGCATGGGATTACAGGCTGAGCCACTGAGCCCGGCTTATTTTATCTCTTATGGCATGGCTTTTGGGGTTTTGATCAGGAATTGGTTGCCAGTTCCAGTTTCCATAAGGGTGTCTCCTACATTTTCTAAGATTCTTATAGTTTGAGATTTTATGTTTAGAACTTTGATCCATTTAGAGTTAATTTTTGTGTATGGTGATAGGCAGGATTCCCGTTTCAGTCTTCTGCATGTGATCAGCCAATTTTCCCAGCACCATTTACTAAATAGGTTCTCCTCTCTCCAGTGGTAGTTGTTGGAGGCTTTGTCAAAAATTTTTTTTTTTATTTATTGTAGAGATGAAGTCTCGCCAAGTTGCCCAGGCTGATCTCGAACCCGTGGGCTCAGGCATTCCTCTCACCTCAGCCTCCCAAAGTACTGGGATTATAGGTGTGAGCCACCGCACCTGGCCTTTGTGCCAGGCACTTGTAAAGCATTTCCTGTGAATTATTTAATACTCAGAGCAACCCTATGAGCTTGGTACTATTATCACCCCTTTATTTTATTTTATTTATTTATTTTTTGAGTCAGAGTCTCACTCTGTCACCCAGGCTGGAGTGCAATGGCACGCTCACAGCTACCACAGCCTCCATCTGCTGGGCTCAGGTAATCCTTCTGCCTCAGCCTTCCAAGTAGCTGGAACCACAGATGCGTGCTACCACACCCAGCTAATTTTTTGATTTATTGTAGCGACAAGGTCTTGTCAAGTTGCCCAGGCTGGTCTTGAACCCCTGAGCTCAGGCAGTCCTCTCACCTCTGCCTCCCAAAGTACTGGGATTACAGACATGAGCCACCATGCCTGGCACCCCTATATTTTAGAGAAAGGAACTGAGATTCAAAGAGGTTTAGTGGTTCACTCAGGGTCACAAAGCTAATGTCTGTATTGGGGTTCCAACCCAAGTGGTGTCACTGTAGAGCTTTGATTCTTAAAATGGCATGGGGTGGGGGAGACCACACTTTCTGCTAATTTTTAAAAGCTGCTTTTTCTCTAAGCTGCCTTCCTGCCATTGAATAAGAAGGGCCAGTTTATGGGTAGCTCAGTCTATGCCAGTGAGACTTCTACCCCTAGGTCCTGGGTCAGGGTCTTTCCTGAGTGGTCCTCTGGTGTTTAACGTCTGGGGGGGGCATGCTGTGGGAGCCACACTGGCTCTGCCTGGCAGAGACTGGGTTGGCCTCCCCTCCAGAAGCTTCCTGATGAAGGACCTCTCTTGCTGGGTTACCCTGTGCAGCCCACCTCAGGGGAATTTCATTTGTTCCTGCCTCTGCCTGGGAAAGCCAGGTTCCTTCTTGTTGGAGGTGGGGCTTGAGCTGGATGTAGAATAGGCAGGAAAGGCCTGGGGTGCTGCTGAGTGCATGTTGAGCCCTGTGTCCCTGCCCTGGGAGGACATGGAGTCCTGCCCCGCCTTCCCCACACGCCCCTAGACCCCAGGCCTGGCACCTTTAAGGGTGTGTTTTTATGTTTATGGGCAGGTCCCAGCCTAGTGCTTGTGTCTGGGAGTCACTATCCTTCCAGGTGGTGTATGGTGGCTTCCCTGATCTTACCTCTAGTAGGTTTCCTGAGTGTGCTTGGCCGAGGCCAGACCTGGGCAGTACCCTGCTCTGTTCCCAGACCTTTTGATTTTTTTGAACTTCAGGTTCTCTCTCTGCAAATGGCTTATTTCTGGGTGTTTAAGTTTTGCTCTGTGCTAGAGCTCCCTGATGTGCTTCTGGAGTGCCTGGTGGGCTACCAAAGGCTACGTGAGCCCAAGTAGGCTGTTTTCCCCCCTCCTTGTCTTCTCCTATCTAATAATCCTAACACTACCCCCAACCCCCCACTCTCTTGTTCCTACTGTGCTTGTTGCTCTAGGAGCCAGCTCAGGTATCCTAGAAACAAGAGAAACAAAACTCAGAAAATTCTGCCAGAGGCCTAGCAGCAAATACCAAACCAAAACAAAGTTTTCTGAAAGGAAATGAAACAGCACAGGGAAGGAGGGTGGGCAGTGTTCCTCAGGCAGAGGTGGGTTGGAGCTCCAGGCGGAGTTTGAGTGGCTCCTCCTTCTCTTCTCTAGAGCTCTTCTCTTGCTGTTGTTTTCCCGGCACAAGGCCCCCTGTTCCAGGACCAGAGGCCCCCTATTCCAGGACCAGACTGATCCCTAGACAGCCTCTTCGAGGGTCTTAGTTTAGTTGAACACTGATCATTGAGTCGGGCCCTTGCCTCAGCTGGCTTGGAGGTGGGTCCAGGGGCTTTAGAGCACAGCTCAGTCCCTGTTGCCCATATGGAGTCAGTCAGTCCTGGGAGTAGGTTACTGTTAGCCCCAGTTGCCAGAGTGACCTGGGTGAATGCTCTGTACAGCACTGCTCCTGACCCAGTGGAGTGGGAAGTGTCCTAATAAAGGGACTGGGCCTATCCAGCGGCTAAGAGGAAACTTCTTGGTTGCTTTAAATGGGGAAGAGAAGAAGGAAACCCGGATCTCCTGAGGAGGCTCTCCATTTACTCAGTCCATGTTGGAATTTACTCTGAAAGCCTCAGTTTCAAAGCATTGGACAGGGTGTGAAACCATAGAATCTCCTCCTGAGCTGTGTTCTATTGACATCCGAGCTGGAGGAACACAGAGTTACCTTCTTACTCTGTGGGGTGTTTGCCAGGGATGGAGGAGAGACCAGGTGGACCTGAGAGAAGGCTTGGATCAGGCACCCAGTTAGAGTCATCCATAGGAACACACATAAGCATCGTGCCCTCAGTGCCTTTTCTTCTGGTTTCCCTGCATATTTCACATCTGAAGCCAGGTCTCCTTAGTGCTTTCCCAAACAGTTTATTCATACATGCATTTATTCATTTGTGCAGCTGCTATTTGTTGAAAAACTGCTGTAGCCCAGACAGCAAATATACAGCTAGTGAATAGGACAGACAAGGTCAGCCAGGCATGGTAGCTCACACTTGTAAATTAAACACTTTGGGAGACTGAGGTAGGAGGATTGCTTGAGACCAGGAGTTTGAGACCAGTCTAGGCAATATGGTGAGACCTTGTCTCTACAAAAAATTAAAATATTAGCCCAGCCGGGTGGTATGTAACTGTAGTCCCAGCTACTTGGGAGGCTGAGGCAGAAGGATTGCCTGAGCCCAGGAAGTCCACACTGTGGTGAGGCCTGACTGTGCCATTGTACTCTAGCCTGGGCGACAGAGAGAGATCCTGACTCAAAAAAAAAAAAAAAGACAAGCCAGGCTTGGTGGCTCAGCCTGTAATCCCGTGCTTTGGGAGGCTGAGATGAGTGGATTGCCTGAGCCCACAGGTTCAAGACCCACCTTGGGCAACTTGGTGAGACCTCATCTCTACAATAAATCAAAAAAAAAAAATTAGCTGGGTGTAGTAGCACGCACCTGTAGTTCAGGCTGGAGCCCTGCTGGAGCCCAGCAGGTTGAGGCTGCGGTGACCGGGAGCATGCCACTGCACTCCAGCCTGGGCAACAGAGTGAGGATCCAACTCAAAAAAAAAAAAAAAAAAAAAAAAGGTCACTTCCTTTGTAGGGTTTTAGGTTCAAGAAGGGCAAGCAGACAGTAAATATGCAAATAAGTCAGTGAGCAAGATATTATCAGAGGCTAAGTGTTCTGAAAAATTAAATATAGTAAGTGAATAACTGGGAGTTGGAGGTGGTGCTGCTTTAGAATTGAGTGTCCAGGGTTCAGTGGGAAGTATCAGTTGAGTTGATAGCTGAATGACAAGAATCAACAAGTGAAGGAATCAGAGTATTCCAGATGGAGGGAGAGTCAAATGCAAAGGTCCTAAGGAAAGGAGGAATCAATTCACTTCTTTGAGGAACACTCGTTCTTCAGCAGCCATGGTGGCTAGACTTGAATGAATGAGAAGAAGGGGACTTGGACGCGACCATTTTGACCTTGCTTGTAAGAGTCCTCAGAGGGGAGAGAAGCATACTGATAGCTCTATACCAGAGGCCTTGTAATTCACTGGGTTATTAATACCTAGTGTTTTTCATGCCTTTGAGGAGGGTCTTTTAAAGTGTCTCAGAAACCAAGATGCCAATGGGTCTCATGACTCATTACTTACTTGAGAGGCATTGAATTTCAGATATCTAGAGGACCACAACCAGCGATGCCCTAGGAAACATCTGAGGCTCATTACCTCTTAGAATCATTGAAGCTGGAAGATTTGCCCTTTGGAGTTGAATCTGGAGGAGTCTACACCTAAGTCACTAGTACCCAGCAAGTCCTGTGTGGGATACTGTAGATGGGGTTCCTGTTACAACTGCTGCCCCCCTGCACAACTTTTTTCTTATTATTGGTGCACTGGTACCCTTCGAGAAGGTGGCTAGGAATACCATGCTGGTTACTTTGTCTATTGTCTTCTTCAGTTCTCACAGTTATTCTGTTAGATAGATACTATTATTTGTATTTTACAGATGAGGAAACTGAGGTTTAGAGAAGTGAAGGAACATGCTGAAGATCACGCAGTATGTTAGTAGATAGGTCTGTCTGACCCCAGTGTTCTTTCCCTTTCCACCACCATACTGCCCTCGAGCATCAGTGACTCCTAAATGCCTCAGGTATTGGAGAACCATGGACCTGCCCCTGGGGCCCTAGTTTACAGGTATGCTACCCAGAGGGTTCCTCAGCAGTCAGGGCTTTGAGCTCTTGCTGCTATCGACTTAAAGCTGTATTCACTCATTTACAAATATTTGTTGAGTGCTGATCTTCTAGGCCCTGGGAACTTAACAGTATATAAAACAGAGTTGGCAGTCTTGGTATGAAAGTAGCCTCCTATGGGGTGCGGTGGCTCAAGCCTGTAATCCTAGCACTTTGGGAGGCCGAGATGAGAGGATTGCCTAAGCTCAGGGGTTCGAGACCAGCCTGGGCAACTTGGTGAGACCTCGTCTTTACAACAAATTGAAAAATAAGCCGGGTATGGTAGTGCACGCCTGTAGTTCCAGCTACTTGGAGGGCTGAGGTGGAAGGATCGCCTGAGCCCAGCAAGTTGAGGTTGCAGTGGCTGTGAGCATGTCACTACATCCCAGCCTGGGTGACAGAGTGAGACTCTGACTCAAAGAAAAAAATAAGAAAAGAAATTGACTCTCCCCTTAAAAGTAAATTATATGGAATATTACAAGTTGATCTGTCCTTTGGGGAAAATATAAGCAAAAGCAGAGCAGGAATGTGGGGGTGGGGGGTTGTAATGATAAATAGGCTGGAGGGTGACGTGGGAGCAAGGCTTGAAGGACCTTCAGTGTGCCTCTTTGAGCCACCCTCAGATATCACCTGGTCCAAATAAAGAAATTCAAAGGCCCAGGGTCTCTGGTTGAACTTTCTATATGCTGCTTTCTGTCTGTGCTACTCCATGCATAGCTCATCCCAGGAGGTTCTGCCTCCTGATGGATGGAGAGTGGTGGTAGTGAATCCTGTTGGAAAGCTGGGTACTTCGTGGTAGCAGCAGGCCTGGGCCTGTGCAGGGAAGGGAAACATTGAGGGCGTGGCCCTTCTTGGGCAGTGGGCCCAGTACCTGGTGCTGGTGCTCCACACCGTGACTCCTCCAGGCCTTACCCTCTCCCTGTAAGAGTAGCAATCTCCTTGCACCCTCGGGCTCTGAGTTACAGAAGCGGCTGGTTGGGCCAACCCAACCCTTGTCATGTGGATTTCAGCCAGCACTGCTGCAAGGGCTCACCCTGCTAGGCAGGGTCAGGGGACTTGGAGGGCCAAAGACTGATGCAAGCTGTACCCCACCCTCCTCTCCTTAGCTGACTGAGGAGCTTTCTCAAAGGTCACCAAGAAGGCAAGGAGGCTTTGTTGTTTTTTTTTCTTTTCTTTTTTTTTTTGAGACAGGGTCTCACTCTGTTGCCCAAGCTAAAGTGTGGTAGCATGATCAGCCTCCATCTAAGGAAGGGAAGGAACGGCTTACTATAGCCTTGATCTTCTGGGCTCAGATCCTTCCACCTCAGCCTCTCCAGTAGCTGGGACTACAGGCATGCACTACCCAACCTGGCTAATTTTTTTTCATCTTTTGTAGAGACGAGGTCTTACTGTGTTGCCCAGACTGGTCTCCAACTTCTAGGCTAAAGATTCTACTGCCTTAGCATCTCAAAGTGCAAGGATTACAGCCATAGGCCACTGCACCTGGCGTCCTCAGTGTTTTTGAGAACAGGCCCTCCTGTTCTCATAGGCTCTCCTGTTCTCATAGGAGGACCTTCAACAAGTCAGGTACACAGAGAGCCCTGGATGTTCTGCTCTCACTTCAACATCTGCATTATTATCCCCATGTGTGGTGCTGTGACCAAGGGTTGGTCTGTATTTCTCTTTCTCTGTGTTGGATGATTCCAGATTTCAATAATTAGGATTAAAACTTTTAGCTTAAGGCTGGGTGCGGTGGCTCACACCTATAATCCTAGCACTTTGGGAGGCCGAGGTGAGAGGATTACCTGAGCCCACGGGTTCGAGACCATCCTGAGCAACTTGGCGAGACCTCATCTCTACAATAAATCAAAAAATTAGCTGGGCATGGTGGCGCATGCCTGTAGTTCCAGCTACTTGGAAGGCTGAGGCAGAAGGATCACCTGAGCCCAGCAGGTTGAGGCTGCAGTGGCCGGGAGCGTGCCACTGCCCTCCAGCCTGGACAACAGAGTGAGACTCCAACTCAAAAACAACAACAACAGCAACAACAAAACTTTTAGCTTAAAGGACACCCCTGTGTTTTTCCTTTCCTTCCTTGGGTCTTCCATGACCCACCTGAGAATTTCTTAGGCTATATTGGGTACAGGAGGATATTAGAGAGAAGAAGGAGCTACCTCATCTTCCTTGAGCCAGTCATCTTTCTGTTCACATTGTATTTTTACACACACACCCACACACCCCCTGCTCCCCCTCACACCACCCCCAACACTACTTGCCCTCCTCCTTCCACCATGGTACTGAATTTAGAAGGAGGAACTAGAGTATGTTATGTTCAGGAAGACTCAATTTGTATGCAGTGACTTTGGAAAGTGTTCTAAGCTGTCTGGTGCACTGCCCTTTAAAGGTCACAATGCTGCTTTGGGATGTGAGTTTAAGGGAAAACACTTTTGTCCTTAAAAAGTCTACTTTTTCTGGATTTGGAATATGGTTGGCTGGATTGTGCATCAAGTCAATGCAACTGATCACCTCTCAGCTATAGCCCTTTGCCATAGCTTATCTGTAACTAGTCAGAAAGCTAGGTAACCTGTACCCAGTCAAGCTGTAGAAGCCTGAGGTGAGACTGTAGAAGTCTTCCTCAGGAGGTCAGCACAGGTTGTAGGAAGGTTCAGAAAACGTTTATCAGTTACTGAAAACTTTCTGGGTTCTGAATTCACAATGGTGCTGGGCTTGGGGGGTATTATTTTTCACATAGTGCACAAAATACTAAAATCTAAAAATCCATGGACTTTGAATTGTAACTGCTCTAATTTTCACATGCTCGTTCAGGAGTGATGGGGCTCAGAGTTCCAAAGCCATCTTGTTTTTGTCATATTAAAAACAAAAAAAATAACCGGGCATGGTGGCATGTGCCTGTAATTCTAGCTACTTGGAAAGATCACCTGAGCCCAGCAGGTCGAGACTGCAGTGGCCGTGAGCGTGCCACTGCACTCCAGCCTGGGCGACAGGGTAAGACTCCAACTCAAAAAATAAAAAAATTTTAAAAAGTAGAAATAAGCCGGGCTCGGTGGCTCAGCCTGTAACCCCACGCCTTTGGGAGGCTGAGGTGAGTGGATTGCCTGAGCCCCGCCTGGGCAGCGAGACCCGCCTGGGCAGCGAGACCTCATCTCTACAATAAATCAAAAAATCAGCCGAGCATGGTAGCGCATGCCTGTAATTCCAGCTACTTGGAAGGCTGAGGCGGAAGGATCGCCGGAGCCCAGCAGATCGAGGCTGCGGTGGCCGGGAGCGGCCACTGCACTCCAGTCTGGACGACAGAGTGAGACTCCAACTCAAAAAAAAAAGTAAAAATAAATAAATGAATCAATAAAAAACCCTGACCATGTTATTCTAGAAGGGGAAGCAGGAGATGAAAGTGGTATAAAAAGAGAGAGGAAGAACCAAGTGCAGTGGTTCATGCCTGTAATCCCAGCTACTAGGGACTCTGAGATTTGCTTCCGCATTGCTTGAGCCCAGGAGTTCAAAACCAGCCTAGACAATATAGCAAGACTCTGTCTGAAAAAGAGAGAAAGGAGAAAGAGTAGTAAACGGGGGAAAAAGAGAAGGAAAATAGTAAGGAAGAGTTGAGGGGTAGAGGAGATGATGATGTGACTCAGGAATTCCATAGCTCTTGGCCAGCCTGGCAGTTCTGAGCATATCTGGTCACATTGGAGGCCCCAGTGTTCCCAGGGAAGATTACCGGGGAATTGCATATTGAAATGGTTTATTGAGCCTGAGATGCTAAGCCCTCACCAGTACTTTGTACTACCCCATCAAGGTTCTAGCCAGTAGTGGGGTTCCCACTAAGGAAGGTTGGTTCTATGGGAAGTAGCTGTCTGTTCACCCTCCTCCCCTTTCCTGCTATCGCCCCTGTCCTGGTTTCATAGCCTCCAGGCTTGCTGTTGTCAGCTAGTTCCAATATCAGTGAAGAGGTGAAGCAGCAGGGGCATAAGGCCAGGGCCTGCTGGCAGCCAGGGAGCCTTACAAGAACACAGCCCAGCTGTTGGCTTCTGGCTTCTTGCCCCTGATTCCTACCACCCAGTTTCTCTCACCAGAGCTGCCTCTAGAAAGTCAGTCGGGACCTGATCCCATCCAGCAGCCTTGCTGTCTGGCTAGCAAGGTTGTCCCCTACCTTCTCTGCAAGGCAGACAGAATCCTGCCTGCAGGGGGGCTCTTCTCAGGCTCTTTGGGCCCAGGAGCTCCATGGCACTGTGAGGCTTTCCCAGGCCCTCGCAGGCTCCACCCTCTCTCCCCCCACCATCTTTCTGAGTGTCTCTGCAGTTCTGGCTGCCTGTACAACTTCCCACTCCTTTTCCTCGTCCAACATGAGGAAGGTGTGGGGGCTGGCTCCTGCCAAGTACACACGTGGTTGTGAACGTGAGAGGCTTTAACTCTCCTTAGAGCACAAATGCTTGACATACGTGTGGCCCAAGCCTGCCAATGGGCTGTACAACTGAGGCCTGCTTTGCCAAAATCACATTTACTCTTTCCTCCAGTGCCCCTTCCTGTGATATGTACAAGGTCTGTTAGATGACCTGTGTCCCTCCTGCCCTTTGTGGGCATGACCACAGATAGGCTGGAGTTTAGGGATCTGGTGGGGGTAAGCTTCCAGGCAGCCCTTTCATTCTTAGGGCTGCTGAGATAGGCCCTCTTGGGAAGGGAAAGAAAGCAAGAACAGGTTGCCAGGAGAAAGCAGTGGAGCTCCTCTGAGTTTGCTCGACCCAGCTCCCTCCCTGGGTGATTGGAAGTCCCAGGTGGTCTATGGACCCCAGGGAGAGCTATGGTTTGGTGCTAAGCCTGCTGTCTCGCTCATCTCCTTAGGTGTGTGGTCGTTTTGTTCAATCCTCGGAAACACAAACAACACCACATCCTCAACAGTTCCAGGTAAATGGGCCTGGGCCCTCTGAGAGTACCTCTTCCTCCTGGGGACTATGAGAAGAGCACTGTCTAAGGTCTCTGTGGCTCTGGGAGTGGCACCTGCTTGGGCTCCAGGACCAGATAGGGAAGTACTGCACATGCCTTTGGTGTCTGCTGATCTCACTCACCTTTTGAAGGCCGTGAGTGCGCTAGGCTTAGGCCAGGCTGTCAGTGCCCCCCTGAGCTTGCTTGTCTCTTGCAGGAAAACCATCACTGCCCTTGCCTTCTCCCCTGATGGCAAGTACTTGGTCACTGGAGAGGTGAGTAAGGAAGAGGGACAGTAGAACTGTGAAGAGGGTGGGCAGAACTGTGAGGAGCAGAGAGTTAGTCCTAGGCCTATTTAGGGCAGTTGTCTCTTCGCTTTCTGAACAGATGCCAAATTCTGGTTTGGTCTGTACTTTAAACAGTGGTCCTCAAGCTTTAGTGTGCATCACAATCACCTGGTGGGGGGGCTTGGTAAAGCACACATTGCTGGGCCTGTCCCTAGAGCTTCTGATTCTGTGGGTCTGCGGGGAGGCCTCCAAATTTGCATTTCTAGAGCGTCCCAGGTAATGCTGAAGCACTGGCTGGGAACATGCTGCCTTAAAATATTCTTTGTCCCTGAAGGCCCCCTGCTGGGTACATGAGGAACACCTCTACCCTTGCATGGTCTCTTAAGGGAGGCAGTGGGAGGCAGAAGTAGACATGAGTGGTAGTCGTTCTCAACCCTGACTGGCCATTAGAATCAGTGAGGGAGCTTTGAACAAATATAGAGGTGCAGATGCTCACCCAGAGATACTGACTAAAATCCAGGGAGGGCTACTATTTTCCTGATAATCATTTTACCCTCAGATATTTATCATGCTTCCTCCATACCGTGCCCTGAATAGCACCCTGCTCTTGGCCAGGGTGCCATTAGAAAGATGATATTCAAAAACTAAAGAGGCGAGGGCTCCCATTCTGAAAGGCTAAGGGAGACTGTGTGCCCATGGTCCTCACTGCCAGTTCTTGCCTTCCTGCCCTCCCTGCAGAGTGGGCACATGCCGGCTGTGCGTGTTTGGGACGTGGCTGAGCGTAGCCAGGTGGCAGAGCTGCAAGAGCATAAGTATGGTGTGGCTTGTGTGGCCTTCTCTCCGAGTGCCAAGTACATAGTCTCTGTGGGCTACCAGCATGACATGATCGTCAACGTCTGGGCCTGGAAGGTGAGTGAGCTGGCAGTCTCTTAGGGGTCCAAGTGTCAGCTGGGGAGTCAGAAAACTGCTGACCTGAGCTGCTTCACTCCACCCTACTGATCTCATTCTCATTCTAGAAAAGTATTTGAAGCAGAAAAGAGCAACTGTGTAGCCAAGTGTGTTGGTAGAAGGGGCTAGATTTATGCCTTCCAGGACCTCCAGAAGAAATGAATCTTTTCACCACCTCTAGAAAGGGATTATCTTCCCACCCTTCTTTTTCTGACTTCTAATTCCCGGAAAGAAATTTTTTTCAAGTGTAAATTTTTTCTAACCCTTCTCCGTTCTCTGAGCCTCTTTCTTCTTAGCCCCTGAAGGTAGACAGAGCCTTGATTCTTCCTTTGACTTCCCCTCCAGAAAAACGTTGTGGTGGCCTCCAACAAGGTGTCCAGTCGAGTGACAGCAGTATCTTTCTCTGAAGATTGCAGCTACTTTGTCACTGCAGGCAACCGGCATATCAAATTCTGGTATCTCGATGACAGCAAGACCTCAAAGGTGAGGTGCTAAGGCTGGAAGTAGCTGTCAGGGTTGGGGCCTGCTAGTCCACCCTAGGAGACTGCTCCACTTAGGTCTGTTTCTGAGTTCTCAATAGTTATACAGGAGTTTTGGGAGAGCCAGATGCTCTCTGGGCTGAGGAGTAGTCTCAAAGAGCAAAGGGGGCTTGAGGCGTCTTCTCTCTTCCTAGGGCCTAGTTTCCCGGGGCAGGCTCTGGGGTGGATGGGTGGATAACAGTGGTGTGTCTCCACAGGTGAACACCACTGTGCCCCTGCTGGGCCGCTCAGGACTGCTGGGGGAGCTACGGAACAACCTGTTCACTGATGTGGCCTGTGGCCGAGGGAAGAAGGCGGACAGCACCTTCTGCATCACATCCTCGGGGCTGCTATGCGAGTTCAGTGATCGGAGGCTTTTGGACAAGTGGGTAGAGCTGAGAGTAAGTACCTCTGTCCCCAGGGTAAGGACTGTCCATGTCTCAGCTCAGGGGGAACTGGTGCCCAGGGCTCAGACTACTGCCTGGGCCCTCATGCATGCAGGAGGGGACCCCTGGCGAAGGAAGCTTAGGGGAGCTAGAGCTTGACCCAGTTCCAGCCCTTGTACTCTGTATAACTGCTTCCTTTCTGCTCTCTCTTTCTGTCTCTCTTTCCCCTGCTTTCCTCTTCTGCTCAGAACACAGACAGCTTCACAGTAAGTGGTGCCCACACCTTTCTCTTTTCTCATGCTGTTTCTCTTTGCTGGGTTTTTCCTACTTTATCCTCTTTGCCAAAACCTCTTGTGCCTTAGAAGGGTCCCCGATTCTCACCCTCCAACTACACAGGGCTGTGTGCTCTCTGGCCACCTGCTGCTGGAGGGAGGGGCCTCTCTAGATGACAGCTGAGGGGCTCAGGACAGAGCA
Source organism: Cephalopachus bancanus (assembly GCA_027257055.1). NCBI lineage: Eukaryota > Metazoa > Chordata > Mammalia > Primates > Tarsiidae > Cephalopachus > Cephalopachus bancanus. The sequence continues at coordinate 211,328 of JAPVLO010000513.1, forward strand.
GCTGAGCTGCTTTCCCCTTGCCCTTGCCTTGGCCGGTCTCTCCTCTTGGCAGGTGACTGATGTGAGGGGTCAGGGAGGAGGAGAGAAGACTGAGTGGGCAGGTGGCCCTTGCTGACTTGAGTCCCTCTGCCCACAGACCACAGTGGCCCACTGCATCTCTGTGAGCCAAGACTACATCTTCTGTGGCTGTGCTGATGGCACTGTGCGCCTTTTCAACCCCTCTAACCTGCACTTCCTTAGCACCCTGCCTCGACCACATGCCCTGGGGACGGACATTGCCAGCGTCACTGAGGCCAGGTGAGCCATGTGGGTCCCCTTCCTCCATCCAGAGCCTTATCCTGTGCCTAGCCTTTTTTGGTGGTGTTTCAGGAAACAAAGTGAAGAGTGTATCGATGCCCCAGATATTACCAGGAACACCTCTGTAGACAAACGAATTTGGGTTTATTGATGCTTGCTGCAACCAAGGAGACCACACACCATAGAGAACTGTGGAGAGTCTCAGTAAGCAGGTGTCAGGAGAGGCTTATCCCAGGATTTGGGATTGCATTAGGTGACTTTAGGAATGGGTCAAGGGATTGAGGTGCTGCTCTAGTAAGAAGCTATCAGGAAGTGGGGTCAATTCTACAACTAGACATCTTGATAATTTTTATTTAAGAGGTGAAGGGAAGTGTGGGGTTAAAACTGTATTTGCTATAGAAGCAGCCATCAATCATGCAGACAGGGAAGGGCAATGTTCGGTCATATTTGTGGTCTGTAAGGTGATCTTTGTATCTATGCACAGAGTAGTCTTGGTTTTGTTTTGCTCCATCACAGCCACAGTATTACCTTGTCTGATGTTGGTGTTCTGTGAAATTGTTTGTGTTCATCAGGAGAACACCATGGCCCAGTGGCTAGTGCCAGGCTGGTTCTTAGTTGATGGCTGCTGGGGGCTGCTTTTATTTTTTTCTTTCTTTCTTTTAGAGATGAGGTCTCGTCAAGTTGCCCAGGCTGGTCTCGAGCTTATGGGCTCAGGCAATCCTTTCACCTTGGCCTCCCAAAGTGCTGGGATTATAGGCATGAGCCACCATGCCTGGCCACTTTTTTCTTTTTCAAGCAACTAATTTCAAACTTGCAGGTCTGGGGAGGGCTCCCCACACTCTACTCCTTCCTTTGTGGGTTGGATTCTCTTTTGATTCCCTTCAGTCTCTACAGTTTTCCCTGTTCTCTCCCCAACAGTCGCCTCTTCTCTGGCATGGCCAATGCCAGGTATCCAGACACCGTTGCCTTGACCTTTGATCCTACTAATCAGTGGCTGTCGTGTGTGTACAACGACCACAGCATTTATGTTTGGGATGTGAGGGACCCCAAGAAAGTGGGCAAGGTGTATTCGGCTCTCTATCATTCCTCCTGCGTCTGGAGTGTGGAGGTATGTGGGCTGGGCTGGCTGGCTGGAGACTGACCAGGTTTGCTGGGATACCATTGTGAGGACAGAAAGCAGAAATCCTTTATAACCTTATGCTTATCCAGTATAACCTTATGCTCCTGCTGCCTCCCTGTTTGTCCAGGGACATCCCTGTAATGGGTCCTGGGGATTGAGCTTGAATTGTAGTGCTCATCCATCTCAGGCTTTTTCCAGTGTGCCTCTGTTCATCCTTAGTTTTGCCTTGGTAATCTTAGACAAGTTACTGAATTTGACCAAGCCTCAGTTTCTTCAACTATAAAATGACAGATTCATCTAATTGATTCATCTTACTGTTCTAAGAATAAAATGAAATGTAAGTGGGAGGCATAGGAGAGTGCCTGGTGCATAGTGGGTGCTCAGTTAACGTGCTTTTCCTTAGTATTTATGAAGAGTGTCTGGCGGTTACAGCATGCTTGCCACGCGACAGGTACTAGGCTAAGTCCTAGTTGCCATTCTCTCATCTTATTTCCTTCCATCTCTTTGGGCAAAGGACTGTACCTCACATGGAGGTCTGACTCTGTTCTCTCTGCCCTTTCAGGTCTACCCTGAGGTGAAGGACAGTAACCAGGCCTGCCTACCCCCCAGTTCCTTCATTACCTGCTCCTCAGACAACACCATCCGCCTGTGGAACACAGAAAGCTCTGGGGTACATGGGTCTACCCTGCACCGAAACATCCTCAGCAATGTGAGCCCCACTTCACCCTTAGTGCCCTCATCCCCCCAGCTTCTGTACCTTGTTCTCAGGAACTTGTTCCCAGACCTTGACTTTCCAGCCCTCATTTGCCTAATCAACGAACCAAGAGTTTATCTTGCCCAGCTTTTTCTCCACTTACAGCTGTAGTGGGTCAGGCCTGCCTCAGCCACCTCTTCTGACCTGTTTCACTAGGACCTCATTAAGATCATCTATGTGGATGGGAACACTCAAGCCTTGCTGGACACGGAGCTGCCTGGAGGAGACAAAGCTGATAGTTCACTGATGGATCCCCGCGTGGGCATCCGCTCTGTGTGTATCAGCCCCAATGGACAGCATCTAGCTTCAGGGGACCGTATGGGCACACTTAGGTAATGCCAGGCCTGGAGTGGATACTGACTGCCTCTCATAGTGCGAGCTGGGGTTTTTAGCCCCATAGACAGAGTTTTAGGAGGGTTTGGCTAAAAAATGCAGGGGAACAAGATATTTATTTACAAGGGAAAGAAAATGACTTTACAATGAAGACACCTAGCAGAAATGACCTTAACTAGACGATCATCCTCATATCATCATCATCATCGTGAAGCTCATAATACAGTGTACTAAAAAGGGCATATCATTGGTTTAGTGGTATTCTTGCCATAAATGTATATACTCAATTATGAGAAAACATCAAACTCAAATTGTATAGATCATGAAAGGTGAAGAACTGTTACAGACTACAGGAGTCTAAGGTGAAATAATAACTACGTGCAATTTGGACTCTGGATAGAATCATGGGTCAATAAAAAGGATATAGTGGGATGGGCGCAGTAGCTCACGCTTATAATCCTAGCACTTTGGAAGACTGAGGCAGGAGAATTGTTTGAGCCCAGGAACACCATAGCCTGGCAACATAGTGAGACCAAGTCTCTACAAAAAAATTTTTTAAAAATTAGCTGTGTGTGGTGGTGCATACCTCGGGAGGCTGAAGCAGGATTGTTTGACCTCAAGAGTTCTAGGATGTGGTGCGCTGTAATCATGCCTCTACACTCCAGCTTGGGTGACAGTGAGACCTTGATTTAAAAAAAAAAAAAAGACAATGGAAAAACTGGTGAAATTTGAGTAAGGTCTTTAATAGTATTATACCAATGTGAATTCCCTAGTTTTGATCATTGTGAAATGTTACCATTAGGGAAAGCTAGCTAGGATAAGGGAAATACTCTCTACTTTTCTCTAAGCTTGAAAGTTAAAAAAATGTTTTAAAAAATAAAGGTTTTGGAGAGAGGATGTAACAGAGGAAGGGAGGTGAGTCCCTCTTCCTGCAGCCTGGCAATCACCTCTTCCTGCCTCTGTTCATCTTTGCAGGGTGCATGAACTTCAGTCCCTGAGTGAGATGCTGAAGGTAGAGGCCCATGACTCAGAGATTCTGTGCCTGGAGTACTCCAAGCCAGACACAGGTAAAGAGGAAGCCCCGTATCTAGTCGAGAATGGCACAGGGCTCCTCCAATCCTGCCACTTATATCTATCTTGGCTTTTGGATGTGGGACTGATAATCCCTTGGATCCTTTGGCGTCTTTGCAGGCTTATGGGAGGAGAGCTCCATCCCTGCTCCATAGTTGATGTGACTGAGGGATATGGGGCTCCATTTCCTCAAGGCTCTTTACTAGACTCAGATAAGGGTCCACTCAAGATACTCGTGGGCTGATAGAGTTTTTCCAACCCCAGGTCTGAAGCTGCTAGCGTCAGCAAGCCGGGACCGGCTGATCCATGTGCTGGATGCTGGACGGGAATATAGCCTACAGCAGACGCTGGATGAGCACTCATCCTCCATCACTGCCGTCAAGTTTGCAGGTGGGGGCAGAGCGACTGGGACGCATCTTGCGACCAACCACCACTACTCTTCACCCACACTTCCACCTGCTTCCCACCTCCATGAAAAGGGTCTGCCAGCCATGGGGCAGTGCTAGACAGCAGCTGGGAGGCCTGTAGCTGGATGGGAAAACAGGTGGAGTGTAGACTCTCAGTCCAGGGTATCTGAGCAAACCAGGTTGGGCTGAGAACGAGGAGAAAGGAAAGTCTGGGTTTAGAGGGAAGTATTCTGATTTCATTGGTTGTCCTAGCCATGTAGCTGGATGGGAGGAAATAATGGAGGGAAGGCAGAGGACAGGCTGCCCCCGTGTGGTGAGAACGGTGGGAACAGCTAGGTGCCCCTCCTCCGTAGCCAGCGATGGGCAAGTCCGCATGATCAGCTGTGGTGCAGACAAGAGCATCTACTTCCGCACTGCACAGAAGGTGAGGGTACTGGGCCTTCCTGAAGGGACGGGAATGGGCATGGGCTCTCTGCCATTCCCCTGCCTGAGGTTACAGGAGTTCAAGGGAGGCGAAAGTAGGGCTCTCTGGGCCTGGTGAGGTGTTTAGGTGTGGGTCTGCCCATGTACTCCACCCCTGCAGTCTGGAGATGGAGTACAGTTTACACGGACACACCACGTAGTACGGAAGACGACTCTCTATGACATGGATGTGGAGCCCAGCTGGAAGTACACAGCAATCGGCTGCCAGGACCGAAATATTCGGTGGGCATACACTTCTCAGACTGTCTGATCACTTTCTCTCATCACCCTAGGGGGTCACCTCCATGCAGCCAAGCTTCCACATCTATCTCTTTGTCCAGGACATTGTACCCCCTTAAGCCTACAGAATGAGCACTTCACCTCACCCAAGAGGTGGTAGCCACTTTGGTGTTGGTGGGGGGTAGCTCTCAGAGAAAACTGGCCTGGAATGCTTGCTCTTCACCTCCTCCTCATGCGAATGAGAGCGTGTTTCTTTATAGGATATTTAACATCAGCAGTGGGAAGCAGAAGAAGCTGTTTAAAGGGTCACAGGGTGAGGATGGCACACTCATTAAGGTAAGGGCCCAGTAGGGCACTGGGCCGGGGACTAGGGGTCAGAGTGGTACTAGGTAGAGAGAGACTGGCACTTCCCACATTCCTTCAGCGGTGTGTCCCACTCCTCAGGTGCAAACAGACCCCTCAGGGATCTACATTGCTACCAGCTGTTCTGATAAGAACCTCTCCATTTTTGACTTCTCCACAGGCGAGTGTGTGGCCACAATGTTTGGCCATTCAGGTCAGTATAGCCTAGCACTTGATTCCTGGAACTACTCTTTCTTCCTTAGTTTCTTGGGACCCAGCAGAACTATCTGCCCCTACCCTCCAACTAACCCCCATCTCCACTGCTGGGGCAAACAGGACCTTGGGAATTCAGGGTGGCTCATGGACCATATTCTTTGTTCTTCACAGAGATTGTCACCGGCATGAAATTTAGTAATGACTGCAAGCATCTCATCTCTGTGTCAGGGGACAGGTGAGCAAAAGCCAGCTTCTGTGCCACAGCACTCTGTCCTTCTCCCTCCCCTTTTTCTCAGCAATGTCTCTGGAAAGTGAAGCTGAACAGGGATATCACTTGGCTGGGCCTGACCTGGCAGTGGAGGCTGGCTCTGGTCTCCTTGGTAGCCCATGGAGAAGGGAAACTATGGTGTTGCCCCTCCAGAGTTCCACCCCGCCCCTTTCTCACCCAATGTGTGGCTCTACCCCAGCTGCATATTTGTGTGGCGCCTGAGCTCTGAGATGACCATCAGCATGAGGCAGCGTCTGGCTGAGCTGCGCCAGCGCCAGCGAGGAGGCAAGCAGCAAGGACCATCCTCTCCCCAAAGGGCCTCTGGACCCAAGAGGTGAGAACAGGGTATGAGCAAGTGATGGGGGGTGTCTACGTGGCTTGCTGTGACCTTACTGCTCCTCCTCCATGCTGTAGACCTGCCATGCAGTGACTCTGTATCTCTCAAGACCTTGCTTCTTACACAAAAACTCATGATGTCAGCCTCTTCCTCCACTGAGTTTCCCCCTTCCCATGACCTTCCTTATCTTGGACTCAGGCACCAGGCCCCATCGATGCTCTCTCCTGTACCAGCTCTCTCATCAGACAGTGACAAAGAGGGAGAAGACGAGGGTACTGAAGAAGAAGAACTTCCAGCTCTACCCATCCTTGCCAAGAGTACCAAGAAAGAGCCAGGTCTGTGGCATTTGACTGTGGGGCCAGATGGCCCCCAGCTGGTATAAAGGTTAGATGTGTCCTTTCAGGGACTATGGGGTAAGAACACTGTGACCTGAGAAAGCTGGGGTATCATTGTGACCACAGGGTGTGAGCTGATGTGGGGTCAGGGCTCTGGAGGTGGGTGGGCAGGAGACACTCCCTTTGACGGCCTGTTTCTATCTAGGCTCAGTTCCCAGTGCAGCCCTCTCCCGAAGCCTATCCCACTGGGAGATGAGTCGGGTGAGTCATTGTTAAATGTCCTTCCAAGGCTACTGAAGGTGAAGGGAGGTGAGAGTAGGGCTCCTCAGGCCTGCCGAGGCTCTGGGGCTTGGGGTCTGCCCACATGCTCCAGGCTTGTGTCCAAAGAAGGCCTGTGTCCAGAGAAGGGGAGTTCAATCAGTTAGTCTGGTTCCAGGTTAGTGGTGAAGAAAGCCCAGGCATTACCTTGCTGTGGACCACATGAGGTAGGCGAACCGCAAGGGTTTATCCGCACTAGGGGATGTGCCCCACTTGTTCAACTGCCTGGTAGTGCCGGGGAGTAAATGTCGTCAAAGACCAGTTTGTTGTGTGGAGCAGGAAAAGGGTGTTTGAGCCAAATGGTTAGAATTAAAGTGCAGGAAAATCAACAGTCCAAAGAATAAAAATCTTTGGAACTGTCTTAGAAACAGTAGTTCTGAAGTCACCAATTGGGAGTAATCTCAGAAATTCCAGAACAGTTAGTTTGAGAAAAAAGGCCATAAGAGGACCACTCACTGAGTGACTACTTCAGGCTGGCCAACAGGGGGATGAAGGCTTTCAGAGAAAACCCCCAGGCAGCCCAGCCTTCACTTCTCCCCAGGGGGACTTCAGGTACCGCCCCTTCTGTTGTCAGCAACACTTTGACAGAGTGATGGTGCATTCTGACCTGGCTAGGGTCTCAAGCCTGGGCTGTAGATTTGTCTTTGGTGCTACGAAGGGACTTTGGGGGCCTGTTGGGGCTGTCCACAGAGCAGGGGACTTTTCGGGACTCCTAGCTCTGAGGTGTCCATGGCACCAGGAGAAGGCTGAGACTAGATGTTCCCTATTGGAGAGGAAAGTACAGCTAAAGGCGTGAACTCTGGTGCCAGATTAACCTGCAGGCCACTTCCTGCCTGTGGGACTTGGACCAGTTACTCAAGCTCTCTGTGCTCATTACCCCATCTGTAAAATAGTGATAATAACTTCAGAAGGTTGCTGTGAAGATAAAGTGAGCTAATACATGTACAGTGCCTGGCACATAATGAGGGGTTTATGAGTGTTTGTTGATATTATTGTGTGGTGGCTGTCATTAATCCTCCCCGCCCCCATCCCCCACCAATCACAGGAGACAGTGGAGTTCCTGGACCCTGCTCCTGTAGCCAACCCAGGACCCAGAAGAAGAGGGCGCTGGGCTCAGCCAGGCGTGGAGCTGAGTGTTCGCTCCATGCTGGACCTGCGGCAGCTGGAGGCACTGGCCCCAAGCCCGCGGGGCCCCAGCCAGGACTTGCTGGCCATGACCTCCTCGGGTCCTGGGAAGCATGGTCAGCAGGTCCCTGAGACTTCCCATCCTAGCCAGGTGAGCAGCTTTCTCTTGGCTCTCAAGAGAGCTCTGAGGAGCTGTAGCCCTGCCTTTGCTACCAGCTGGGCTTGAGCACTGTTCCAGCTCTGCTTGCTCTGCCCCTGTGGTACATGGGTAACCTGAACTGCAAAGCTGGGGTGAGGCTGGCTAGGGCTGTATGATGTGGTAATCGGATGCGGTCGAGGGGGGGTTAGGGAGGAGAAGCAAAGGTAGCCTTTTGCCCTGGACTGGATTCTGTGGAGGACTCTTGGTGTTAAGTGGTAGCTGGAGGCAGGCTAGAGTGCTAATGTAGTTTTTCTAGAAGCTCACATCATCACTCGGAGCCCTGCTTGGCTCTTGGTATCTGTTCTCAGAGCTGGAGCGTTCAGCTTACCACAGAATTGGTGCAGACCCAGGCTTTGCCCACCTCCATCTTGTCTCACGTCCCTTTGTGAGTTCCCCTTTGTGTGCCCCTTTGTGTGATGCCCCTTTGTGTGTTCCCAGAATGAAAAGCCCCCTCGGCCTCAGGCTTCCCAACCCTGTTGCTACCCCCACATTATCCGGTTATTGTCACAAGAAGAAGGGGTCTTTGCCCAAGATCTGGAGCCTGCACCCATTGAAGATGGTATTGTCTACCCAGAGCCAAGTGACAGCCCCACTGTGGATACCAGGCAAGAGTCCTGTCCTGGCCAGACTCATGGGGCCAGTCAGCCCCAGTCTTCCCTTCCCTCTGATGGTTTTTAGTTGGGGGAGGGTTGTCCTCCAGGATACTCAGGGCTTCCCGCCACCTCACCACTGCCTCATCCTGGTCCTGCTCACAGGCAGGAGTCCAGTGGGCTACTGCTCACCTCTGCTCACTGTCTTTCCCCTGTTGGAATCCTGACAGCGAGTTCCAGGTGCAAGCTCCAGCCCGAGGAAACCTGGGAAGAGTGTACCCAGGCTGCAGGGGCTCTGAAAAGCATAGTCCTGACAGTGCCTGCTCTGTGGATTATAGCAGCAGCTGTCTTTCCAGCCCCGAGCACCCCAATGAAGGTGAGGCTGCAGCCCTGAGGCAGGGCTCAGTGGGCTGAGGTGGGACTGGAGGCACTAGTGACAGATGGGTGCAGCCTGATGCCTCTCTCTCCTCCCCCACTTCCAGACTCCGAGAGCACAGAACCCCTGAGTGTAGATGGCATCTCCTCAGACCTTGAAGAGCCAGCTGAGGGTGATGAGGAAGAGGAGGAAGAGGAGGGAGGCACTGGCTCCTATGGGCTTCAGGAAGGCAGCCCCCATACCCCAGACCAGGAGCAGTTTCTAAAACAGCATTTTGAGACTCTGGCCAATGGAGCTGCTCCAGGTGTGATGAGAGGGCCAGCATTTGGTCAGCATAATCTACCCTCGTCCTCTCTTTGCCTGCCCAAGAAGGGAGGGTTCAACAGTAGGCAATGCCTTGGGGTCTCCTTGAGAAGGCAATATCTGGGGCAAGGGCTTGGTTTCTGCCTCAGTTCATGATTTCTGTGACTGGCAGGGGGCCCAGTCCGGGTACCAGAGAGGTCAGAGTCTCGGAGCATCTCTTCACGATTCCTGTTGCAAGTGCAGACCCCTCCACTCAGGTACAAAGACCTCTCCCCATAGCAGCTCTAACTTTCCTAACCAGTCAGTGCTCTCTGGGGCAGCACGCAATCGTCCTCTCTCTAGAGCTCTGTCTCTCCATGCCCAAGGGTTGTTGGGATGACTGGCTTTACCCCAACCCTGTCTGGCTTTGTGCCTGTCCTTCCCTCCTAGTGCCTCCCTGGTACTAGGAGAGCTCCTCAGTAGGGAGGAATATTGAGCTTTTCCTGGGTCTTCTTCCACATTTCCTCCCTGTAGGGAACCATCCCCATCTTCCTCAAGCCTGGCACTGATGTTGAGGACAGCCCAGGTGCCACAGGCATCTGGTGAGCAGCTGAAAGGCAATAGTGCCAATCCCCCAGGAGCACCCCCAGAGGCAGAGTCTGCCCATGGCAACCCCAGCCCACAGCAGGCTGCCCCTGTGCTGTTGCCACGACGCCGTTTCAACCCTGACAGCAGCTGGGCTCCCAAGATAGTGGCTTCAACCAGCCCCTTAGGTGGACTCCAGAAAGCCCAGTCTGTGCACAGTCTGGTTTCACAGGGTGAGGCACCTGATGGGCTCAGTTCCAGGGTGAGGGGAGTGTGGAACACTTGTGCATGGGAGAAGGGAGGGCCTGGTGTGGCCCTGATGTGTCACGTGCTTGCCACTGGGTGTCCCTTAGTGAGCATGTGCAGGGGACCAGTAGGTCCTGGGGATTGGGCTTTAGCACCTGGGATGCCTTCCTCACCACCTGTGTTTCCTTTGTCTCCTCTGCAGACAGAGATGAGGCCTGTCTTCAGGCCCCTTCACCAGGCCCATTGCTCTCACGGGAGAGCGAGGCTCAGGATGGCCTGGGCTCCCTGCCCACAGCTGATGGCTGTTTGTCTCGGCCCCACTCCTGCCAGAACCCTACCACCAGTTCCATGGCCAAGATACCCCGCAGCATCTCTGTTGGGGAGAACCTGGGCCTGGCAGCTGAACCTCAAGCTCCTGCCCCTATCCGAGTCTCCCCACTCAGCAAGTTGGCCCTGCCCAGTAGGGCTCACTTGGTCCTGGACATCCCCAAACCATTGCCTGACCGTCCCACCCTGGCTACGTTCTCACCTGTAACCAAGGGCCAGGCCCCTGGTGGTGCAGAACAGCCTGGCTTTGCAGTGGGCCTAGGAAAGGCTCACAGTACATCCGAGAGATGGGCCTGCTTGGGGGAGGGTACCACTCCCAAGCTTAGGAGAGAGTGCCAGGCTCATCCTGGGCCCAGCAGCCCCTGTGCCCAGCAACCTCCAGTCAGCAGTCTCCTCCGAGGCCCCGAGAACTTGCAGCCCCCATCCCCTGAGAAGACTCCCAATCCCATGGAATGCACCAGGCCAGGGGCAGCCCTGAGCCAGGACTCAGGTGTGCACAGCTCCCCAGCTCTCATCTCCAGCCCCATCCTTTCTCTCCTGTCTCTGTTGGCCATTCTCTGGCTCCATCCCATTTCTGTGCCTCCGGCTTCTGGCGTTTTTCGTCCTGTCTGCTCCTGTCTCGGTCCATAAGTCACACCCCTAATGGTGAGACACACCTGCCAACCTTCATGATTTCCTTGTGACCCACTTACCCATCGGTGCCTTCTGGACCCTGGGGCTGGCCCTCTCCTTTGGACCTTGTCTGTGGTGTTGGGGAGAGTGTTGGAAGGGAAGTGGATGAGTGAGGGGAGCCTTGCCAAGGCTAGGCCTCTCCTACTCTGAGTGCGCCTGGGTGGGGAGGCCTGAAATGGCAGCTTGCTGGGCCTCACTGAGCTGTTTCTGTCTCTTTCTCTCAGAACCAGAAGTGAGCCTGGAGCAGTGTGAACAACTTGTGGCAGAGCTCCGCACCAGTGTGCACCAGGCTGTGCGACTCTACCACCTGGTGAGTGCTGGGTACCCACAGGCAGGAAGAGAGTATGTCAGTAGTGCTAGTGTTTCAGACAGCTGAGTGTCCAGGGCAGTAATGATACGGCTTTTCCACCAATGGGGTAGAGCATCAAGAACATCCTGGCCAGCACAGGTGAGGGAGTTAAAGGCCAGGCCACCTGTCAGTCATTTCTGGTTAAGAGCTACAGCCTTCCCTCAGGCAGCAGGTAGGACATAGGCCACATGTCCGAGTTTGCCCTGGACAATCCTGGTTTATGCCTGTTGTCTTGGTGTAATTATTAATGGTATCCCTTTTCCTAACTAAAAATTATTTGGCCACCCTAGATGTAAGGGACAGTCTAACAGGGCCCAAGCTTTGAAAGAGAGTGAAGTCTGTGTGAATTGTTATATAAGGTGTAGAGGTTTCCATAATCTGTTGGTATCCTCCTTTGGGGCCACCCCGTGGGAGTCTGCCTATATTCCATATCCTCTGGCCATACTTGCTGATCTTGGAGGGTGAAACTCCCAGCCAGTCCCTTCTAGGGCAGGCTAGGCCCAGTGGGTCGCCCTTCCTTCTTCTATATCTGTTGACAGCCTCCTCCTCTGTTCTTCTAACTCACTTCTGGGGATCCTTTTGCAGGTGGCCAGCTGCAAGATGCCCTCAGCAGAGCAAAGTCATATTGCTCAGCTCCTCAGAGACACCTTCTCTTCAGTGCGGCAGGAGCTAGAGGCCCTAGCTGGGGCCACGCTGTCCAGCCCAGGTGGAAGCCCTGCGGCTGTGGGAGTTGAGCAAACGCAAGCCCTGCTCGAGCAGTACTCAGAGCTGTTGCTTCAAGCTGTGGAGCGGCGCATGGAACGCAGACTCTGAGTTCCAGAAGCCTGTCCCAAGTGAAAGCCCCACTATTCCAAACTGTAGCCCCTCCTCCGCTCACCAAAACCTGCGGAAATGCTTGGAGTGGAAAGCAGGGATCAGTTCTTCGAGGTGAAACGGCTTTCCCAGCTGTTCCTTGTGGGGCTCCTGTATTTATTAATTTATTTCCCTGACTGTTGCCTCACTTCCTTGGAACTCCTGCCTCCACAGTCCCTCCAGTGGCAGGGATAGGTCTCGGATCTTTGTCATCTTGGTGCTGTGAGGGCTAGTAGGGCAGCCTGCCCCATCTGGGGGACTCTGGGAAGGGCTGGCCCTCTCTTCTTAGAAGCCATTTGAAATTACTGCAGGGATCAGCTCCCTGGGGTGGAGCATACACAGGGTACTCTGTGGGGTAGAGGTGAGAAGTGATGTGGTATTCAGTGCCCTCTAGCCAACTGCAGGCCTTCACCTCTACCTCCACTTCCCCTCCCCCATCAGCTGCACTTGCCCAGCTGCCTGAGCAGGGGTTGTCTTCCTCGACTCCTGGCAGTTCAGAAAGGCAGAGCCATCTGGCCCTCCAGGGTGTCCCTAGCCCTTAGGAGACTTGAGTTGGTATTAGGACCTGAGCCCCCACATTCCACTTCTATTCTCCCTCCAAGAGGGCCCTAGCATTGTTTCTATCCCTGTGACCCCTTTCTCTCCTGGCCGGATCTTGAGAAGCCAGCTGTGGGATGTTGCTGCGGGACAGTAAAGCCCTGTGCTAGGCAGGCATAAAGCTCTGGTGCCCTTCCCTCAGCCCCTTGTCCTCCAACCTGGGTCTCAGCAGGCTGCTGGAGTCCAGAGGCCACCTTCTCCCTGCATCCTGAGTGATGCTCAGTCAGAAGCCTGTGTTGGAAATTCCCTCATGGTTTACAGGGTGCTGGCCCACCTTCTGAGGACCCTGGCCACAATTGAAATAATTTACTCTCATTCACACACACACACACACACACACACACACACACACACACACACACAGTTGAGTGTTCATTGCTAGAGTATTTGTTGGATGGCTGATGTGTGCCTGGTTTCCTCTCACATCCTGCTCCAGCTTCACCACTTCACCACCCTGGCTTATGTGGAACACATATGAAGGAGCATGAACAGGGGATGGAACATACTCAACCCCAAATCTAGGTTCTTGGTATCCACAGCCTAGCTGACATGATGTGGCCCAAAGGACACCTGGTTGGAGTGTAAGGAGCCTTCTCAAAGGCAGTGCTGGGCACCCAAGGGTGCACTGGAAGCTGGAGGTCAAGAGGAGGGAGGTATGGGACAAGAGAGACTGGAAAGGTGGTAGGTGGGACAGGTAAGTGGCAGAGGTGAGGGGATAGATTAGAATTAGAAGAGGCAGTAGTTAGGGGTGAGAGGAAGGAGATAGGTCATAGTAGGCAGGTAGAGTAGGACCAAGTATTGAGGCAGTAGTTGAGGTGAAGAACGTGTCTGGCATACTGCTTCCCTGTGCTCCAGGAAAGTCAGGGCAGCTTCACCACAGCTTCAGGCCACGAAAACCCCTTCGCCTATGCTGTGCTCTGTAGGCAGAGACAGAGAAATGGGTCCCAAAGGGTGCCCAGCTCCAGTGCATCAACCTGAGTGCTCCAGCTGCTCAAAATCTGGCTTTCCCCATTCCTCTACTACCAACGCTTGCATGACCCACGAACTATCGCAGCTGGCTGCGGACCCTGGCAGAGCCACAGCTACCTGCCTGAGGGTTGGAAGTCACTCCCACTGCACTCCCAACCCCGCACACCAGCCGCAGCCCACCACAGATGGTGGTGGGCTGCCTGCCTCTGCCCTTTGGGCCAGATTCTTCAAGAGGAGGGAGCTACCCTCTAGCTAAGGTTTGTGAGAAGGTGGCCGCCGCCCTTTCTCTGCCCTCTGTTGTGTGTGTGTGTAGGTGTAGGGGGAGTTCTCGTGGCCTGGCCGGCGTCCTTCCCCTCCTGCATGTCTGAGGCCACCGGCAACCGCCGCCCCCGTCCAGATTTGCCTCCGCCCCAGTTTTCAAAGCCCCTTATTTATAACTTTTATACTTCGCCCCGGCCGTGGCGCTTCCCTCCTTCTCCCCGGCTGCACGGGGCGGGGGCTGTTTTTAACGTGTCCGTTTGTACTGATGTATGAACTTGTCAATAAACATAATCATTTGCTAACTCTAGTATGCCAGCGAGTGGGGCAGATGAGAGAAAGCAGGCGCTGCTTGCTCCACCGCCTCCGTAGCGGAACCTGGCGCGCGCCTGTGGGCGGCCAGAGGCCTCGGGGAGGCGGGGCCGGGTCCTGGGAGCGTGGCCCAGGGCGGGGAATGGGGAGCCTGGGGGCGGGGCCGGGGGCTGCGCGCGGGCCTCCGGGAGGCCGAGCCAGGGCTCGGGGGTGTGGCCTGAGGCCGGTCGGGAGCCGCGCGTGGGCCTCGGGGAGGGGCGGGCTCCAGGATTGGGGCGGGCTCTCGGGCCTTCGGCGGCCGGAACATGGCGGAGGCGGCTTTGGACGCCGTGCGGCGGGAGTTACGAGCATTCCCGGCCGCTGCGAGGGGTGAGTGGCTTCGCTCAGAGTCTGCAGCCGTCTCTGGATGTAGGCGAGGCCCGCGGACGCCGCTGACTGCAGGGGCTCGGGACCTCGTGCGCATGACTGGCTCAGGTCGTTCTGCTGTGCAGCCGCTCACCAGCCCAGTGGCGGTGCCCTCGGCCCCCCTCCCCCGCCTCTTGGCGCGCAGCCTCTCGGCTTCCTGGGGTGACTGTTCGCATTATTTCCGCGTCCTGGCGGTCGTGGTGATGTCTTGTGTCTCCCACAGTCGGGGTCCGCTGTTGCCCTTCAGGTATTGAAGTCTTTTTTTTTTTTTTTTTTTTTTGAGTTGGAGTCTCACTCTGTCTCCCAGGCGAGTGAGCTGCTCGAGCTGCTGGTCTCAGGTGAACCTTCCGCCTCAGCCTCCCAAGTAGCTGGAACTACAGGCGCGCGCTACCACCCCGGCTAATTTTTTGATTTATTGTAGAGATGAGGTCTCGCCTGCCCAGGCGGGTCTCAAACCTGTGGGCTCAGGCAATCTCCTCACCTAAACCTCCTTTCTTTTTTCTTTCCTTCTATTTTTCTAATGAGTCATGCCACTGAACAGCAACACAGGCACATGAGTATGTAATATATAATGGGTATGTAATGTAAATAGAGCAAGCTTCTCTGCCAGCCCCAATTTGCATCCTTCCAGAAAGATTCCGTTTATATCCATGCACACATTTGAGTACTCCCTTTTTTATACAAGTAGTAGCCTGCTAAGCACACCTGTATGATGCATCTTGGAGATCATTCCACATCCCTCCACCTCAGTCTTTTTCACACCCTGTGTACTAGTGCTGTGATTTACTTAAACAATCATTTAGGTCATTTCCAATCTATTGTTTTCAAAAATGCTGCGGTGGATACTTTGAGCATGAATTTAACAAACATTTATTCACTACATGTTCCAGGCTCTCTTCAGTGTGTTTGGGATACAGCACTGAACAAAACAAATCTCTGTCCTCCTAGGGCTTACATTTCAAGGAGGAGGTGGACAATTAATCATAGGCACACTGAATGAGTAAATTGTATGGTAGAAGTAAGTGAGAAGATAAGTAGGACTGGCAAAACCCTAGGTGGAAGTGTGCCAGTTGTGTTCAGGGAACAGTGAAGAAGCCAGTGTGCAAGAACAGAGTTGTGCCAGCTGTGCACTGTCGAGTGTTTTGTTGGTTAAATTCTTGGCAGAAGAATTGTTGGTCAAAGGAATTGTTTGGATCCTGATGCTGGGTGGGGTGTGGTGTAGTTGCTCCATAGTTTCTTTGACTTCGCCAGAAAAGAGAATTTCAGAGGGAGTCCAAAGCATAGTTCAAGATCACTTATTAGAAAGAAGACATGTTCAAGAGAGAACATGGGTACTTTAAGAGAAAGGACATGTGTTTGTCTTTGACCAGAAGCTTTTCTGTTTGTTTGTTTTGAGCTGGAGTCTCACTCTTTGTGGCCCAGGCTGGAGTGCAGTGGCACGCTCACAGCCACCCCTGCTGGGCTTAGGCGATCCTTCCTCCTCAACCTTCCAAGTAACTGGAATTACAGACGCACGCCACCACACCTGGCTAGTGTGATTTATCGTAGAGATGAGGTCTCACCAAGTTGCCCAAGCTGGTCTCGAACCCCTAGGCTCAGGCAGTCTTCTTGCCTCAGCCTCCCAAAGTGCTGGGATTATAGACTGAGCCACTGCACCCAGCCAACAAGAAGCTTTAATTTTATGACAGTGATTAAGCAAACCATGAGCTAAAAGCAGAGAACCGCAGGTATGTGATCACAAATTTTGATTGCCATCTCTCAATCTTTTAAGTTCACAAGGACCTTCTAAATAATGAAAGCTACTGTCTAATTAGATTTGGACTTCTCTTTTTTTTTTTTTTTTTTTTTTGAGTTGGAGTCTCACTCTGTCGCCCAGACTGGAGTGCAGTGGCCGCTCCCGACCACCGCAGCCTCGACCTGCTGGGCTCCGGCGATCCTTCCGCCTCAGCCTTCCAAGTAGCCGGAATTACAGGCATGCGCTACCACGCCTGGCTGATTTTTTGATTTATTGTAGAGATGAGGTCTTGCTGCCCAGGCGGGTCTCGAACCCGCAGGCTCAGGCAATCCACTCACCTCAGCCTCCCAAAGGCGCGGGATTACAGGCTGAGCCACCGAGCCCGGCTTGGACTTTTCTTAAAACCATGTCTGTTTTTGTAGCCATCCATAAAAGGAATTGGTTTTGGGTAATTCCCTATTGTTTTTGTGATTTACTGCACTGGTAGTTCCACATTCCAACCTGCAGGGTGTTCAGGTCTGATATACCTGGTGGGTCCGGTGGAAGTCCTGTGTAGACAAGAAAAATGTCTGAACATTTACCTTGTTCTAGATTAGACCTGCCTAAGAAAAACCTTCCTAACTACTTCAAAATTTTGTTAACTATGCCTGCCTCAGAATCCCTTTTGAAATGTTCTCCCTTTTGAAATTTTGAAACCCCAGGAGAGAAAAGTAGCCGTTCACAAAAGGAATTGGTGAGCAAGTAGAACAAATATGTAATTGCAGAAATCCAAAGGGTAAAAAATGGCAGTTTCCACATCTTTTAGAAATCCCAATGAGCACAACAGAGAGATATACTGAGCCCCCGGTCACTTTCTTCCCAAGGTGACTGCTTTGCTGGGCTGGCATGACTTTGCCACTTTCCTCCCTCCTTGCTCCCATATCTACTTGGCATGTTCCATCTTGCCTCTTGTCAGGACAGCAAGCACACATGCCAGCTATTTCCTTCCCAGTTTCCTTGGCCCACTGGG
Source organism: Cephalopachus bancanus (assembly GCA_027257055.1). Taxonomy (NCBI): domain Eukaryota; kingdom Metazoa; phylum Chordata; class Mammalia; order Primates; family Tarsiidae; genus Cephalopachus; species Cephalopachus bancanus. Next base: position 228,716 of record JAPVLO010000513.1, read on the forward strand.
GTCTTCCTACTCAGTTTTAGTTTCTGATCTAAGGATATTAACTTTACAACTGATTGCAAGGCAAAGATGACCAGTGTGGAGATGTAGCCATGAGAGATGGATCTTGACTTCGGAGGTGAAAAGGAGTGCTGGGCCATTTGCAGCAGAACACAGGAACCACTAACTGGGAGTCAAGGTCTTCCGAGCATGAAAGTGACAGAGCAAGGCCCTGTACCCTTTATAAAAGCCAGCAGAGGACATTCCGGTTTGAGTGAGCAGCAGAAACAAAGTCTAGCACCACCTGAATAGAGGGTGTGTGGCAAGGGGAGGCACGAGACCAGAGGAAATCAGACTGGAAAAGTAGGTTGGGCCTAATGATGCATGTCAAGGCAGACTTCTGCAAGGAGTAGTGGTAAACCATCAAAAGATTGTTATTAGGGGTGTGATGAGATGAGATTGTATTTTCTTTCTTTTTTCTTTTTTGAGTTGGAGTCTCACTCTGTCACCCAGACTGGAGTGCTGTGGCCGCTCCCGGCCACCGCAGCCTCGACCTGCTGGGCTCCGGCGATCCTTCCGCCTCAGCCTTCCAAGTAGCTGGCGCTACCACGCCCGGCTGATTTTTTGATTTATTGTAGAGATGAGGTCTCACCAAGTTGCCCAGGCGGGTCTCAAACCCGCGGGCTCAGGCAATCCTCTCACCTCAGCCTCCCAAAGTGCTGGGATTACAGGCTGAGCCACCGAGCCCAGCTGAGGTTGCATTTTCAAAGGATGACTGGGGCAGGATGATAGATGCTTTGAGAGGGCGTGGAATTGAGCCAGAAAAACCAGGTAGTTCACTGCAACGACCAACCAGGATGCTGGAGACTTCCATTCAACCATTAAGCAGATATTTACTGAGTACCTACTGTGTGCTAGGTACTATTCCAGGTCCTGGGGATACATCAGTGAATATTACAAGCTTTTCCGCTCTCGTGGGGCTTATGTTCTAGCAAGGGAGACAGAACAATAATTTAAATAAGTGAAGTATATAGCATGTTAGATGGTGAGTACTAAGGAGAAAAATAAAATAGGAAAGGGGTATAAGGATTGTAGGGGGCAGGTTGCAGTTTTAAAAAGGGTGGTCAGGGAAGGAAGCCTCATTAGTGTGACATTTGAGTGAGGACCCAAAAATGGTAGTGTAAATGTGGATGCCAGCAGAGGAAAGAAGAGGGGTTGGGTTTGAGAGACATGGAAGGTAGAATCAACAGGATTGGAGACAGCCAGTAGGATGACAGGAGTGAAGGAGAAGGCTGAGCCAAAAAGAGATTTTTTTTTTTTTTTGAGTTGGAGTCTCACTCTGTCACCCAGACTGGAGTGCAGTGGCCGCTCCCGGCCACCACAGCCTCGACCTGCTGGGCTCCGCGATCCTTCCACCTCAGCCTTCCAAGTAGCTGGAATTACAGGTGCGCACTACCACGCCTGGCTGATTTTTTGATTTATTGTAGAGATGAGGTCTTGCTGCCTAGGCGGTCTCGAACCCGCGGGCTCATGAGGTCTTGCTGCCTAGGCGGGTCTCGAACCCGCGGGCTCAGGCAATCCACCCACCTCAGCCTCCCAAAGGCGCGGGATTACAGGCTGAGCCCCGAGTCCGGCTTAAAAAGAGATTTTTATTAGGGTTGGCACAATGCCACTATAGACATCTGGACAGGTGGCATGCTGTATAACCTGCCCAGATGCACATGGTGACCCTAGGTGTCTGGGGGCGGTGATGCCCTTCAGAAGGACCCAAACCACAGTTCAGCCCTTGCTTTTCCTTCATTGGTGTCGTTGGTAGTTTGTCTCCCAGATGGATTGTAAGCTTCCTGAGATGATGAATGGTTCATCCCTGGTACCTCCATATTGGCCAAGGCAAGTGCTGAGCACATTCCAGGTGCTCAGCAACTGTCACTCTTGGGGTGGGGGGCTTTCTAGTCACACGCTACCCAGGCCAGCCCATGGCCTTGGGCCCTCGACCCTACTCATCCTGGAACTCCCAGTGCCACCTCCCTGACTGCCTTTCCTGAGGAGTGCTAGGAGGTTGGTCCCTCCAGGGTGGGAAGGCTGAGGGTCCACTCTGCAGGACCCAGACCTGGCTGCACAGAGGATCTGGATTCTGGACTGAGCAACAGCCTCTGGTCCTGTGGCCTCTTGGGGCCCACCCTGGCATGTTATGTGTGCTTTATGCTTTCTGCCTTAAATTTCCCTCCTCATTCTTCTATTTCTGGTTGTCCAGGACCCCTTGGTCATCAATGGACACTGCCCAGCACACAGTGTGGCCTTCCCAGGGAGGGCATCTCCTATGCAGGCAGTGGGGCAGGGACTGGGTGCTGCTGGCTTCAGCCCCCACCCCACATTGTCCCCTCAGAGCTCAGCGTACCTCTTGCTGTTCCCTGTCTGGACGAGCCCCCCACTCCGCTCCACTTCTGCCGGGACTGGGTCTGCCCCAACAGGCCCTGCATCATCCGCAACGCCCTTCAGCACTGGCCGGCCCTCCAGAAGTGGTCCCTCCCCTACCTCAGGTGAGAGCTGCCCTGGGGTGGGGCATGGGCCGTGGCTACTAGCATCTGGGCACAAGCCACACGTCCATTTCTCTAGAGCTACAGTGGGCGCTGCCGAGGTGAGCGTGGCCGTGACCCCAGATGGTTATGCGGATGCCGTGCGAGGGGACCGCTTCGTGATGCCTGCAGAGTGCCGCCTGCCCCTGAGCCGTGTGCTGGATGTTCTGGAGGGCCAGGCCCAGCACCCGGGAGTCCTTTATGTGCAGAAGCAGTGCTCCAACCTGCCCACTGAGCTGCCCCAGCTGCTTCCTGATCTGGAGCCCCATATACCCTGGGCCTCTGAGGCCCTGGGTGAGCAGAGGCGGGGGCAGGGGAGGAGTGGGGGTGGGAGGTGGGTGCTGGCCCCTGGCTGGGCAGGAACGATGTGGGAAGGAAGGGGTCGGTCAGCCTGTTTGCTCACTCTGTCCCTTTGGTGGCGATGTGGTTCACACCCTCGTCCGCTAGTGTCAAGTGCTGCTCACTAAAGACGTTCCCAGGCCTTGACTTAATAACAGGTGAACTTCCTTCTACCTCAGAGGAGGGAGGCCCCTTCCCCATGCCTTCCCAACCTCTACCTCTTCTCCCTGACTCTTCTTGAGATGCCTGGTATCACTGTATGGCGGCTGGCCCCAGCCTGGCCTTCTTAACTTGCCTTCTGCCCAGCAGGAAAGATGCCTGATGCTGTGAACTTCTGGCTGGGAGAGGCGGCCGCAGTGACATCTTGTAGGTGCCAGGGGACTGCAGAGGTGGGGAAGGAGCAGGAGGGGGCAGAGGGAAGGAAGACGAGGCCGGAAGTGGGAGGCTGGACCTGGATGGAGGTTGGGTGGACTGTTTTTTACGATTTATTTTGGGCTCTGGGACCCAGGCACCACAGAGGGTCTTTTCTGACAGCTCAGGTCAGGGAAGGGACCCGTGGCATTGGGGGTGGGGTGGCGCTGTTTCTTCTAGATCCCTAGACGGCTCTCCAAAGGCCCGCTAGATCGGCGGTGAACTTAGGAGAACCCTGGTGGCTTCAGTTCCCTCTTGGTAGAGGTGAGCCCAGGGCCTGCTGAGCACCAAGTCCCTGGAGGGCAGAGTTCTGGAATGTCTGCCAGAGTCCTTGGCATCTCCTCCAGCCTGCTGACTTCCTGTGCTCTTCTTTTTTTGTCACAGGCAGTCTTGTAGCATGGGGCTCTGAGCATGATGGTTTGCTCTGTCCTGTGTCCCCGTCCCTCACCCCCCGGCCACTGGGCCTGATTTCTGTTGGCAGTGCACAAGGACCACTATGAGAATCTCTACTGTGTGGTCTCAGGAGAGAAGCACTTCTTGCTGCATCCGCCCAGTGACCGGCCCTTCATCCCCTATGGTAGGCATGTGATCGGGGATGTGGCCTGCAGGGGCTGGGGAGGCCGGTGGTCCAAGCTGGCGGGAAGGCAGCGAGAGTCCTGGACAGGCCGGTGCCCAGGCCCGAGGAGTGGCCACAGTGTCTCCACCGCACCGAGGGACGCTTGTGCTGGCTGGGGCTGGGGAGGGTCTGGTAAGCTCCAGGCTGTTTGCGGTTCCCCACACCCTTCTCCCTCGGCTCCAGAGCTGTACACGCCAGCGACCTACCAGCTAACTGAGGAGGGCACCTTTAAGATGGTGGATGAAGAGGCCATGGAGAAGGTGCCTGTCCTGTTCTTGGGCTCTGAGGAGGGGGAAGGGCCAGAGCCTGCGCTCTGAGGAACAGGCATAAACAGTCTGAGGAGGTGGCACCTTGCTCTGAGAAGTCCCTAAGTCTGGGGCCTTTCAATGCTAAGCAGAACAGGGCCCGTGGTGTTTACCTTTGGAAAGAACAGAGCCTGAAGGTGGGGGTCTTGGGGCATCCGATGTGTTCTCAGGTGCCTTGGATCCCACTGGACCCCTTGGCTCCAGACTTGGTCCGGTTTCCCAGTTACAGTCAAGCCCGGGCCCTTCGCTGCACAGTGCAGGCTGGTGAGATGCTTTACCTGCCATCCCTGTGGTTCCACCACGTCCAGCAATCCCATGGCTGCATTGCAGGTGAGGGCAGGCCCTGCCAAGGCCCAGCAGGACATCTCAGGGCGAGGTTTGGGAGGTTCTAGGTCAGAAAAAGAACCTTTGGCCAGATGCAGTGGCTCAAGCCTGTAATCCAGCACTTTGGGGGGCAGAAGCGAGAGGATTGCCTAAGCTCAGGGGTTCGAGACCAGCCTGAGCAACATGACGGTGAAACCTTATCTCTACAATAAATTTTAAAAAATTAGCCAGGTGTGGTAGCCCTGCCTGTGGTTCCAGCTACGTGAAGGCTGGGGTGGAAGGATTGGCCTGAGCCCAGCAGGTCGAGGCTGCGGTGGCCGTGAGCGTACCACTGCACTCCAGCCTGGGCGACAGAGTGAGACTCTGACTAAAAAAAAAGAAAAAGAAAAAGAACCTGTGTGCTCAGATCCCTGTTCTCTCACAGTGAACTTCTGGTATGACATGGAGTATGACCTCAAGTACAGTTACTTCCAGCTGCTTGACTCTCTCACTAAGGCTTCAGGCCTCGACTGACAGAGCCCTGGCAAACACTGCCCAGCACGACTTAGGGGAAATATTGGGCCCCTTCCTGGCCGAGACAATTCTAAAGACAACCTGGAGTTGGCGTGCTGGCTCCTGGCCCAGGGTCCAGGGTGTTGGAATCAACTTTGGAGGATCTTGGGATGTGGTCAGGAGGACTCAAAGTGCCAGGCAGGTCTGGGTGAGGGCTTCCGGGAAGTTGCCACACAGGTGAGGAGGAGGAGCAGGTGTCAGGCGCAGCAGTGCTGTGACTTTGGATGAGTCACTACTCTTGGGGCATAGATGTCCTTCCTGTCTGTAAAAGAAAGATAATAATGACCCTGCCTTACAGGCTGCTGTGGGGTTGGGGATGATATCTGTAAGGGCCAGCATGGGACCCGCACAGAGGAAGTGTTCAATAAAGGGTAGCTGTGAGTCGTGTTCTGCTACTCTCTCTTGCGGTTGCCTTCTGTGGCCTGGTGAGGGCCTGAGGGTCCAGGTAAAGATGTGAAAGTGACCTTCACTGGAGGTGAGGGCCAGATCTGGGCCTGGGTGTGAGGAGCTGTCCGCTGTCCAAATCCCTCTGTCTGACAGCCACTGTGGCCCTCCATGGGCAAGCAAGACCTCAATCTTGTTGTAACTCTGGCCTGGTTTCCTGTTCTCCCCCAGTTCCGGGAAGCTGGTGGAGTCTGGTGCCCTGGAAGTTAGCCCCTATTTCTCCCACAATAACCCTCCTAGGCCTGTCTCTCTGAGGAGAGCTTGGTCTCCATATTCTGACCCCACCCCCCACAAGCCAGGCCCAGGAGACAGAAGAGCCCCCCACCTGAGTGCCAGCAGAAGGCCTTATCCTCGTGTGCTGGAGGCAGCCTAGCACCCAGCTTTGAAGGGTTGTTTTATGTGACAGCCACTCCCTGCCTGAGCGATGGGGCCTGGGTGCTTGCTGCTGCAGCCAAGACCAGGCATTCCTGTCATGCTGGCACCAGAGGTTGCGAAAGGCCCTGCCACGGGGCACTCGGCGTGTCTCTGCTGCTGCTCTGGGGCCACCTCTGGCTTTCCTTCTGCTCAGGCCCTGGCAACAGCTCTCCTGGGAGAGCCTTCCTCTAAAACAGGGCTGGGAGCACAGGGCTGGTGGGACAGGCCAGGTGCCCATGGCTGGAGAGAGCAGGTCCCGGGAGCCGGGCAGGATGCTGAGTCCCCGACACAAGGGTGTCAGTGGCTGCAGTACAGGTTTAAGGTGCCTCATTTCCTGGACAGGTGGCTGGTCCAGGAGTGGGTGTGGGCCTGGGTGGAGCAGAGGAGGCGTGTGGGAGGGACCAGAGAGCAGCTGAGGCTGGCTGGGAGATTTCTGGCTAAAAAGCTGACAGTCCTTGGTCCTACAGCCACTGCCCCATCGTTCCTGCTCCTGCGGACTCAGCCTCATGGCTCTGGTAAGGCTCTGCAGGGCACTGGGCCCCCACTCTGATCCCTGGTCCTCACCCAGGGCCTGGTTGATGCTGTTTGTTAGAGGAGCCGTGGTCTTCTGCAGGTGTGGGGGGGGGTGTTATCTGGCATGAGCAGACGCGGGGGGAGAGGAGGGTCCTGGGATGAGGAATCTGTCCTGAGTCCTTTCTGCCCTAGGGTAAACTCCAGGCAGAGCTCCTGGTATGGTGGATTTGGGCCCTGGGAACTCAGGCTCCCAGCTGCTTCCTGAGGCCCCAGAAGGAAGTGGCTGCTCCAGCAAGCCTTCTGACTCAGTTGCTGGGGTGTGGGGGCCCCAGGGCTGACAGGTGATATGCTTCCCCAGCTCTGTCCCAAACCAGGTTGCTCCCTAGACTTGATCCGTCAGGGTCCTTCCGAGGGCAGGCTGAAGGCCAAAAGGAAGGACAAGTTGACATAGGCTTCCCTGGCCTTGGCACACATGGCAGAACCAAGGTTCTGCGTTCCCAGAACCAAGGAGTGGGTTTGTCAGGAGCTCCTTGGGGCCGTCTTCAGCCTGACCCTGCGGGACCTGGAGGACTGGACAACCTGTGGGCAGTCTGAGCTGGCAGCTGCTGTTCTGCCCAACAGAGAGCCCATTTCCAGGATGGTCTTCTGATCAGGGTAGAGAGTACAGGGAGCAGGTCAGCCGGGGGCCCAAGACCCTGACACGCCACTTCCCCTCCCTCAACAAGGGTGTGGGGTGGAAAGATGGAAGGGTACCATACCTGGGAAGTAGAATGGGGAGTTCAGAGAGAGCAGCACTGGTGGGCGGGGCCTAGAGAAGTGTGCTGGGGATGCATGGGGCATAAATCGAGCTAAACTGCCCGGGTTCCCATCCCAATTCTGGGCCTCAGGCAAGTGGCTACTTCACCTGTGTGCCTCAGTTTACCTGTGGGGTTGGTCATTAAAAGCAGTACCCACGTATAGTCATACTACATGCTCCACTGTGTGTGAGTTCGTGTCTGTGAAGCCCTTGGCCCAGAGCCAGCATGGAGCATTGTGTAAATCTGGCAGGCATCGTGGAGGTGCGGTGTCGCCTGTCGATTCAGGATTCTGATGGGGGGACAGACGGGCCTAGGGCTGAGTGGGCCTGCTCCTTTGGTTCAGGACTGCCGCTCCCTGGCAGCCCCTGCTACCTTTGACCCCATCATCCTGCAGCAAGCCTGCCCCTGTTTCTCCTCTGCAGGCAAAGTTACCTGAGACCTGCCTGCTCACCATTCGTGTTCTCCAGGCCCATGGCCTGCCCTCTAAGGACCTAGGTGAGCGCGTGCCTCCTGGGCCCAGAGAGGAGGAGAGTACTGCCCCTGAGTTCAGAGAGAGCAGCACCAGTGGGCGGGGCCTAGAGAAGTGTGCTGAGAGGAGGTTCCCAGGGGAAGGGGGCAGCTAGGGCTCTGCCTCTCGTCTTCCCACCCAGGCCCATCCCACAGGGCTCCAGGTGATGGCTGGAGAGGGCACTTGGCCATCATGGGGCACTTGTTCCTCCTTCCTGCAGTGACCCCTTCAGACTGCTACGTGACTGTCTGGCTGCCCACGGCCTCCAGCCACAGGCTCCAGACGCGCACGGTCAAGAACAGCAGAAACCCCGTCTGGAATCAGAGCTTTCACTTCCGAATCCACAGCCAGCTCAAGGTGGGCCAGGGTCAGTCCCGGCCCTACTCACTATCCCCATTCACCCACTGCCACTGATCCTCTTTTGACCCCCCATTCCCTGTCCTGATCACTTTCCCTACTCACCTTTTCTTCCTGCGGCCCTCTCACTCTGTTCCCCTTCCAGAACATCGTGGAACTGCAAGTCTTTGACCAGGACCTGTTGACCAAAGATGACTCTCTGTTGTCAGTGCTCTTTGACGTGGGGTTTCTGCGGGCTGGGGCGTTCCGACGTGAGAGCTTCTCACTGAGCCCTCAGGCAAGGCTCCAGCTGGTGTCTGGGTTGGCATCTACACACATGCATGCGCAGTCACACTTACGTGCACACATACACGGTGGCACTCCCATGCACACACGGTCATGTTCACACAGATGCATACATACAGGAATACTCACTTGCATGCACACACGGTCACGCTCACATACACATCGGGTCACATGCACACGCGTGGCCACAGATACACGTAGTGCACTCATATGCACATGCACACATACAGTCATGCTCACGCACGCGGCCATGCTCACACACAAGCACACACCTCACTCTTTCTAACTTGTTTCTCTCTCTCCCCAGGATGAGGGGCGGCTAGAAGTTGAATTTCGGCTGCAGAGTCTGTGAGTCGGGGCTTCAGGACAGTTCCGGGTGGGAGTGCCTCCTGGAAGGGCAGCGCGGAGCTGGTGCCCTTCCCTGGAGGAGGAGGGATGCCCAGGTCTCCAAGGGGAGTGAGAGCCTGAGCACCTAGACTCCTGCTAAGGTCACGGGGGGCTCTTTTCAGGCCAGACGGTGCTGAGCAGCTCATCAGCAATGGCATCCTGGTGGTGAGTGTACACAGCTCTGGAAGCCGGGCCAGGTCCCTGGGAACTCCTCCTGCCGTGCTCGCTCTTCTCCCTGGGCCTGGGGCTCGGGCCCACTACTGCGTGGAGCTGGATAGAGCTGAGTTTAGGGGACCCTGGGACTTTAATTCATCAAGGGAATACAGTCTCAAGCAAATGCTTGGTGACTTGGGGTCGAAGTAAAGTGCAGATGAGTGGGAACTGGGGTGCTGCGAGGATGAGGGACCCTGAGCAGGGGAGTGGTCAGTGTCTGAGGGGTTCTCTTAATGACTCAGGCCCGGGAACTCTCCTGCTTGCATGTCCGACTGGAGGAGACAGGGGACCAGAAGCGTAAGTCCCTGTCCCCCTGGGACAGCCCCCAGCCCTCAGCCTCTGCCTTTCCCATTTAGGGACTGGGTAAATCCATGCTGGGACTTCCCTGGACCTGAGCTTTCCCTGGTCCTTCTTAGAGGGGCTGTGGCAGGGGCTCCGTCTCCCAGCCTCGCCCCGGGCCAGCTCTCCATTTCAGCAGGGAGAGGGAGGTGCCCTCCAGGTTCCTCAGTAAGACGAGGGGCTCCATGGGTAGGGGCACTGTTCCCAGCCTCTTTGCTTTGTCCTTGTTTCCAGTGTCGGAGTGCAGAGTTCGGCTTGTGGTCCCCGGGTCCTATGAGGGTGCGCAGGAGGCCTCTGTGGGCGCCGGCACTTTCTGCTTTCATTCCCCAGCTGGCTGGGAGCAAGAGCTGGGCATTCATCTACAGGTAGTGAGCCTGGTCCCTTGAGCAGGACCCCTGAGCCTTCCCCTCCTTCCCTCAGCACCGCCTCCAGCTTGACACTGCTCACCCCGAACCCCGCTTCCCCCACCCACTCCCTGGCAGACTAGGCACCCTGGGCAGAGAGTGTGGGGCCTGGTTGGTCCCTCATCCCCCTCCCTTCCGCTCCTCTGTTGCCTCCAGGGGAGTCGATGAGGTCCCCGCTGGGAGGGGAAGGGCGAAAATTCTCAGGTCTCCTTCCTCCATTCCCCCTGCAGGACGCCCCCCAGGAGCAACTGAAGGTGCCACTGAGGGCCCTGCCCTCTGGCCAGGTGGTGAGGCTCGTCTTCCCCACATCCCAGGTACTGGTCACCCGGAGGAGGAAGCCAGTGCACGGCCAGGGGTGCCCAGGCATGAAGGGGTGGCCTGCTTCTGCAGCCACCCCTCTGCAGGTCACACCCTGGACGGGTGCTGGGACCAGGCTCGTGGGGAAGTGTTCTCTGAGCCTCCCTGCCTCTGGCTTCAGGCCTGGTCCCTGCAGAGATGGTTGGGCGCCTAAGGAGCATGGGGTCCTCCCGGGGCTGCACCTGGGGCCAGGGTGAGGGGACTGGAGCTGGGTGGAGGTGGCCAGCCTTTGTGACCTGCACCCTCGTCGTTTTCAGGAGCCCCTGATGAGGGTGGAGCTGAAGAAAGAAGAAAGGTGAGAGGCCTGGGGAAGGGCAAGGCCACGGGAAGGCACAGGGAGAGGAGGAAGCCACATGGCGCCTGGAGGAGTGAGGGGGAGAAACAGGGCAGCTCACAGGACAGCTGCGGCTCCTCTCTGCAGGTGCTTGCTGGCTCCCAGCAGAGCGAGGATGGGGATGCAGGAGGGAGGGAGCCTTAGCATGTGAAGTCGGAGGGGTTATGTTCCCAGCCCAGGGCCAGGCATTCAGAAAGCACTTGATTAACGTTTGTCTGGAAGACAAGTGGGGAGGTGAGGCCAGTACCAAGGTGAGGCACAGAGAGGGCAAGAGGAGAGAGGAGAGGTTCTGCCCTTTTGGCCAGAAGCTGTTTTGGCTGGACCTTAAGTGACCTTCATAGAGTCGTCGCCCAACCTGACCCTCCGTGTCTGGGGAGAGTAGCTTCTCAGCACGCAGAGACAGGATTGATGGCTCTTTGTTGTTTTGGACTCGGTGGGTAAGGGGGATAAGCCGAGACTGGGAGGTGGGATGCATGTGTCACGTCCTACCTGGGGCCTGTCTGCACTTGGGACCCAAAGTGACCTCTTCCGTCCTGGCATCCCCTGTCCCATGGGTCTGTCTTGCTGCCTTCCCTGATGCGTCCGCATGTGGGTCTGGGTTCACCTTCTCACACTCCACAGATGTCAGGCCCCAGCCCCTCACGACACAAGCGTCATGGTGAGAGCTGGGGAGAGGAGAGGGGCCAGTGGGCTTTGCAGGTGAGGTAGATATAGCTTCCCTTTCTGGGAGGATGGGGAGGGTGCTGAGAGTTGCCTCCTGGTCTCTTCCTCCCTCTGTAGGCCGCGGGAGCTGGCCGTGCGGCTGGGCTGTGGGCCCTGTGCCGAGGAGCGGGCCTTCCTGAGCAGGAGGAAGCAGGTGGTGGCTGCAGCCCTGAAGCAGGCCCTGCAGCTGGACGGAGACCTGCAGGAGGATGAGGTCTGGGGGCTGGGTAGGAGTGTCCCAGGCTTGCACAGGCCTAGAGCTCAGTGCGGAATGCTGGAGCTGGCTGTTCCATACTCAGAGCAGCACTTGTAGCTGCTTCCCTCTCACTTGCTGTCAGCAGGGGCTTGATATGAGCAAAGCATTGCAGGCAGAAACTTCCTTGCCAGGCTGGCTTTCCCTTTTGTTTCTTGGCCCTCAGCCAGGCTCAAGTTTTAAGACTGGGCTCAGTCTGACCAATGAGTGAGACAGTGAGGACTGCCTGCTGGCCTGGAGTGTTCCCAGGAATTCAGATTCACTCGGATCATCTCCTGGGTGTGGCTAATTGCAAGAGTTGGCTATTTGGGAGACTTCTGAGGAGGTCCTGAGGCTTCCAGAAAGTGATCATCAGACTCAGGGGCTTGAGGTGAGGAGTTGAGGCCTGGAGTTTGTTTCGGCCATGGTTCCTGGAGCTCTTCCAGCTGCAGAAGCCTGACCCTTGGGAAGCCATTTGTGACTCGATGCTCATCAGGGCTGACTCTGAGCTGTCCTAAGGCCTCCAATCAGACTTTGACAGGCCTTGGCTGTAGGGTGAGCTGAGTGGCCAGTTGGTTTGCTACCTCCTCTTCCTGTGGCTTAGCTCTCCCCATCCCTAGGGCCTCTCTAAGCCTGGCTTCCTCTCTTCCAGATCCCAGTGGTAGCTATTATGGCCACTGGTGGTGGGATCCGGGCAATGACCTCCCTGTATGGGCAGCTGGCCGGCCTGAAGGAGCTGGGCCTCCTGGATTGCGTCTCCTACATCACAGGGGCCTCAGGCTCCACCTGGTGAGCTGGAGGCAGGCTGACTGCTGGAACCTGCAGGGGTGGTTGGGCGGTGGCAGGGGAGCTGGTGGGAAGGCTCTCCTGGGCCCCGCAGGCCTCCAGAATGACTGGGAAATGCATGTGCCAGGGAGAAATGTGCTGGGGGAACCCTGAAGGTCCCTTTCAGACTGTTGTCCTAGGAGAGGAAGCCTGAGGCACGTCCTCGCATGGATGGGGTCATTAACTGACAGGCTTCCCGCCCCATTTTTTGACTTTCCCCAGGGCCTTGGCCAACCTCTACGAGGACCCAGAGTGGTCTCAGAAGGACCTGGCAGGGCCCACCAAGTTGCTGAAGAGTCAGGTGACCAAGAGCAAGCTGGGTGTGCTGGCCCCCAGCCAACTGCAGCGGTACCGGCAAGAGCTGGCCGAGCATGCCCGCCAGGGCTACCCGGCCTGCTTTACCAACCTCTGGGCCCTCATCAACGAGGCGCTGCTGCACGATGAGGTGTGTGGGGTGCAGCCTGGGGGCAGCCAGGGAAAGAACCAGAGCTGGCCATAGTCCGGAGCAGCAGGGGTGGGAAAGGCTCCAGACAGCAGGAAGTCGTGAGTTTAGGGTCCAGTCCTCTTTCCTCAGCCTCATGACCACAAACTCTCAGATCAACGGGAGGCCCTGAGCCGCGGCCAGAACCCTCTGCCCATCTACTGTGCCCTCAACACCAAGGGGCAAAGCCTGACCACCTTTGAATTTGGGGGTGAGTGGCCCCAGAACTGAGCTCTGCTCTCTCGTGGTTGGTGGGGTACACAGGTAACTGGGCCTGTGTGTAGGAGGTGGGTTTTACACCCACCTCCCCTGGGCGAGGTCCCGTGCTTTTCAGGGGACTGTGGGGTTGTCATCCTACTGGGGTTCCTCAGGCCTTTGGGATGGGGGCAAGGACTTTAGGTCCCATGCTAAGAGCAGCAGCAGCAAGACCAGAGCCTCTTGGTCCGTATCGAAGGCAAGCCTGGGTGGGTGTGCGGGCGCCTGAAGGCCCCGGGCCCCGAGGCTGAGGCCGTGGCCTCTTCACAGAGTGGTGCGAGTTCTCCCCCTACGAAGTCGGCTTCCCCAAGTACGGGGCCTTCGTCCCCTCCGAGCTCTTTGGCTCGGAGTTCTTCATGGGACGGCTGATGAAGAGGCTCCCAGAGTCCCGCATCTGCTACCTCGAAGGTGAGGTCATCGGGAAAGCTGGAGAAGTTGGGCAAGCTGGGCAGAGCTGGGAGAGTGGGCCAGGAGACAGGGCGGGTCCTCAGCCTCCCCAGCTCAGTCCTTGGGACGTCTCCTGGGCTAGGATGGGCCGCGGCGAAGAGACGGGTTGTGATGGGGTTGGGGGACTCTTCCCTTCACATCTGCTCTTTCAGGTATCTGGAGCAATCTGTACGCAGCCAACCTCCAGGACAGCTTGTACTGGGCCTCAGAGCCCAGCCAGTTCTGGGACCGCTGGGCCCAGCATCAGATCAGCCTGGGTAGGTGCTCGGGCTCCTTCATAAGGGTGCAAAGGGATGATGGGGTGGGTCTTCACTGTTCTCCTCCAGGGTCACACCGAGGTTGGGATCGAGGTCCAGGGGTCCCCGAGTCCTGAAAGATACCCATTCCCCCCATACTCTCTTGCCTGTGCAGACAAGGAGCAGGTCCCCCTTCTGAAGGTGGAAGAGCCGCCCACAGCTGCCGGCAGGATAGCCGAGTTTTTCACTGACCTCTTGACGAGGCGCCCACTTGCCCAAGCCACACACAATTTCCTGCGTGGCCTCCATTTCCACAAAGACTATTTCCAGCACCCTCACTTCTCCACCTGGAAAGGTTTGTGCTTCTCTCCCAAGTCCTCCCATGGCCACCCGAGCCTTGAGTCCCCGGTCCAGACACCCTCCCTGTCCACTCCCATACCCTCCCCTTGGCACCACAGCCTTGGAGCTCAGTTCCTGGCCTGCTTGGAGCAGGGGCTCCCTTTCTTTCTCCTTGCGTTGGGGACACAGGGCCCCCCTCAGGGCTGCAGGCTGTGGGGAAGCGGCTTCAGCAAGAGAGAGCAGGGGCCAGAGAGCAGAGTCTCTGCCAGGAGGAATCTGGTGGCTGGTGCCCTTCGTATCCATGACAGCTGCTGCTCCTCCCACCCCACCCCTAACCTTTCCAGCCACCAAGCTGGACGGGCTCCCCAACCAGCTGACGCCTGTGGAGGCCCACCTGTGCCTGCTGGATGTCGGCTACCTCATCAACACCAGCTGCCCGCCTCTCCTGCAGCCCACCCGGGATGTGGACCTCATCCTGTCACTGGACTACAACCTCCACGGAGCCTTTCAGGTTGGAGGGGGGCAGGGAGGACCTCTTGCAGGACAGGTGGGACCTGGGATGTTGGGGCAGGCAGGGCAGCAGTGCGTGACCCTGGGCCCACCCCGTGTACCTGGCTCCTGCCCCTGGAGAGATCCGCCTCAGTAGATCTGGTCCAGCTTCCTTGGGAGCTGTGACAGCGACAGCATGTGAATGGAACACTGGATTCTATCAGTTCACCCCCAGGAAACTTATGCTGCTCAGAAAGTGGCAGTGGCGGGAAGGCTGGTGATGTTTCCTAGGTATTCTGTATTTGGGCCCCCTTTGCTGTGCCTGCACCCCTGGAAGGTCTTAGACCTCTGGGAGCCACCTGCTGTGAGTTTCTACGTGGATTCAGTGAGAGGGTTTTGCTTCTCAATTTCAGAACTGGAGGGTCGGTGGCAGCCTGGCTCAGCCCAGCCCCGGAGGAACTGCACTGGAAGGGCTGGCAGGTTTAGAGCATGTTTTTCTTTTTTTTTAGAAAGCAGGATTTACTGAGAGGACAGAAAAGCTCCCACAGTGGGAGGGGACCCGAAAGGGCTACCCTGGAGCGTGATTTTCATGGTCTGCCCTTTGTTGGGTCCGCTAGAGTTTCTGACTTGGCATTCAAGCCCCAACCAAAAAAACAAAAACAAAAACAAATCCTATGTGTCTCAGTGAGTCTCCGCTTTCAGTTAGCCCAGCACTGAGGATGCTAGGGTCCCATGGGATCCTGCCCTCCCTGTCCCTCTTGCCTGTCCTGCAGCAGCTGCAGCTCCTGGGCCAGTTCTGCCAGGAGCAGGGGATCCCGTTCCCACCTGTCTCGCCCAGCCTTGAAGAGCAGCGCCAGCCTCGGGAGTGCCATGCCTTCTCTGACCCTGCCCGGCCCCAAGCCCCCGTGGTGCTGCACTTCCCTCTGGTCAACGACTCCTTCCGCGAATACTCGGCCCCTGGTGAGCCACTGTCCCCCTCCCGGCCCCCTGGGCCCCCTGTTGCCTTGCACCTCTATCCCTTATGCCTCTCTGAAGGTGACCCCACACCCGCCCTCCACCCCCAGTGCACTTCCCCCATGCCCAGGCTGTGCTCTCTCCATAGGGGTGCGGCGGGCCCCCGAGGAGGCAGCGGCCGGGGAGGTGAACCTGTCCTCATCTGATTCCCCTTACCACTATACGAAGGTGACCTACAGCCAGGAGGACGTGGACAAGCTGCTGTGCCTGACGCATTATAATATCTGCAACAACCGGGCACAGCTGCTGGAGGCCCTGCGTCAGGCTGTGCAGCGCAGGCGGCAGCGCAGGCCCCAGTGATGGCCGGTGGGGGAGGCGCACCCAGGCCCTACCCTCCCTTGTCTCTTCTGGGCTCATTCCTGTCTGCCCTGAGTTGCGGATGGGGACCATCATCACCCACTGTTCCAGGGCCTCAGGGGGCTCAGGCGACCCAATCACAGCTCCACCGAGGTGTAGGCCCAGGACTGCCCAGACGCAGCACTGAAGCCACTAGGGACCCTGCCATAGGGTTCAGGCTGAGCACCTGTGCCCTCTGGCAGGCTGGAGGCTGTGAGCGGAGGATTAGGGCCCTCCCTCCTTCAGGGCGAAGCAAGATGCTCATCCCCTTAGAGTCACAGGTGTCTAATGGCGTGAGCTGCAGCTGACTTGGAGCAGGGGGAGGAGTGGGGGCTCACAGATAAGGAGGCTGAAGGTTGGGGCCTTGATCTGGACATACTGGCTGGAGCCCGAGCAGCACTGACCATGCCTGTGTGAGCACTCAGAGCCCTGCTGCCTGCCTCTGCATTCCCTTTCATGCCGTCTTGTACCGTTGCACACGTTATGCATTACAAAGACTCACAGATGCGAAGCACTAGTGAGGTGATCTGTCATTACTGCTGGGAGGGGCATGGCCTTCCAGGCTCGCGGCCATACACGGAAAGGACTGGTTTAAAACACAATGACAAAACGTCTCTCCCAGGCACCTGCAGAACTCACCGGTGTGGGCTCCCTAAGGACAGGGCATCTGCTCAACGCCCATGTCTGCCTGTGCTCAGGGCCACCAGTTCCATGCAGGGAGGCGGCCTGGGGGGTTTCTGCTGCTGTAGGCCCTGCCCACCTGTCCTGTTGTAACACCCGACTCATCAACCAAGCAGGGAAGCAGGGTGAGGCCAAGGATTCCATGAGACAGCTGTTTCCTGTCACATGATGGGGTGGCTAGATGAGTCAGAGACCAGCGACAGGCGCATAACTTCAGGCTGGGACCTTGGTGGGGACCGTCTTCTCGCAAGGAACCGTCTACTCCAGAAGCTGGTCCTGGGCCTGGCCTGGGGCAGAGCCTGGGTCTGAGCAGCCAGAGGACAGTCCCCTTGTGTCTGTAGCTGAGTCTCATTCTGGTGCCCTTGAGGTGTCCTCAGTTGTAGCCCTGAAGTTTGATGTTGCCTTGGGGTTCACCTCAGGGCCCAGACCTACCAGGAAAACAGGAAGGCAGAGTGAATTTAGGGCCTGGCCACCCTGGAATCTTCTCCAAGCACTGGTGCCCCTGCCCTCTGGCCCCTCCTGGAATAGCCCGCCTCCTACGATGAGTGTGGAGAGTACGTCGTGGAGCTCACAGGCAGCCACGGCAGCGACTGCAGGTGTGTGGGGTGAGTGGGAGGGAACTGCCTAAATTCCCACAGCCCGATTCACACCATGTCAGCCCTGGCCCAGCAGCTAAGGCCCTGTCCTGGCAAGTGGCTGGAGACCCAGAGCAGAAGAAATGGCTATCCTGGTAGTCTCAAGCCAGTGTGTCCAGATCAAGGCCCATCCCTTCAGCGATGTATCATCTGAGCCCAGTGGGAGTGGACGATGATGCCAGAGACCACAGCCATGGCTGCCACCCATTGTGGTGGGAGCCTTCCAGACACGTGGCTGTGCGATATCTAGGCTCACCCTGGGCTTAGGCGCCCACACATGAAAGATCTGCTCATCCCTGCCTGTCTCCAGACCCTCGCCCGTTTTCACCTAATCCCAAGTGTCCCCCGTCCAGGAGATCTGAATGCCCACTGGCTTGGAAGTGGGAAAGAGATGCGTGAGGGGTGAGCGTCTAATGGTGCCAGATCTACAAGAAGAGGCCAAGGACCTGGATGAGAGCCATCTGTTCCTACACATCCACCTTTGTGTTTCCCCATCCCTGGTCCATAGCCCCAGGGACATGCTGATTCCTGGTTCCTCTCTGTCCCCTTGGAGTGGGGACTGGGGAACGCAGGAGGAACTGAGGCAGAGAACAGTGGTCCAAGCAAGGGTGGAGAAGGGTCTAGCTGTTCTGCAAACACATGCTCTGTCGTGGGTAGAAAGCAGGAGGAGATGAAGTGAGGAGCGTGTGGGCCCTGGGCGGCCAAATCCAGGCAAACTGCCCCGCCGTGTGCAAAGGGAGACCTGGGCTCAGGGCCACCAGTTCACACAGGACTGGCCAGAGCAGGAAGCCCTGTGCAGCCTTACCTGCAGGGCCTCCCCCAGTGTGGAGGGTGTGTGGTGAGTCCTGGGGAAGGGACAGCCACTGAGTCCACGGGGAAAGGGAGTCTTGTGGCCTGGACTCTGCTGTCAGCTGAGAGTGAACAGGGGCGTTAGGGCTTCCCACATCCTGGCAGAGTAGGTCTGGGTCCCAGGACCTTGGGCTTAGGAGGGCATGTCTGCCAGTCACGGAGGCTCAGGGCACCCCCCGCCCCGCCCAGGTGTCCTACATGAGCAGAGGGTTGGAGCTAGGTTGCCTCTCAGCAGCACCGGGAAGCCGACAGGTCTGGCTTTGAGCTCTGGGTTCAGACTCGGGGCAGTAGAGCAAGAGAGGAACAAGCTGTCAACCCTGGCCCTGACACCAGGCCCTCCATGGCCAGCTGACTGGATAGGCTCCCTGCTCTCTCCTGTGTGGAGGCGCAGTGTAGGCTGAGCCCTCACGGGCAGGGTCCCCCATGCATGCTGCCCACTCAGATTCAGCACAGATGAACTAAGAAAGGCTAAACCTGGAGGAGGTGGGGAATTCGGAAATGGAGAAGCTCAAGGTCCCTCTGGGCTTCTGTGAAGACAATCTTGGGGGTGAGTCCAGGGGAAACAGACATGGATGAGGAATGGAGCTGGGTCCCAGAGAGACTGGAAGGAGCCCAGCGCCCAGGACATTCCCTGAACACATTCCCTCTACATGGAGCTTGGGCAGGCCATGACGAAGAGAGAAAGCCCTAGTGGGGTGTTTCCCTGTGTTCCTCCTGGTGGTAGAACCCGGCTTGGCCACTGTCTGCAGAGCAGCTCGAGAGAGGTGACATTCTGAGTTGCCTGAGGATGAGATGGCTAAAGAACCCCCAGGATCAGATGGAGCAGAGCCTGGAAAGCCCTGGGAGGACAGTCCACCAGGATGCTGGCAGGAAGGGAGTGGGGGAGTCTCAAGAGTGGCAGCCTCCAAAGAGGCAGAACAGGACCAGGACGATGCAGCTGGGGGTCAGGACTGGCCCTACCGCTGCTGTTAGTTAGCTGTGTGATCTTGGGCAAGTTGTTTAACCTCTCTGGCTTTAAATTCTTGAACTAAGAAAAGGCACTAAGTCCCACTTCTCAAGGGTTAGAAACAGTAGATGTAAAACTTCCCAGGATGCATAAAACACATTGGCACCAGGAGCTTAGGGCCCAGGGAATCAGCACCCCACCCCCAGTCCTTCCCCTGCAGCCCACCTGCTGCGCCACCCAGGGCTTGCTGCCAGCTCTCAGCCTGCTCTTCGGATGGTGCTGCAAACAGAATCTCCGCCCCACTGCTCGGCCTGGTGCCCAGACAGCCGTGAGTCAAACGCTTCACCTCCCCCTTGGGGATCCCTGCCTTCAGCCCCTGTTGGCCAGGAAGCTGCTGGGAGGCCATGCCTGTCTAAGTCAATGCCTCTCCCCTCACCTTAAGGAGAAGGTGTGTTTCCTGCCATGCTGGTCCCTCAGCCTCTCACCCTAGGCTCCTGTGAAGTCACGCAGGGCCATGGAAGCCACTTTCTGAGGAGAGATGAGGGGCAGGGTCACTGTGGCCATCTCGGCTTTTCCCCATGGGGCCCTTTCTGTCCTCTGGCCCCTCCTTCTTGTCTCTAGCTTCCCATCCTCGTCCTCCTTGCTGGCTGGTACCTCAGCTGCCATCCTTTCATCTGAGAACGGGTTCAGGGAGCTGCCCCCCAAGTCCCATAGCAGCTGTCCCAGGTGCCCAAGCTGAGCTGTGGAGGGAAGGCGGTGAGGCCGCACAGCCTCATGCAGAGGGGGGCTACAGCTAGCCTTGTCAAAGCCCACGAGAGGCTGGGTATGGTGGCATACGCCTATAGTTCCAGCTACTCAGGAGGCTGAGGCAGAAGGACTGCTTAAGCCCAAGAGTTTGAAGCCAGACTGGGCAACATAGCAAGACCCGTCTCTAAGAAAAAATCATAAAATAAAAATAAACCACCTGACACATGTCTGCGGAGCCTCCCAGGAAATGTACTGGATTGGACCAAAGTACCCATGGGGAAAAGGAAGCCAGGGAGGGGCTCTGAAGAGCAAGAAGAGGAAGAAAAGCAAGAGGGAAGAGGAGCCCCACCCCTCCTGGGTGGGGGCAGAAGCTGTGAAGTGGCCCCTGAGCAGCCAAACTGACCCGAGAGCAGGGGGAGTCTACCCAAGTCCACAGTGCCAGGGGGCCAGGCCCAGATGGCCCCTCCGAGCCCCTTGCGTGGTTCTGTGAGGGAGGGGCTGCCTGAAGACGGACTCCCCTGGCCCTTACCTGCCTTCTCCCAGGCAGGGGCTGCTGAAGCTCCAAAGGCCCCTCCTTGGTGGGGGCATTCTCTGCGCCCTGAAAACACAAGATTGGGCCCAGGAAACATCAGAACCAGTGTCCTCTGGAGGGCGGGATAGGCACCTGCCCCTCCCTGACCTCCTTATTCCTAATGACCCTCAGCTCCTATGCCCAGTGCATCCGGCCATGGCGCCTCAGTGCTGGTTCCAGGGTGTGGCTCTCACCCCCATGGCCCCAGCCCCTCTGGGCTCCCGCTGTCCCACTGCACACTCCGGGGAGATGATGGCGAAGGGTATATGCAGTCCTACGGGGATGTCTGGCTGCCGCAGGTCCCTCATCTCAGCCAGCTGTGCTCTTGGCCCCCAGTGTCCAGCAGGTATCTGCTGAAAGGATGTCTGTGGGCTGCCAAGTCTCCCAGGTTTCAGCCCCTGCACCCGTGGCAGCAGCTGTTGTGCCATCTTGAGGCGAGGAGCCGGGTGGGGTGGACTGGCCATTGCCTCAGGCCACAGGCTCCAGCCAGCCTCTCCTCCAAGTCCCTGCCTCATTGTTCTTCACCTCTTCTGGTTTTGGGCCAGGAGACCCTCCTCCTATCCCACCACCCCACCACAGCAGCTGGCCAGGGCACAAGCCCCGAGGGACGATGGGCTGAGGGCTCGAGGCTGGGATCCCTGACTCGCAGGCCGAGAGGAACTGTTCCCACATACCAGGCCCCGTCTTAGAGGCCCTCACCCCGGCGCCCCTCACCTCTGCCTTCCCCAGCAGGCGGGCCAACTTCTCTTCCTGGGCTGCCAGCAGCTCTTCTAAGTCCTGGTGTCTGCGGAGCAGCAACTCCACGTCCGACACCGAGTGCTGGGGAGAAAGAAGCACACCAGGCTGAGGCCCCTCACGGGGGGTCGAGAGCTTTCCTCCCTTATGCCCCAGCCTGGTGGCCGGTGGGCGAAGAAGCAGCAGGATGTGCCCTGGGCCCCAACTCACCCCGCAGTTGGGCTCCAGCAGGAGGCCTTCCCGGGAGACCAGCCAGGCCTCGGCCTGCTCCAGCCCCTGCCGCAGCTTCTGCAGGCCCCAGCTCTCCACGCAGCGTTGCCGGCGCTGGGCCCAGGCCTCCTCAAGCTCCTGCAGCCGCCCTTCCAGCTCCCGCAGACACTCTGTCACCTAGTGGGGAGGGCTGCTGTGGGTGGGGGCTTGGGTAGAGGCCCCACCCTGGGCAGGGCAGGCTGGAGAGCCGACTAGAGGGGCAGCGGGAAGGCTGCGAGACCCGGACCTTCCCCGCTCAGGCCTCTCCGTCCTCGCCCCCTTCCCATCCTTCAGGTCGCCATGCCTGCTGGGGCTTCTGAGGCCGCAGGCAGTCGGGCTCCATCCCCAGCTCAGCCCCAGGCCCACCCTGGGCTCACACCTCCAGGGACATGAAGTGGCTGTCGTCCACCAGCTGCTGCCCTTCCCGCTGTACGTCTTGGGCTTGCAGGCAGTGCTCCTTGATCTCTTGCCCCAGCTCCTCGTGCTGCCCCAGGAGCTGCTCGGCCCCTGCTGCATCCCCAGCCAGCTCCTCGGAGGATGCCAGCGCCTGCCTCTCCTGAGCCCATGTTCTGCGGGGCAGGGAAAGGAGTGTTAAGGCTGGCAGGGCAGCCTGGGGAGCAGGGGCAGGGAGGCTGAGGAGGGAGAGGGAGAGCCCAGCTTCCCAAAGAGCCAGGATGTCTCCACCCTGCAGGGCAGGACTGAGCTGACAGCCAAGGCAGGACACCTACAGCAGTTCCCGGCAGCGCCCGAGGAACACATGGCCCTGGGCAGCCTGTGCCAGCCGCCGGCCCCGCTCCTGGGCCTTTGCCTCCAGAGTGGCCCAGGCCTCCTGCACCCCAGCCAGCGGCACGGCCAGGCCCTTCTGAGCTGCAGGATGTAACTGGCCCAGTTGGCAGGCCTCCGACTGCACCCGTGCCACCACCTCCTCCATAACTGCCAGTTCCCTCTGCAAGCAGAACACAAGATCAAGCGTCAGTCTCCCCACTAACCTGATGCATGCTCCCCATTCAGGAGCACCCGGGCCTCCTGGAGAAACCACCTCCACTCTGCTCCACAACCTGGGCCAAGTGCCGGGGTGGGGGGGACGGGTCTCTAGGGAGGAGGCTGAGGCTGCAGTCCCTGGGGTGGGAGGTGCCCTCACCTATCACCTGGGGGAGGGTCTGAGCTAGACCTCCTGCCTCTGGAGACCCCATACCCTCCACCTTCAGAGATGGGCTCAGATGAACAGGCCACAGGGCATGGGTCCCCACCTCCATGCGTCGGTGCTGTTGCTGCAGGGTCTGCACAGACAACAGGCTATGGGCTCGGTCATCTCCCTCCAACAGGGTCATCTTCTCTCGCATCCAGCCCTGGAGCTCGACTGCTGCCTGCTCGAGGCTGAGGACCTCGCAGGCTGCAGCCAGGTTCTGGGAGAGGAAGGGCCTGCTCAGGGCTGAGCACTGCTCCCAGGGCTTCTTCCTCCCTGGAACGTGGTCTCCTGGGCCACTTCCTTTTGATCACAGGGCTTAGTGACATTGACCAGCCCCAGGTCCAGAAAATGTCCCAGAGGTGGCAGCCCTCAATGAATGTGATGTTGCCGCAGTGGGACAGGGCCTAGGGTGTAGGTGAGGAGCTGCTTTGGAGCACCTCTCATGCGAAAGGCAGGGGTGAGGTCTTGGAGCGTGGGGCACGGGTCTGCCTGGGGAGCAGGTGGTTCTCAGGGGTCTGGCTCGGCTTAGGCAGCGCCACCTCTGTTGGGGCTGGGGGTGGGGGGGAGGAAGGGGCAGCTCAGGAGGGTGCTCTGGGCCAGGACCCACCGAGAAAGGAAACTTCTGGGCTGTGGGGCCTGCCAGGGGCTTTGGAAGCTGGGTTGCTCGGATAGAAACTGCCAGCTGTGGCTGAGAGCTACGGTCCTGGAAGAAAGCCGAGCCAGGAAGGGAGAAGGATGGGAGCTTGTCACGTGATGGTGAGACCACGCAAGGTAAGTGTGTGTGGTTAACAGAAGAGGCCATCAAGGTGTGTCTTGTTTGTGTTGAAGCCCATGCCTAGGGAGGGCTTAGAGGAATTCAGAAGCTGGCCAGACATACTTCCTGTTTCTCCTTGGAGGTGTGAAACCAAATAAGTGGAGAGAACTAGAAGGGGAAGACCGAGGCTCTTGATCTGCTTGCTGGCAGTCTGGGCAGCCATGCCCTACACACGCACACGCACACACACACACACACACACACACACACACACACACACACACACACGCTGGTGTGTCGGCAGCCAGCACAGCTGCCCCCACCCCCTGGCTGTCTCGGCCTGACCTGCCCCCTGGGCACCCACCTCTGTGCGGGTTTTTACTGCCTTGTCCAGCCTCTCCCAAGTGGCTTCAATGCGGCTCCTCTGGGCTTGAATATGGGGATAGTACCTGGGTGCTCTCTGTTCCAGGGTACCTGCCAGCTCCCTTAGGGCTTGCACCTTGGCCTGCCCCAGGCTCTGGAGTTCCTTTCTGAAGGCATCAAACTTCTCTTCCAGCACCTGCAAGGGTGTGGGGCCAGGGAGGGTCACAGTGGAGGCGGCGCCTGGCAGCTCTTGAAGCTCATGAAGGGCCTGGTGGGCTCCAATGGCTCTGATATCCCCGGCCCTGGTTCTAGAACTGCAGGAATTCTCCAGAGATGCACCTCCCCAACCTCCCTTCTGCTCACTCCTGGCATCCCTCTCATCCCTAAGGGCAAACCTTCCTTGCCCTTGGTCGGCATCAATCCGCTGTCCCCCAAGTTTGCTCAGGAGTGACTCACCTTGACGCCCTCCAGGTCCTGCCCGTAGTCCTGGGACTCGGCGGTGGCCACCCGGGTGGTTAGCCAGGTGTCGAGAAGCAGGGCCTCCCGCTCCAGCTGGTGGAGCTGCAGCTGCTCCTGCAGGCCTCGGCCCCTGCCCTGGGCCCTCTGCAGCAGCTCCACGTGGGCCTCCTGCACCGCCTGCATCTGGGCTAGCACCTTGGTGCTGTGGCAGGAAAGAGACAGCCTGGGCTGGGGCCATCCCAGGTTGGACCAGCCTCGGGCTGCCTCTGTAGGGGGCTTCCCTCTGCCCTCCCCAGATAGCCTGGCTCTGACCCACCTTTCTGGGTTCTTCCTGCTTTCTAGAAGTGCCGCTGTCTGCTGTAGCTGTTCGATGCGCAGGCTGAACCCCTCCAGGTCTCTCTTGGTGGCCTCTAGCCGCCGCAGAAGGACCTGTGTGGCCTCGGCACTGTGGCCCACGTCCTCACTGTCCAGGACACAGCCCCGTTCAGCCAGCCAGGATCCGGCTTCCAGAAGCTGGAGTGACATAGTAGAGACCAGTTTTCCCTGGACACCACTCTCCAGGGCTCCCCGCCTCAAGATTCAGAGCAGTGAGTCCCAGCGTGACAGCATATCTGAACCACCTGGAGGGCAGGGACAAGGTCCCTATGTCCAGGTCCCTCCCCTAAAGGTCCTCATTTGGTCTGGAATAGAGCCCGAGTGTGTTTATTAAAGGTTCCAGGTAATTTTTTTCCCCAGGCAAAATAAAGACACTTTATTCTTGGTTCATAGGGATAGATTTTGTGTTTGTGACTTAATAATAATAAAACCAAGTTTTAGTAAATATTCCTTATAGTGAGTTTCTCCCTTTCATTTCCTTTCCTTTTTTTAAAACAGGATTTATTGAGAGGACCGAAAAGCTCTGAGAGCAGTAGGGAACTCGAGGGGGTTGCCTTCCCTTTCATTTCTTAGCTTATTTATTTACTTCAGTTTTTCTTCCTTTACAGTCGTGTTCACCATTCTGAGGTAACGTGGGCCTAATCATGAGGTGATATTTCCAGGTGGTTCTCATGGAATGCACTGGCTGAGAACCACTGGTCTAGGAGAAAGAGTGAAACAGACCAAACAAGCTGTGGCCTGTTTTCTGGGAAACCTGGAGAAGGAAGCCCTTGGGGGCGGGAGGCCGCTCAGCGGAGGAGACAGAAGAGGCACAGAGCCCGGAGACCCCTTGGGAGCTACCTTCTGCCCACACTGGCTCTGGGTTGTCCCGTGCCCGCCCTGACTCCTTGCACGTCACCCCGCACCTCCATCAGAAACTGCTGGGCCTCCTGAGCCTGCTGCAGCCGCTGACCCCGCCGCTCCGCCTCTGCCTGCAGGCGGACCACGGCCTTCTCCAGCTGCTGCACCCGGTCGGCCACCTCGTGGGCGGCCAAGTGCCCAGCCTGCACCAGCTTGTGTCCGGTGCCCACCACCACCCGGGTCAGAGCCTCATGGCTGCTCATCTCACTCTCCAAGTTCTGTGGAGAAGGAGGAAGAAGGGCTGGAAATGCTACTGCACACTTGAGGGACTCGAGAGTTGTGCCTCACAGGACCCCACACGCTTGCTCCCAAGGAGTTCCCGCTCCCCATGACCCCTCAAAGAACCGCAGAGTTCCTGACTAGACCACAGACGGCACCCTTTCCTTGGCTGAGGAGCCTTGCTCGTGTCCCACGGGGGGCCCTCACCTGGTGCTTCTCCTGCAAGTGCCGCACGGCACTCAGGCTCTGGCCATAGTCCTGGGCAGTGACCAGGGGCAGCTTCTCCTGCACCCAGGCCATTTCCTCATCAGCGTCCCTGAAGAACTGCAAGAGGAGGCTCTGGGCCTCCAGGACTGTCCGACGCTCCTGCAGGGGCTCCCACAGGCTCTCGAACCTGCAACAGTGGAGGGTGGGCCCAGGGAGGCAGGGGCTGTGGTTGTTGGTATCAGGGCTTACCCACTCTCTGACCCTCACTGTGGATGGGGGAGAGGTGGGAGGGCATGAGCTGGGGCCAGGGGTGGGTGTCCTCAGGAAGGCAGGGAAGGGGAGGGTGAGGCAGATGCAAATGGAGGCAGGGGTATGGATGTATCTACCTGTGAAGCAACCGCCGGGCCTGCTCTTCCATGTCTTGGGCGAGACAGTGGCCTTCCTGTACGAAGGCCTGGGCCTGGCCCAGCAGGGCCTCTGCCTGTCTGGCCTGCCTGTTCACCACTGCCTCTAGCTCTCCCTGTGCATCCAGGAGCTCGTCTACTCCAGGCAGGGTCTGGCCCGCCGTGGGGGCTCTCAGCTCGACTTCCACGGGCTCCAGCCAGCTCTCCAGTTCCTCCATGCTCCGCCGCAGACTCAAGGCCTGGGGCAGAAAGCGAGGTGGGCATGAGAGGAGGGGTCTGGGGCCCCAACCAGCCGCTCCATGGTGCCCACAGCCTCACCTTGCAGGCCCCCTGGAGCGTGGCCGCCTTCCTCTGGCAATTGGCCTGCAGCTCAACCCAGAGCTCTCCCAGCTCCTGCAGCCGCTCCTGGATGGTCTCAGAGGCCGGGTGGCCCCCCTGAAGCAGCCTCTGCCCCTCCTGCAGTCACAACATGGCACACACTTCATGAACTGCTGGTGCCAGGTGCAGTGTTGATTCTGACCACCAGTCCCACAGTTGAGGTGTGAGTGTGCTAGCTGTGTGATCTTGAGCAAGTTTCTTAACCTTTCTGAACCTCACTTTTCCTCATTCATGTAATAATAATGGTTATTTGGCTTAAATGAGATAAGCTATATAAAATACTGAGCAGGACACTTTACATCAGAGGGAGCCAGCCTGGGGTCAGGACCTGCCTTTGCAGGTGAAAAAGGGAATGTAAAAAAAAAAAAGTGCTGTTTTGACTCCTTCACCCACAGGTCTGCTAACCAGGCCCTGATCTCATCAAGACATTGTCTATTGAACACCTTTGGAGGGAGTGCCCCAGGGAAGCAACTGCTTCTCACTACACTCCAGTGCCTAGCATGGGGCCTGCACCCTGGAAGCACTTGGTGAATGCCAGTCGTCTGCTACTGAGGTTCAGAGCCGACTGCCAGGGCTCCATGGAGTCGTCTGGCCTGCAGGGCTGTCCTGTGGCCCTCCAGTCCCGTAGGGCCTCACCATCTGCAGCTCCTGTTGCTGGTGCACACTCGCGTCCAACTCAGCCTGGAAATTCTGCTGCTTCCGCAACTGTGCCTGAAGCATAGTAGGGTCCCGACAACCATCCTCCAGGGCCACCAGGTTCTTCTCCCTCAGCCACATGGCCATCTGGGCACATGGGAAGGACCACCTTTGGGATGTCTCAGAGGAAGGGCAACATTTCCATGGGAAATTCCTTCCCCCCACCACACTCAATCCCCACCCCAAGCAAGGAGAACCTCAGAGGAATCCTGCAGGAAAGTCTGTAGCTGCTGGAGCTCCTCCAGGTGGTGACAGCGGGTCCTTGCTTGCCCCAGGAGTGCCTCTTTCCTGCCAGGAGGAGAGTGTGCTGGGCTCTCAGGTCTTCCCACAGGACCTGGAGCTGCTCAGGTGTGTGTGTGTGTGTGTGTGTGTGTGTGTGTGTGTGTGTGTGTGTGTGTGTGTATCTCTGTGTGTGTGTGTGTGTGTGTGTGTGTGTGTGTGTGAGAGAGAGAGAGAGAGAGAGAGAGAGAGAGGAGGGGAGGGAGAGAGAGAGACACGGGCGTGTATGCGTACCCTTTTCACCTAGGCCATTCCTTCTTGGATACCAATATTCCCTGAGGTTTTCTTTGAAATAAAGACACATTGTACTTCCCTTCATATTTAGTGTCTGGTATGGGCTGAATTTTGTCCCTTCAAGTTTTTATACCAAGGACCTAAACTCAGTACTTCAGACTATGACTGTTTTTTAGAGACAGGATCTTTGAGGTGACTAAATTAAAATGAGGTCTCATATGAGTGGGCCCTAATCCAATATGTTTGGGAAAGATCATGTGAGGCTCAATGAAGGCAGCCATCTGTGAGGCAAGGAGAGAGGCCTCCAGAAGACAACTTGATCTTGGACTTCCGGGCCCCAGAGTTGTAAGAAAGTAACTGTCTGTTGTTTATGCCACCCAAGTAGCATTTGTTACAGCAGCCCAAGTAGACCAACACAGTGTCTAAACCATTTTTTTGATCATGCACTATTAGTAAGAACTTTATTTATTTATTTATTTATTTTTTGAGTTGGAGTCTCACTCTGTCACCCAGACTGGAGTGCAGTGGCCGCTCCTGGTCACCGCAGCCTCGACCTGCTGGGCTCTGGTGATCCTTCCGCCTCAGCCTTCCAAGTAGCCAGAATTACAGGCATGCGCTACCACGCCCGGCTGATTTTTTAATTTATTGTAGAGATGAGGTCTCGCTGCCCAGGCGGGTCTTGAACCCATGGGCTCAGGCAATCCACTCACCTCAGCCTCCCAAAGGTGTGGGATTACAGGCTGAGCCACCGAGCCCAGCTTAGTAAGAACTTGAAAGTAGGCCTCCCATTATATATAAATATATCATATCTAACATTTATATATTTGATATATGTATAATTTAATAGGTTTAATATATAATATATAAATATATATTACAAACTGACTTATGTATTGTATACATACCTCTGTACCAATATTATTAAGTACATGACCATATCCACAAAAAAAGAAACTATGAAATTCATAAAGCAGGAAAAGAAGTCCTAATATCCTCCCACCATGCACACTTTTTGTCAGTACACCCCATGCTGCTGTAAGCATGAGCCTCATGGCCAAAGGGCATGGAGGTGGGGGAGGTACAGAGAGGCTTGACTGAAGCCTGGGAGGTGAGGGGAGAGGTTGGCACAATGCTGCCAAGAACTGCCTATAGGGAAAGATAGAGGGGGTGTTGACGGAGACTAGCAAACCAGTGCTTGCCCTCTGTCAATTCACAGACTTCCATGGGTCCCCAGGAGTGGGGATTCCACCTGCAAAAATGGAGAGGGGATGGTCTCGGCCCCCGCCAGGACACTGGCACATGGAGCTATAAAATTTGTGGGCACTGATAGGCTCTCTGGAAAGGACTGAGATCCCTGCCATTCTGGAATCTGACTTTTGGCTGTATCTGCTTTGATCTATAAGTCTGAGGAGCTGGATGAGGCGGCTGGACAAGATGAGCTTTCACGAGGAAAGGGTGCAGCCTGGAGTCTCACAGGCTGGGCAGGTTACACACACACTTCTGGGCCTGATCTTTGGGTTAAATAGGCATAAGACATCTGCCAGCTTGCTGCTGCAGCCAGGCACCATGCCAAGATGTCAAGGGACTTTTCGTTCCTTACCACAGCCCTAAGAGGCAGGCAGGTGTTATCCCCTCATTGTGATGCAAGGTTCAGCCTCTACTGATGGGAGGAATTTGCCTCATGTCCCACCATTAGTGGGCAGCAGAGGAACTCGGGAATGTCTGACCCTGGATAGCTGACACACAGCTACTGTGTTCTGGTACCATTCATTTCATTCCAAGGTTTCTTTTCAGTTTCCTAGCATAAGCTTATCTGTAAACCCCCCTCTATCTCAATTGGATATAGAAAGAAGTGGAATTCTCTGTGTGTCATTTGATGTCTGTAACAGGCCAACACACCACAGGGCCATCTGAAGGGGACTCCTGACATCTAACCTCAGTGCTTGGGAAAGGCTAGTGAGCCTGGGTCAAGCAGCAGAAGGTCAGGAAGGGAAGAGTTGGAATTCTAGATGCCCATGCCAGCCCACCACCCAGAGCCAGAGATACCTCCGAAGTATGGCCTGGCACCTGCTCAGGGCACCCTGAGCCTCGGGGTGTCCACGCTGATGCAGGCTGTGGGCTGTGGCATCCAGCATGCTGATCTTTTCTGTCTGTGCCTCCAGGTCCTGCTCCAGCATCTTGTGCTTCCACAGGAGGGTCTCCACGTTGGCCAAGGGGTCCTGGTAGGAGCAGGGAACCTGACACTGTCCAAGGGGTGGCCCACTCCCCATCCTAAGCTATCTGCTTTCCCCAGAGCCATCCTCCCAAACATGCATCCACAACGTGATGGCTCTGTCCAGACACATCCCTCAATTCCCTCAAGGCTGCTTCTGGCTTTAGGACAGTGATTCTCAACCAGGGGAGGTGCTGGGGATAATAGTTACATGTCAGAATTTCCAGGGCAGGCAAAGCTTTTTCTGATCACATAGTCCCTAATTATCCTCTGAGCTCTCCCACAAATTCTACTCGTCTGCCACAGGGTTGGCTCAGTGGTGGGAAAAGCAAATCTCTGAGTGCACAGGAAAGTGAGGAGGGCAGGGGTGAGGGGAACAGTGGAAGGAGGCAATGGGTCAGGGCCACACGTTACTCTCTAAGCGCTGTGGCATTCACTGCCAGGTACACGTGAACTGCTCAGGATTGATGGGTAAGTAATCGCCAAGTGACTGATGTGGTCAAGGGCAGGGGAGATGCCACAGAAGGGGAGGATCCCTGGCCTGTGGAGCTCAGACAGCACTGGCTGGTTTGATCCCCGAGGTTGCTCCTGTTGAGTACTGACCCCCAGGCCCTCACTGGCTGAGAAGTCTTCCTTGCTGCAAAGCCAACATTCCATCTTCTCCATTGAGCTCAGAAACAGCTAGTGAGAAAGAAAAAGGCAAGAGAAAGTTGGCAGGAGGTACAGTCACTGCGGGTGGAGTGAACCAGTGAACCTTCTAGTAGTGGGACCTGGGTCTAACTCTACAGAACGAGTCCACACAGGCAAGACTTGATCTCGGTGAGCTGAGTGCTGACTGGTGGTGAAAGCACCCACACAGCAGCCCCTCTGGGCTTAGCTGTGGCCAGGGGCTGTGGGTCAGTGTGGGCCTTGATAGGTGAGGCCATTGATGGAACTGTGCCTGCCTGTAGCTCCAGGGCCTGCTGCAGCTGCAGCTGATGCTCTTGCCAGGTCCCTTCCAGGCTGCTTTGCTCCTGTTCCAAACCAGCCAGGGCATGGCAGATGTCAGGGGTGGACAGGTGCCCAGCTGTGAGCAGTCGCTGCCCAGGGCTTCGGGCCAGGCTGATGCTGTCTGTCCAGGAGTCCAGCTTGGCCTGGAACAAGACTGGGCTCAGATCTCCAGAGGCTGAAGCCTTCCAGGGATAGAGGAGGTCCAGTGAGTAGGAGAAGAGGCGGGGAATACAACTAAGGGGTGAGATGTTAGAGGAGACAGACAGTACAGAAGACTGGGAAAGGACCCGAGTGCAAGTGAGGACCGAGTGCAAGGTGGGCCCAGGCAGATGCGGGGAGGGCAGTGAGGAGGCCAGGACCCAGGAAAGGCCCAGGACCCCACCTGCCCATCACCTTGCGTTCCTGGTGCTCTCCTAGCATGCGCTGGGCTTCCGCAGGACTGCAGGGAGCTCTTCGTGTGTCCATCTCAGCCCGTAGCCTCTGAGCTGCGTTTAGCAATTCCTGCAGCGTCGCCTGGAGTTTCTGAGCTTGGCACAAGGCATCCAGCGACTCCCTCCTGCCAACAGGGTTCATTGGCTAGTTCCAGGGCTCCAAACTCTTTCCCCCATGCCCACCAGTGTCTTTTCCTGTCCCCTGATTTCCTTAGCCACAGAAGGGCCCATGGGCTGGGGATTACTGGGGTGGGACAACACAGACAGTTGTTCAAAGGATGGAGAAAGATTCCTGGGGGAATGTCGGAACCAAGGGGAAGTATGGGGGCTTAGAGGCTGGAGGGGCAGGGTCAGCAAAGGCAGGAAGGGAGCAAGGCCCAAGGGGTTCAGACCGCTTCTGGGCCCTGCTCTGGAGACACTTCCAGCCGTCCATCATCTCTCGCTGCTTGTGACTGAGGCTGTGAGCTGCCTCAGAGTTCCTCTGGCAGAGGCGGCCCACCTCACGCTCTAGGGACTGTGGGGGGAAGCAGGGTCAGAGGGTGGGGAGGAGAGCCCTGGCTGCAGGAGGCCCCTGCACGTGGCTCTGGCGCTCCTGAAGCCCCTCCTCCCCGCATCTGCCTGGGCCCACCTCCACACCCAGCTGCACACCTCCACCTGGCCCTGGATGAGGCTCATTTCCTGCTCCAGCTTCTCGTGTTTCCACAGCAGCCTCTGCACACTCTCCTGGTCTTTCCTGCCACCCAGGGCCTCTATCAGGGCATGCTGGTGGGGAGCAGGGGAGAATGGGGAGCAAATGCTTGACTTTTGCTTCACTGCAGAGGCGTCCAGCCCACCCAGGGTTTCTGTGTGGAAAGCAAGCACCTGGTGTGGATCCCCTCCCATTGCGGTGGTGGGGTTGGAGCAGGGGCCTGGCTCTGGGGACCAGAGGTCCCTTCCTTATGTGAAGGAAGATGATTCAGAGGAGAGACTTTGGGTCTGGAGTTTCCTCTGAGGTAAGACTCTCATTTGTGTGGTGCTTCCTGCTATATGCAAAAAGGAATGAGGATGGACAGGCTGGCCCGACTGTCTGAGGAAAGGAACCAGAGGAGGAGAACAGCTAGGTGTGCCCAGAACATGGTACCATTTGGTTCATAAAAGGATTCCCAGTGTTACAGCTCCTGCCTCTGTCAGATTTTAGGCTGTGTCTCTCTGTGGTTGCTGACACAATTCTAGGGCAAACCTCCCGAGGGTTTTGGGTTTGCTGAGGGGTGGGAGGAACCAGGGAGGGTGTGCTCTGGCCTCTGGACCCCAGTGCATCTGGAGGACAGAGGAGCCAGCTGGGCCCGCCTCCAATGGGTGCTTCTATGGTCTGGAGTTGACTCTGAGAGCCAGTCTATCCAATGCCCCAGGGGGCTCCTGATGGAACCTACCTCTGAGTACCCAGCTGAACAGGAGAGGTGGGTCAGGGGCAAGATGCGTGGGAGACTCTAGTCAGTGCCTCCTCCCTTGGCTGCGTTTGTTCACAGGGCACAATGGGGCCCCTTCCACCTACCTTCTCCCCAATCCGTTCAGTGATGTTATCTAGCTCTCGAGACAACGTGTGTATCTCCAGGGCTCCTTCCAGCTGCTGCTGGTACTGGAGCAGGTTGCCATGGAAACTCGCCCACCTGGCCAAGGGGTGATGGTGTAACATGGAGTCTGAGGTGGCCTTCCACCCCTCTCCAGCCTCACAGCTCTCCCCAGCCTGGGACTGACCTGTTGTTGAGCTGGCTTCGTCGCTGGCAGATGGTCTTAACTTCCTCGGGGTCCCGAGTCTTGAGCTGCAGTGAGAAGTCACTGATGCTCCTGATGTGGGCGTCACCTACCGTGTCCTACAGGGAGGTTCAGGTGAGGGCACTGGCACCACCCACAGAGCCCCTTCTTTGCACTGCAGTGGGTACTAGGTGGGGATGCCGGGCCCCTGGGGTGTGAGAAGCAGCATGTCTGGGCAGTGGGAAAAGCTGCTTCCTCTACTGCAGCAGGTGCCTGATGCCGCCTGTCTCAGGAGCAGCAAGCAAGATCAGCTTGGAGCCTGCAGCCCCAGAGTTGCCTTTAAGGTCAGAAAATGTGCTCCTCTGGTTGGCAACCAGGTAGCAGGGGAAGGATGGGCACATGTTTTGTTTTGTTTTAGTTGGAATCTCACTCTGCTGCCAGAATGGAGTATAGATCATGAAGATCACGCCTCACGGCAGTCTTAACCTCCTGAGCTCAGGTGGCCCTTCCACTTCCGAGTAGCTGCAACTACAGGATTGTGCCACCATACCTGGCTAATTTATTCATTTATTTATTTATTCATTTATTTTTGTAGAGACAGGGTCTTATTAGGTTTCCCAGGCTGGTCAAGCAATCCCCCCACCTCAGCCTCCCAAAGTGCTAGAATTACAGACATGAGCCACTACACCTGGCTTCACACATGCTTATTAATGGACACTTTTAAAGACAGAATGCCGCTTCTCGGGAGACGTGGGATGGAATGGTGAGCTCTGGCTTCCTGGGGTTTTGGTGTCCCGCTTGTCCAACGACTCGCCTGGGCTGAGGCCAGTGCTGCTTGGACACAAGGCGGGGCTTACAGGTACACTAGGAGGGGATGCCCTTCAGGGTAGAGATGCAAACCTCCTGCCCCTTGCATCTCTAGAACTTGTTCCAATATCTAAGGCCCTTCCTATGAAGTGCCTTATATGACATAGGCAGGGAAGGGTGTTTCCTTTTATAGATGCCAGATAAGAGCCCAGAGGCTACCATGGCTCATCTGTGGCAGAGCCAGGATTCAAGCCCAGCTCCCCTGAAGTCTAGCTCTCTTCCTGCTATCACATTCAGCATAGCATCTGTGAAGTTCCACCATTAGCAGAATGGTTTAAGCACAGCAGCCTTTTGAAAAATCATGCATACTTATGTCAGGGGGATAAAGTTAGACACTTGGTCCCTAACATCTGATGGTAAATACATTTGCCAAGTTTCTTCTCTATGCCACATAAGAGACATAGATTTTTAGTAGGGTATGTGTATATGTGTGGTGGGGGGGCAGGGTGTGGGGAGAGAAGGAGAGGCTGAGATATTGAAATAGCCACACTGAAAAAGGGTTTTGATTACCCACTACATCCAGGCATACACACTACTTTTTAAATATTTTTGTAGCAATTACAGGTACACAGGAAACTGCAAAACTCATGCAGAGAGGTCCCATGTACCTTTTCTCCAGCTTCTCTTTATGGTAGCATCTGACATATGGATAATATTAAAACCTGGAAATTGACATTGGTACGATGCTATTAAATAGACTTGATTTGGATTTTACCAGTTTTCGGGTATACACGTCTGTGCCTGGGGGGGCAAGGGCCTAGGAGTTTTACCACAGGTCTAGATTCATATAACCACCACCACACACACATGCTCCCTTCTCTCTGAGGCAGGCATTAGTCCCCTTCTAAGGATGAAGACACTAAGGCTTGGTGAGATGACTTGGAGACTGCCTAAGTGCATGCAAGTAGTTGAGCACGGAGCTGACACCTAAGACTATGCGCCTACCCTACTCTGAACAGTATTTCCTGGTGGGGGATGCCGTGGCCAACCTCTCCCTGGGCAGGTCCCTCTTACCCTGGCCAAGGCTCCTTGGAGCTCGCGGAGCTGCCTGCGGAGCTGCAGGCAGTGCTCAAGGTCCTGGCCCAGGTCTCTGACATTCACCATCACCTCCTGTGAAGGCCGAGGGTGGG
The DNA here is from genome assembly GCA_027257055.1 of Cephalopachus bancanus. Lineage (NCBI taxonomy): Eukaryota > Metazoa > Chordata > Mammalia > Primates > Tarsiidae > Cephalopachus > Cephalopachus bancanus. Next base: position 263,754 of record JAPVLO010000513.1, read on the forward strand.
GAGGGCAGCGCTCTGAGCACTGGCCCCAGGTGCCCAGTGCCCTGGCACCCACAGCAGGGGCAGTGTCAGGGCAAATGGAGGCTTTTGGGACTTGCTGCTGGGGCTCCCTTCCATCAGGGAGCTAGAGAAAGGCAGGCCTGGGCTCCTCCTCCCCACCTCTCAGCCTGCGGCCCCCAGCTCTGCCCCTGCCCAGCTGGGCTTCCACCTTCTCCTGGATCCAGGCCTCTGCAAGGTCCACTCTCTGCAGGAACTCCAGGAAATTTCGCTTGTCCTCTAGCTCCTGGCCCCGAAGGACCACTGCCTGCTTCAGCTCCTCCCAGTGCTTCTGCAGCACCTGCAGCTTCTGGGAGACCTCTGCCGCCCGAGGGGGCCTCTGTGCCAGGACAGCTTCGCCTTGCTAGGGAGAGAGGAGCCATCGGAGATCTTGCCTGCTGCCATTCTTCCTGCGCAAGTCCTCACCCCTTGCCCACACTGTGGGGATGTGGGGCGGGGGGCTGACTGTTACCTTGACAACAGAGGTCACGATCTCCTCATGGGCCTGGACCTCAGCCTCAAAGGCCTGGTGTTTCAGCAGGTGCTTCCACTTATCTCTCAGGTCCCCTAGAGGGCTCAGCTTTTTCAGCTGCTGGGTCCACTCCTGGATCCAGTCCTCGGCCTGATGGGGGTAGGTCATGAATCCCATGATGTTCCCACTGCCTGGGCCCCAGAGACACCCTGCAGGCCTCGCCCCCAGTTGTGACTGGGTGGCTGACTACGGGCCTCAGGGACAGGGGTGGAAGTGCCTTTGGTTCTAGCACAGGAAGACATGCTCCAGGGCCAGCTGACCTAGTCACAGGAAGTAGCTGGGCAGGGCCTTGGGTGGGATCTCATTGTGGAGATATAACCCCTCTTCCCCAGGACCCTGGGCTGCCCTGCTCTCTTCCCCTCCTCTCTTTGCCCTGGCCCCACTAGAGCTCAGGAAACAGGTGGTGTCTCAGCACAAAGGAGCTTGGAATCAAACGTTCTGGACTCTAGCATGGCCCCTGGGAAAGCCACTTAACTTTCCAAACCTCAGTTTCCCATCACAAAGTCAAGGTATGAAGGTCATCTGAAAACTGTAAAATATGGTCCCAAGCGAGGCTCTGGGTTGGGGGTGGCCCTCTGACCTGGGCCACAGCCCTGGAGAAGCCAGCTATCAGCAGGGAGGCGTGCAGAGCGTGTCCTCGGCTTCCTGCCAGTTCCTTCACTTGAGCCCGGCGCTGCAGCACGGTGTGGAGCCGGGCTTGCACCCTGGGGCCCTGGAGCATCTTCAACTGCTCACGCAGAGCTGCCTCCTGTGGGGCAGGGGCACAGCCCATTGTCCTCCCATCCTGGGGGCTGGAGCAGGGCCTGGCCCACAGGGCTCACAGCCCTTCTCTTCCCTCACCCCTGCGTGGCCGAGGGCTGGTTGATTCTCTCAGCCACCAGCCAGAACAAAGTTGCTCCCCAGAGACCACGTAGTGTGTCCACATGATGTGGAAAGAGCTGAATGCCTCATGGTCCCCGCAGTGTGGCCCTCGCCTTCTTGGGCCCTTTACTTGAGCCACATGCACAACTGCCCCGTGAGTCCTGCCAGCACCCTGGTCCTACAGATACATCAGCACTGCCTCCGAGGACACATCAAGCACCCTATGACTCCACTCATGACTCTTCAGAGTTCCTGGACTCTCCCGACCCGAACACTCTGACCATGCCCAGGCCTCCCTGAGCCCATTACCTTCTCATTCTGGGCAGTCAGCACCTTCTGGAAGACCTCATGCTTGCGGATCAACTGCTCCACCTCTTCCACCGAGTTCCCCAGGGCACTGGTTTTCAGGGAGACCTGGATCAACAACCCACAGAAAAGTCAGAGGCCAGTGAGGCTTTCTAGTCAGTCAGCTCCTCCAGCTACAGTCTCGGCTGAGGCAGCGCCCTGGGTACTCTGGCGAAGCAGGGCCTTGGGAGTGCCCAGGGAGCTAAAGCAAGCACTGAGCTTGGATGGGGAGCTGTGAGGAGGCATGGATCCCAGATTGGGGCGAGGGGCTGGCAACACCTCAACATGGGGAGCGTGACCAGCCTCTGGTTAACTTCCTCAGAGCTCAGTCTGGGTATGTCGGTGGAGGCCCAGGGCCTCAGCACTCTACCCCATTTGACTCTACACCCAGGAGGAGAGGGGTGAGCAGAAAGAGTGGAGATGGTGAAGAGGAACAGAGTCGGGAGGGCCGGAGAGAGGACTTGCCTCCTGGGCCTCCAGGATCTTATCCAGGTGGCTGCACTCTCTGAGGAAGAGCTGCTCCTGCCGTGCGGCCTGCAGCCTCTCTTGCTTCTGTGCCCAGGCCTGGAACACCTGACCCCGCTGGTCCTGCAGGACTTGCAGCCCTTCCTGGACCTGGGAGTGGACATGTGGGGAGCCTGGGCTGGGGAGAGTAGTGAGGATCCTGAGGGAAGCCTCCGAGGAGAGGCTGGCATGGCACAGTGGACAGGGTGCCATGTGGCCAGGCACAGGCAACATCAGGTAGGGCAGGCGGGGGCACCAGGAAAGGGGGCCCACCTCCTTGGCAGGTGTCCCTGCAGCCAGAAGTGCCTGATGGCCCAGTTGGGTGGCCTGCTGCTGCAGCTCCTCCCGGGCCTCCAACTCTGCCCGGAGCCGCTGGTGGGCACTGAGCTCTAGGGGGCCGCTGCCGGGCTCCCGGGAGCTCTCCTCTGTCTGCAGTTCCTGCTGCACACTGGCTGCCCAGGAGGCATAGTCCTGCACCTGACCCCGGGGAGACAGAGGGAGAGCCGAGTGAGAGCAGGGCTGGTGGCAGGGAACAACAGCCCACTTGAGTCCACGCACACTGCCGGGTGGCCAGAGCTCTCCTGGGTCAGGCTTCAGGTCAGGTGCATGGGGCCCTTTGTCACCGACTTCCCTGTTCTCATCCAACCTGCTCCTCTCAGTTCCACAAACCCTCCACCCATGCCAGACCCTTGCCAAGGCTTGTCTCCACCCTTTGCTCTTGCCATTCCTCCTTCTTCCTTCTCGTGTCTATAAAGCTTGCCTGGGTAGGTGTGTGGAGCTCCAGCAGCTAGCAAGACGGGCTTGGTGAATAGTTGGTTGATGGAAACACAGGCTCACCTGTTCTGCAGAGCCAAGACCTTCTTTGCCTCCCTAGTGCCTTGACCTCTCACTGCTCTCCTTGTCCTTTAACCCTTACAAACTGTTGTCTGCTGAGGTGTGTGCAACTACACAAGGTAAGAGCTGCAGGTCTCGGGTCCTTTCCCAAACATCTCATCGCATAGAGAGTGAAGCACAAATGGCACGATGCAGGTGAAAGAGTTCAGGAGACTCTAAACACGTGACAAACAGAGGCTAAGAACCTAGGGTCGAGTACCTTGCTGAAGCTGCTAGCAAGTGGCAGTGTGGGGTCCCTAAACTCAAGCCTTTTTGCAGTGTCATGGTTTGGGTCTCTTGGTCTACCAGGTACCAGGACACAGAGACTTCTGGGACGGCCCATGGCCAGGGCCCACTGTCCCAGTCTGACTCTCTGGGGGTTGAGACTCATCTCCCCAGGAAGGTAGGCTCCATGGGGCAGCACTTTCACCTTCCAGCTTCTGTGTCATTCTCTCTCTCCACTGAAGCTCCTAGCAGAGAGCTGCACTCAGATGCTAAGCTGATGCTGGCTGATCCAGAAGTCACTGTCTGGAATGCCTGGGTCTCCAGTTTTGGGCTTTCCCAGGCTGTTCTTACTCCCCAGCCCTGGCTGGGACCCTGCATGACTACCCTGTCACTCATCTCCCTGGCACTGAACCAAACCTAAGGCACCATTTCTCCACTCATGTGCTTAGTCCTCTGACCAGTCAGGCTGATCTCCAGGTGTGCTCACATCATTCCACCCTGTGTCCACACTTGTCTTCCCTCCAGAACTGGAGGGCTATATCATTAATGTGTGCACATGCAAGGTGCAACACACACACACACACACACACACACACACACACACACACACACACACACACATCCTCCCCACTTGAGGGTAAGGAGCCCTCACCGCCATACGGAAGCGGGCCAGGAGGCCCGCACGCTCCAGCTGGGCCCTGCGCTGTTCCATGTACCGCCGCAGGGCTGCCCAGGCCTGTGTCACAGCTTGCTGCCTCTGCTGCATGGCTTGGGCTTGAGGTCCTGGACACAGTTTCTGCACCCTGTCTGCAGTCTCCAGCAGTTTCTGCAGCTGGGGTCAGGGTATGGAATAGGGAGGGAAGGCAGGTGTTCTCCTGACCCTACCACAGAAGGATCCCTTGCTTGGGAACTCAGACCCTCCTTGGGCCATGCCCGCCGTGCACAATGGGCATTGGAGGCCCTGAGGGAGAGGAATAGACGCTCCAGTCTGAGGGGACCTGCAGGGGCCCAAGTAGGACAGGCAGCCAGCTGGGCTTACCTGCTGCTCAGTGTCCGCGAGTTCATGCTCCAGCCCCTTGTGTCTCCTCAGCTGGACCTCTACCCCACGCAGGTCCTGGGCCACATCGCTGGGGAGGCTTGTGGCTTTCTCCTGAGGAGGGGGGATGGCCAAAGAGATCAGGAATGGAGGGGGGGCACTGAGCCTGGGTGGATCCACTTCTAGAAAGAACCCTCTTCCTCCCCTTGGGCTCACACCTGGACCTGGATGAGCACTTCTGACAGATCTCTGTGAACTCTGAAGGTGATCTCAGCATCTTGGAGTAGGCGGCCTCGGGCCTGGGTCAGCTCCCACAGTTCCAACCAGGTGACCCTGCCACCAGGCATGTGGAAGACCAGCAGGAGATAAGCTACTGGCCCAGCCTCTCATGCCTCCCCCTTGCTGGGTCTGGTCAGCCTCTCTCCTCTCTGGGTTTTGTTGGGACTTGCCCAAAGCTCCTGAATAGATCTCCCTTTCCTAAGACTTCTCAAACCTTCCTCCTTGGAGCCTGCATTCTAGATTTCCTATGAATTCAGTCCTTTGCTGCTCTAGTGCTCAGCATGTAGTTAATGTCAGTCCCCACCATATTCCTTACAGCCTTTGTGTGTTTGATTCCTAATATGTCAGTCAGATTACAAATGTTTTGAGGGCAGAGGCTGCATCTTCTCTCCCTTCCTCATTTACTCTGCAAACTCTAGCTGAGCTCCTGAGGCTTCTGCCAGCACAGGCCCTATGCTGGGGGTTATGAAAAAGTCATGACCTTGCCTCAAAGCTCACAGCCTGGGATGGATCCCAGCAGGTGAGTGGGCAACTAGGAACGTGGTATGGCAGGGGCTGTCCTGGGTAAACATGGGGGCAGGGGAAGCTCATGGGAAGGCCCTGACCTCTGGCCCAGCAGTCTCTTCCCACAGCTCCTCCTCTTGAGTACTGGGAGCCAGCAGTTGGAAAAAGTGTCCCTGGGCATCTGGGCAGGGCTCTCTGACCTGCATGCCCACCCTGCCCCCTTCACAGACCACAGACTGTGGCAGGCTCAGTTTCCCTGGAACCAGCCCCCCTCTACCTGGGGCAGGTAGAGCCAATGTGGCCCTCGGAGCATGCCACCCTCTCTTTTTTATCGTATTTTGAGTCAGGGTCTCACTCTATGACCCCGGCTCAAGTGCAGTGGTGTCATCATGGCTCACTGCAGTCTCAAACTCCTAGGGTCAAGAGATCCTCTGGCCTCAGCCTCCCAAGTAGCTGAGACTACAGGCACACACCACCAAACTCGGCTAACTTTAAAAAAAAAATTTGTAGAGACAGGATCTCATCACATTGCCCAGGCTGATCTTGAGCTACTGGTCTCAAGCGGTTCTCCCACCTCGGCCTCCCAAAGTGCTGGGATTACAGGCATGAGTGACTGTGACAGGCCTGTCACCCTCCCTTAACACTCCAGCCCCTGCCTGCCCTCGGCCCACTGGGCACTCACTGCAGATCCTGCTGCCTCTCATAGGCCTTGGGGGCAGCACTGTGCCCACACTCTAGCAGGTTTTCCACCAACTGTTGGCAGGCCGCTACCCGCTGGCTGCCCATCTCCACTTGGTGCTGAAACTTCACAAACTTGGTGCAGAGATGCTGAGGGGAAAAAGGGGAGTGGTGACAGGGTGGCCCCGCTGGCTGGCTAGGCAGCAAATAGACTCAGTACCCAACTGGGCAACATGGATTGGACAGCCACAGTGCTTGCCCGCTCCACTCAGAAGGCCTGCCCTTAGCCAGGGCTCACAAGCCCCACCTCCACCTCCTCTATCCAGCCCTGCCAGGGTCAGCCTCCCCACCCAACAGGTTCTGCCTTGGTGTGTCCTCCTTTCCCACAGTCCTCCTCTTACTAGAACGTGCTTGTAGTCCTCTCCAGGGCTCTCCCCTCCTGTGACCACCTGCTTCTGGCCGGCCAGCCAGCCCTGCAGGTCCTCAGCCTCCCCCATGAATTCATGCAGCTTCAAGGTCCCCTGCAGCTCCCGCTCCCTGTGGTGACAGCCCATGGATCCCCAGAGGTTAGTTTTCCACCCCCTTGGGGATAATTGAGTCAGTCAGAGGGGGTAACCTGAAGGATGGGATTGTTCATGGTCGTTGCCCAAGCCTGTGGCTCAGGATTCAGGGAGAAGTGGACAGGAAGGAAAGTGTCGGGGGCAGAGGAGGGAGTGGGTGTGAGATGGTCAGCTGGGATTTGTGGGGTCTGGGCTCCTGCCCCACTGGCCCTCATGCAATAATGTGTGGAAGGAGGAAGGCAACATACAGCAAAGACTCGGCCTCTCTTAAATAGCTCTACAGGCCTGGGGACATAGGGTTCCTTCCAACTTAGGGCCACGACATGGGAACAGTCAACTGTGGCCAGGCCCTGCTCCACTCAGAAGGCCTGCCCTCAGCCAGGGCTCACAAGCCCCACCTCCACCGAGGAGGGGATTACAGCAGCCCTCACCGTGTGGCTGCCAGCTCCTGCAGTGCCTGCAGCTGGCCCCAGAGCCTCTTCTGCACCACATCCAGCTGTTCTGGGGCTTCAGGGCCAGTGAGGGCTTGGGCCCTGTGGCCAAGCTCCTCTGCGGAGTGCCAGTGAAGAGCCAGTTCCCACTGCAGGGTCTGCCAACACATGAGGACCCATGCCAGGCTCAGCTGGGTGACCCATTCATCGAATCTGTTCACCACCCATCATTCATTCACCCATCACTTCACACACCCACCCATCTACCCTCTAAGTCACCCACTCATTCACCTGCCACCTGATGCTGAGGGAGTACTTAGTGTTCCATGAATTAAAGACATGGACTGTGCCCTCAGAGGGCTCATTACTTAGCAGGGAGAGGAGAGTGCTGGCTAATCTGGGCCAAGGACGGGAGGGCACAGGGGGCATATACTGGACCCAAATATCAAAGTATAAGAGAGGGATGGAATTAGGTATGCTGCCCAGTACACACGGGCATGGAAGCTCAAGCGCATGAAGTCAAGGCGACAGCCTTGCCCTCTAGGAATGGCTCACTGAAGGGCCTCAGTCACAGAATGCACTGAAACAGTGACCACAGGGTTGTGCAGAAAAAATGCCCAGACAGGAGGACACTTCAGTGACAGCAGGAACTAGGACTGCTGTGGAGTCCAGGCTTTGGGGCTTGTGTGGTTCTGGGAGTCCCAACTCCAGGAGGGGGGCTTCCAGGCCTCCTTCCCTTTTCTTCTTTCTTCTTCTTCCTTCTTCTTCTCCTCCTCCCTCTTCTTCTTTTTCTTCTCCTCCTCTTCCTGCCCCTTCTTCTTTTTTTAGAGACAGGGTCTACTCTGTTGCCCAGGCTGGTCTCAAACAATCCTCCCACCTGGACCTCCCAAAGTGCTGGGCTTATAGGTGTGAGCTACTGTGCTCGGCCTGGCCTCCCTCCCTTGAACAAGGGGATGCTTGTGAGAGGAGGTGGGCTTCAGAAAAGGCATTTAGTTAACTCAAAAGACCATAGGCAAAGGATGATAAGAGGAAGACACTTTTGGAAGATGTGGAGAGGGCTGGAGCAGGTGACCCCAAGAAAGGAGAAAGTGCCAGGGGGGAGGGAGAGGAAGCAAGAGGAGGCAGAGAAACTCTGAGACCACAGGGAGAGGCAACACTTGTAATGAGACAAAGAAGGAAAGAAGAGCATAGGTCAGGACACCTAGGGTTGCCTAGGGGCACTGCAGGATCAGGGCGGGCAGTGGGAATGGGTCTGGCCATGTATTCAGGAAGCAAGGGGGGACTCTTGCTTTTGAGGAGTAGAATGTGCCCTTAGGGAGTGTGACAGTCCCTTTCTCACAGTCCATCATCACCCACGGACACGCCATGTCCGTGGCGTGGGATGTTCAGGACATGGTACCTGGTGCTTCTTAATGAGCTTGAGGGTGGCTGCCTCATCTCTGCCATAGTCCTGACTGCTCACCAGCAATTGCTTCTCCTTCACCCAGTCCTCCAGCTCCGACACATCCAGAAAGTACTGCCAAGGGAGGGGCCAGCTCACCTTGAGGAGCTCAGACAGGACCCTCCATCATCCCTTGGGGACACCCTGCACAAAGGGGCTTCTGTGCTCACAGGGAGACCAGCCAGCTCCTAGCCCAGAGCCCTCACCACTGACCCACCTCCCCGAGAGTCGACAAATCCCCCCTCACAGAGCCTGTCCTGACTTCTGCCCCTTCCCCAACCCCGCCTCTTTGCATCCTACCTGCTGTAAAGTGACGGCCTGTTTCAGGTACTGGGCCCGTGCCTCACATGCCCCTTCCAGCTCTGCCCAGTGGTCTTCTAGCTCCTGGCACTGCTCCATGATGTGTGGGGCTTGGGGGTGCCCTGAGGCTGCCAGTTTCTGTCCAGAGCTCAGCACCCGTTGCACCTGCCTCTGGTGAGCTTTCACCTCGGCCTGGAGCTCCTGCCACAGAGCAGCATGAGAGGCTGCTGCCCTTAACCAAGAGGTGTCTGGAGCAAGCCATGGGTGTGGCTCCAGACTCAACTGTGGCAGGACCCAGGTCAAGAATTGGAGCACTCAGGGAGAAGGGCTCAGAGGCCAGGACACCCTGTGTAGGACTGGGAAAGGGATGCCAGGGATCTTGTAGGAAAAGGGAAGCTGTTACCTTGTGCTTGTGGCAAAAGCTCTGGGCACCATGCAAGTACTTGGCATAGCCAGTGGGGCTGCCATGGGGCATGTGCTCCACCACCCACATGAGCTCCAAGTTGCATAGGTGGCAGAACTGGTACAGCTCAACTGAGGCCTGTAGTTGCAGGCGCCGGGCAGCCACATGTCCCTGCAGGGACTCGAACCTGGGTGGAAGAAAAAGAGATGGGAGAGCCTGGGAACAGGGTGAGGACAAGTCCCCCGGTCCTTTCCTTGGCCCAGCCAGGGACCCATAAGAAACAAGGCCAGGAATAAGGAAAGCCTCATCTGATGAGGGAGGCTGCTAGAGGGCACCAGGGCGCTAGATGATTTGCCTGATTTCAGATTGTGGGGTATATTGCACAGGGTGCCTTGTGGGGTCTCTGACCCTCCTACCCTGGGAATGACTACTCATAAGGGAAGGCAGCTTAGGCATCCCCAGGTCCTTTAGGTGCCACCCTGCTGGCCCTTAAGTTCATATGGGGGGAGTGACACACAGCGGGGTAAAGATGTGACAAACATGTGAGTGAGTGGGCAGGACCCCACCTCCGGAAGTACTTCTGGGTCTCCTCCAGGATGGCCTGGGACGTGGCCACACAGTGGGCCTGCGAGACCAGGGCGGCCACCTGGCCAGCCAGAGCCTGGCTCTTGCTCTCCAGTTGGCGGTGCTGTTCCTGCAGCCTCTGGCTCGAGTGCAGGTCCTGCCCCGTCTCTGCACTCTGCACGGCCCCCTCGAGCCAGTCCATTTTCTCCTTCACATCCTGGGGAGGGAGGCAGGAGGCTGTGTTGGGTTCTTGATGCACAGCACAGCAGGTGGCCCTCCTTGGGCTCTGAGACTGCAGTACTCACAGCGCCAGGGCCACCAGGGACCAATGGGACCTCTGTCTCCATCACCACCAACCCCCAACCAGCAATGCCCAAACCTCCCCCATGCCCTCATGCTTCTTCCTCTCCCAGGGGATTCAAGCTGTGCTGACCACACACTGGCACACAGGAGACAATCCTGTATTGGTCTATGGATGGGCCAGAGGCCTCCAAAGGCAGGGCTTCACAGGCCCACGCCAGAGTTAGCAGAACACCTAGACTACCCCGCTTCCATCCTGCTCTCTTCCCCCACCCCAGCCCAGCTCAGCCTCAGACTCCCTCTCAGGCTCTGCCCCTCTCCCCAGTGGACCTGCAGCTGCCTCAGGAGCTGCTCTTGCTGGGTAGCCTGCCGGAGCTTGTTCCCATGTTCTGCCATCTTGTGGTTCAACTCTTCCCACTTGCTGCTCAGGCCCTGAAGCCTGGCCCGGATGTCCTCAAGGCCGTGGGGGCTGCCGCTCAACAGCTCTCTCCCAACCTGGAGTGGAGACAAAGCCCAGGGAGTTTTGCTGAGCTGCTGGTACCACAAGCAGTCATAGCAGCTGGATGCAGGTGGCAGAGGTGATGGGTGGCTGGCCACAAGCCACGCTCCACAGGCTACCTGGACACAAGCAGCTCATGTGGCTTGACTGTGGTCAGAAGTAGGAGGGCTTTCCTCTGATCCCCACAGGGTGAGCCAACACTAGGCTGTGGTGGGGAAGAGCACTGTTCTAGGGAAGGCGGCAGGCTCTGGGACTTGCTGGAGAGTTAGCAGGGGAGGGACAGCAGCAGCTTTCTGGGCTGGTGTGGACCCGATGCAAGGCGATGCCAGTGGTGTAAAGGAGGCAGCTGGGGATCCTAGCTTCGTGGGGACTAAGGTTGATTCTTCCATGTGTTCCGTGAAAACAGGTGGTATAGTATGGGCTGGAGATGTGAAGATGAGGAGCCCCGCACCCCCTTTCTCATGTCCCCCACCTGCTGCAGGCTCTCCATGTGCCCACGGGTGGCCAGCAGCTCACTCTCAACTGCTTTGTGCCACTTGAGTGTCCGCAGGATGTTGCTGGGCACTCGGGAAGACTCATCGGCTGCCATCAGCCCCTTCTCTTCCATCCATAGCATCAGCACCGACACGTCCCACTTCCATTCCTGCCCCAAAATCAGGAGAGAGTAGGCCTCACAGCCTGCGGGCAAGGGCGAGTATAAGGATTTACCTATCTTTACCAAGAGGGGCCTCAGGGGCCTCCATGGGGAAAAGCAGGGCAAGAGCCAATTCTTGTTTTTTTTTTTGAGTTGGAGTCTCACTTTGTCACCCAGACTGGAGTGCAGTGGCAGCTCCCGGCCACTGCAACCTCGACCTGCTGGGCTCCAGCGATCCTTCCACTTCAGCCTTCCAAGTAGCCGTAATTACAGGTATGCGCTACCACGCCCGGCTGATTTTTTGATTTATTGTAGAGATGAGGTCTCGCTGTCTAGGCGGGTCTCGAACCCGCGGGCTCAGGCAATCCACTCACCTCAGCCTCCCAAAGGCGTGGGATTACAGGCTGAGCCACCAAGCCCGGCTAAGAACCAATTCTGAAGGGCAAGAGTGGTGGGTCTCAAGTTACTGCTTCCCAAATGGGGACAAGGATACTGTGCCCAGAGAAGAGTGATGTCGGGTCCTCACTACTCCAGTCCATGTCAAATCACGTATGGCCGCATCTCTCCAAGTGGATGGAAGCTCTGAGGGGGCCGGGAACCTGGCTCAGCCCTGAGCCACTATGGGTGCTGGACAAATATCGGACAGACCCAAGGTCTGCGGCTGGTGCTCATGACCCATGCAAAACCCTAAAGTGTGGTCTGAAATGCTGGGGACAGTGGAGTGGCAGTTGAGCAAGGGCGTGGGGTTAGCCAAGGGATCTGGATGTTAGGCCTAGTCCTGCCTCTGAGTGCTGTGTGGTCACAGCCCCATCTTACCAGGAAAAAATCCTGAGCCCCAGTGCATGCCTCTAAGAGGTATTGTGAAGGTTAATGACATACAAAGGGGGGGTTACCTCCCAAACCGGAATTATCAAGGGCGGGCCTCTTGCAGTATAGGTTTCCTCCGCTAGATAAGTGTTCTAGGAGCCCAATGGCATCAGGGTACCAGCTAGTGTTGTTGTGAGAGAGACTGCATTTAGCTTTAGTGAATCTTTTTGTGGCTAACAGGTGACTGGGTCTTTCACTATGACAACATACCTGCCTATGCCATGCTGAGTGTTTGGCAGTTTGGGGCCAAAACCAGCACGATCTCTGTGCCCCACCCTCCCTATTCACCCACTGCCATCCTGAGCAACTTTTTTTTGTTTCCCCAGATGAAAAAAGTCCTCAAAGGGAATGCTTTGCTGATGTGGAAGAGGTGAAACAAAAAACAGCAGAAGCACTAAAAAGCATCAAAATTGACGAGTTCAAAAACTGTTTTGAGCAGTGGAAAAAGTATCTCAATAGGTGTATTGCATCCATCGGAGAGTACTCTGAAGGTGAATGAAGTTTAAATGTGTAAGAATAAATACACAAATTTTTAATAAATAAATTCCATTTTTTGGGTCCCCCCTCATAATGTGTGGGCAAAGTGTTCTGCAGACTGACCGTACAGTAACTCACATGGTCCCAGGCTGCCTCTTAGAGAGGCCTTGCGGACCCTGGACCAGACCCTCACCTGGACCTGGAGGGAAGCCAGCAGCTGCCTCCTCCTCTGCTCACTTATCTCCTGGACCCTGGTCCACTGCATCTGCACTGTCTGCAGCTGCTTTCTGATCCTGGGGGAGCAGGTGGAAGCGGGGGAGATTGTAGGGGAAGGCTTCTTTCTGCCCCAAGGCACACCCCAACCCAGGTGACTCCTCTGCCCCCTCCCCCCCAGCAAACCCCCAGCCTCAGGGCAGCAGTCTGTGCAGGCTGAGAAAGAAAGGGTGGCAGGTGCTACAGACTGAGGCCAGGCTCACCTGAGGGCTGCAGGGTGTTGGCTTTCAACCAGCTTCTCTCCATGTGCCTGCAGAGCCTTTGCCCGAAGGCCCAGGGTGCCCAGGAGTCGCCCAAACTCTTGGTGCTGCTGTAGCAGGCTCTGGGCCTCCCTCACGTCCTCCTGGGTGTGCAGAGACCAGAGGTCACGCCTGCGAGGACAGGGTCAGCACCATTTCTCCTACTACTGCCCCAGGGGCCTCCAGCCCAGCCTGGCCTCTGGACCCAAGGAAGGGGACAAGCTCCCTCAGTGATGGGTGAGCAATGCCCCAGCTCCACATGCTCCCTGGCTCCATACCCCGAGGTTGTCCAGGTGGAGGAAGGCCTCGTGGTTGGCACAGGTGGCAGTGAAACCATCCACTTCTTGGCCAAACCTCTGCAGTTCCAGCCCCTCCTGCAGCCGCTGCTGCCTCTGCTCCCATGCAGCCTCCAGTTCCCGGCCTTGCTGGTCCAGGAGCCTCAGCACATGAGCCAATTCTTGGGAGTCTGGGGAGTCCAAGGCTGCCATGGGCTGGCCCTGAGCCTCCAGCTGCTGCAGCCTGACCAGGATGACAAACAGGGGGTCAGACCTCATCTGGCTTCCCTCACCAGCCTCCTTCCCCTCTCACCTCCAGGGTTCATTCTTTGGAGCTCTGATGTGAGGGTGACTGGCAGGAGGGGCCTGAGGCTGTTTAGCCCCATGGGTTCACTTGTTTCTTAGGACAGCTGTGCCCTGGACCATAAATGAGACAGTGAAAGTAACAGGCCCAGCAGAGTGCTTAGGATGCAAGCGTTCCCATGCTCTCTGCCAGCTCCACCTGACCATCCTGTGGGGGTGGGCTCCTAATGGTGGATGCCCAGGCAAGCAGCCATGCTAAGGCATCACAGCATGACAGAGAAAAATCACTTAAACCACGTACACATCAGGCTACAGGGCTCTTCATGCCACATGGAGACTTTAATTAGAAAAGGTGTCCCTTTCCACTGGGGGCAGCCCACACAGCTTGGGGACAGGGAACATCATTGTATGGATTAGAAAAGGCTTTGCTTCCTCTGAGCTGCTACAGCAGCGCTGAACCAGATAGTAGAGTCTGGCAGGCAGAGGACAGGATGGATTCCAGTGCCCACTTGACCGCCTTGAGACTGCATGGTGGTAGCCTTGGCTGTCCACCAACCCATCACATCTTTCTGCAGAAGAGAGTCACTGCCATACTGAAGAGGTGGGTATCTCAGTCTCATGGGAGGGTCCTGAGCCATTTGAGTTCAGGGGCCGGTGTGGTCTGTGTTACCCAGAATAGTGGGGGAGGTTAGACTGCGCCGACCAAGAGCAAGCCATCAGGCTCAGCTGGACGGGGCCTGGCTAGGCCTGGACTGGAGAGAGCCTCCAGGCAGCTCAATGTCCTTGGGTCCCTCCCTGAAGCATATAGGCTGCCTGATTCAGCCCTAATCACACCCTCCTCCTTGCATACTTGCCTCAAGTTCCATGCTAGAAACCAATCCGAACCACTCCCCTGGGTGATCCCACTGCTTCCTGCCACGGCCTTTCTGGGCCTGATCCCCTCAGGCCTTGCCCAGCCCAAAGTGCTTTCTGTCTGTCCTCCTGTCCTGACCTCTCCTGCCGCAGGTGAATCTCCTCCAGCAGGTCTCGGTGCTCCTGCAGCAGCCGGTGGGCTGAGGCCACGTCCACTGGCTCCTCCTGGCTGCGCAGCTGAGTCTGGACGCCCTTTGCCCACAGCAGCAGTCGCCGGCTCTCCTGCAGGAAGCTCTCCTGGGCCTGAACCTCGGCCTGGACCTGGGCCTGTTGGGCCACTCGTCTCTGTGCTTGCTTCAGCAGCTCCTGCAGCGTCTCCACATGTCCTCGCAGGGGCTGGCTCTCTGCGGGGCCAGACTCCTCAACCCTGAGGGACAGAGCCCATTATACAGTCAATGCCCTGCCCTTGGCCCATGCCCCAGGCATCTGTCCTCTGCCCAGGCCTGTGTTCCCCAGGGAAAGTGACTCTGAAAGCCTACTCCACCCTCCATCTAGGGGCAGCAAGAACACGTGGCTCTCCCTTTCCCTGTGAGCATTTTCTCTGATTGTTCCTTCACCTTTGCCTAAGCCCCTCTGACAGCACATCCTACCCATCCTCTTCCCATCCCAACTCTGTCCTCTTCCTCATTCCATCACTTGGTCCTCCCTGCCTCCCGGTGCTCCACCACTGTGCTGGACCCGGCCGTACTTTATGGCCACCCTTTGGAGGGCTTGGATCCTCCTCTCCAGCACCAGGATCTTCTTCTGGGCCTGTTGCAGGGTGCAGTGGGTATCCTTTGAGCTCCCCTGCTCCAGGGCCTCCAGCTTGAGTATCATATCTTGCAACTGGGCCTGTGTGGGTCCACACTCCTGCAGAAAACTGCACACATCCATGCTGCGTGCCAGCTGCACAGCCTTTTCCTTCTTCAGGGCCTCCAGCTGCCCCCACCTGGGCAGAGGGTACAGGAATGCCTCCATCACAGGGATGCCACCCTTGGGCTTTGGCCGGAGCCACCCACAACAAAAGCTGTCAGATTAGCTGTCCCTTGACCTCTCCTTTCTGTATCTGACATGTCCAGTCTCTACACCTGGCATTGTGGGAGGTGGATAAGGTGTCATTCAGGCCTGACCAGGACACTGCTTCCACCCCGCCCCGATTACCCTTCACTTTCTCCTCATGGCTCAGTTCTGGCTCAGTTCTCACCTCTGGCTCAGTTCCTCTTGCTGTTGTTGGATTTTTGTGGCATCCCCAGGACACCTCTGCTTCAGTTGCTCAGCAGAACTACTGACCTCAGTCCAGCGGCCCTTTCCCACAACCAGTGCAGTGAGGACGTTCTGAAGAAAAGGAGAACCCAGGCCTCTGGGGAGGCTTTTTCTCTTTCCACACACCCCTGAGAACTATGAAGGGCCTCCGATGTGCTGCCTGCCTCTGGAAGAACAGCCATCCGAGTCCTTACAGGGCCTGGAGGGCCTCAAAATTCAATTCAAGCTAGTTCCCTGCTACCCTCCCCAAGACAGGACCATAGTTAAGGGGAGAACTGAGGCACAGCAGTGAATCCTAGGAAGGCAGAAGCAAGGTAAGGAAGGACCAAACAACCAAGGCTCCCTCAGCTCCTGGGGGCTGTACCTCATATTTGAGCTGCATGACCTCCAGGTTGCTGGCCAGGGGATGCAGCCTTCGCAGTAGCATGGTCTGCTCCTCCAGCCACGAATGGAGCTCCTCACAGGAGTTATAGAAGCCAAACAGGGCCACCATCTCCTCCAACCGGGCCCTGTGGCGCTGAAGAGATGCAGCCCAGGGCTAGGGTGAGGTTCATGGCCCCTCATAGGGCCTTCACTTCAGTTCCAGGGGGTGCTTCTTCCTACCGCTCCCCCCAAGCAGAGCCCAGGGCCAGGACCAGAGAGGGTCTATGCTCCACTGCTGGACCCTACGTCCTCTCTCAGAGGCCTCAGGGCACCCCATGGAGGGAGCTGGCAAGCGCTTAAGCTGAGGGTAAAGGGCACTGGCAGAGTCTATACTCATCTGGCCTTGCCCTGTCCGAGCCCCTAAGTGCAAGCCCTGCTCTTAGATAAAATCTACACTGCTCCCGTGGGCCTTGGCTCTGCCAGGTCAGGACCCACTTGCCTCTCCAGGCTTTCATCAGGCTAAGACCTCCCTGGCCTCTGTGCTCCAGGCACCCGGACCTTCCCTTCCTCCACTGGCCTCCTTCCTGTCTTTGCTCAGGTCCTGGTCAGCACCCATTTTTATCTGCGCTCTGTTTCTTATTGTCAAGTCTCAGCTTAAATGTCCTTTCCTCCAAGGTGCCCTTCCTAGCCCCTCCGCCTGACCTGGGCTCCCTTCTCATGGGCTTCCATCACACCCTCATCCATCTAATGACTTATTTGACATTTTCTCAGCCATGAGGGA
Source organism: Cephalopachus bancanus (assembly GCA_027257055.1). NCBI lineage: Eukaryota > Metazoa > Chordata > Mammalia > Primates > Tarsiidae > Cephalopachus > Cephalopachus bancanus. The sequence continues at coordinate 280,488 of JAPVLO010000513.1, forward strand.
AGCTCCTTGAGGAACCCTCCTTGAGGGCAGTCACTGATTTGTCCTCTGGGATTGTGGCACAGGTGATCAATGAGCATTTCTTGAACAAGGAGCAGTACCTCCGCCAGGGCCCGCAGGCCCTCATAGTCCTGGCTCAAGCGATCTTGTGTCTGAAGTATGGTGTTGGCATCAAAATCAGGATCAGGTTCAACTGGGAGGGCCATCTTCCAGGTGCCCCCCAGGCCACAGTGGCAGGAAGACTCACTCCAGGCCCCTGGGTTCCTCAGACTTTCTCCTGGAGGGCTCAGGACAGACATTGCCTGTGTGGGCAGAGGCAGAGTGGCAGCAGGGCCTTTGGTCAGCCTACCTTCCCAGATTTGGAGGACCTGAGCCGCAGCTCAAAGGGTACACAGGACATGGTTGGGCAGAGACAAGGTCTGGGACATGGAGCTTCCTTAGGGTTGAGAGTAGAGGAATCAAACATGAGCAGAATCTGAAGGCGTTGATTACCACATCCTGAGCCACATACACAGCTTCTTGAAAGGGGGCTGCAAACCCCTGAAGGGGCTGGGCCAAACTGCCTACCAGTCATGTGGTTTTAAGAACTGGGATCCAATGAACTGAGCAAGCAGCCAGGTGCAGTGATGAGGCCACCCTAAACCAACAAGAGCTAAGTCAGAAAAGTCAAACAGGGCTTAAGGGTCACTTCAGGCCAGGCATTGACAGTAAAGGGGACATTCCTGGAGGAACCTACTTGCTCTGAGCTATGTCAGGCAAAGTGAACCAGGCTTCGAACTACATGGGGCAAAGCTGTATTTGGATGACCTTGATTCGCAGACGACAGGATTCCACTGTCTGGGCCGCGTCAACAGGTGAGACGTCGCTGAGCATGGGGAGGGGTGCACACCCACACCCACTGGAAGCCACGACTCCCAGGGCAGGGGCCATAAAGGCCTTCCCGTTTCCGCCCTCTGTCTGGCCCAGTGGCGCTGGAGCACAAGAGACAGGGTGCCGGGCGGGGACCACGAACGCTTTGGTCTCAGAGTTAGACGCCAGTCTGGGTCCCTTCCGGGTCCCCACCCGCACCGTGAGAGACGCTCGGGCCGCGGCCGCCCGCGCCTGCTCGTCCAGTCGCCGCAGCTCGGTCGCGAAGGCGCGCAGGGCGCGCTCCAGCCGCACGTGGCGCCGCAGCAGGGCCTCGGCGGCCGCCTGGTCCTCCCCGCAGGCCACGCTCTCCAGCGAGGGCCGCAGCTCTCGCAGCCACGAGGTGGCCTCCTCGGCGTCCGCGAAGTACTGCGGAAGGCAGGGGCGTGGCTGAGCGCGGAAGGTGCGGGCACCGCGTGCCCGACGAGACCGCACCCCCAGGCCCCGCCCCCGGCCAGGCCCTGCTTCCGCCAGGCCCCGCTACCTGCCGGACAAGCAGAGCTGTCTGCAGCCGCGTGCCCAAACCTGCAGACACGGTTCGGAGGAGCTGCCACGCGCCCTGCACCGCCTCTGCCCGTTCGCCGGGATCCGGCTGCGCTGGGGGCCCGCAGACGCGGAGGTCGCGACCCCTCCGCACGAGATTCGCGCACACGGCCTGATGGCGGTGGAGCTCGGCCTCCAGGGCCTAGAGGGGCAAAGCAGCGGGCCCAGTGAAGGAAGGAAAAGAAAAGGGGCCGGGACCCTGAAAGGGACAGAGAGCTGACGACTGTCGGGACGCTAGGAGAGCGGACACCTTGTGTTTCTGTAGGGCGCCTGCGATCTGCTTGAGATCCCGGCCCAGGGCGGCTTTCTCCATCAGCTGTCCGCGCTCCTTCAACCAGGCCTCCTCCTCCTCACAGCTGTGCAGAAACTCTGCCCGCCACAGGGTCTGCTCCAGCAGGGCCCGCCTGTTGGGGAGTCATGGGGCATGGGGAGGGGCTTCCCTACCAGGGTCAGGCACTCCCCTTAAGACAGGATTTTTCTTTTCCCTGGGTGACATAACAGGTGAGATAGAAGCCTTGGGGATGAGGGTTAGCGTAGAGAAGACGGCCAGGCCAGTAGTATTTTGACCTGGGCAGGAGATAATTCGGGTTACAGAAAAGTTCTGGAGAAGGTGGAGGAGTTGGGTGGGCTCTTACCGGGCCCTGCCAAGAGCCAGCAGGCTCTGGTGGAGATGGGCCAGTGCCCTGGCCTTGTCCTGCAGCACCTCCACAATGGTGCCCAGGGAGGAGTCCAGCTCTGCCGTCTGGTGGGTAAGATGGCTCACATGGGCTCCGTGGGCTGAGACTTGAGCTTCCAGCAGGTCGTGCCTCTGCAGCTGCTCTACTACCTCTGCCAGCTGGTGCCCACAGGTGGTAGAGCTGGCTGGCACCTGGCCAGAGTTGAGTGGTCACTTAAGTCCTAGGATGCTGGTTCCTGTGAGCACCAGCACTGGAGAAGTCCTCCCCCGCCCCCACTGCTGTATTTCCCAAGGGTCTGCTGGTCCAGTGCCCACCTGCAGCTCCTTGAGCTGGTCAGAGGCAGCCTCCACCTCCTGCAGCAGGCTCAGCACAACCTGCATGCCTACCACCTGCTTTCTCTGCTCCTGTAGATGCTGGAGGAGCCTATGCCAGCGCAGGTTGATCTCTTTCTGCCTGGAGGACAAGAGAAGAAGGGGAGTCTCCACTGGCTTGGGACAAAGAAGCTACCTCAGCATTCCCAGTCAGTGGTGGGAGTTGGCTGCCTTGGAGGAGTCTGACCTCTGTGGCTGGGGGCGGGGTCTGTGGACTCTGCCAGCATCCTGGCATGGGGTGGGTGGTACAGTGTGTCCTGCCCTTGGACACAGGCAAAGAAACCAGAGGGAGGGCCTGGAAGGTTCAGGCCTTCAGGGTGTCCCTACCTTGCATTCCCCATCTCAAGTGATGAAAATGCCATCCTTCCAGGTGCCCAGATTAAAATCTCGATAACTTGCTTTCTCACACCCCACATCTGTCTGTAGACCCTATTTGGCACTACCTGCAAACTTTATCTAGAATCCCACCACTTCTTATCACCTTCACTGCTTCTCTGTCCTGGATGATTGCAATAGCTTTGTAACTGGTCTTTCTGCCTCTGCCTCTGTCCCCCGGGATCTATTCCTAACATAACATCCAGGTGATCATTGCAAAACAAAAGTCAAGTTGGTGTCATTCCTCTGCTCAAGCCTGCCAGTGATTTTGCATCTTTCTTGGAGTAAAAACCAAGTTTTTATTGTACCCTGCAAGGCCCAGCATGACCTCCACCCCCACCCCTCACCCCTGTACCTCCCCGATGCTATCTCTTGCCATGTGTTCACTTTGGCTGACACGGCCTCCATGCTGTTTTCCAACCTTTCCAGGCACGTGCGCACCTTGGGACACTGCACTTGCTGTTTTCTCTACCTAGAACACTCTGTTCCCCGTGTTGCATGGCCAGTCTCTTTGCTTCTTTCTGATCTTTACTTAAAGTCTACTTCTCAGTAAATTTTTTGTGGCCACACAATCCCCACCCCCAAAAACTTGGCACCTCATATTCCGCTATCCTGTTTTATTATTTTTTAATCATTATCTCACATGTTATATATTTTTCTTAGTTGTCTGTTTTCCTTAGCAGTGTGTAACCTTCACAAGGGGAGGGATTTTTGCTTGTTGCCTTCACTGCTAAACTTCCAGCACCTAGCACAGGGCGGGGGGCATGGTGGACACTCGATAAACACTTGTTTAGTGAATCAGTCAGACAGAGGCCACCTAGAAAGAACGGTGGTTTGCCAAAAGGGATGAGTTCTTGATGGTGAAATTTGAAGTATCTCTAGGAGACAGATCTTTGTAGAGGGGGCCCTGAGCCCATAAATCAGCTCTCTCCTCTGTGGCCAGGAATGGGCACATATAAGGATGGAGGTGTGGTAAGAGGACCTAAGCCTGTTGTGAGGATGGTTCAGGTACTCGAGGCTCACCTGTGGGCCACATCTGCCCAGCTGTGGTACTGCTCTTGCCGGAGGATGTCCGTGATCTCAGCCAGGGCCTGGAAGCGCCCTTCCTGGGGCAGGATGGCAGCCTCCAGCATGCCCAGTCTCTGGATGGCCGCCTCCACTGTGGCCATGCTGGCTGGTGGGGCTCTGGCCTGGTTCAGCACCCGCTCTGTGTCCTTTAGGAAGCTGTCCCGGAGGGCTGCCTTGTGCTGGAAGCGCCGGGCCAGGGTTTCCAGCCGCTCCAGCTGCAGTAGCCTCTGCTGCAGGGCCTGGCTCCGTGTGGCCTCTGCCCGCTCCAGCTCTGCCCAGCGCTGGGACAGCTGCGCTGGGCCCAGGTCCTCATGAGGCAGGAAGGGCCTGCGGTTCTGGGCTTGGAGCACTGTCTGCAGCCGGAAGAGCAGGGCCTCTGTGGCCCCTCGCTGCTGCAGCCGAGGCGGCTTCTCCTGGGTGCGGAAGGAGGCAAAGGCTGACAGTAGCTGGCGCATGGCAGGCAGCGAGTCTGGGAAATCCCGCGCCTCCAGTTGCTCCTGCTTTTCTGCGATCCAGCATAGCAGGTCAGCTGCCAGCTGCTCATACTGGGTCTGCAGCGCTTCTGTCTCCTGGAGCTGGAGCAGGATCTGGTGGAGGGTGTGGGAAGAGGGTCAGAGCAGCTTCTCAGGGCAGGTCCTATTGGCCCCGGAATGGATGCTGAGCTGCCCAGGTGGGCAGTAGCGCCCTCCTTCAGCTGAAGAGGTTCTGAAGTGGTGCTCCCCACCCCAGTCCCAGAGAAGTGGGTTTGCCTACATCCCATACTCGGATGCAGGACTGTGAGGCTCCCTCTCCATGACTGGGGGTGCGGCTGTCCTGCCTTCCTCCTCATGTTTTACCTCAGTTGACCACACCTCTGAGGGTTGAGGCTCTTCAGGCTGCTATTCTTTTTCTGGGCCTTTTTCCCTTCCCTGAACCTTCCGCCCCCCTAAAGCAGCTCAGAGCCCTAGGCCTGTATCGGTCCCCCACCCCCAACTGAGACACCAACCCTGAGAAGAACACTCCCAGGCCTCAGCTTCTGCCATCATGTCCAGAGAGTAAGAAAGCCCCCCCGAAGCATGGACTCTGAGTAGTCCCTGCCAAGCAGAGCCTCTTCTATGCCTGTCCCTGCAGATTCTCGGTTCTCTAAGCTTTTTAATCCCATTAGGAGCTTAACAGCCTGAGAGGGGAGGGGCAAGGGACGGGACAGCAGGGAACATTCCTTCCCTGGCTTCTCTTGTATGCCAGACACTGTGCTGGGCATCTTACCTGTGCTCCCTTGAAAACTCACAACAGCCTTCTATAATCTGGGCGTTGTCATCTCCATGGTACAAAAGGAGCCCAGCAAAGTTGGGTGAGTTGGCCAAGGCCACACAGCTAGCCAGTGGCAGGGGCAGGCTTCTCACCTAGGCCTGTCTGACTCCTTACCCCACCTCTCCTTTCTCACCAACCTTAGTGAGTCTCCTTTGGACAGTCTGGCCCTGGTGCAGGCGGGAGAAGAAGTGGTAGTAGAGGGAGATGTAGGTCATGATGGAGCGCTCATCGGGCTGTGGGGCTGCCACGTCCTCAGGGTCCAGCAGCTGAGCAATGCTCAGCTCCTGTTCGGCCACCAGGAAAGCAAAGGCGAGATTGTGCAGCGGGCGGTCAGGACGCAGGGAGCTGTAGTCCAACAGGTCTGGCCTGGACACAGAGCAGGGAGGGCTCTGTGCTTTTTTGCTTTTAGTAGACTTTATAAATACACGTCTGCCCCCATTAGTCACTCACAACTTACTGTGAATTTGTTTCCCCCTCACAGTTATCTGAGACGCTGGCTGAAGGATGAGGACTCCCACAGAGAAAGTGGAGGGTTAATTTGGCACAGGGGCCAGGCCAGTGGACAGGAGGAGAAGCTCCAAAGGGCAAGTACTCGCCAGGGTGGAGACTGAATAGAATTGAGGGGCACGGAAAGTGGAGAAGCCAGGGTCAATGGCAAACCTGGCCAATCCCATGGCACTTCCTAGGGAAGAGAGCAGGGCTATCCTAGAGCAGGGGCTCAGACACCAGCCCTCTCGACTTCTGTCCCCACTCTCCCTCCTCTGAGAGGGCCCCGAGGACGTGAAAGAGTGGGCAGGTTGAGGACCCAAGTCCCGCAGCCCTTGGCTCAGTGGGTGGAGGCCTCCTGAAGGGGGGCGCTGAGCCCTGCCTCAGGCTGGGTCGCACCTGTGGGCATGGATGAGGGCATTAAAGCCCAGCCCGTCACTCCAGCTGCGGGAGAAATCGGTGATGTTCACGTTGGTGTAGCTGGCTGTCTTCCGCTGGCACCAGACCAACAGGGCTTCCTTGGCAGACAGCAGAGCGGCACTGGCCCCAAACTCCTCCTGTGGGACAGGGCACCGGGTCACCCTAGGGGTACAGAGTGAGGAGGCAGCAGAGCCTGCAAGCTGTAGAGAGGCAGGCCGGGGCAAGGCCGGGATCCTGCTCCTCCCCCTCCTGGAGGCAGGTGTGGTCTCCCCTCTCTTCAGAGAATCTGAGTTTATACAGTTTCATCCATGGTGGGCAGGGATTGGAAGTGAGAAGAAGGGGGGCAACTGAAAGCCGTCACCACAGAGCAGCTGGCTTTACTTTGCAACTGGTCATTACATAGCCACAACTCCCTTTTAAAAAACATTTCTTTAGTTTTTTTTTTAAGAGATGGGAAGGGAGCGGGGCTAGCCTAGAGTGGGGGCTCAGACATCAGCCCTCTCTACTTCTGTCCCTACTCTCCCTCCTCTGAGAGGGCCCAGGGGCCAGCGAGGACATGGAAAAAGTGGGCAGGTTGAGGACCCAAGTCCTGTAGCCCTTGGCTCAGTGGGTGGAGGTTACCCAGGCTGGTCTTGAACTCTTGCCCTCAAGTGATCCTGTCACTTCAGCCTCCCAAAGTGTTGGGGTTACAGGTGTGAACCACTGCACCTGGCTCTATTTTTCAGCCCTTCTGAGGGGCCAGGCATTGTACTAACCAATCTTGGGGTCACAGAATTAAGGTTGGGCTTCATTAGACCAGTTCTCTGTCACCACAGGCCTTCTATGAGCCGGGCCCTAGGCCCATACGCTATGACTCTCAGTCCCTCACAGCCCTAAGAAGTAGGCGCTGTTAGTATTTACACTCCACGAATGGCAAATGAGGTACAGTAAGAGAGATTAGAAAGCTGCCAGGGTCCCCAGCCAATAAGGGGAGGAGCTGACTTGGACCCATGAACATCTGTCTGCCAGAGGGTCCACCTGCCTCAGTGCCTCACAGGGTGCCTCAGGCTGAGGAATGACTCAACTATGGCTGGGCTCAAGCCCCTCCCACCCCTGAAAGTTTGCTGTATTGATAATCTCCCTTATTCTGCCACATTTGGATTCTATCTCCCATCCCACCCCAACTCTCTTGTCCTCAAGGCTTCTTTCCCTCCCTTCCTTCCTTCTCAGACTCCTCTCCCTCCTTTTCCAATCCCATTCCCTGTCCTTCCCTGGGTGACATCGTTCCTCCATCTGTTCTCTTCTACATCCCCTCACACCCAAAGCCCCCACCTCTCCCTTCTCCTTTTTATTTTCTCCTCCCCGATTCTCTCCCACCAGTTCCTGTTTATAAACTCAAAATGTCCAGGCAGAACAGGCTGCACGTCTTCCTCTGCCCTCTGGGCACTGGAGCTTGGGTAGGAAGGACATGCTGGCACCAGCGCAGGGAGCGGGAGAGGAGCCTCAGGGCAGTGGAGCCAGACTCTGCCTTGGTGAGGCCGGGCCCCACTGTCCTGCGCGCTGGACCAGGCTGGCAGATGGGAACTAGGACAAATGCTGGGACGGCATGTGAGGGAGCAGGGCAAGCCTGAGTCCAAACACGTAGGAGTCACAGGAGCAAGGCCCAAGGTGACCGCAGGCAGACAAGCAGCTGCAGGGAAAATGGTGGCTGCTCAGAGGATGATGGGTACCTGCTGCTCCAAGGGGCTGGGCCCACCAGAGGGTACCTGAAACTGGCTTAGGGGCTGGGGAGGTCAGTACAGCCTCCTGAAAGGGCTTGAGGACAGTTAGAAACTCATCCATCCTGTTAGTCCTGAGATAGATGCTCAGCCCTGGGGGGCAGATAGGGCTCCTGCTCTCCTGGGGCTTACAGTCACATCATAGGTGTTGAGGGTCCTCCTGGTTTGTGTCAAGTTCATGACTTCTTTTCATCAGGGTTTCACTTTCCAGGTTGGCTTTCCTTACCTACTGGAATTGAGTTTTAGGTGGTATTTTGGAATCCACGAAACTATGAAAACTAACAAATATAAGGACTTTGTGTTTATGCTCTTTCTAATCCAGCTGTGGGAAAAAGAGGTAGAATAGAGGAAGGTGGAGGACCATGAAGGAAGTGCTGTCTTTGGTCTTCAGGACGCTGGGGACGTTGTCAACCTCCAGAACTGGGACCCTCTCCACACATTTCATTTCCCCGGGCAACACATTGTGGCCTAACAGAAGTTACATAGTCTCAGCGCCATGTGGGGAGGAACACACCAGGTGAAAGAGGTGGCAGGGCCGTCACCCTGCCTGTTCCCTTGTAAGTGACTTGCCCAGACTGGGGTTAAAGCCCATGGCTCTAGTTCTCACATCAGCACTTCAACATTGCCAGCATTCTGGGTTCGTCATCTGTGGTTGAAGAGGGAATGCTGATTTTGTAGTTTCCAAGGGTCTGCTGTGGGATCTTAAAAGTTGGATGGAATTGTCCCCACTGGCCACAGGTGAGGCCAGGGCTGGGCTGGGTCATTGGGCTGGGGGCTGAGACATACCCTGTCCAAGGAGATGTGGGAAATCTGGAAACGCAGAATGATGACCCAGATGAGACCCAGGATGAGCGTCTGGTCTCCGTCCACAATGTTCTCTGGCCCGATGAAAGGTATTGGCACCTGTGAGCATAGTTGGCTGAGCTAAGCTGTGAAACCCATATTCCAGAGAAAGCTGAGTCTCTAATAGTCCAGGGGGCTGGGTGCCAGATGGGAGGCTTCTGGAATCCACCCTGCCCCAGCTGGGAGAAGCAGGCAGGGGACAAGGCCAGGAAAGCAGAGACTTCTTGCCTGATTGGAGCCTTGGCCCCAAGACCACCTGGGTGAAGCCCTGACCTGGGGAACTGGGCTGGGTCACTGGAGCAGGAGGACTCCCTGAGTGTGAGCTGGAGTGGGAGGACTCCCTGGGTGTGCGGTACAGGTAGACCCAGGCCAAGATCAGCAGGTCAGTTAGAGGGGTTGGAAATGAGGGGTCGTAACAGTCAATACATGAGCCCAACAGACACCAGCAACTGTCTGCCTCCACCTTCCAGGATGTCTTGGAATCTCCAAGGGTTGGCAGGGTCCCTGGGCTCATACTGAATCTCAGTCCTCTTCATCAGTGTTCTAGCTCCAGCAGAGCTAGCTGAAAATTTAGATTCCCAACAGACTCTCTTGGATGAGGGCCCAAGATTAGCATTTGAACAACTCCTAGGGTGGTTCTTAAGTGCATGAAATCCCTCTCCTCTATATCTTGCCACTTGGACAGGGAGGATGGGTGAGTCAAGGAGAGAAAGGCCCAAAGGGTTTGTCCCCAGTCCCCTCTGGCTCCATCTTCCACCCTCCTGAATCAACATGCAGCTCCAAGGCCCATGGGAGTCTTATAGTTCCATGAGATCCTAAGTATAGACCGTCAGGCCTTTGCACTGTGTCCCTGCTGTCTGATAATGTCATTCCTCCCCTGTAGTCCCAGCTACTCAGGAAGCTGAGGCAGAAGGATCGCCTGAGCCCAGGAATTTGAGGCTGCGGTGAGCTGTGATTGGGCTACTGCACTCTAGCCTGGGCAACAGAGTGAGATCCATACTCCAAAAAACAAAAAACAAAAACAAAAAAACCCTCCCATCATAGCAAGTTCAAGCTACAAGCACATCACCAAGCAGGAAGTTTGGAGGATCAGCTCTCACAAGCTGGTAGGAGCAGAACACCCCACTGACCAGATGCTCCAGCCCCAAACTGATGGTAATACAGATGTGATTAACATGCCAGGGATCGGAGGGAGGAGCATGGGGTGGAATCCTCTAGAGGCCAGCTTGGTACAACCAGGTGTATGCAAGGGGCACATGGGGGATGCAGCTCTTCCCATAGGCTCGTGGTCAGCGAAGCCAGTGGCCCCTTGGGTCTTATGGAGAGTCTCACTCCCTCTTTTTCTTCATCCAGTGCTTATTTGCTGATCCCCTGCTATGCCCCTGACACTCTGCTAGGTGCTTGGAATACGTCAGGGAACAAAACCAAGATTTCCACCCAAGCAGGGAAAGGGAATCAAGCATGTGGCTGTGGATGGGAGGAATAGTCCTTGGGTTTTTATTTTATTTTATTTATTTATTTATTGTTTTTTTGAGTCAGAGTCTCCCCCTGTCACCCAGGCTGGAGTGCAAAGATCATGGCTCACTGCAGCTTTGAACTCCTGGACTCAGGCATTCCTTCTGCCTCAGCCTCCCCCCAGTAGCTGGGACTACCAGCGCACGCCACCACGCCTGGCTAATTTTTTTGTAGCGACAAGGTCTCACTATGTTGCCTAGGCTGATCTTGAATTCCTGGGCTTAAGAAATCCTCCTACCCCAGCCCTCCAAAGTGCTGGGATTACAGGCGTGAACCACTGTGTCCGTCCATGATGGGAGTACTAATGCTGTAGAAGTCAGCAAATATATACACTTTTATTTCCCCCAGAGAGTCAGTTGTTAAACATTTACCAGCACACCACTGATCTGGGTTAAGTTCATCTGTTGAAACTATAGATACCTTATAGGTCAGGGTCTGGGCTTTGCTCTGAATGCCCAGCGCATGGTAAGGTCAATGAATGGCTTAGAATCCTGCATTCTGTCTCACTGCAGACAATTACATTTTTCAGTCCCAATTGGGTACTGACTGTCCCTGCCTCAGCCAGCTGGGTGCACTGCAGGTCAGAGTGCTGTACAAGGAGGGCTTTGCTTACTGCTTGTCTCTGGGTCCCGGCTGCCCCTCCTTTATTCAGGCACCAGACCCTTCGCCTGCCTGCGGCCCAGCCCAGGAAAGATGACCCACTAGCCCAGCCTGTCCCAACTGCCCACCCCAGCACCACGCCCAGAAGCCCTTTCCCTGGAGCTCACCTTGGCCCTGAGGAATGCCAGAGCCCGGCTGCTATTCTCTAGAAAGTGCACACGCATGCGGCCCCGGCTTGGGGGTGGCAGGGCCTCGCCCGAGATGAGCTCCAGCAGCCGCAGGAGGTGGGTGCCATCGGCCAGCTCTGTGTACAGGTTCCGGATCTTGATGTTCACCTGGGGAGGGGACGGGGAAGGTACAGTTCAGCCCAGCCTCACCTGTCTTCTCATCCTGGGGCGTGGGAGGTACAGCCAGAGCAGCTGCCCTGGAGGAAGGCGCTCTTGCTGTGCTGTGAGGTCAAGAGAAGGTAGATGACCCTCCAGCCTGCCCTCCAGGTCTGCTCGCCAGAACTGGGGGGGCAGTTGGGGTGAGCTGCAGGGTGTCCCTGGCTACACTCACTTGGCCGTGCTGGAAGACGTTGTTGATCCAGTTGGTGAAAGTCTTCTCCTGCATCTGCATGTGCCGGGCCTGCAGCCTGCGAATGTGGCCCATCTCGTACTCAGAGTCCATGGTGGGACCTGGACTGGGCAGGATGCAGAGATCTGTGGCTGAGCCTCTTGCTACAGGTATCCAGTAGCCCCAAGGAACGTTGGGGATTGTGGCACTGAACAGCCATCAGGCCTGCAGCTCTTTGAGGTCAAGGGGCCACTGGAGATTTCCCTAAGCCCGGACATGTCGGAAACATGAAGGCTGGGGGAGGATTGTGGATAGTGATGACCCCCTGCCAGGGGTGCAGCTTAGAGACTAGCCAGCTGAGGCCTGGTACTCTTGGCTGATACCCTATGCTCGAATGGCTCAGGGCCCCTTTTGCCCCACCCCACCCAGATTCTTCTTTGAACCCCTGCTGCCTGGTCCCTTGACCACAGTGATTGGCCGCTGTTCCTTGGGTTAACTAGGGCAGGTGGAAGAAAAACAGGAAACTGCTTACCTTGGCAATGTAAGGGGTCCTGGAGAGGAGATCCTGCTGGACTGATGGAGATGGCAGATAGCAAGGGCTGTGCAGGGAGGGAGGGAGACAGAGGGAGTGGCTGAGACTGGAGCTGGGGCCACGCCACAGCCCTGCCCTTGAGCCAGAGTGTCAGGGCGACGGCACACAGGCAGCATTGTCCTCCCACCTGCCGCAGGGCATGGCCCAGACTGGAAGGGGGTGGCTCAAGAATGCTCCAGGCCCATGGCACGAGGATCTCCTTTTCATCAGCCACCCTCAGCCCTCGGCAATTTCCCCAGCTCCAGGCGGGGGCCTAGGCTCCCAGGATGAAGAGGCCAAGGAACAGGCTTGTAGGCTCAGGGTGAGAGCATTGAGGGGACGCCAGTCTGGGTAAGAGGTGCCAAAGGGCAGAGACTCTGCTGGAAGCCCATGGACCCACTTCCCAATCTGGGACTGTCCTTCTGCACCCCAGGGGCCTCTTTGAGAGCCAACGGCAGGGGAGCATGCTGGGCCAGAGGTGTCTCATCCGCCCCCAGGGAACAGCCTGTGGACAGACGACATCAGAGACCCTGGGCTTGGCCTTCCAGGCTCTGACAGAGATGCATCCAACCTAATCCAGGACTAAAGAATGGGTGTTCCCTCAAGCTCTGGGTGTTCTCCCTAGGAAGGGGGTGACCCAGAACTGCAAAAGCTGTGAAGTCTCCTCCAAAATCAGAGACATAGTCTTAACTCTGGGGGTCCACAGAGCTAGCTGTGGCCTGGGACACGGAGGCTGGGGGTGCAGGAGGAGCCTTTGGGGCTTCTTTCTCTCTCTCCTTGACCAATCTTGGACTGCATGCCAGAGGAAAAGCAAGTTCTAATTCTGGCGGTTTCACACGACTGTGAGGCTGACCTCAGGGTAGCAGTCACTGGGCTGGGGTTGTGTCTGTGGGTGTGGCCACATCAGCAACCCCAGAGACCCTGAGGAGAAGGCACTGCTCCTCAGGGAGGTGTCCTGGCAGCCAGGGCCCAGCGCAGGAGCAGCAGCTACAGCCTGCCCTTGAGGGCTGGGCTGAGGCGCACCACCCTGAGGGCCCTGGGCAGGGAGCGACGGGCCATGATGAGAGTGCTGTAGCCTTGGGTTGGGGGAGCAGCTCCCCTATGCCTGAGAGATGCCTCTTCTCCTGTCCCTCCTGCCACCTGCTGGCTTCCGGATGTTTGAGCTGAGTCTGAGCTCCTTCTTTGCTTGCAGACTCAGAAAAAGTCAGTTCCGAATGGCTGTGTCTCCTGGGCTCCGCCCCTTCTGTTGTCACTGCCCCTGCGGGTCCTCATCACCGTCCCCCTAGCTCGTCAGCCTACACACCACCACCCTTCCAAAGCACAGCTCTGCTCACATCTACAAGGACACCTTTGCCTGCTCAGGAAAACCCAGGCTTGCCTCTAGCTACCTCAGCAGGCCCGTCTCCCCCGCTCACCCTAGGGTGCTCCTGGGCTCTACTCTTCACTTCCAGGACAGGACTGAGGCTCTCCTGCCTCAGGGCTGGGCTGCAGCTGTTCTCTCAGCTTCAAATGGCCCCTTCTATTCCCCACTGTCCACTGTCACTATCCCATCAGTCCCAGCGAAAATCCTGCTTCTTCTGGGAAGTCCCCTACCCTTGGTTCATGGTATCTTGGGTGATGGGAGCACAGAAAGGAGGGCAGACTGAACTGCACGGCCCTTTTTCTCGGAGAACTATCTCAACAGAGCTGGTTGTTTCCGAAGTTGCTGGATGTGGCTAGGGGCCTGCCCTGCTTTTCTTCCTTCCTAGCTTAACTGCAACTAAAGCCACTGCACACACGGCAAGGACCGGTTCTGCTTTGGCCATAACTGATTATGGTTTCTGGTGAAATGAGAACCCTGTTGGTCAATACAAAGCTTGGATTATTTATGTTGGAAGTAACTGAAATCTCAAGATGATCTGGGTTAAACAATACACTTTCACTTCTAATTTTCTATGTACATTTTATTTGTTTCAGAGTCAAGGCCTGACTGTGTTGCCCAGGCTGGTCTTAAACTCTTGGCCTCAAGCGATTGCCTCACCTCAGCCTCCCAAGTCACTAGAATTTTAGGTGTGAGCCTCCACACCTGGTTTAAATATAAAGAGAATGTATTGGCCCACATAATTGAAAAATCTAGCAGGAAGAGAACTTCAGGTGAGGTTTGATCCAGCAGTTCAAATGATATCACCACAGGCCTGGATTTCTTCTGCCTGTCTGAATGCCTCCTTCATTTTCAGGCTACAGAGTGGCTCCTACCATGCTAACCTCTCTCCCCTGCCCCCTGCACCTCTGGACGCTTCTCTTTCTATGCCATTTATACTGTTGTGTCAGTAGACTCGCTTCTTTATACTGCATAGTTCAGAGAAAAGAGGTCATCTCTCCCAAGAGTTGGAACAGAAGTCTGGGGGGCTGGCTCTCATAGGCTTGAATTGGGCCACATGCCCATTCCCGAACCAATTATCTATGACCAAGATTATGGGGTATATTTCACCCAAACCTCATGGCTCAAAGTGAAGATGGGAGAAGGGGAGTGCTCTGCAGAGGGAATTCTGGGTCTAGGTCACTAGCCAGTGGAAAAACCCAGACGTCTGCTGCGGGTGGGGTGTACCTGTGAGAGGGGCAGGGGACCAGAGCAGGGACAGCCCACCTGGGGCTCCTTCAAGTCCTGTCTCCTCACTGGAGAAAGGACGTCAAGGTAGGCCTGTGTCTCTTGTGAGAGTGCGCAGCAGTGCCTTCTCCTCAGCCTCTGAAGCTCCCACCTCCATGATTCTCTCCTACCTTGGCTTCCAGCCACTCTGAGATGGGCTTGAGCCTCCCTTGGGGCTACTTACAGACCTGGCCTGTGCTGTCCACCATCCCCTACCTCCTGCCCAATGGGGCTGCTTTCCTTCTGAAACAGCCCTATTTTGGGATTCTCCCCCCTGCAAAAGGGCACAGGAAGGGTCGGGGGTCATAGGCACACCCTTTATCCAACTCTTCTACCTCATTTCAGAACTGACTCAGGGATCCACACTGCTCTGAGGTAGCCGGCACACAGCCACTGAAAACCAGAGCCAGTGGGGAAAGGTCGTGCTTTTCCCACAAGTTTATTGATCAGTAGATTGCATCTTTTTGTTTGAATACAAAAAAAAAAGAATAGCATTGTGTATTAACTACATTGGTTAACTGACATGTAACCTTATACGTGCCTAAGTTAGGCCCGTTTTCCCAAATAAACTCAGTGCTTATCTGTCCTAAGAGTCTCCAGTTTATTCCATGGAGGAAATACACAGCAAAATGCTTTCCTTTTTTTTTTCTTTTTATAGAAATGGAGTCTTGCTATGTTGCCCAGGCTGGTCTCGAACTCCTGGGCTCAAGCAATGCTCCCACCTTGGCTTCTCAAGCAATCCTCCCACCTTGGATTACAGACAGGTGTGAGCCACAGCACCTGACTGCTACCCAGGGTATTCTCTGGGCATAATGAAGGAGCGTAAGGATGTAAGGCGGAATGGTCCGCCCTGGGGGATGGACCTCAGGACACGATATTCTGGGTGGATCAGAGGCGGTGTCCTTAGGAGGTCCAGAAGAACCAAGGGAGAGGATGGAGTTGGGGCCATGGGCCCAGGGTTCTGCTGGGCCTCTTCTGGGGGCTGGTGATGAAGGTGGGGGTTGGGGCAGAGCAGGAGGCATTTTGCTTCTCCCCACACCCTGTGACCCCCCTGGACACCCAGCTCCATGATAAGAATTAGATTCTTCCAGGCCTACAATCCTGGGGATGTAACCACAGCCCAAATCAGATGTTATTGCTGCATAGTGACAAATGTGCAAAAGAGAACCACATTCAGCCTTAATGGAAGCCAAGTAATTACATGAATGACCCTCTCCCATGAAGAAGCCCTGGCCCAGGCCATCCGACTGTGTGTAAGTTTGGGTCTTGAGAAGAAGGAACTGACAGATGCTGCCAGACTGGGGCCTGAAGTGGAAGCAAGTTGGACGTCTGCATGTCCCCACGCAGTGGGGAGTTTGGCAAGTCTCAGTGCAAAGTTTCTTTGCAGATAGGGTCAGCAGGGCCTCGTGGGCAGGCCGATGATATGGAAGGACTCAGCTGGAGCTTCTGTCCCAAACTCCAGACTGCAAGGGTTGTGTTACGCGACACCATATGCTGTGTAAAAAGTAGGGCCTCAAGGTTCTCAGACTCTCCTCTGTGGAGTCGTGAAGAGCACTGAGCCAGTTGCATAATTCCAGAGTTGAGGGACTTCCACTGCCCCTCCCATACACTAGCACCCTGGGGAGGGGGTTCTTTGAAAACTGGGAGGGGCGTGGGAAGGGCAGCACAGTCAAGATGGGCAGGCTCTAGGTATAGACCCACTGTCCTGCTGTGGGGAGAGAGATGAGGGGACAGCTGGCAGTTTGGTCATAGACTCAAGGAACGTTGTGCTGCTTCAAGGAAGATACAAGCCCTCATCTGGTCACCATACCTAATGTCTTCTAGTGTTTTTCTTTCCAGTGAACTCTTAAATACCTATCTATCAGCCGGGCTCGGTGGCTCAGCCTGTAATCCCACGCCTTGGGAGGCTGAGGTGAGTGGATTGCCTGAGCCCGCGGGTTCGAGACCCGCCTGGGCAATTTGGCGAGATCTCATCTCTACAATAAATCAAAAAATTAGCTGGGCGTGGTGGCGCACGCCTGCAGTTCCAGCTACTTGGAAGGCTGAGGCAGAAGGATCACCGGATCCCAGCAGGTTGAGGCTGCGGTGGCCGGCAGCGGCCACTGCACTCCAGTCTGGGCGACAGAGTGAGACTCCGACTCAAAACAACAACAACAAAAAACCCCCTATCTATCTATCATCTATCTATCTATCTATCTATCCAAGGTCTTGCTATGTTGCCCAGCTGGTCTCAAACTCCTGGGCTCAATGTGTAATCCCAATGTGCTGGGATTACAGGCATGAGTCACGGTGCCAGGCCTCCAGTGAACTTTTCATGGTGAATGACTTCATGCTGTAAGAACAGTGAACACATGCTTCCCCCCACCCTTCCACCCCACGAACACCACCAGGTCCCAGCAGGGAAAGGATTCAGCTGTCAGATGTCCCTCTCACCTGAGGGACATGGTGGGGGTATGGAGATCACAACACCCAGAGAAGTTTCCTTCCAGGAGAAAGCACAAACCTCAGCCTGTTGCCCTCTAAAGAACAGTTTTCCTATACGAATCTATATAGACAGAACTTACATTTGTACACATTGTTTTAAAAATACATACTCATGTGACATATATATATATATATAAATTTATCTTTATATATGACGATTGAGCAGAGTTAAAGAAGCAAGATAATTCTGAATGAAATTCCAGCTCTCCTGGGCATCTCCAAGCCTTGGGATGAACTTTCTCTCCTCTTCCTCAATTTACCCTTTGGTGGCCACTACTATGCTTATTATATACTTGGGGTAGTCCTCTTACTTTCACACAACTATCTGCTCATAGTACTGGAACTATGTTTCTTTTCTATGTGTCTAATTGAGTTAAAAGTGCTCATTAAGACTAAAAAACCACATTATGTATTTACTTCTCTTAAAACCAAATTACTTGGAAAGTAAGCCAGGGAGTGTGAGGGTTGGCACCTGGATAGAACTATTCCCCAAAGTCAGTATTTTAAATCTGCAGCTCTGACCCTGATGTCACCAGAGGCATGTGACAGAAAAAAAAAATTGACATGGTTTTGGGAAGGCTCAGTGGAACTGTTCTGATTTCATTCATTTCTGGTGCCAGCCGTGCCCTATACCATGTGGCCATTGCTGTTTTGCACCTCTTATTGCATAAATAATGGTGACAGGGACCTGCCTCCCCATGCTGATGCCCACAGAGGAGGATGGCGGCGAGAATTACCACTTGTGCCTGCCCCACGCATCTGAGCAAGCAGTCCAGAGAGGCTTCCTCAGGGATTTGGGGAAGAGCACTCAGGAGTTGATGTTAGGGTAAGTGCCTCAACCGTGCCTCGTGATGGGCAGTCATGATACAAACCACACAGCCTTTGGAAAAAAGGTTTTATATGAAAGAGTTCATTTTGTTTCTGTATAAAGGCTTTCATCCTGTAAGAAAAAAATCTGGATATAAGAAATGCCTGTTTTCTACAAAGCTACTGTCTAATTCTGGCAAACTGATCTCTCATACATAACAGTCCAGGGCAAGGCTGGTCTCTCAGTCACCTCCGGCCCACAGGGCCTAGGACACTGCACATGCCAAGACAGGTTTCTGCAGTATTTCAATTCTGCCCTCCACCGAGGAGCCTTGGGACGCGTGATGGTTGAGGGTCACACTAAGCGATGTGTGAGGAGAACCACCTCTTTTCCTTACTGTAGTTTAACTATGATAAATAGGCTTTGCTATAACTTAGTGGCCAAACCAGTAAGAAAAGCTCATCTTTAGACTTCAACATGGCTTGAAATGCAAATCAGAAGTCTTTCCAGGGGTTAATAAAGGTTGTGAGTTGCAAATTCCTGACTCAATACAGCTTTGCTAGGAAGGCCCCTGGGGAAGGCCTAGGGGGTTGGGGGGGGGGGGAGTTGGCCATCTAGTCAGCAGGGTGGTGGCGGATTCTTGCTGGGGCCTGGCTGCCTGCTCTGCTGGAGCCTCCAGGAGAGATGCGGGTGCACAGAGGTGCATCCTCCTTCCAAACCTAGGCTGTCTGTTGTCTTCTCTTTGGTAGATAGTCTGGAGAGAGAAGAAATCCTCTACTCTATTTTTTCCCCACTCTAAATATAGCAGAACACAAAATAAACAATAAATAAGATCATCTGTGCTGCATTCTGGTGCCCACAGAGGGACAGACAGGTGCTCCAGAGGTCGTTCATGAGGACAAACAGCCCAGGCAGAGGCCCAGCTCAGTTCCCGTGGTTCCTGGGATTCCACCAAACCCCTCTCCATATGCATTTCACCAGGCTTCTGGGTATTCTTTGGCCAATTCCCTTCCTTCTCAACCCTTTAATCTCCTTATTCATCCCCCCAGGTCCCTCAGTATTTTAACAGAAACTCAGGGAATTTTAGAGGAGAAAGGACCTCATCCAGTGTCCAGTGTCTGCTCTTTGCATTCTAAAGATGGGGAAACCAAGGCACCGAGAGGGCAGTGCCTTGCCCAAGGTAATTTGGTGAGTCAGTGGCAGAGCTAGTCTTGGGCCCAGGACCCTCGGTTCCCGCCCCCTGTGGCCCACCCTGTTCTGTGGCCGGCCCCTCAGTCAGCTTTCTGCAGGGACTTCCTGTGAGAGGGGGGCACGAGGTGGGGGGGCAGGCTGGTGGGCAGCTCATAGCCATCCAGCTTGATCTTGATGAGGTGCTTGGCCAGTGCGAACTCCTCCTCGTCCAGCATGCCGTCGCAGTCACAGTCAGCCAGCTTCCAGATCTTGCCCAGGACACTGTTGGGCAGCTTGGAGGTCACCATCTCCTTCTTGGCATTGACGCCCGATATCTTGCCATTGATGGGTGACAGAGTGTAGAAGAGCTCGTCGTAGACGGGCTTGTCTTTGGCCACGACCCACTCTTCCTCGTCGGCACCCTCTTTGGCGCCCTCCCCGTAGCCCTGGTTGAAGGGGCCCTCAGTGGTGCCGTCAAAGGCACCACCCTGCACGAGCTGCGTGGGCATGCTCATCTCTTCCTGACTGATGAGGTTCATCAGGGACGAGATCTTGCTGCTCAGCATGTTGTCCACGGCCTCAATCAGCTTGGGCTTCAGTGAGTGGAATTTGGTGAAGTCGTAGTTCTCGAGCTGTTCCTGCAGGAGGACAGACCACAGGCTTGGTTATGTGATTCAGAAGGAAACAGGTGGCGGGGGGGATGCAGCTGGAGGGAGACGGTCTGCCTCAGAGCTGACATCCCACCACCGGCTACTCCTGAGTTCTCCCTTATGGGAGGGTCCCCACATCCAAACTTTCCAGATACAGGCGTGGCTTTCTGAAACAAGAAACACTTTGTGTGGGATCCAACCTTTCTTCTATAGCAGCCAATTTCCACCTCTGGCCACATGAGTGACAGCAACACCCTAGGACTCTGAGAAAACTTCTTTCATCTGCCTTTGTTTAATACTCGAGAGAATCAGTATTTTATTTCTCAAAATTATTTTTAAAAATGTATTTTAATTAAAAAAATAGAGACGAGGTTTCACTATGTTGTCCAGGCTGGCCTCAAACTCCTAGGCTCAAGTGGTCCTCCTGACTCGGTCTCTCAAAGTGCAGGGATTACAGGCATGAGCCACCACGCCTGGCCCAGAAAGATTTTACTACACACTTCAGCTGATCTTCACATCCATCCCAGGAGTGAGGAAGGGCAGATACTGACAACCCCGTTTTATAGAGCGCTGCAGGGGGTGTTCCAGCAGAGTCAAGGCTAGAGGCTCCGTCTCCTGACTCCTGAATAATGCTCTCTGTGCTGGAACATGAAGCTGTGACCGAAGGACTCTATTTAGATAAAACAGTTAATTTTCAAAGATTTTTTAGCCCAGGAGGCTACTCAAGTAGGAACCCTGTAGGAACAGCCCCACCAAGCACAGCCTGACCAGGTGCACTTGAAGCTACCCTAAGAAAGTACTCAGGCAAGGTCATGAAGGTCTTGCAAATGCAGAGTAACCACTACTAACCTGCTGTCATTTAAAAAATATGGACAAGTAAGTAAAAGTTAAAACTGGCCAGAGGGAGTAGGGCTGGGGAGGATGAGTGTATAAATCCAGCCAATAGGGCCAGAGTATCACCACTAGGGCAGGGCAGGGCTCGGCTCATAATCCCATCACCTGGCAATGACCTCTGCTGCATACTTGGGCATATATTTCTCATCATTTTCACACACACATGCACACACTGAAATAAAACCACATTATTTGCTTACAAAAAACTTGCATTTTAAGCAAATAATGTGTCATATTTTTCCATGACATTAATTTTTACATAAACTTATTCTTTTTATTTAATTTTAATTTTATTTTTTATTTTTTTTTTGAGTTGGAGTCTCACTCTGTCACCCAGACTGGAATGCAGTGGCCGCTCCCGGCCACCGCAGCCTCGACCCGCTGGGCTCCGGGGATCCTTCCGCCTCTGCCTTCCAAGTAGCTGGGACTACAGGCGCGCGCTACCACGCCCGGCTAGTTTTTGATTTGTTGTAGAGATGAGGTCTCACCAAGTTGCCCAGGCGGGTCTCGAACCCACGGGCTCAGACAATCCACTCACCTCGGCCTCCCAAAGTGCTGGGATTACAGGCTGAGCCACCGAGCCCAGCCTTATTTTATTTTTAAAATGCAATTTAATTTAAATTTTTTATTTATTTATCTTTTGAGTCAGGGTCTTACTCTGTTGCCCAAGTTGGAGTACAGTGGCATGATCGTGGCTCACCAGAGCTTTGACCTCCTAGGCTCAGGGGATCCTTCCACCTCAGCCTCCCTAGTAGCTGGGTCTACAGGCGAGTGCCACCATACCTGGATAATTTTTCTTTTCTTTTTGTAGAGATGAGGTCTTGCTATGTTGTCCAGGCTGGTCTCGAATTATAGGCATGAGCCACTATGCCTGCCTCTATTATTTTAATTAATTTTTTGAGTTAGGGTCTCATTCTGTCACTCCAGTTAGAGTGCAGTGGCACAATCATGGCTCACTGTAGCTTCAAACTTCTGGACTTGAGCAATTCTCCTGCCTTAGCCTCCCGAGTAGCTGGGACTACAGATGAGTACCACCATACCTGGCTAATTTTTTTTTTTCAAGAAAAAGTTTTGCTATGTTGCCCAGGCTGGTCTTGAACTCCTGGGCTCAAGCAATCTTCCTGCTTCAACTTCCCAAAGTTGCTAGGATTATAGGTGTGAGCCACTGTGCCTGCCCTATTGTTTTAGTTAATTTTTTGAGTCAAGATCTTGTTCTGTCCCCAGGCTAGAATGCAGTGGCATGATCAATGCTCACTGCAGCCTCAAACTCCTGGGCTCAAATGACCTTCCTGCCTCAGCCTCCTAAGTAGCTGGGACAAGTGCGCACAATCACACCTGGCTAATCTTATTTTTAAAAAATTTTTTAAAGAGATGAGGCCTCACCGTGTTGCCCAGGCTGGTCTCAAACCTGTGGGCTCAGGCAATCCTTTCACCTCTGCCTCTCAAAGTGCTGGGATTACAGGTGTGAGCCACCGTGCCTGGCCAACCTCTTTCTTAATAGCTATAGACTGCTGAACTGTATAGCTGGGCCATTCTTCATCTACCCTGTGCCTTGTAGTTGGACATGTAGATTGCTCCCAGTGGAGAACCAAAACCGTGGTCTCTAGGGTGTGTGGCAGGACTGGAGTTCTTTGCTGATATTTGAAAGTGGACCTCTGAGCTTTAGATGGTGGTGGGGACGGAAAGCTGGAAGCTAAATAGACTGGCACATCTCTAGGTCAGGCCTCCCACACTTCTGTCAGGTAGTAACTGTGGGTATCACACCACGTTGTGTGGGCTGACACTCAGCTTCCGGCCTGTGCTCAGCTCAGAGCGATGGGTGGTGCAGGCCTGGTCTCGAAAACGAATTCTGGTGTCCACGTCCTTCACCCTCACTATCAGTCACTGGCGTATCACCAACGTCAGCACCAAACAGTGTGGCCGGCACTCTGGGCTCCTGCTGCTAACATCTCTGTCAGCCAAGAGGACAGAAAAGGGAAAACCGGGCAGGTGGAGGAGCAGGCATCCCACACAAAAATCCCAGTGCTGCTGGGGCAACACGTGTGGATGCCTGGGTGCATGAACACTCTCCTGTTTCCTCATAAATGCCTGTGTCTGGTCAAGCAGTGGAGGGGGGAGATGCCCATCCAAACTTCCCACCATCCTGCAGGTGTCGTGGGTTCCTACTGCAAACCAGCTGTGGAGAATGGCCACAGATTTGCAGGAGTGGACAGGAAGCAGCAACTATTCCTGCCCCAGAGGGCACACAGGAAAGAAACCCCCCACTCTCGTCCCTGTGGCCCTCTCCAGGCCTGACCAGGGAGTGTGGGGGCATCGGGTGAACCATCATCATCCATGCCCTCCCTCAGGGTGGGCCCAACAATTCCTTTGACTGGGATGAATACACACTGAATTAGAGGTCTACCCATCAGCAGCTGTACCCACCAAGGCGGGATCCTGGAGCTGCTCCCTCTTAGGAGACAAAGGTCAGTCCCAGCCCTGTCCCCAGCGGGGCCCACTCATTCCCAACATTCACCAGAAGGCGTTTTCAAGTCCCTGGGAGGGTCTGAGCAGATGGGGCCGACTCTGCTGCCCTCTGCTGTTGAAATGCTGCCAACTCATCAGCTGCGGGGTCAAATTCTCCTTCCTGTAGGAGGACCACTGTGTCAGCAGCAAAGGCAGCATTCCTAGGGCGCTTCGCTTCTTGCCTTGCAGTGTTGACATGTCTGTGCCATCAGTCAGCTTTCCTCCCAAAAGGGTGCAGGGCAGACACAGGCAGCCTCATGAGCAGGTTGCAGGGTCGGTCCCAGCGCCAGGGAAAGGTCTTCAAAACATACATTTGTCTCACAGCTATGGCTCAGAGTCTCCTGGACAGCTTGGTCCATGAGAGAACAGCGAGAGGAGAAACCTAAAGTTAGCATCAGCGAGCTGTCTGTGTGACCTTAATGTGTGTAAAACTCATAATGGGTCATCTCTAAGCTTATGTCCCTGCCTCTTTCCCAGACGCAGCGGATGTGAGATCGACTGCTTAAATTGTAGAGGATGTTAGACTTCTAAAGACTCAGGGATGGGAGAGGCCCTAACCCATACCCATGCCCCTCAAAGCTTCCTGGGTGACAGCAAACTAGCCGGAAGTGTTGGGTGACAGTGAGCATTCCCAGCAGGCTCCAGTTGCCTCATTCCCTGGGGATTCCCTGAAGGGACTGGAGTGGTGTGATTGCAACCCCAGGGCTTCCCAAGTCAGACTCTACCTGTAGCTTCCAGAGGTTTGCTCTGGAAATCTCTGATCTGTAAGCCCTGTGAGAATCAGGTTGGGTCAG
Source organism: Cephalopachus bancanus (assembly GCA_027257055.1). Taxonomy (NCBI): domain Eukaryota; kingdom Metazoa; phylum Chordata; class Mammalia; order Primates; family Tarsiidae; genus Cephalopachus; species Cephalopachus bancanus. The sequence continues at coordinate 304,393 of JAPVLO010000513.1, forward strand.
GGTCTGAGAGCCTGCTATGATATGAACTTATACTCACTTATTAATTCACTCGGTATGTGTTAACTGAGCACTTGCTACATCCTAGGTGCTGGGGATAGGGCAGTGAACAGGATGTTGGCCATTGACCTCATGGAGCTACTGTCTTATGAGGGAGAGAGGCACTAAATATCAGACATTGAATAATTTAATTAATGACATGGAAGCACAGTAGCACCCATATTGGAACAAGGAGCAGGCATCCCAACAAAGGGGTTGCTGTCAAAGCTTCACTGCCAACCTTAGTCACAGTGGCAAAGATGAAATTATTTTTACTCCTGTTTGTTCATTTTTGTTCATTGATGTATTCCAGGGGCCTAGAACAGTGCCTGGCCATAGTAGGCATAATTAATATTTCTTTATAATATTTCTAATAAATGCACACAAGTAAACAGGGCACCTGTCAGGACCCTTCACTTGCAGTCCTAGAACCCTCAGGTGTCCACCGAAGGTGCTAAGATATCTGGTATAGGGCCTGACACAGGGATTTCTCAACAAAGGCGTGGGCCCTTCCTGTATCCACCAGCTGGATGGGCTGTGACAGCTCCTAACACCATGCTTTCCTTGTTTCCTTCCCCAGGATTGTCCCTTTGCCCCAGCTTTGAGGGGCCTGGGTGTCCTCTGACCTGGCCAGCCTGGGTTAGCTTTGTCAGGAGTCGCTCTGGTCCCAGGGTCTGCTTTCTACGTTAATGGGCTCATAGGGGACCAGAAAAGGTCCCATAAGGGACGTTTCACTAGAGCCCCACGTCTCAGGAGCGGCATCCTCCTGTGGGCGGGGCATTGTGGCAACTCCATGAGGCTATGAGGCGCAGAGGCCCCCACTAGGTCATGGGGTTACAGCCTTCAGTGGGAGAGAGACACTAACTGACATACGAAATACAGAGCATGGGCTGTGGATTTCTGCATAACTTTCATTAAGTCAAGAAACCAAGTTCCCTTCTGAGATATCTGAAGGGTATGAGGAAGCAGCTGCCCTGCAGTTTGGTCACAGGGTACGGGTCACAACCATGGGTGTGACTGTGGAACCCGCTCAGGAATACTACAGCAGCCCTCCAGTGACCAGAAAACACCCAGATCATCCTCTGAGCACAGGAAGACCTATTCCATTGCTGGGAGAAAAAGACATTTCTGTATTTCTAAATAAGTACAGTTCAATCATACTTCACCAGACTATATGTACCAGAAGCACGCACCCTGAATGCAGGCGTGAAAAGTTGTCCTCGAAACAGTAAGGATAACCCACCCCCATGTTAGTGTATCTTTTATAGAAAGCTTACGTTAAAAAACATACCCCTCTGGGCCAGAACTTCCCCTCCACCACCTGTTGACCCTCCACTGCTCACCTCCCTGCTCCATGCAGCCTCCTCCTCTCTTACCGTTCCCCTCTTGCCTCCAGCGGCACCTGTCTCAGCTTTTAAACTGCACTGACTTCAGTGCTGTCACCGTGTGGGCCAGGGCAGGAGATGGTAACCAGCATGCAGCCAGTATGCAGGTGGGCTTTGTTTGGTCTTTGCAGCATTTTTTTTTGAAAGTTTGAGTCAAAATTGGAAAACCTGGAGATTTTACACACACATCCAGATTCCCGGCCTCTCTTGAATCACCCAGGCCTGTATTCCCCACAGCATAGTGGCCACCAGGCTGGACAGGGTTTCTGCGCTCTCCAATCTGCTCTACCCTGGGACCCCTGACAAATGCTCACTGCCCCTACAGAAGCGTTTTCTTCCTTATAGATACATCTTTCTCAGAACCCACCACTCTCAAGTGTGGGGAAACAAGAGGTAGCCAGAGAAGGTGACAAAGTTTCTCTTTTGCCTGACCTGCTTCATTTGTTCATGTTGTTAGCTGGTGGCTGTAAGCATCTGAGTTTGTGTTGTCTGCTTTATGGAGAAGATTGTGGCCCCCAGTGTAGATGGGTCCTGGCCCCCACGTAAGAAGATGGTCAGCCTGGCTCTGTGAGGACCGTCTATACAGAAGCCAGCGGGGTAGCCTCGCTTGGGAAAACATGTTCATCTAACATCGGTGAGGGGTGGCGGACATACTGGCCAGGCCAGGGCGGCTGAATGCAGCGCCTGTTCATGCCTGGCTGGGGCTGCCCAGGCACAATTCAAGAGGCCCTGAAACCAGACCACAGGCTTCCCAGAGCCAACCTTTAAGCATACCCTCACTGTGTCCAGTACAGTCCAGCCGTGTCCAGAGTGGACCACAGAGCCCCACGGCTTCTGACAGAGCCCCTGAGCCTGCAGCAGCAAGGCTCCCTGAGCACATAATCCCACAGAGCAGGGCAGGGCCAGGCAGGGCTTGAGGAGGCTGCCCAAGGTAACCTTCAAGGCTACTCTCAGATCCGATTCCCTTGAGATTCTGGGATTCTGAAAATCAGGCGTAACCTCAACATCAAACCAACCTCCTTGAACACAGTCCTACAGGGGCTGCTTATCTGATGTTTTCATATGAGCCTCACTGATCTTTTGTGAAGTGTCCTCTTTTATTTACACATTTTGGAGGGTGTAAATTTCTGCTTTATTTATACTCCATTATCATGGGTCACCATTAGGAAGATGAATTCATTGCATTCTCCTTGATCTTACGCCATGAGACCCTCATGCATCCCCAGCAACCCGCCAGACAACACGGCACAGCATCTCTACCCTCTGCCCTTGACATTGCAATGGGCTCCCAGTACCTGCATTGCCTTGACCTCGGGGAAGTCCCCTGCAGAAATCTGGTATTCTCGCTGCAGCTGAATGTAGATTTCTGGTAATCTGCTGATCAGTTCTCTCTTCTTGTTCTCCTTTCCAAAGACACTTGGCATCTCCTTCTTCAGGTGGCTGATGATGTAGGCATGTACCTGCAGGGGTGTATGTCAGGTGAGGATGTGTCATTTAGAGGAGCACCAGAGAAGGAACAAACAAGATCACATCCTATATGCATCATAACATAACAGGCACCCACAATGACCGTGGTCAGGAGGAGGGGAAGGATCCAGGGAACCCTAGGGGTGGCCAGAATGCAGGTCAGACCTGGAGAAACTCTGCAGCTACAGTTCCACTGTGCTTGCATGGAACTGAAATTCCAGTGTTGTGCAGGGAGTGAGTGGTATGGGTGGGGACAGGGAGGGAAAGCTCTTAGTTCTGATGATCATCCAGGAGACCCAAGAGAAAGTTTTACCAAGCCGATGCCAGAGAGCACCAGAGAGCACCAGAAAATGAAACTAGAGGATGATGTAATTGGCTGATCAACACAGAAATCTGTGCCTCGTAAAAAGCAAGATAAGAATTCCCGTAAGCTTCCTGTGGACAGGTTAGACACGGATCTCTATAGGCAGCACTAAAATCATTTCTGCCCAAGACCAGCTGCCTGGGACCAGGCTGGATGGCAGAAGCTCCCTCTGGGAGAGGAGCCCCAGGGGCCTGAGGGGAAGTCCCAGAAACCTTGATCGCTGGGGGAGGGGTGAGGAGTGGCAGCAAACTGTCTGTCACCCGAGGTGGGTGAATCCCACTGGGAGAGCTTCCTTAACATTTCCACTCATCTACTGATTTCCAACTTTGGGAAATCATTAAGAAGTGGTCTTTACAAAAGTTCTCTTTGTAATCTTGAATTCTACAGAGTAATTGTGAAGTCAAGTAAATAACTAAAATAAGAAAGAATGAAAAACAGAGCAGTGATTACAAGAAGAAAATGACTATGCCTCTACGGAAAATCCTATTAAGGAAAACAGACTTCTACTATAATCTTGTAGAAGAGTGGAAATTAAATAAAGGGGGTTAGCAGATATATGCCCTAGCTCAGCCGAGGGCCTCTGTGTGTGGATGCACCCTGGGTGTAGTCAAAAGCATTCTGCTGGGATCTGAATGCTAACGTAAGTACATAATACGCACATGGACATACTCAGACCCAGCTATGCTAACTTTCCATTTGTACAAAGGTCACGGTGACATAAGCATACATTGTGCCGCCGCCTGACTACTGCAAAGAGAACAGATTTGGGGAGATGATTCTTGACCTTTCTGTCACCAGCAAACTTGTTTTTTTGCTTATTTTTCAAATAAAAACAACTTAAGATATTTACAAGATTCTTAGCGATAACTAGAGAAATCCAAAGTCTAGGACTTCTTTATTTAGAATTCTGGGCTTTAACTGCATTCCTGAGGCTGTGATGAGTAAGCAGTCGGACTAGCAATTCCTTTGCCCAGTACAGTGAATGCCCAGCTGGGTGTGGGTGTGATGGGGAGGGCCAGCGGTGGGGAGGGCCACTGCCGGGGGCTGGAGGGGCTACCATGTTCAATCAGGGAGAACCAGTTGCTCATAGCTGTACCTGCATTATTTTCTTGGCCTTGGCCTTTCTGGAACCTCTGGATGGGGCCTGTGAATACCCCTCTTCTGTGCTCAGGCCTGCCCCACTCTGGAGGAGGCAGAACAGAAGTAGGAAGCCCACAGCTGCTCACTCTCCCAAGCACAAGGGCTTCTTATTCCTGGCAGAGCCCAGGCCTGGAGCAACTCGCTGCCAGACTCCCTAACACCTCTTTGTCACCTCCTGGTGAGGTACCTCTGAGCTGCCAGGTCCCTGCTCAGAGAAGGCTTAGGTCCTGCTCTTCAATCTGGCGGACTCACCACCCAGCCCCTACCCCCTAGGATGGGCACCCTTTTCCTGAACACTCCTTGGTGTCCAGGGCCTGATTCCCCTGGGCTGAATTCAGGCGATGTGCTCCTGTCACTCGTCTCCACCCATTGACTGGCACCTGTTCCTTCATCTTAGACCTCTTGGTGTTCACTGGTTGATGACCAAGGCTGTTGAATAATGGGCCGCCTCTGGACACTGGAAATCCAGAGCCCTGACATACCTGGAGCAGATCTTATGCCAGGTCTCAACTCCCTCCTCCTTCCACCAGCCTGGTGCTGAGTCATGGCCCTCAGGTGACCTGCTCATGCTGCTCTCAGTCCCAATTTCTACTTCTAGTAAGTTCCACGGCCTGTGTTGCAGAAGTCTTCAGTTATGCTGCCTCTGCATGTCCACCCCACTCCTGCTCTTCCTGGGGCATCCTAAGACAACAACTCGGGTCAGTTTCTATGTATGGACCTACGTTTAAGAAGTTTATCCTTTATGAGATAAATCACAATTCTTAGAATCATGGAGTATTGAATCTGGAAGGGACCCTCTATGTCTAATTTAACTCCTGGTTCTGGGAAATTTCTGTGGCAGACTCAAGGTAACACAGTTAGTTGGGAGATACACAGGTGGCATTAGCATCCAACTGCCTCATTCCTGTTCTTATATAATTAATTTATGAATTAAAAATCTTACTGAAGTTGTTGAAAAATTGGGATTCAAAGTGAACTGTGCCCTGTAGAACAACTGTCTGGAAAACTTTGATTTGAGGTTTTGCTTCTAACCGTTCCTGGTTCACTGGAAAGCTTCAGGTAGGTCATTTACTCTCCCTTTCCCAATACACCAAAAGTAGATCCAGTATGTCACACAAACATTAGGAACACCACACAGGAATGTGGGTAAAGATTGTAATCTTCTGGCAGGATGGCGCCTGGTCATTTTCTAAATACTCTGAGTAAACAGAGGAGACAGCCTGAATGGCTAAAATTCAGTCATTTCAAAAGCTCACTCCTTGCCAAAAAAAAAAAAAAACAAACAGCCCTATTACAAAGTGGGCAAAAGATACAAATAGGTACTTCTCAAAAGAAGACATATGAGTAGCCAACAGACACATGAAAAAATGCTCAGCCTCACTAATCATCAAAGAAATGCAAAGTAAAACCACACTGAGATACCACCTAACTCCAGTCAGGATGGCCATCACCAATAACTCAAAAAACAACAGATGCTGGAGAGGATATGAGGAAAGGGAACTCTTCTATATTGTTGGTGGGAGTATAAACTAGTACAGCCTCTGTGGAAAACAGTTTGATGATTCCTAAAAGATCTAAAAATCGACCTTCCGTACGACCCCACAATCCCCCTACTGGGAATATACCTGGAGAAACTCAAATAATTCTATGAAAAAGATACCTGCACATGTATGTTTATTGCAGCATTATCCACGATAGTAACAACATGGAACCAACCGTGCTGCCCATCAAAAGAGGACTGGATTTAAAAAAATGTGGTGCATATACATGATAGAATATTACACAGCCATAAATAAGGACAAAATTATGAACTTCACAGTGCCCTGGATGGACTTAGAGTCTACAACACTGAGTGATCTATCACAGAAACAAAGAACTGAGTACCACAGGTTCATTAGCAGATCCTGAACAATTATCAAAATACTATAAGAAAGGGAATGGCAGTAGTGAGAACCTGCCAGGGGAGGGAGGGGGACACACCTTATCAATAAGGATACTCGATCTCAAGCCAGGTGAAGTGGAGACCAAAGTAAGGCTCAAACTTAACCTACACAATGACCATTTGTATACCAAACCCTGAATTGTACCCCACAACCTTAAAGTAAAATAAAAAAAGAGGGAAAAAAATCCCCTCACTCCTGCTCATATGTGTCAAAGATGTCTCCAAATAAATGCCAGATGGAGGGCCACACCTGGCAGCTGTCCCTGTGGCTGGAGGTGGAAACACTCTGAAACCTTTTGTTCTTTATCATGAGAGAAAACTAACTGAGAAGAAGAAGAAGAGGAATAAGGAGGGGGGAGGAAGGACAAGACCTAGCACTGGAAGGCCAGGTCAGGCCCAGCCACCACTGCTCACTTGCTGGGCAACTCCAGGGAATCATGGCATCCCTGCCCCGGGATGCTCATCCACAAACCCAAAATGACAACGTTCATCTCACAGAGCTGTTGTTATGAGGACAGAAGAGATCATGTGTTTGAATGCACTTTGCCTACTAGGAAGAGAAATATAAATGGTACTTGTTATTACCAGTGGCCAAAGGCTGACAGCTGGAGGGGTAGTGATGACAAAGAAGGTTCCTGGCAATTTAGTCTTTACTGAATAATTAATGAACTCTGTATGTGAATAATAACATAGAGCTGGGGTCGGTGGCTCAGCCTGCAATCCCGCACTTTGGGAGGCTGAGGTGAATGGATTGCCTAAGCCCGTGGGTTCGAGATACGCCTGGGCAACTTGGCAAGACCTCATCTCTACAATAAATCAAAAAATTAGCCGGGTGTGGTAGTGCACGCCTGTAGTTCCAGCTACTTGGAAGGCTGAGGCGGAAGGATCGCCGGAGCCCAGCAGGTGGAGGCTGTGGTGGCCGGGAGCGTGCCACTGCACTCCAGTCTGGGTGACAGAGTGAGACTCCAACTCAAAAACAACAACAACAACAAAAATAATAACATAATGAATTTGGGTCCAAGTGTTTAATTCACAAGTGAATGACATTGATCCCTGGGGACTTTTGAACATTCGCATCTCATTCAATTCATTTTTTTTCCCTTGTATAACATTGAAAAAGTCCCAAGTCATCTGATGATGATGACTGGGGGCAAATCAAATGGATCAAAATGACAAATTTTCCCTGGGCTAATAACTCAATGAACAGAAAGGAATGTCTTCCCCTTTAAATGTATATGAATTTATATACAGTTCACAAATTTACTCTGACACAAATCTCATTAGTTGTGTCTAGTGACAAGTTTGTGTATGTATGTGTGTGTCTCCAAGACTGAGAAGGACTTACGAGTGATTGACTATATCCACACTGGGCTTGGAGAGCAACCTATATTCAAGAGTGATGCTGGCTTGGGAAACCTTCGTGGAACTTAGATATGGGGCAGTAGTCTGGGGTAAGGCGTGGTTACGCACTGTGCCACACTCATCTGCAAACTTCCCAACCTGCTGGAGGCCTGTGGCTGTGTAAGCCTGACTAGAAACTTGCACAGAGCACTTAAGGCCAGGGGATCAGCACATTTAAAAAGTGGGTTTGTGATGATATAAAGGATTCAGTGAATAAAGCAGAGACCCAAAACATGACCCCATGGGGTAACAAGTGTGAGACTGAGAGACAGAGAAAAGCAGCTGACTCGTTCCTCCTTGAACAGGAGTTTATTATTCTGGCACCAATGGCACGTGTGATTCTTAACAGCTTTAAAGGGAACTCGAAGGGGCCCACACAGTCATCTGAGGTCAACTTTTAAAGACACAGGCTTCCATATATAGGCTTAAGCACTGAAACACACAGCTACAATAGCTCAGGGCTGCCAACTGAGCTATTTTTAAAGCCCCATGGTGGACTAGGCATGAACGAGATCTTTATTACCCATGTGTGGGGATTCTCACACACCTGAGTCTGGATCTGTCTGCTGAACAATAAAATGCCTAATTTTTTTCACAAAAGGAATTCACAGTGCAAACAGACCGGACGGCCAGGCTCTGCACACAACACATGACTAAGAGGGGAATACATCTTGAAGATGAAACTAAATCCCATGGAACTATAATGAACCCCCCAAATCACTGAACACGTCTTTTCTTTCTCAGTTTGACTTATCTCTTCCTCAAAAGTTGCCTCATTTTTGTGGAGTGAAGATTTCCAAATGTGTGGGAACCATTCCTATATACTTGGGCAACATGGGGTCTGACAGTGAACTCACCACCCTTTTTACTTTTATTTTGTTCATTTGCTAGGGATTTATATGAGTCTAATTTCTTTAATTTGGCTATTTTAGTTATAGCTGAATAAAACTAAATTATATTTTTTCAAACCCTTTATTGGGCTTTCCCAAAACAGTTTACTCTAAAGAATCACAAAATGAACCTTGACTGCATCTCAGAGTGTGAGCAGTCTTCAAAGAAGAATGTCTACTGGTATTGGAAGAAGTGATCTTTGAGGCTAACCAAAAAACCCCCTTGAAAAGATTCCTGTTCCTTGAAACAGAGTTGTAAAAGAAAATATAAACAGAAACAGCAAGGAAATAATTAAATTGGCAAGAGTATATTTCATATTAAGCTCATCTTTATGACAACTTGAGTTTGATTATCACGATGACGCACTTGCTTTATCTGGATGGGCCGAGAATCCTGCTAATGATGGTGCTCTATAAATAGACACACTCCACAGCCCAACTCAGATCTGACACCTCTTAGTGATCATTTGAAGACTTATCCTTTGCATGTTTTCAAAATGTCAGCTCGATAAACCTAAACTTTGTAGAATTTCTGTGGATGGAAAATTTTAAAGAGTAAACAGATTAACAGATTAACTGCAGGAAGCAATGACACAAGTAGGGAGGTGTTGCAGACGCTATGCTCTCCAGCTTTTAGATGAATGCTCTCTGGACTGAGAAGTCAGCCTGGCTGGGGTCTGAATCTGTATCTGTCCCTTACAGGCTTTGGTTCCCTCAGGTGTGACATGAGGATCATAAGGCCAAATTTTGTGTATTTTTTGAGAGGATCAAGCAAAAGAACATGCGTAATGCCAACAGTGTAGTTTCTGGAACAACTGTTGGTGTGTAAAAGGAAAACTGGATCAAGAGAGAGAGTAATATACCAAAATAAAAGCACTTTTAGGAAATATAAACACTCCAAAGGGGAAAAACTCAGGTGACTCCTTATCTTTTTTAAGCAAAAACAAGTTCATAAATGAAACACACAATTGCAGATGGTATAAAGTGAATGTCATCAGTTAGTGGCCAAGGCCATTGTGCTGAGCTCTGATTTTTATCCGGCTGAGACGGTTTCCTGTCCCCGCTTCTCAGCATGGCACTGCCCATGAGCAACTGGCACTGGGAAGCTCAGGCTGTGAACATCCCTACTTCAAACATTTTCCTTTGTGAAAAGGAACAAGCTAGATACTATTCTTAGGAAGAGAAAAAAAAGCTTTTTTCCTATAAGTAAGCTCAGCAAATTTGGCCGTCCCCCACTCCCTGCATCTGCACAAGGGTTTTTTCACTATTCACAGTGTCAGAAGACAGAGCAGCATTCTGTGCCTCTCTAGATCTGGACCATGATGGCTTGCTCATAGGGCTCAGTGCTCAAGGATAGCAGGGAAGTTCTACAGGTTACAGCGCTTGGCATTTCGAGAGGATTCTCTGCTCCTTATTTATTTATATGACTGAATAGAGCAACATCTTGAGTCACTGGGCCCTCAACAATGATTGGTAAATTAAAAATGCCCCTGGACATTCAAAAACCATTCAAAAGGAACCTTAAAATCCATGAAAGTGGCCAGGCATGATAGCTCATGCCTGTAATCCCAGCACTTTGGGAGGCCAAGGTGGGAGGATTGCTTGAGCCCAGGAGTTTGAGACTAGCCTAGGCAATACAGTGAGACCCCCATCTCTAAAACAAAATTTTAAAAAATTAGCCAGGCATGGTAGTTGCATGAGTGTAGCCTCATCTGCTGGGGGGGGGAGCTGAGGTGGGAGGAGTGCTTGAGCCCAGAAGGTCGAGGCTGCAGTGAGCTGTTATAGTGCTATTGTACTCTAGTCTGGATGACAGAGTGAGACCTTGACTTAAAACTAGGAAGGCTATAATGTGAATTACCAGTTTTGGCTATAAAATAATGTGGGATGTCACGTACCCTGAAGGTTAAGTTTGGCTGTACCTGCTGGAGAAGAGAAATACTGCAAGCCAAGGGGTCACCAAACGGGCAAAACAGACTTCTGCCACTTGGAACAAAAGTGGCTTGTAGTTCTAGAAAGGAAGTAGCTTGCACCAGGAAGAAAGGATAAAGAAGGGTGACTCACACAAGCACCCTGTGACTGCAAGTTAGGAGGAATGTGTGTGCACGCACTAGGACATAAGGTAAGCAGAGAGGAAACAGAAATTCAAGGTCATGTGTTGAGGGCAGCAACAGCCAGGGAGGCTTCCTTTTGACACAGGACAGATGCTGATGTGTGAGCACTTTGACATGACAACAGGCTGCTAAGGAGCAGCGAGGAGAAGTAGGAAGGCTTGTCCCCATCTCAGCTGTCACCCCCAGTGAAGCCTCCCTGCTTCTCCTGGCCAGTCACTTAGTCACCCTCCCCAGAGCATCTGCAGTACAATGGACACACAGCTCACCATTCTATAATGGGGTTGGGAAGGAGTAGATAGATCCTCCCTCCTCTACCACGTGAGCCTCCTAGATCTGGCCCAGGGGTGCTGAGTACATGTTGACTGGATGGCCAGAATGACCTGCTGGGCCCCAGGGCCAGACCAGAAACCACTCACTGTGAAGCAAGAGGAATGTGAGAGGGTCTTGGTCACCAGAAGACAAAGGGAGGGTGAGCTGAACTCGCTTCCCAACCAAGTGCTGGTGGATCTGGAGACTCAGGCCCATGGACCAGTGTTAGCTGGAGTGATGGGGCCTGAAGCAGAAGGCTGGAGTGAGAGCCAGGAGGCCTGATTTTTAGTCCTGGCTTTGTCACTAGCAGATCATGTGTGATCCTGGAGAAACCACTTATACTACCTTACCCTCTAGACCTCTGGATTCCAAACGTGGTTGATGATCAGAACCACCTGGAGAGCTTTACACACACACACACACACACACACACACACACACACACACACACACACACGTGCATTTACACACATGTATGTGCTCACATGGTCTGATTCACACAGCCCTGATTCAGAAGCTCTGGGGCAGGGCCTGGGAACTGACTCTGGTTAAAGGTCCTGGGTGCTTCTGATGATCAGTCAGATCTGAACTCCACTGGGACTAGATAACACTCTGGAGGCACTTCTGGTATTAGAGGACAATGGTTTTATGAAACATGCACCAATATTTCACAGAGCCACTTTTCTCCTATACTTACTCTTGGAGGAGTGACATGCTTCTCTCTCTTCAGATAGGAGAATTGACTCTGCTACTTAAGGGAGGTCAGCACTGCTTCTTACCCCCCATGGGGCACATAGTCCTGGGGCTAATAACAGGCTCAGCTAAGAGGTGGGGGATCCAGGAGCTCACAGGCTACAATCCAGAATGGAAATGGAGTGTCAGCCCACCAGCACATTCTGCAGGTTAGGCTGAGCCAGACTTCCTCCCTGGATTCCCCTGGATCCAGGCTGTGACACTGGGTTCTATGCTTTAAGGGAATGGGGACTAGTAGGGGCTCCTCAGCACCCTGTTGATCCCATCAACATAGGCTACCACTCTCAGGTTCGGCTGGCTCTGTTCCCATCATCCCAATATCCTAACAGCTTCCATGTAGCGAGTGTACTGATTGATTACTTCCTCTGCGCCAGTGCTATCCCAAGTGCTTTGTCACACTGATACAGTCACCCTGAGTCCTCATAAGCACCTGAGAAGTGTTCTTATTAGCTCCATGGTACAGATTAGACAACAGGTTTGGAAAGGTTCAGTCATTTGCCCAGGAGTGCAGAGCTAGGAGCCAGGATGCCAGCGGAACAACCTGATCTTGAGGCTATCATTCTTAACCAATCACAAGTTAATCCTTAAGGCTTCTGGAATGGAGCCTCTGCCAGCCCCCTACCTGGCCTTTGGAGAGAAAGCAGAGACTCACAACCCAAGGCTGCCATTCAGGGCATCTCCTGGCTTACCTTGGCCAGCCTCGCTCGCTTGATGAGGTCGTTGAGTTTGCGCACTGCTGCCTTCTGGGGAAGGCTCTGGATGTCTCTGAAGAGGTCCTGGGCCTCGGCCTCGAAGAGCCGGCGGTTGTCTGTGTTCTGCAGGGGTTGTGCCCAGAAGGAGCCAATGTAGACACGCAGCACCTCAGGTGTGTTGATGACTTTGCCCAGAGACCACATGAGGGCCCCATAAACCCGCATCAGCTGCTGTGTGTCCACCTGGTCGGCCTTGTTCAGCACCACACGGATCTTGTCATCCTGGCCCCGGAAGGCCTTGATGGCCTCTGAGAACTCGTCTGAGATGTCCAGTTTGTGAGCGTCGAAGAGCAGGATGATCCTGTCAACCCTCTCAGCAAACCACTGCAGGACCTGGCAGAAGTCGTACCCTGGATAGAGAGAAGGGCACGTCATTGTGGCCATAGCAGCGGGGGCAGGTCTACCAGGAGGGCTCAGGAATTGCCGTGCCCTCCAGCAGCTGCCAGGGAGAGAGTCCATCTCCAAGCTGGAGGCAGTGGAGCCCTCGTGACTTGACAATCACTTCAAGTGAGGTCTCTGGGCTGCATGAACCCTAGTTAATGCCTGGGACCTGGGACAAAGTTAAATGGGCACAGTCACTTTGAGAATTGCTTACTTCCATATCCGTAATTTCATTTAGTCATCACAAGTCTCTTATTTCACCTAGCACGGTTCTCTTGACCAATGGCAAAACCGATCAATGGCTGTAAAAACACAGGCCATGGGTCAAAAATTTCTTGCTTCGGAAAAGTCTCACTTTTCCAAAAGCACCAGAGTTGGAAAAGGAAGAGAACTGAGAGCCATCTAGCATCCCAAGGGGTGTCTGGTAAGTATAACAAAAGAGAAATCTCCTTCTCTTAACCCATGTTTGTAGAGTGTTGAGGAGGTCAAAGGCCGTCTGGCCAATGTTGTGGCCAATATTTATCATTTGGACTATTTATAGCTCAAGTATGTTATAAATATTTCTTTAAAATTATGTCTCACAGCCATTCTGTGACATGGTCTCTTGCCAACTTCTTTTTTAAAGCAATCACAAAAAATTCTATTTGGCCCTCTCTGGCCACCTACCAATGAGTAGCAAATCACGCAGCTGAATAAACACTCTCCAGTCTGAGGTCAAGACTCTCAGGCATTTCCCCAGGGAGGCAGATTCCCATGGAAAGCAAACGAGGAGAGGCTAATCCCGCAAAGTTTACTTTTAATCTCAGTTCAATTAACTTCAGAATAAGAGTCTAATCCAGCCTAGCTAGCGCTGAGACCTTACCTTTCCTGACCCCAATCTAGTGGTCTCCCCTTTTCTTTTAGATTTTGAAAGCTTTCAAACATACATAAACACCTAAAGAGGAGTATACTGACTGCTGATGAGCCTACCACATAACCTTAACAAATTCTGACACTTTGCCTTGCTTGTTTCAGATACTTTTGAAAACTAAGTCTAGTTTATTTCTATAACAAGATACCACACAGTGGTGAGAATGAACTAGACCTTCAGTTGTCAACACAGGTAAACCTCCCTCCCCTCCAAAAAAAAGAGTTAAAAATCAGTTTCAAAAGGACATGTACAGCATAACAGTCATGTAAACTGTTAACATACAAAATACTCGACAATCTACGGATACAACCTACAGCACAAATACAAAAATGTTAACATCAATTGTAGAGACCAAATGGCTCATGCTTGTAATCCCAGCTACTTGGGAGGCTGAGGCAGGAGGTTCACTTGAGCCCAGGAGTTCAAGTGAGCCATGATCACCACTGCCTAAAAAAAAAAAAAAAGGCCTGGCTCGGTTCGAGACCAGCCCAGGCAACTTGGCAAGACCTCATCTCCACAATAAAATAAAAAATTAGCCGGGTGTGGTAGCGTGCTCCTGTAGTTCCGGCTACTTGGAAGGCTGAGGCGGAAGGATCGCTGCAGCCCAGCAGGTCGATGTTGGGGTGGCCGTGAGTGTGCCACTGCACTCCAGCCTGGGCGACAGACTGAGACTCCAACTCAAAAAAAAAAAAAAAGTAGGACACTGGTTGGCTCTGGGGATGAAGGAAGTGTGGGATCTAAGGCAGACGACAAAATATCTAGGGGAGAATGATCTATTAGGCAAAAATAAAGGGGGTCCACAGACTAAAGTTTCCATGCTTTTCAAGACCAGGTGTCAGAGGAATAGCTGAATAAGCAAACTGTACTCAGAGACATTTCTAATAAAGAAAAGAAAATATTTGGAAGTGCCGAAGCCCTGTGCACCCCTCCCCAGGCCCTTTCCTCTCTTCCTACCCAGAGGAAACCACTGTCCCCAATGCAGTGTTTACACCACCATGCATGTTTGGTACTTCCAGCTCATGCTTTTCACTTCTCTATTCTATCTCACTATGGTGCTCCCCAGTTTTGTGGGGACAAGGAAGACAAGTTAGTTCTCAGACCGTGGGCCAGAGTTTATTTTCATTGTAGTCAGCAGCCAGTTTAGATCCAAGGAAAACCAAAGACCTACTGAAATGGACATACATGGTAAGTAAAGGTTTAGGGTCAAGATTTTACTGAGTTCTGTCCTCGTAAGGCCAGAACAGACTACCTCCAGTAACAGTAAGTGCTGCTGACATTCGAGACTGACTTGTGTACCAGACAGCCCCAGATCCTAGATCATGGGATTGTAGATCCTTAGCTGATGAATGAACTGGCTGTTCCCTGGGTGCCAGGAATAAGATTTGGAACCACCTGCAAAAGCACCTGCATGGGGACTTACTTTTCCAGACTACTCTCTTGCTTGGCAGTATCAGGTATCTGAAGGTTTGGAAACAGATGAAAGAAAATGCTGTGTCTGGGGTATACAACAGAGGGGACATGAGCTGTTTTTTGCTGTATGCCTTCCTGTTGTGTGTGTGTTGGGGGTGTGTGTCCTGCATGGGTCATAGAGTTGAAGGAGTGGCAGAAAGTCCCTTGCCCCATTCCTTAGCAGGCTGGGGCACAGGCAGGCTCTCTAGAAGTGGCCATTTATCTCCTTCCACCAGAATGGAGGGTTGAACTTTAAGGAAATGATGTAAAGACACAGGGAAAATAAGAGTTTATTCATGGCAGTTCTAAAGCTAGTTCCCCAACCTTCCCATTAACTCTGACCTGATTCTCCAAAAAGTTTCTTTTCTGCTTAAGTTAGCTAGATTTAGCTTCTTTGGTTTGCTACCAAGAACCACAACAGGTAGACAATTTCCCCCCACATTTTTTTTTTTTGAGTTGGAGTCTCACTCTGTCGCCCAAACTGGAGGGCAGTGACCGCTCCTGGCCACCCCAGCCTCGACCTGCTGGGCTCCGGCGATCCTTCCGCCTCAGCCTTCCGAGTAGCTGGAATTACAGGCGTGCGCTACCACGCCCGGCTAATTTTAACAGCTCTCTTATTATCAATGCCGAAAGAAACCTGCCAGCCCAGGCAGAGAAGCTGAAATACAGCTTTTACCACCTGTGCTTGTGCCCACACAGCCGTGCAGACGTGGGTATCGCTTCCTCCCAGAGCTGTCTGGGTTGAATGGTTGGCAACTCATGTGTTTAAACTTAAATATGGATTCCTAACAGTTAATTTAAGTGTGTTTAAGAAAGATTCCATTCCAGTGCTGTAGTGAAATCAGTTACAGGGAGCAGATCTGCCAGATATAAGTTTAGCATAAGTAAAGGCAATAGGCATCTCTGGAGGGAGGGCTACATGTCCATACTTCCTTGTTTTAAAGCAACAATGCAAGCTTAATGAGGCTAAGAAGTACAGATAGGTTAGAACGGTGTTTTGTTTGGTCATTGAGAGGTGTAAAGGACTGCTTGTCACACACTGGACAACACAATGAAAGGAGTAGAAATCACCAAATGTCAAGAAGTGAGCAAAGCTGGAAGAGACTAGCTTGCTCAATCCCATCCTTGTGGATCTTATTTTTTAAGTGCAATGGCATTAAATAGGTTCATATTTTGCAACCATCACCACCACCCATCCCCAGAACTTTCTCATCTAATTGGAACTCTGAACTCATTCATCAATAACTCTCTTTCCCCTCCTCTCTCCAGTCCCTGGCAACCTCCATTCTATTTTTGTCTCTATGAATTTGGCTACTCTAAGTTCTTCATATAAATGGAATCATATAGTATTTGTCCTTTTGTGTTTGGCTTAGTTCGCTTTGCATAATGTCCTCAAGGCTCATCTGTGTTGCAGCATGTGTCAGAACTTCCCTTCCTAAGGGTTGGCTCTGCTCAATTGTTATATCATGAAGGACTCGGCACCAAATACCTAGCTACCAAAAATCACCAGTGGATCTAACTCTCAACAGCATGTTCTTTAGTCTTCCTGCTGAAAGAAAACAGTGATTCAGAAGGATCTAGAGACCACTGATCCTCACAGTCTGTTCTTACGTGACAATTAAATAAAGAGCTTACTAAAACTGAGACTCCCAGGCCCCTCCCCAGGGCCACTGAGTCAGAATCCCCGGGACTGGGTTTGGCAGTTTGTACTTAGAAGCCCCTAGGTGATTGTGATGCACAGTACAGTTTAAGGACCACTGTCTAGACCGAATATCAAGGCTTAGGGTTGTGCAGACATGTTTATGTTCTTGTTGGCTAGCAAAACAAAAACAAATAGTACAACTATTTCCATACTACAAAAAATAGTTTTATTTTATCCCAAAGAGTTACTAACAGATGGGTAGAGAATGTATCATAGAATTAAGGAAACACAGAATTTAAATATGCTTATTTGAAGATAGATTTTAAAATTCATGAAAGCTCTGCCTTTGTCCTGGCTGGATCTTGGCCCTAGTAAACCCTTCCCCTAGAGTCTATAACCTAGAAATCGAGTCTAAATTCTAGTCAGTCTTCAAAATGCCTAGGATAGCCTTGATTAAATTACATTTTACTTAATTTTAAGCCCCAGTTTTCTCAACTGTAAAGTCGGATTGTTTAGTGATTATATGAGAAGATGCTTCTAACAATAAGCATGGAGGTTAAGTCAACTTTCAGTAAATATGAGCTATTATTATTATTTCCTCCCCCACCCACCATAGGAAGACTCAATGCTCCCTCTTCTGAGCCCCCAGAGTACTTGCCTGGGTTTCTATGGCACCACTTCACGCAGGATGATACAATCAGATGAGTGGACTGGTCTCTCTCATTAGATTATCAATTCTCTAACAGAGACCTCATGGCCACAAGATAGTGGTAGACACTGTGGGCTTCAGACACAGACCACCTGGGGTCTAATCCTGGTTCCATCACTTACTAATTCTGTGTCCTTAGGAAAGTTACTTGACCTCTCTGTGCCTCATTTCCTCATCTGTAAAATGGGGCTAATAATTGCATCCACAGACCGTAGGGGGCTGCAGAGATAATCCATATGAAGCATTATAATCATCTTGGCACCTAGAAAGCTGTCCAAAATGCTATCTACTGATTATTTTAAAAATCTTTGTATCCAGTGCCTAGTGCACAGTGGGGGTGTAATAAATTTTTGCCGAAGGAGGCCTGGTTAGGGAGAAGCACAATCTGCAGCCGTGGGAAGAAACATAATTAATTAGGGTGAAGGTGACAGTGTACTAAAGCTTGAGCCAAGTGAGAGACTCAGTGCTCAGAAAGTAGATAACAGAAGACATGAATGAGCAAAAACTGTTCATATATTTTTTTTTTTTTGAGTTGGAGTCTCACTCTGTCGCCCAGACTGGAGTGCAGTGGCCGCTCCCGGCCACCGCAGCCTCGACCTGCTGGGCTCCGGTGATCCTTCCGCCTCAGCCTTCTGAGTAGCCGGAATTACAGGCGCGCGCTACCACGCCCGGCTGATTTTTTGATTTATTGTAGAGATGAGGTCTCGCTGCCCAAGCGGGTCTCAAACCCGCGGGCTCAGGCAATCCACTCACCTCAGCCTCCCAAAGACGCGGGATTACAGGCTGAGCCACCGAGCCCGGCTAACTATTCATATTTTATAAACAGAGCAGTGGACTCACAGAGGCTCAATGGCCCCTCCTTTTCTTTCTTGTGAAATGGACAGAGTCCTAACAGTTGGTCTTAAAGACCTCAGGTTGCTCCTAAAACGAATCTATGATTCTAATCACAGATGCTCCGCTCTCTAGCTTAGAAAGTCCTATGCATTCTCATGCTGGCTGGGATAACTCAGGGCACACATCTGTAGCCAGCAGGATGAGAATGACGAGTTTTCCAAAGGGTGATTAGGTTACTATTAACACTAGAGGTCAGCCACTGTGTTAAGTAGGCCTGTGAAAACAGCTATCACTTACAGTGGGTTTGCAAGCCAGTGGCCCTCGGGCTGAGTGTGGTGCTCAGCTGCTGTTTTATTTGGTCTACATAGTGTTTTCAAAATTCCGAGTTGACTATCTTTAGTCTGGAGGTGTATCGTGTAGTTCTTATAGATAGCCCAGGCTGCAGATTCATCCACCTGGTGCCCAGTGCTCAGTAGAAACAATGGCTTGGACTCAGTCTTTGAGACCAAACTTTGTGTCCTCTGAGAAGCCCTGGTCTCCTGGTCTCCTACAGGGGTCTTACAACTCCCCCAGAGAACCATACCATGTTGGTCACAGGTGTGTCACAGGCCGTACGTACCAGGCTATAAGTGTAGAGGGCAGGCCTTCTTACCCTGCTGGCTATAACCCAGAACAGTGCTGACCAAGAGCAGGTCTCAGTCAATGCTTCTAGGAGAACTGAATGTTTTCAATGCTCAACATTTCCAGAACTGACTTTAAACAATCTTCTGGAACACATCTCTCCAGAAATTGGGGGTATAATTAACACCTTCTTAGAATTTTACAAGATACTTTAAATACAAAAGTCAAAAGTGGATTGGTAATTGTCAAGTGCCTAAGATGTGCTTGGAACTGTCACTGAAGGACATACTTCTATAAAACTAAGGTGGCTAGCTTTATCCATAAAAGCCCCAAACCAGAAGTCATCCAAATGCCCCTCAACAGGTGAATGGATACCCTGCGGCACATCTATACAGTGGAACAACACTAAGCAAAGAAAGAGGATGAACGACTTATGTGGGCAACATAGATGAGTTTCAGACATGTTATGCTGAGTTTAAGGAGCCAGGCACTAGAGAGCAAGTACATACTGGGAGATTCCATTTGATGAGATTCTAGAACAGGCGAAGCTCAGCAACAGTGACAGAAAGCAGACAGAGGCTGCCTGTGGCTGGGGGTGGGGTTAGAGACTGGTTGGTGAGTGGCACAAACAGAGGGAGCTTCTTAGGGTGATGGAAAGATTCTAAATCTTGATGACGGCAGTGGTCACATAAATATACAAATCTGTCAAACTCACCAATCTGTACAATTAAGATGGGAGCATTTGCCAGGCTCGGTGGCTCAGCCAGTAATCCCATGTTTTGGGAGGCCGAGCTGAGTGAATTGACTGACCCCGTGGGTTCGAGACCCGCCCGGCCAACTTGGTGAGACCTCATCTCTACAATAAATCAAAAATGAGCGGGGCGTGGTAGCACGTGCCTGTAGTTCCAGCTACTTGGAAAGCTGAGGCAGAAGGATCGCCGGAGCCCAGCAGGTCGAGGCTGCGGTGGCTGGGAGCAGCCACTGAACTCCAGTCTGGGCGACAGAGACTCCAACTCAAAACAAACAAACAAACAAACAAACAAAAAAAGATGGGAGCATTTTATCATATGTTATACTTTAATAAAATTGACTTAAAAAGTAAAAATAAAGAGGAAAGAAAAAAACTCAAGACTGCTAAACTTGTATAAAGATACACATCTCCACAAACGACTGAATGGATGAGGAAGTTGAAATTTGCTCGTTAAGTGGACTATGTATGGAGTTGAATGTAGCTAAAGTAGGAGCCCTGTGCTTTAGTTGAAATCTGTCTTAATAACTACTCAAAGAGCTAATGTAAAGCTTGATGGAACTTTCACAGGCATTCTGCCTTCTGGCTAAGGTGTTAAGAGAGCGTCTCACACAGATCAGGAGCCAGAATGCTCCAGGTTTGAGAATTGGTTCTAGCTAGGCAGAGGGCAACACGGCTGGAGCGTGTTCAGATCTGGACTTGTGTGTGCATGGGAGCATGCATGTGGGTGCATGTATGGCATGTACGAGTGTGTGTGGTGGATGCAGGAACCAACATAATTATTGAATCATCCCATGGTGCTCAGTTATATTTTTAACAGCCATTCATTCAATTATAGAAGTTTCAATTATTTCAGACCTTCAGGTGGAACTTTTATTAGCCTGGGACAAAAAAGAGATATAATCAGCTTAGTTGTTTAAAAATATAGTTTCTATTACTGCAAAAGAACTTAAAAACTACATAGCCTTGGGAGCTAGGAAAAATAATTTGTCCTGTGAAAGATCTCAGCTTGGCATTCCCGGCTCCACATTCTGGAAACAAAAGGAGGGGCAGGAAGGAAGGGGCCCCTTCTACCCAATCAGAGGCTTCCCGTCACAGCCTCCATGGAATTCATGGTCCTCCATCCTGGCCAAAGAAAGAGCCACGAGGAAACAGCATCAGGGGTTAGGGCAGTTGCTCCCTAGCTCAGGTAAATACAGTATGGGGGGCCCTGAGGAAGCAAATTTGGCAGTCTATCTTTAATAAAACAAGAGGAAAATGCTTAAATTTCTTCTCAGAGCCAAGATTCTAATCACATGAGTCTTAAACAAGATGTGTGTCAATGAAAGGATGCAAGACAATAGAGGACTGCCAGAACAGCAGCTGGGTCCTCCCTGCCCACGTCCTTCCTCCCACTTGCCTGGTGGTGGTGGCTGCGCACCGCCTAAGACTCTGCTCCAACCTCTCCCCTTTCTGAGGCCCTGTCCTGCCCTCCCAGGGTTAGAGGCTCCAGTTTAGCATTGGCGCATTCATATACCCATCAGTGCTTCCCGCATGGATCTGTCTACATAAGCCAGGGTCTCCTAGGCTTCATGTTCACCTTTGCATCCCTCTAGCATCTAGTCCAGTGAGTGTCCAGCATAAGGCAGGCGCTGAGAGTGCTGGGAGTGTCCCCTAACTTCCGTTCTTATCCCAGGCTCCATTCTCACCAATCCAGCCCTCAAATGACCTCCACTCTGTCTTAGAACTCAGAGATAATCTCCAAAACCTTCGGAAAAAATGTTTACACAATGAATTCTCAAAGATTGGCCTCTGCCTTACCTCTCTAACCTTTTCTCAGTCTCTTACCAAGCTCCACCCTCTCTACCACACCAACTAAGTTGGGCTGTTCTTCAAATCTTCCCTGTCTTTACACTGTTGCCCAGATTTTCCTTCTGCCTGGACTGTCCTTCCATCTCCATCTAGAAGCACACATCCTTCTGGGCACTTCCTTTCAAGTGGCCTTCCTCCACCCACTGGAATAGAACCTCCCTTCCTGTTCCTCCTGATGGAGTCTGTTCCCTGTCCCTCTACTAGACTGGACCCTAAGCAGCCTGAGAGCAGGGCCATGTCTTCATCACGTTTGTAACCCAAAGTCCATTGTGATGTTTCACATGATCAAATCAGGTTCCCTGTGACACAGTCTTATAGTATTAATGATTTTTCTTTCATAGCACCTATACTCTGTATATTTATTTAGTGACTATAAGACAGACAATTTTTTTTTTTTGAGTTGCAGTCTCACTCTGTCACCCAGACTGGAGTGCAGTGACCGCTCCCGGCCACTGCAGCCTCGACCTGCTGGGCTCCGGCGATCCTTCCGCCTCAGCCTTCCGAGTAGCCAGAATTACAGACGCACACTACCACGCTCAGCTAATTTTTTGATTTATTGTAGAGATGAGGTCTCGCCTGCCCAGGCGGGTCTCAAACCCGCAGGCTCAGGCAATTCACTCACCTCAGCCTCCCAAAGGTGCGGGATTACAGACTGAGCCACCGAGTCCAGCTAGGACAGAAATTTTATGAGGGAAGACTCCACCCCTCATTCTATTCACCACTATGCACTTAGCAGGTGTTCAATAAATTTGATTTATTCAGCAAAAAAAAAAAAAAACTATAATATGACTCAGTAATCCCATTTCTGGGCACTTATCCAAAATAACTGAAATCAGAAATAAAACAAAATTTTTAGACTGGGGGTACATGCATGTTTGTTACATGGGAATACTGTGTAATGATGGCGATGGGTTTCCAGTGTACTCATCACCCAAATAGTAAACATTGTAACCAAAAGGTAATCTGAAGTCAGGACCTTGAAGAGATATGTTCACTGCACACCCATGTTCACTGCAGCATTATTTACAATAGCCAAGATGTAAAGACAACCTAAGTGTCCATCAACGAATGAATGGATAAAGAAAATGCAGTACACACATATCATGGAATATTGTTCAGCCTCAAAAAATAAGAAAATCTTGCCATACGCAACAACATGGATGAACTTGGAGAATTATATCGTTATGCTAAATGATATAAAGCCGAACCGGGCTCGGTGGCTCAGCCTGTAATCCCGCGCCTTTGGGAGGTTGAGGTGAGTGGATTGCCTGAGCCCGCGGGTTCGAGACCCGCCTGGGCAACTTGGCGAGACCTCATCTCTAAAATAAATCAAAATGAGCCGGGCGTGGTAGCGTGCGCCTGTAGTTCCAGCTACTCGGAAGGCTGAGGCGGAAGGATCGCCGGAGCCCAGCAGGTCGAGGCTGCAGTAGCTGGGAGCGGCCACTGCACTCCAGTCTGGGTGAAAGAGTGAGACTCCAACTCAAAAAAAAAAAAAAAGAAAAGAAATAAGCCGGCTATAGAAGGACAAACACTGCATGATCCCACTTATATAAAATATGTCAAACTCATGAAATCTTAGAGTGGAACGGTGACTGCCAGAGATTGGCGGAAGAAGTGGGGAGCTTCTTATGATTTGCATAACTGAAAATCAATGGGCATATATTTTTAGTTATGCAAGATAAGTGAGTTGTACAGATCTGCTGAAACATTGTGCCTGTAATTACAATACTGTACTGGATACTCAAAAGTTTGGTAAGAGGGCAGATTTCCTAAGTGTTCTTCTCAGAATAAAATAAAGCAAAATGATAAAATAAAATAAATTTGATTTAATCAAGTGAATTGACTTTAAGAAGTGTAACTGATTTTTAGCGAGTTAGAGGGTTCTGTTGCTTGAATAGTGGTATGAGTTTCTAAAAAAAGGTTGTTACTAACTATAGGAAGTATAAATCACCTCAAAATAATTATCAACTATCTGGGATCACTCAGGTATTATAAATATATTTTCGAAAAGAGTCCCTTCAGTTAACAATAACAGCTACTTCAGTTAAACATGTGCAAGGAGTCTCTGCATTGTTTCCTGGGTGAGTTTACTTTGCATCTGGAAAAGGCTGTTTCTGAACATTTTATTGTGGTTGAGAGCAAAATGACAGCTAAATATAAATAACTGCAGCAAATATTTACTGAGTTCTAAGTACATTCCTGCATTGCCCTGTGAGCTTTATATCAGTACAATCTCATGTAATCCTTGCAATAACCCCATGAAGTAGATACTATTTTATACAATTTTTTTATTTTTTGAGACACAATTTTTTAATTTTTTGAGACAGGGTCTTGCTCTGTTGTTCAGACCGGAATGTAGTGGTGTGATCATAGCTTACAATAACCCTGAACTCCTGGGCTCAAGTGTTCCTCCTGCCTCAGCCTCCCAGGCAGCTGGGACTACAGGCACGAGCTACCACATCTGGCTAATTTTAAAAATAGGTTTTTTTAAATAATTTTTTTTAGACATAGGGTCTTGCTATGTTGCTCAGAATGGTCTTGAACTCCTGGCCTCAAGTGGTCCTCGCCTTAGCCTCCTGAGTTGCTGGGATGACAGGTGTGAGCCACTACACCCAGTTGAAGTAGGTACTATTATTACCTCCATTTTACAGGAGAGAAAACAGAATCAGAGAGGTTAAGTAACTTAGCCAAGGCATACAGCTATTTCTTTCTTTCTTTCTTTCTTTTTGAGAAAGCAGGACTTATTGAGAGGACAGAAAACTTCCAGAGAGGGAGGGGACCCGAGGGGGTTGCCAGGCATCAGCTATTTCTTAGGGGAGCCTGGATTCAAACTTATAGACTCTGATCCAGAGCTTGGAGCTTTTATCCACTGCACTGTACCATATCACCATATGTATACCAGGATGGTGGAATTAGAGGTAATTTTTATTTTTTCTTTTTGATTTGTGGCTTTCTAAGTGTTTTACAACGAATATATATTTTTGTAATAAGAAAAAAGCCAAGCATTTTGTATAAATTATTGGTCCATATGCTACTGGGCTAACATTACTGAGGAGGTTCTTCCTTTTCTTTTATAATGGTGTTTCTGGTGAGGGTCTGGATTTCTAGGACTTTTCAGCCAGAGGCTGTGCGGGGTGTGCCTATCACCACCCAAGGGTGAAGTGGCATCTCTGCAACTCTACCCCCAGGGAAGAGGCAGTCCCCAATCAGCTGTACTTTTCAGAATAATGGGAACAACTGATGGAAAATAACCCAGAATAATTGATTTGCTTCTCCTGCCCTCTCTACTCAACCCTCCTCCTCCCTGCTGATCAGACACACGGTTCTGGGGGTGGGGGTGGTGGCGAGGGGAGGGTCAAGCTCCTTCTTGGGGTAGGGAGGGGCTGATACTAAACTCCACCGGGGAGATTCAGCGAGACTGTCCAGAGAGAACGGATGCTTCCCTCTCCGTATCTGCACAGAAGGTTTCCTGAGTCCATCTCCTTTTGTAGAGGTTCAAGGTAAGTTCACCCCAAAGTCTTCAGTTGGTAATAGCGGCCTCTTCTAGAATGTAATTGGCTACAATAAAGCCCTGGAGGTTAACAGTATTCTCTCTCTTGCTGTACCTGGCCTGATTGGGGTTTGGCCACTGAACATACCCATGTTTAAATAAAACAAGGACCAGATGAGTCCAGGGAATGGTCTTTGTGCTGTTTACCTTCCTTCTGTCTCCTTTTCCTACTTTGTTTTCCTTTTGGGATGTAGGCCAAGATTCTATAAATTAACTTTTCTGTGACTGCTTCCTTATAAAATAAACAAGCTAACCTCATAGCCTGTCCCTCCTTCCTCTGGGAGATGTTGTGACAATAACAGATGGGTGGGCAACATGACCTTGAAGGCCCTTCCTGGGCATCGGCTAGGAGAGCTTCATATCACAGTTTCATGCCACACAGACATGGGAACAGAGGAAGATTCTTTTTTTTTTTTTTGAGTCAGAGTCTCACTCTGTTGTCCAGGCTGGAGTGCAGTGGCACGTTCATGGCCATGCGAGCATCGACCTGCTGGGCTCAGGCGATTCTTCTGCCTCAACCTTCCGAGTAGCTGGTACTATAGGTGCACGCTACCACGCCTGGCTAATTTTTTTGACATATTGTAGAGACGAGGTCTCATCAAGTTGCCTAAGCTGGTCTCGAACCCCTGGGCTCAGGCAATCCTCTCGCCTCGGCCTCCCAAAGTGCTGGAATTATAGGCCTGAGCCACCACTCCAGGCAAGAGGAAGAGTCTATATGAATCCTTAGCCCACTGAACCCTGCTGCTTCTGGTCATGTGACCAAGTGAAAGGGCAGATTGGGCTTCATATCTCATTTTCCATCGCAGATTAAAAATTAGGTTAAAGCTGGGAGCAGTAGCTCAGACTGGTGGTCCCAGCACTTTGGGAGGCCAAGGTGAGGGGATTGCCTGAGCCCATGGATTCGAGAACAGCCTGGACAACTTGGTGAGACCTCATTTCTACAATAAATCACAAAATTAGCATCTGCTTGAAGTTCCAGCTACTTGGAAGGCTGAGGCGGAAGGATCATCAGAGCCCAGCGGGTCAATGCTGGAGTGGCCGTGAGCGTGCCACTGCACTCCAGCCTGGGTGACAGCGTGAGACTCCAACGCAAAAGAAAAAAAAATTAGGTTAAGAAGCAGGACCATTTAAAAAAGGGCTGGGCCCTGAAAAAAGACAGCAATACAGTATTATACAACACTTTACGTTCTTTGCTGGAGAGGGAAGTTGATGAATATCTACCAAGAAAAACCTGTAAGGTTTAGAGCCTGACTTACTTCACTCTGCTGGGCTTCAGGTAATACATCTATAAGATGAGTCAGATCAACGGGGATTCTTTCTAGACCCTAAATCATAGCTGTATATGATGGTTCCAAATGTAAGCTTCTTTGAAATATAAAGTCAAACTCCCATGAAAATCAATTTAGTTTGGTGCCTGTATAGTACAGATAGATATCAACTAGTTACAGTGCCAGCCTAAGAATCCTGACGATCCTGGCTGGACATGGTGGTTCATGCCTGTAATCCTACTACTTAGGGAGGCTGACGTTGGAGGATCGCTTGAGCCTAGGAGCTTGAGACCAGCTTGGGCAGCATAGTGAGACCTCGTCTCTACCAAAAAAAATAAAAAATAAAAAATTAGCTGGGTGTGGTGGCGCGTGCCTATAGTTCCAGTTACTTGGGAGGCTGAGGCAGGAGGATTGCCTAAGCCCAGGAGATTGAGGCTTCAGTGAGCCATGATTGTGCCACTGCACTTCACCCTGGACAACAGAGTGAGACCCCCAACTCAAAAAAACCAAAAATAAATAAATAAGCAAAAAAGAAAAGAATGGAGATCCTTGGCTCCAGGAATACTGAATGACTAACTCTAAATGATAAAATTAGCAAGACACAAAATTTCATTTTATTATACTCCTTCCTCTGAGCTCATGTGTTCAAGGTCATTGAATGTTTCTATAGGGGTAATTAATTGCCCTGAAAGTTTAATTTACTTGTCATCCAATTCCAAACAATTCTTTACTGAAAGAAATGACCAGAGAAAAAGTTGCAAGGATGTTTAGGAGGTCATCAAATTCTGCATTCTACTATTATGTTAGAATTAATAGAATCCAGGAATCTAGCGTCACACACATGGAAACTGCCCATTCCTCATTTTTCAAGTGGGCTTTGTGTAAGTCAGGCAAGAAAAAGTCTCGTACAATATGTCTATAAATCAGACAGACTTGGAAAACGTTATTTGTACTGAATATTCTGGAGGCAAAATGCCAGTGATATACAGACTCCACCCAAGTGTGATAAGACGAACATTTACAAACAAGGTTTTGACCTTAATAATGCATCTTGTCATTTTGTGGTTCAGAAGGGCAAAAAGACAATATTTCTTCAAGCCACAGTCTTCTAAAGAGAAACATTAAACTGAGAGGATGACAACTTTGGGTCAACAAGAGGCTTGAAAGCAACTCTGACCCTGAGTCCCCTGCCCTGTCCTGTTCCGCCTTTTAAACACCTCCACACTGCATGAATGTTCTGGGAGCATCTGGACAACAGCCAGCCATGGAGACCAGCCTTAGCAACTAAGTTATCAGCTAACCTGCTCCTAAAGCCAAACTATTACTCAGAGATAGTTATTTCTGGATTTATGTCACAGATGGAAAGAAAGACCAAGTCAGTGGGAACCACAGGAGTCCACACTGGGATTCTTACTAAAAAATGACTCACTCATTTTGCTAAAAAAGGCTGTATAGTTACCAATAGTATTTCAAAATGCCCAAATACCTCCAGAAAAGAAAATACTTTTAAAAGGTAAACATGAAAAGATGTTCAACCACACTAAAATGAGAAATGAAAATTGGAATTATAATGAGGTGGTGGGAATGTAAATAGGTATACCTTCTAAAGTGACATTTTGGCACCAGCTAACACACTAACCACAGTTCCACAATAACCACAGTTCCTTTTGATTCAGAAACCCCACTTCTAGGAATGTATCTTATAGTTACATTTGCACATTTTTTGATTAATCTCTATTTCATTTTTTAAACTGACAAGTACAAATTGTATATATTAATCCTATATACAATATGTCAAACAATATGTTTTGAAATACATATACCTCGTAAAAGGACTAAATCTAACTACTTAGCATATGCATTACTTCACTGACTTATTTTATTGTGAGAACACTTAAAAGCTACTCTCAGCAATTTTCAAAACACATTTGCACATTAGCGTGCCAACTGTATATATCTGCATTAAACATGCAAAACTGTCACTATTCACTATGGCACTGTTTGTAACAGCAGAATATTAGGAACAGCCTGAACGCCACCCATCAAAAGGATACCAGCTATGAATTCTGGTACATCTATAGGATGGAATGAGGGAGGCAGCTCCCAAGTGCTGTGGACAAGCTCCAAGATTTACTACAAGTGGAAAAATCATGACTCAGAGCAGTGAGAGAGGATCAGGGCCACACATGAGCAGGCGATGGCCTGGGAGGAGCCCCTGACACTGCAGCAGGGTCTGCTCTGGGAGAGGAACTAGGGAGCATGGGTGGGACAGACATTCTTCATGATTTTTTTGTAACTTGAACTTTTTGTCCCAAGCATGTGTACATCTTCACACAAAACAGCATTATTACTGAAGAGCACTACAGAAAGCTATGATGGCTTGTGTTCTGCATCACGATTGGGTGGTTTTGAGAAAGAGACTAAAAGAATCCAGGTGAAATGAGGGCTTCTTGAGGAAACGGCATCATGGCACATGTGAGAAATAACCCCAGGTACAAGAAAGAGGATTGTGGCAAAAAGAATTGGAGAAGTGACAAAAGCTGGGCCCCTTGGTCACCTCCTCCTGACCATTCTCGTCAGCAGGTTCCCCCAGCTCCAGCCCTTGCCTGCCTTACCCCGGCTTTCCACAGCTTTGCGGTCAAGTCCAAGTATTTAATTTATGAGGGAGGACCTCCCCCCTGCAACCAGAATTTATTTATAAAAAATGATGTATTTATTCTTACTTGTTTCAGTCACCTTCAAAATGCTCTTCGTTTGATGCAATACACCTATTGAAACACTTTTCCCACTGTTCTGAACAGTTTTTGAACTCGTCACTTTTGATGTTTTTTAGTGCTTCTGCAGTTTTTGTTTCACCTCTTCTACACTGACAAAACATTTCCCTTTGAGGATTTTTTTCATCTGGGGAAACAAAAAAAAGTCTCTTGGGGCGAGATCAGGTGAATAGAGAGGGTAAGGCACC
The DNA here is from genome assembly GCA_027257055.1 of Cephalopachus bancanus. Taxonomy (NCBI): domain Eukaryota; kingdom Metazoa; phylum Chordata; class Mammalia; order Primates; family Tarsiidae; genus Cephalopachus; species Cephalopachus bancanus. The sequence continues at coordinate 333,868 of JAPVLO010000513.1, forward strand.
AGGGTCACGCTGTTTTTGGTCAAAAACTGCTGAACACTCAGCATGGTGTGGGCAGGTGCACATGTAAATCACCCATGTGAAATGGGCAAAAGTTTTGAAAGAATCTCTAAAAAACAATTCACTGAAGCTGAACACAGCTTCTTACAACAATGGTAGCTGGTACACTGATGCCAATGAGTTCCTAGAACATCTATTTATTGGGGGAAGCCTGTAATGTAAAGGGCTCACCCTCTAAAAGATAATTCCGGTTTTTATTGGGTCCCCCTTGTATTCTCGCCACCCCTGCCTTTTGGCCCCTGCCTTTTGGCATGACCCTGGTGCCTCACCCTCTCTATTCACCTGATCTCACCCCAAGAGACTTTTTTTTGTTTCCCCAGAAGAAAAAAAATCCTCAAAAGGAAACATTTTGTCAGTGTAGAAGAGGTGAAACAAAAAACTGCAGAAGCACTAAAAAAACATCAAAATTGATGAGTTCAAAAACTGTTTAGATCCTTGTCTGAATCCCAGGACGTGGTCACCATCTGCTCTCCCTTGGGATATGCCTTGGATCCTGGTCAGTCTACTCTGGGACCATCCCAGTTCTATAAAATGAACTGTGACTGCCATCATCACCAGTTATTAACCATGACTCTATGCTAAATGACTTCTACATGTTATCTCACTTCATCTTTTTTTTTTTTTTTTGAGTTGGAGTCTCACTCTGTTGCCCAAGCTGGAGTGCAGTGGCACGCTCCCGGCCACCCCAGCATTGACTTGTTGGGCTCCAGCGATCTTTATGCCTCAGCCTTCCAAGTAGCCAGAACTACAGGCGCACACTACCAGGCCTGGCTAATTTTTTATTTATTGTAGAGATGAGGTCTTGCCAAGTTGCCCGGTGCTGGTCTCAAACCCACAGTCTCAAGCAATCCACTCGCCCTGGCCTCCCAAAATGCTGGGATTACAGGCTGAGCCACCGAGCCCGACCTCACTTCATCTTTGAAACAATCCTGGGAGGGAATAATTCCCTCACTTTATAAAACGGAAATTGAGGCACAGGGCTGCATGCCGAGATCTGAGCTCAGGGCAGCCTTTTCTGGGGCTCACAGGGAACTTGCCTGCATTGCACCAGCTCCCCTTCTCCTTCCATGGAAGGCACAGATGCCCTGAAGTCCTTGTTATCTTCAATGTTTCTATATCCATCAGCTGGTTTGGATGGTTGAGATGCCTGCCTGCCTGCCTGCCAGACACCAGGACACGAAACCTGAATTCAATCCACACGTGTGTCTCGGGGGAGGAGTCCCTCTGCTCTTCTGCTTCATAGTTCAAGAGAAGGGAAGACTTAGGTATTTACACAGATTATTCAGATCCTTGTAAAATTCAGCCTGAGATAAAGTCCCTCCCCCCATTTCCTAGCAGGGTAAAATGAGTCTCAAAGAGGTGAAGTAACGCATGCAGGTCACCCAGCTAGTAAGAAGAGCTAGGGACGTGGAATATGGACTGCCTCTCTTTCACCTAGAATCTTGCATTTACAATCTATCTCTACTTCCCATCGTCTAGTCTGAGGGTCCCCCACTGGTACACAGTGATTGGGAGGCAAGAGGTTTCACCACATGTAACAATAGGAATTGAGGCTATAACAAGAATGTCCCCATCATGCCAGTGAAGGTTATTAAACATTTGAAAGCATAAATGAGAACCTTAAAAAAATTCCTTCTTTATTTTCATAAGGGTTTTCTAAGAATTCTACCTTTCAAAGAGGTCTAGATGGGAGCGCTCCTACATGGAATGAAGACAGAGGCAGGTGACAGCAGCATCAGGTTGTGATCCCATGAGGTTAATAGTGGGTCACCTGGTGACCCTTGTGGGGTAGAGTTACCTCTGCTTCCTTCCAAAGCTCTGTCCTGAAAGGAAACTGGTTAGTCAGAGACCAGCCAGTGCTGGGCTGTCCCTCTCCCATTCTCTCTCACCCAAGGGATGCCCTCTTGTCCTCCGAGGGGGCAGCATTTACCATGGGGAACACAGAGACACAGGACTAAGTCCAAGTCAGTTTTGGTAGGTTTTCCAAGTGTGCCATTATCTGTCCTTTCACTTGACTTGGGGGTACTTAGGAGAGGCAGGTTCACAGCAGGAGCCCCAGACTCCTCAAAGTGGGGTCCTCCTGTATCAGAACCCCTGGACAGGCAGTATCCTGGAGCCTGCGCCAGATGCCCTGAACCGTGTGCTAGGAATCAGCACCGTTAAAATTCCCCAGGTGATAGATAACTCTGTGTCCTAAGCCTGGGAATCACCATGCTAGGTCCAGTGCATCATTCACAGGGTTTCAACTCCAGAGCAGAGGGGGAGAGGAGGGGAAAGGCTGATCTGAGAATGGGTATGACACAGGAAGAAATGACAGCAACAGCCTCGTTCAAGGGAAGAGAAAGCCAACCAACCAAATGAGCCCACAGAACTGAGGGGTGGACCCAGAGCTTCCCCTGCCCAGTACAGGACATCTGGGTGTTCATAACGATAATTCTGGGTAATCAAGAGAAGGTCAAAAAAGATAATCCTTTGGCTGGGCGCAGTGGCTCATACCTATAATCCCAGCACTTTAGGAGGCCGAGGTGAGAGGATTGTCTGAGCCCACAGATTCGAGACCAGACTCAGCACCTTGGCAAGACCTCATCTCTACAATAAATCAAAAAATTAGCTGGGCATGGTGGTGCATGCCTGTAGTTCCAGCTACTTGGAAGGCTGAGGTGGAAGGATCATCTGAGCACAGCAGATCAAGGCTGCGGTGGCTGTGAGCGTGCCACTGCATTCCAACCTGGGCGAAAGAGTGGAACTCCAAATCAAAAAAAAAAAAAAGGAAAAAAGAAGAAAAAAAGACCAGGTTCAGTGGCTCAGCCTGTAATCCCAGCACTTTGGGAGGCTGAGACAAGTGATTGCCTGAGCCCACGGGTTTGAGACGAGCCCAGGCAACTTGGCAAGACCTCGGCTCTACAATAAATCAAAAATTAGCCAGGTGTGGCAGCATGCACCTGCAGTTCTGGCTATTTGGAAGGCTGAGGTGGAAGGATCACTGGAGCCCAGCAGGTTGATGCTGGTGTAGCTGTGAGCATGTCACTATACTCCAGCCTGGGCAATGGAGTGAGACTCCAACTCAAAAAAAAAAAAAAAAAGAGAGAGAACCCTTTAATGGTTTCCTGTAACTCCAGAGGCAAGGTTCAGGGTGTGGTACCAGGAGGAGGCAGCACCTTTTAAGACTAGCTACCACACTTGCTGTATGACTGTGGATGAATTACTTAACCTCTCTGTGCCTCAGTCTTCTTGTCCATAAAGTAGGATAATTTCTCCTCTCTCATAGAGCTTTTGTGAGGAGCAAATGAGTTAATAACATATGGAAAGCACTTAATGATGTACTACATAAGCATCGGCTACGATTATTGTTACTCAAAAGAGTAAGGAGCAGGCTGGGCTCGGTGACTCAGCCTGTAATCCCAGTGCTTTGGGAAGCCGAGGCGAGTGGATTGCCTAAGACTGCGGGTTCGAGACCAGCCCGGACAACTTGGTGAGATCTCATCTCTACAATAAAAAAAAAAAAAAAAAAATTAGCCAGGTGTGGTAACGTGAACCTGTAGTGCTGGCTACTTGGAAGGTTGAGACAGAAGGATCACCTGTGCACAGCAGATCGACGCTGGGGTGACTGTAAGTGTGCCACTGCACTCCAGCCCTGGCGAGAGTGAGACTCCAACTCAAAAAAAAAAAAAAAGAGTAAGGAACAAACTTTTTTCTCTGATTAATCTCTGGATCCCAACATCTATAAAATGACCTGTGAAATATTTTATGATCATGAGTTGCTCTATATGCAAAGTCCTTCTCCCCATCACAATTTTTATTTTGACTTTCATTGAAAAGCTTAGGATTTAAGTTTGGATAAAAGCAGATAGTCATTCCTCACGATCAATAACGTATTTTTAACAAAGTTGAAAAATAGCTGCCAGGGCTAGTGAAGGCCATTCTGAGTCACGGTGATGATGCGCTCACATCAGGGCCAAGAAGCAGCAACACTTGTGTGGAATTTCCCGTGGCACCGGCGGAAAGGGAGCCATGAATGCGCTTGTCAGCAAACTTCCGCGAAACAAAAAGAAATCAGGATTTCCTGCTAAAAGCCCAAGTGGCGAGTATGTCCAGTGCCTCACAACACAACCTCAGACTGGCCTCAGCACTGGCTAGAAAACAGGATCTGCCAACAAATCATCAGGGCTCTGCCCGGGCCTCTGGGGTTGGATACTTTTCTGTTGCTGCCAAATCCAGACAAAGCTCAGAGTCAGGTCACTGAACACAACTCTAAATACAAAAATGGTTTCGTGATCCCAGCCTGTGGGCACATGGTATATTCTATAGAGTTCTCTATCACGTCCTCCCATACTTCCTAACCCTCAGTATTCCATGTGGCCTTCAGGACAAAGTCCAGTCTCCGGCCACGTGAGCCAACCACATGACCCCACCTACCACGGACCCATGTTCCAGCCGCACGCACAGCTTTCATTTCCCCAAGGGCCCTGAGCTCACTCAGCTTTCTTTGCTCTTGCACATAATCTTTCTGCTGTCTAGAAGAGATAACAATAGTAAGGGCAGCCACAGTTCTCTCACCCTTAGCTCTTGCCTGGCAGATGTGTGGTAAGAGCTTCATATCATCATCTCATTTTATCTGCATCCTGGCCCATGGCGCCCTCCTTTACCAGTGTGCTCGATCCGTCCTACCGGGCTGTGATCAAGAAGAGCCCTTTAGCCTGCTGTTGTGGCTCATGCCTGTAATCCCAGCACTTTAGGAGGCCGAGGTAACCTGATTGCTTGAGCCCAGGAACTCGAGACCAGCCTGGGCAACATAGTGAGACCTCGTCTCTACAAAAAAATGTAGCTGGGTGTGGTGATGCACGCCTATAATCCCAGCTACTCAGGAGGCTGAGATGGAGGGATCACTTGAGGCCAGGTGGTCAAGGCTGCAGTGAACGGGGAGTGCACCACTGTACTCTAGCCTGGGCGACAGAGTAAGAACCAGTCTCAAAAAAAAAAACACAACAAAAACCAAAAAAAAACCTTTAGGTGGACAGTCACATAAATCAATGGAATGGAATTGAGAGTTGTCAGTTTTAGAAAAAAAAAAGACATTCTTTTTTGCATACATATGTGTGTTTTCCTCTCAAATCCTTCTCCTACCAAAGCCTGAGAGGGGAAGTCATTCTTATCTGGACATCTTTAAATGTTCTCTCTCCTTTCCTGGGCAGTCTTCAGAATCCGGTCTTTTGTCTTTAAAGTTCAAAAAACTTGTCAAGTAGATGTGTTTGTATTTCCCTGATTGTGGTCTGTTTTTGCCTTTTCTATTTTTTTTTTTTTTTGAGCTCTTATTAATCACAGCTGGGATTTCCAAGCCCCGTTTCCTAGCCCTGTCAATCTTTTTGCGATACAGGTTAAGTACCCCTTATCCAAAAGGGTTGAGACAAGAAGTGTTTCAGATTTTGAGTTTTTATTCCGATTTTGGAATATTTGGATAACATAATGAGATATCTTGGGATCAGGACCCAAATCTAAACACAAAATTCATTCATGTTTCATATGCACCTTATACATTAGTCTAAAGGTCATTTTATGCAATATTTTAAATAAGTCTGTGCATGAAACAAAGTTTTTTTTTTTTTTGAGTTGGAATCTCACTCTGTCGCCCAGACTAGAGTGCAGTGGCACGCTCCCAGCCACCGCAGCCTCGACCTGCTGTTGGTAAGGCATGGAGTTTTCCACCAGTAGAGTCATGTCAAAAAGTTTTGAATTTTGGAACATTTTGGATTTTGAATTTTCAGATTAGGGCTGCTCAACTTGTATCATTGAGTACCTTAGCAGTGTTGGCAGACCCTTGAAACAGCCTGGTCACGTTTACCTGTCAGTACTCAGGTGCCTTTTTTATTCTTGAGGCCTTTCCTTAACATTGCCAAGCCCAGGACTTAAGGATGTGTGTATATAAATGTTAAAATGGCCATTGATGACCTTGAAGCTTCTGTTATTATCTGTTACACTGTTTGAAGTGCAGTTAGATCCTCCCTGTTTCATGCACTATGTCTGTTGCTTTTACTAGTAGGGCATTTTCTACCCTTTTATTTTTGATCATCTTCTCAGTTCTAGTCACCGGCTTATCATGAATAGGCTGGGATTAAAAGACAGGGTTTAAGCATCGGAAAAGACACCTGCAAATTTTCATCTGACAAGTTGTTGTTCCAGGGAGAATAAGTAGATCTGTTGGAAAATTCAGATCAGGAGTTTTGTCTTTTAGAGTTATTTAAATTTTTTTTTTTTTTTTGAGTTGGAGTCTCACTCTATCACCTAGGCTGGAGTGCAGTGGGACACTCATGGTCACCCCAGTGTCGACCTGGGCTCCAGCGATCCTTCCGCCTCAACCTTCCAAATAGTCGGAACTACAGGCGTGTGCTACCACTCCTGGCTAATTTTCTAGTAATTGTAGAGAAGAGGTCTCGCCACGTTGCCTGGGTGGGTCTTGAACTTGCGGGTTCAGGCAATTCACTCACCTCAGCCTCCCAAAGTGCTGGGATTACAGACTGAGCTACCGAGTCCGGCAGAATTATTTAAATTTTTAAAATGGAAAAATTATACTATTTTTATTACCAAAAGTAAGTCTATTGGAGGTTACACAAAACCTCATATTCTCAGGAAACCACAGGAATAATGCGAGGCCATTAATAAGAATAACTTTGAGCACCTTCAAAATACCATTGCGCTAAACAGACAGACAGACAAGTACACCAGTTGCTACATTATAATTTTTCAAAGTGTTCTCCCTGTTAGACAGGGATGTTATGATTGGAGCCAGAACCCAGAGGTTTGTACTAAGTAGTTGGGAACAACTTGTGTTCGTGCCAAATCCAGAAATAAATCCTACATTATGTTTGGTTCAGCATGGAATAAATAAACAATAACTAGGAAACAGTATTCCAGGAGCCAGAATAGTAAGAGATGGTCTGGGAATGAATACAAGGATATGTATGTGGATACATGTGCTCTCTTTTCTCATCACATAGAATCAAAAATCTGGCTGCTGTCATCAGGGGCAAAACTGTTCTAAAGAGTGAGCCAACTCAGACTTTACCTACCCACTTCAAGAAAATAATTTAAAGATAAGAATCCAAGCAGTCTTTTACTGGCTACTAAAATACAACAAAAAAAATCGAGGAAAATTTATAGAACTTTTAGTTAGCTACTGATCACAATAAAATTATTATAATAAATATATCAGAGCATTCTTATCTATGCTTGATGGAAATTCAACCCTTTATGCCAGCCAGGAAAGCTACAATTTAGCAACTAAACTTAATTTTTCCTTCCTAAAGATTAACTATTGGTAACTCCAATTAAACTAAGGGATATTTGAAGGGTGGTGAGTTTCCGTATGGAGAAGTATACTAAAAATTGCTCCAAAATCAATTTCACTGGTGGATTTCATTTCTCTAGCTCGTTACACAGGAGATTTATATGATGTTTACTCCCTGGAATGCTGACTATGTATTCTTGCTCTACTCAGGAGCTTGGAGTGCTCTAACATGAGGCAGGCGACAAGTCCTGACTTCAAGGGTCATTCTTAAGGTCCTGCTGATGGGAAGTTTGTGCTAAGACATATTCTAATTGGTAAAGGCCATTTCTAACATAATTGTGGGTTTGCTATGTTTTGCCTGAAACCTAACACCACTCAATACAAATGATCATGTAGAAACATTGAGTGTTTCTTCTTGTCACCTGGTGACTGGCTAGAGAAGATGAATGGCTACAAGATAACCGAGTCCTCCTTGTGTTCATACTTGCCCCTCTACTCAGCACAGAGTAAAATGGAACCAGGCTTATGATATAGCGAGAGAGGGTTACAAGGAAGAATGGTGCCACAGAGAAGGTGAGGTATGGGACTGAATGCCAGGCTCAGAGTCCCCATTTGTGCTTTCATCACTAATTTGTGCATCTGGACTCCCTCCTGGGGACCCATCCTCACTGGGCACTAGGCCATCTGGCCTCTAGGCCCTGGGACCCTACATGATGGCTCAAAGGCTGCCTGTGATGATGGGAGTCAACTCTCCAGTTCAGGGCCCACCTTCCCCCATTTGACCCCAGGCAAAGCTGCACAATGCTGAACTGCCCCACCTCCTGCCCGGACTCATCCCAGGTTGATGGGGGAGAATACTGGGCCTGGTGGAGGCCCTGGGGCTTTCTGGCTGTGATCCCAGGCTCCCCGCCTTCTCCCACAGCTCCAACCCTCCCCAGGGAGCTCACACCCAGGGCTGCAGCAGTCCCACAGGCTAGAGAGTGGCCTGGTTCCCACACAGCTTCAATCTTCAGCTACTGCTGGGAGCAGTCACTCTTTGAGCCTGTTCTCCAAACACAGCACTTCGTCAACAGGTTTGACTCAGTTCACTCCCCAGGTGTTGAGCTTGGTCTCCTGCCTGTCTGGCAGCTTTCCTGAGGGAATGATGGTGAGTAGGGGTCACCTGGGCCAGGGCTGAGCTTCTGTCTGCTCATGACTGTGTTTAGGTTTAAATTAGATAATAAAGCCTAAACAATTAGCACTGGGTAAACATAAGCAAGGGCTTAATACACAGTAGCTGTTATCAACTATTATCAATACACACATCAAGTAGATGCTCTAAATGTGTAAGAGGGACCTACTGGGTGAGGATCAGTTATTCAGCTTGCTGAGGAATAATTCACATCCCAGAAGGAAAAGGGAAAAGCAGTGGAGGATGACTCATCAGTGGCCCTCTCCCCCCCTTCCCAGGCATGGCACCTGGAAAGGAGGAAAAGACCCCCAATAAAGTCAATGGGGGATGTTGTAAACGTCTTGTGGGGTCACAGCTTGTACCTACACTATTATCCAGTGTTGACGCTGTTATCCAGTGTTGACGTTAATTCCTGGCAAAGGTGGGGCTGTAGTCTCATGAGGCTGGAGGGGTGAATATAAGTATGAGCATGTGTGAGGACATAGTCATTGAAGCTGAAGCTGCTCCAAAACACTACATAATCTTTGGGGTTAATGTGTTGAAAATGTCAGATGAGGGACTCCAGCTACCAACTGTGCCCCTAACACCATGTGGCACCCTGGCCACAGTCTGTGGTGCTGTCATCATCTGTGGCTCTGGGTCCTTCCCCACCTGTTGCTATGTTCCTCAGAGTGGCAGGGACCAGCCGACTGGCCAGAACCACATGTGCTATTTCTGTGCATAGGATGTGAGTAAGTGCATGCCACAGTAAGTCAGACCCTCAGGATATGAGTCAGATTACACTATAAAGTGTTAAAAAGAACTCATCTTCAAAGCATACTACAAGCATTAGGCCATGCTTCAACACTATTGTAAAGGAGCTGCAGCTTGAAAGACACTTATAATTACTAAGCAAAGGAGAAATGCTGAAGAATATAGATGAGCAGAATTGGTCAGATGCCAACCAATGAAAAGAGTGGATACTGTGAAAGCCAAATTGTAGGTCTTAAAATTTAGAGGTAAAAAAGAAATATTTAGCAGGACCACAAATTTCTCCAGCATAATTATGGATGTGTGGAAGTAGTGAAATATGGGCAACTCAGAGAAGCTGCGGATCATGGGCTTGCTTTATTTTCCTGTTAAAACAAAACATAGTATCTGAAGAGCAACCTTTCTGGGGCTAAATTAATGGTCCTAACCTGGTTCTTAGAAAAAAAAAATTTATTGGCATTGAGGTATACAGATACACACAAAAAAGATGACCACCTGTAACACTATTTGTAAGAGTAAAAAATTATTGACAATCAAGATATTCATAAACCAGTAAAATAAACTATATTATGTCCCTGTAATGGAATCCAGGCAGCTGTTACAAGGAATGAAATAATCTGAATATATAATCTGGCATGGATGATGTCTGAGATAGAGCATTATGACGAAAAGTCAAGTTGTAGAAAATGTGCATGGTAATCATATTTGGTGTCAGTATGTGTTTGTGTATGCATAGGGAAAAGTTTCTAAGGAGCCAGAGAGACCATACATAAATAACCGTTATCTGTGACAGTGAGTTTTTTTACAATTTACATTGCCTGAATCCTTTATAACAGCATCTATTACTTTTTTAACAGAGAATAAAACCAACAAAGGTATTTATAAGAGAATATTATTAATGGATTTTTTTCTATAATTGCAAGGTTCCTGAGGGCCTCGGAGAGCCTAATGGCACTGTAAGCCCTCCACAGCTGCCAAGTCCCTAAAACGAGGGCACAGCAGGTGAGCCCCAGGAAGGCCTCAGCTCAGCGCAGTCCTGAGCTCTCTGTGGGGCCCACAGAGGCAGCAGGGTCGGCTCTCTCGAAATGTCATGAGGAAGGAGGGCTTATTGGCCTTGGAAGTCCTTTCTTTACCCCTGTCATGGACCCTCGGATGTCCTGTGCAACTGCACTTCTGCTTCTGAACTGTCGGAGTTCACTGCCTGGTCATACCCACAGCTATGATATGGAAACCAGCACTCAACTCTGGCCCAGCTGCACTTCCCAATATACTGACTTGCTCTTCAAGGGGTTGTGAAGAGTTCTTAGCAAGAAGTAACAGCGCAATTCATCTGCTCCATCTCTTTCCTCTTGGCAAAGCCTCGGGGAACCATCCTTTGTTTCAAAGGCCAGGGCAAGGAGAATTACTTGACCTGCCCCCCTGACCGGAGGAATCCTTCCTGATACTCTCCCTTCCAGGTCAGGCATTTCCTCTCTGTAAGTCAACTGTGTCCTCTGGTCTGCCCCTGGTAGTCCCTTTCTCCAGGAGGGAGGGGAGACAGCAGGCCTATCCGTTTAAACCACAATGCCCAGGCCTAGAAACAGCTATAGGCTCAGCCTTGTCTTCTGCAGGCTGGAAAAGCCCAGGTGTCACTATTCTTTACAAGCATTTTCTGTTTTTCACAGTTCTTCAGATGCCTCATAGTCTCCTTCCTCACCCCAGAAGTTCCCTTAGATATTTCCTGCTCTTCTTTCAGATCCTCGTTCAGAAGCCAAGCCAGGGAGGACATCTCCTAGCATTCATCCCAGTCCTCATCTTCCATGTGTTCATGTGATAACTTGATTCACACCTACCTTCCTCATAGAACAGAAGTTCCTCGAGGGCAGACACTGTGCCTGATTTTGCAGCACTCTCAGTGCACAGCACAGTTGTGGTTACCAAGGGGATCCCAACAAAGGCTTCCTCAGTGGAGGGATGCTCCAGAGGCTACTGGGTGGGGTATGTGCAGTGGGGAGGGAGGAAGGGACCTGAGGGTTTTTCTCCTGCCTGTGACCAGCTTGCCCCCCTTATTTTCTGTCATACGTGTCCTAGTGAATATTTCCCCCTACACTCTGAGGATTTGTTTGAGGTAGATACCAGCAGTAGATGACAGTGTTTAAAGGAATCAAGAGGTATGGCTATGAGTCCAGAAAGTTCTCAGTTGCAAAGGCAGAACCTTTGATGCTGTGACCTCCCGGTTGTTTCTCAGGGTCTCTTTAACTGCTCAGGGATGCTGAGGGTGCCCTGGACAATGGCTGTATAGAATACAATAGGGGTAGAAATCAATAGAGAGGGCCTCAGCCAGCGCTTGGTGAGGAGGGGTAGGATGGACACTGACCTCGGCTGATCCGCTGCTTCTCCCCAGAAAGGATGCCAGGGCTGTCGATGATGCTGATACTCTTCAGGACCTGATTGGGCAGCTGGGAGCACATGAATCTGGAAGAGATGGGTCAAAAGTGGCATCAGAAACTGGGCATCATGGAGTGCTGTAACTGTAGGGCTCCCTGGCTTCTCTGGGCTTACAGATATCGTCTATAAAGTGGGGGCTGGAAGGAGACTGAGAGAGACTATAGTCACCTAATGAAGTCAACTGTAAAGCCGGAGCTTGAAGGAGATTGACAGCAAGCCCACTGGTGCCACAGAAAACAGATGCTGGTCCATGGAACAGGTATGGCAAGGTGCACTGGTGCCTGCTGCCACCTGCCACCTGATCCCTTCCTATTCATTTTTATTTTGACTAACACAGATTTATTAGCTAACATAGATCTCGTTTGATCCTCATTAACTTCAAGAGGAAGAAATTGCCGTTAACTTCAGAGAGATTAAGTAACTTGTTCAGAGTCACTCAGAGCTGGGCCCTAAACCCTGGTCAGCTTGACTCCAAAGCCCAGGATCTTCACCTTTCTCTCCCACATGCTGATTCTTGCCCAAGCATCTTGGGCTTCTCCCTCCTGGGAACCTTCTTCAAGGTGCACCGAGCTGGAGAGCCCCAAGCTCCCTGTCCAGTCCCTGTCCACTCCCTAGCATAAAAGCTGGAGGCATGGGAGCCACTTTCCCTGTTTGGTGCTCCAGGGACTTGGCATCCAGCCTAGTGTCCCTATGGCTTTAGGACCAGGAAAGGGTCGGCACCTGCAGGCAATACCCCAAATCCTACAGGCGCTCAGGAGTCCTAGGGGTGTCAGAGAGTGAGAAGGGGCCAGGTTGGGGGAGCATGTCCCAGCCCTTTCTTCCTCCCTCACCGGCCTGGTATCACCTCCTTCTTCTGATCCTAATCCCTCCTGCTATGGTTCTAGTCAGCTGCCCTGGCGTCTGCCCCATGGAAGCACAGTAGTGGGGAAGGAAAATTCTAGCCTATGGGCCAGCAGACCTAGTTTCAGGTCCTGGCCAGCCCTTGACATTGATTTGCTGTGAGACTTGGACAAGGGCCTCCTCTCTTTGGGCCTCAGTTTCCTCATGTGAAAATGGAAACATCTGGACAGAGTTTGGCGATGTCCTTTTAAGTTTTCATATGGTGTAACTATACGAGTGACAGTAGGAAGTACTTTTTTACTTCCACCCAGGTGCCAGATCTCAGGTTGGACCTCTGTTAGGCACTGTGTATGCTTTAAGGAGGAAACTGCAGGGTGTCTCTCCTTTTCCAGGATGATAAATGGCTGACTTCTGTATCTGTGTGGGCAGAAAGCTGAAAGTTCAATTCTTCCATTCAGTGCAAGTGGTGGGTATTACTCAGAAAGTAAATATGCCGGGAATGCAGGACAGGGAGGCCTGCCCAGCCTCCACAGCACATGTGGGAAGCACAGCCCTGAACCAGGGAGGGAGGTCCCAGCAAGAGATGCTTATTGCTGACACTTCCAGATGCCTTTCTTTGAGGGGGCTCACAACAAGTCTGTCAAACATTCTTCCTTTATGTTCAAATCATCCCAGAAGATGTAGGAAAAGACAGTATGATCCTTTTGCAAGGTGGAGAAGCAGAAGGACAAAGCAGTTAAGACATCTGGAAGTCACACTGCTTATGCATGGCTGGCTGGAGACTGCAGCCTAATATTACTGATGTCACTTGGGTAGAACTTAGCCTGTAAAGTTAAAAACCTCATAACATTAAAAGTAAAGGGTCAGGTTAATGGAAAAGAAGACCCCCCCATTTCTGCTTGTCGCCTACCTCTGCTGCACCCAACATTTAAATAAATCCCAGCTCCCCAACACATTATTTGTGAGAATAATGTGCACAGCTCACCAAGCCTTCTTTGTAAGTTCACAGAGAAAACCCCTCTACTGTTATTCAGTTCAGGTAGGACTGGTGTTCTGAGCACATCTGTGGTGGACCACGTTTCTTGCCAGAAATGATTTTGTCTCTCAGCACAGTCCCATCCTTCTATCAGATGGCCCGAGACATCTGGCAGTGCTGAACAAATTGCACCTACATGAAACTATTTTCTGCAAACTATTCCTGTGGTGTGGATGACCTTTTTCCAAAACCACAAGCTCACACTCAACCTCCATTTTTCCACAACACAAACCCCCTAGATTCTCCAGTGAGGCTAACAGAGGGACTCAAAATGTACACACTGTTCTCTCCCTGGGTGTGAAGCGACAGCCTTTCCACGGCCCCCAGGCCTCTGGACACAACAGCAGAGGCCAAACGTGTGAGCCACAAAGTGATACACAGCAAGATGAGCTGATGTCACCACAGAACACACGAGGGGGCAAAGTGAGGAGCTGAGGATGACTGCAAGGGAGGAGGGGAAGGAAGAGAAGGAAGAGCTCTGGGGGGGGCCCTGAGAAGGAATGGCTAGGGTTGTGTGTGCAAAGTTGGACTCCACTCCATGCAAGAGAGCATGGGCGTGCAGGCAGGCAAGAGAACACAGCACATGGGAGCATTCAGACCCGTGAGGTGCCTGGCTCACACTGGAAGGATAAAACTCCTCACAGATATGCTCTTAAAAAGTTATATTGGTATCAGAAAAAAAACCCTCATGCTGTTCTAGCAATCATGTCTCACCTTTCTGCGTTGGAAAAAGAAGGTAAAAGCAAGGTTACTAGTGTGTGCATTAGAGTCGGCCTGACCTGAAATGTCTCCAAGTACAGATTTGCCATCCCAAGATGGATTTCCTACTCCCTCCTGGGGTGATAAACTCAAGGTGTACCTGTGCCTTGCCTTCTACATTTCACATTAAATATGCAAACGTGCTGGGGAAGCCCAGGGGCCTTGCATAGCTTTTGTGCCTGTCTCCTCATGCAGAGCTGACCTGGTAAATGTTGTTTTACAAGTAAAAGAAGCGGGGGAGCAAGCAAGATCCTATGCTGGACCCTACTCCATGTCCTCATCAGTCTAAGGAAGGGCAGGGAGGAGCAGAAAGTGAGGATAAAGTAACAGTCTAGGCCACGAGGTCTCAGGCAAGTTTATCGCATAGTAAAGCAATAGGGCGGGAGGGTTAGATTACTTAAAATTGCCCCAAACACAAAAATATCAACTTGATGACCAACATTTTAAAAACTAGACTTTAAAAAGAACCAGACAGTACCTTAAGACTGATTTAGATTTCTCAACAAAACAGTGTTATCTGTAGTAGTTACAGTAAATAATAACATTGCACAGACATTTCCTGACTTTGTATTGTGTTCTAAGCACTTTCCACACACATGAACTCAATCAATGCTTACCACAAGCTTACGGGTAGCACTGTGAGGCTCCATGACAAAGGAGGGGACTGGGGCACAGAGGGGTCACAAACCATAACTTGCCAAGTCCAAAGTCTGACAAGTGATAGAGCCTGGACGTTAACCTGGCAGTTGTGACTGCAGGGCCTAGGTTCTTAACTCCTGGCCTACCACTACCATGACACACGTTTTAATCTCCATCATGTACTTTTACCACACACAGGGCAACACCCTAAAACAAAGGGGTGACGTGCCACAGTCCCAGAACTCCCCACCAAAGGGGCTTCCTTGTGTGGCTTGCACTGGGGCAGGAACAGTAGGCAGGAGATATGGCCTCCGGCCCTTGCCCCTTGCCTATTCACCCTGTGACCTTGACCTTGCCTAGGTCTCTAAATCTCTCTGAGCAACTCTACTAGCCCTGAGGACTCCCAGGTTTGTCGGTAGGTTCAAATAAACCCAAGCTTTCAATGGAGAAAGTATAGAGTCATTTCAAATCACTGCCTTTGACTCCAGCCCACTTTACTGATGAGAGTAAAACCGGAGAGATTATACACATTGGCAAGATGTGTCTAAAACTGCACAGTAAATAGGACTCAATCTACATAAAGGCTTTGACCCCTAAAGAGTAATAATTAGTATGTGGTCCTGTCACAAATGGCTAATCTAACCTTCCAGTGTCCAGGAGGAACTGAATTTTATATCCAGGTTATAGAAATGCCCTTGGTTACCCTATTAGATGGAAATTCATGAAATTGCCACTTTTACAGGTAAAAAGTAGTTTCAAAACTGGCAATTTCATATGGTTCAACCTAAACATGTACTTTTATAAATCCTCTCCTGACTGCCACATGGGAAAGGTCTGTCTGAGCCCAGGGAGGGAAGCACTTCTCAAATGTCAGGACCAAAAATTACGGGCAGTTGCCAATCAAGAACAATGGTTTGATGATCACGAGACTACCACAATCCTGAGGTGAAAGACTGATGGGAAAAGTTTCAACAAGTTCATCATGGATAAATGAACCACTAAAAAAAAACACCCACAAAAACAATCCAGTTATCCCTTCAGATTAGAAAAAAAAAAATTGCTGGTGAATCAAGAGTGATTATTTGCAAGACCCTGTTTTTCTAATTTCTGCAGCTAAATTGGCTGATGGAGCCAGCACATGACTGGACTGATGCTGTATACCTGCAGGAAGTCAAGTTTTAAAAATTCTCAGGGGTACGTAGTAGAATATCCAAAACTCTACAAAAACAATAATGAATAAGTCTTATTTAATTACAAACATAGAGGTAACAAATGGAATATAAGCCCCAAAATACACCCGTGTATTTTATGATTGCTAAATCAGCACTGACACATAAGACAGTGATTGTTTTTCATCACCACCATCAGGTCTGGCTAAAATGAAGAGCACTGGAAGGACTGTTCAGATTCCTTCAGCTCAAAGGGAATTTCAAAATTGCAATTAATAGAGCCAGTGACTAAAGTTATTTTTAAAAAAGAAATATAGGCAATAAACAAGTAAATAAGAATTTTTTCTGCGGAAGACAACAATTTAAAATTACACTAGAGGCCGAGGCAGGAGGATTGCTTGAATCCAGAAGTTCAAGACCAGCCTGGGCAACATAGCAGCCCTTGTCTGCAAAAAATAAAAAAAATCAGCCAGGCATGTGGTTCATGACTGTAGTCCCAGCTTCTCAGGAAGCTGAGGCAGAAGGATCACCTGAACCCAGGAGGCCAGGGTTGTAGTGAGCCATGATCGTGCCACTGCACTTAAGTCTGGGGCAACAGAATGAGACCCCGACTCCAAAAAATAAAAATAAAGTAAAATAAAATAAAATAATACTAGATGCTAAACTAAAAACAATGTTGTTTTTAAAATCTGAATTTGAGAAAAAAAATACTACCTCTAAAAAAGTAGATTGAGGGACAACTTAACATCCCATTCAAAAGCAGACTGCATGAGGAAATGTCAGAGCCCAATCTCTGATGCTTCTGCAGCTGACCAAAGTATTCTGCTCCTGGGTGCCATTGGCTGTTCTAAGGTGCAATTGCCTCCTGATAAGATAACAACTGGTGCAATTGCCTCCTGATAAGATAACAAGCTTAGGAATGTCTGAGAATGGCAGCCTGTGGAATCCTGTCTGGAGTTTCAGGACATCACATTAAAGCCTCTTCCATAGAACTCTTTTTGTTCTAGACTGAACTCCTTCTTTTATTGTTCAAGTATAGAATTTCTCTAGTTTGAATCTGCCTTTTTGGAAATTTATCTTCATTTCTCAGAAATGTACCATAGACCCCTGCCACTCTTCTAAAGACCAGCTTTGGAGACTGAGACTCAGGATCCACTGGTTTGCTTAACTTTGGATGGTGTCACCTGGTACTACCTTGTAAAGTACTCAACTCTTTTAAAGATACCCCCGAGGGCAGATGCTCAAGCCTGCACCTCTTTTTTTTTTTTTTTTTTTAGTTGGAGTCTCACTGTGTCACCCAGACTGGAGTGCAGTGGCCGCTCCCGGCCACCGCAGCCTCGACCTGCTGGGCTCCGGCGATCTTTCCACCTCAGCCTTCCTAGTAGCTGGAATTACAGGCATGCACTACCACGCCCGGCTGATTTTTTGATTTATTGTAGAGATGAGGTCTCGCTGCCCAGGTGGCTCTTGAACCCGCCGGCACAGGCAATCCACTCACCTCAGCCTACCAAAGGCGTGGGATTACAGGCTGAGCCACCGAGCCCAGCTAAGCCTGTACCTCTTAAGGAGAAGGCCACGTAGTGACAATCTGTCCTCAGAGGAGATGGTGGTGTGGCTGTCTGGGAGGAAAAGTTCTCCACAGCAAACAACCAATTTCCTTTACTAAGTGTTGTATTTTGATCTAGTTCCCAGAAAAGTATGCTATGTAAAAAGAGGTTCCCGGGCAACCCCCTCAGGTCCCCTCCCACTATGGGAGCTTTTCTGTCCTCTTAATAAATCCTGCTTTCAAAAAAAAAAAAAAAGAGGTTCACCTTTAGAGCTAACCTTCTTGATATTCCCAGAGGGATGCTATAATAATATACACACATTTAAGCGCCCTACACTAATTAACTCTTTCTTAAATAAGTGCTGTGTGAAGCAGCAGCACTGTCCTGTGGATACTACTTAATCAGGATGTTAACAATGAGTTTACACGAGGCACCTCCCTTCCACGTGAGCCTGAAACTCGAGCCTGGCACCAGGATGGCTGGAAGAACAGAAACTTCTCTTGGCTAGTGATCCACAGAGGCACAGGGTGGCAGACAGAAGGGAAGGGGAAACCTGGATTCTAGTTGTGTCTCTGCCTCTTTCTGATGGCCTCCCTCTTCTTGAGCAAGTCACTTCTTTGCTTTCAGTTTTCTCATCCATAAACTGGCCAAAGTACTGTCTGTCTGATTAACCCCCAAAAGAGGGTATACATGAAATTATGTAAATTATGACTTGGGACATAATCACTATCACCTTCATCATCATTGTTGGAGGGCTATATTAAGGACAGCCTTAAAAGTTAAATAGGGTGCGTCAGGCAATGATTCTTAGTCCAAATATCATACCATTTGGCAGCATAATATACTACTGGTCACTAGCAGGATTCTGTGGCTATATGGCTTGGGTTCCTATCCCAGCATGGCTACTTATGGGCAGAATAACCTTGTGGAAGTTAACCTTTCTGTGCCTCAATTCCTTCCCCCTTCATTAAGGATAAGAATACAGTCACATCATGGGGTGTTCGTGAGAATTTAAAGCTAATATACAAGTTTGGAACATTACCTAACACCTAGTAAATGCTAAATAACTACTGGGGGTGCCCAAAAAGTGTATACACGTTTTAAGCAATGTTGTCTATGTATTACTTACAGTTCGCCATAATCAGAAGTGTCTGGACACTGAGGTAGCCACTTTGAGCACCTCTTACAACTGCAGAAGTCAAATGTGACTTGTATCCATCTTTTGTTATCGATATATTTTGAGTATTACAATTTATTTTTTTTTTGAGTTGGAGTCTCACTCTGTCGCCCAGACTGGCCGCTCCCGGCCACCGCAGCCTCGACCTGCTGGGCTCCGGCGATCCTTCAGCCTCAGCCTTCCAAGTAGCTGGAACTATAGGCGTGCACTACCAAGCCCGGTTAATTTTTTGATTTATTGTAGAGATGAGGTCTAGCTAAGTTGCCCAGGAGGTTCTCAAACCCGCTGGCTCAGGCAATCCACTTACCTCAGCCTCCCAAAGTGCGGGATTACAGGCTGAGCCACCGAGCCTGGCTGAGTATTACAATTTCAATACAGATTTTTCCTTTCTTAAAATGTGTATACTTTTTTTGGCACCCTCTGTATTTGTGACTGCTTTTCTATGTATTATGATGGATTCAGTTAACACCTGATTTCATAATGCATGGATTATTTTCTGCAAATTTTAAGTTCTGAGATATAAGCCTTGCCTGAATACTTTTTTTCCATACTCATCTGGAAAAAACAAAACAGTTTTTTTTGGTTAGGAAAGTAATTCATTTGCTAAAATAAAACAAGTCAATAACTACCCTTCCTGGTTTTCTCCTTGTGAATATGGACTTCACAAAATAAGAATTTGAAAAAAAGTGGCAGCTTTTTTGTTTTTAAAATCTTTGTTGGGCAAGAAGAGTATAAGACAAAGGGCAGTGGTAATGAAACCATAGGATTCCAGAGAAGCCTTCCATAGAGATGTATCCTGTGCCCTGCACTTTTTGAGGTCTCCAGAACCTTCCAAGGAGGCCCTGATGGGGCAGCTTTTTGTCTCTTCCTCTCAACTCTGGTCCACTCTATCCTGAGAGTTGGCCCTCTGGGGTTCTCCCACCCTGGGCTCAACCTCTACTTTTCCAAGGAGACACTCTTGTGCCAAGCAAGGCTGCTCTGGAGCCAAGAAGTAAACTCCCTCTAGAGGAGAGAATCCTGCAGGATGGAACAAATCATCTGGACAGTTTTCTGCAACTCACCATCAGTAACAAGATGAACTTCATCCACTCCATCTGCATACTTCTGTTTATCCCACTGCCAAGTTTCCTGGCTACCACTTGGATGCTTTCTTTGATTTGCAACAGGAGCATAAAAACATTCTTAAAGGACTGTTAAGATCCCTAGGGCATTCAGTTTTTCACAGAAGGCACCTGTGGAGATTGCCTGGGCAGAGCCAGTGCATAGCACCCTGCACACCATTCATGTCATAGCCCACATGAATGGTGCCCTCTGGAGTTGTGCAATGAGGTGCCTCAGCCTCTGGGAGGGCAGCAGTCAGCTGGGAGGATCCACTCCTATTTTCAACATCTAGAAAGGGGAAGTGCAGTTCAAATCTCCTGTTGTCTGTCAGCCCTGATCCTACTTCCTCTCCCTAAAGAGGCTTGAATGACCCTCCCGAACTCTGTACCTCCTACATTCCACTCCCCCAAATCAACCACTCTAAAACTAGACTCATAAAAGAGGGAGATGGAGGGACCAAGGGGGTAGTGATACGAAAGAAAAGGGTTTAAAAAGGAAAAAAGGGGCCAGGCATGGTGAATCATGCCTGCAATCCCAGCACTTTGGGAAGTGGAGGTGAAAGGATTGCTTGAGTTCAGGGGTTCAAGACCAGCCTGGGCAACTCGGTGAGACCTCACCTCTACAATAAATCCAAAAATTAGCCTGGTGTAGTGGTGTGTGCCTGTAGTTCCAGCTACTTGGGAGGCTGAGGAAGAAGGATCCCCTGAGCCCAGAAGATTGAGGCTGAGTTGGCCATGAGTGCGCCAGAACACTCCAGCCTGGGAGACAGAGTAAGACTCTGATCAAAAAAAGGAAAAGAGGCTGAGGTGAGTGGATTGCTGAGCCCGCGGGTTCGAGACCCGCCTGGGCAGGCGAGACCTCATCTCTACAATAAATCAAAAAATTAGCCGGGCGCGGTAGTGCGCGCCTGTAATTCCGGCTACTCGGAAGGTTGAGGCGGAAGGATCGCCGAAGCCCAGCAGGTCGAGGCTGCGGTGGCCGGGAGCGGCCACTGCACTCTAGTCTGGGCGACAGAGTGAGACTCCAACTCAAAAAAAAAAAAAAGGAAAAGAAAAGGCAAAAAAGGTTAGAAGTGCAAAGAGGGAGGTAAGGACAGCAGATCAAGTCAGAAAGGGCAAAGCTGCAGCCAGAAGAATGGATGGCTTATTCTCCCTGCCCCTAACACCCCTCAGTTTCATTGGGAGCTGGGGTGAAAGGTCATGGAAGTAGGACAAATAAAACATACCTCCAATTAAAACAGTAATCCCACAGCTTTATCCCACCTGCAACTTTATATCTGTAAAATAATGACCATGTAACAAGATCAACTTTTGGTGTTTTGACTCCATTTCCCTTGCCCTACTCTAGTGAATAATAAGGAAGCAGTAAAAGCATGAAAATAAGAAGCAAAAGGGACAGTCAGTGGGTGAGGTGACCTGCCTGGAGTCAGCAGATAGAATCTGAATGTCAGGAGGGCTTTAGAGGTCCTCTGGGCTAAACTTGCAGGAGGTCCCAGCACACTATGCCTGAGGGCTGGTTATCTAGCTGCCACTTAACATTGCCCGTGATGGAGAGCTCACTACCTTAGAAAGCAACCTTAACTAATTCTGGGCAGCTCAAATGATTAGAAATTTGTTCCTTATATTGTGCAGCCTTGTATGCAATTCTAGGCCTTAGCTCTGCCTTCTGAAGCCATCCAGAATGATTATTTCCTTATGACAGTCTTTCAAATATTTGAATATGACAGACATAATCCCTATGACTTCTAGAACAGACATTCTGTTCTTCTGTTTTTGAGCCTTTACATGTAACTGGCAATAAGTCAAAGAAAAGGTTTAAACAACCTGAGCAAATATGGAAACGTGCTGGTCCTTACCGATTCAGGAAAGCATTTCCAAAGCGGCTAAGCTTTCTAAATGGTTTTTTGGGATCCACGACTAAAGCATTTCCTGGGGTGCTGCCCTCGGTCTCTCCATACATCACAGCAATGAAGGAGTCAGTGGTGGGCTCTGGACCAATCCTCATGCCTGGGAAATCCTGCTCCAGCAAGTATCTGGAAGAGGGAAAAAGAAAAGACAGTTTAGCATGTTGTCACAAAGCAAGGGGTCAGAAAATGCTGGGGGCTATCAATTGTGCACATAATCATTCAAAAACTTAGACATATATCTCCCAAGAAATTCACAGCGATCCATATTTGTGTTTCCATTGATGCAACAAACACCACCCCAAGAGAAGTGCATCCTGCCAGCTCCTGGGCATCCTGGAAGCCCTTGCTCAGCTCACCTTCCTTTGGGATGCCTCCCCGACCTGGATGTTGGGAGGACACCTCTTCTGTGGTCCCTGAGCAACTCATTCCTGCAGCCAGCACGGTGCTCACCCCATGGTTTATGGTCCCTGCCAAGTGTTTGGGGTGATTAGGGTAGAGCCATGCCCCAAGCCTGCCAGGGAGATGATTCTATGCCACTTGAGCCTTGAAGGGGCCCAAGAGAGGAAATGTGCATGACTTTTTTGTTCCCCATTCCTGCAATGAACAAGCCATTTGGTCCTAAACGATTCCTTTGTTTCTACAAAGTCCTGACTGATCAGGTGTAAGCCCAGAACCTGTGACTCTTATTTCCAGGAACCGAGAGCAAGAACTGAACTACCAAATGTCAAACACAAGTTGCCATCTTTATGAGAATGACAAATTAAGCTACCCTTTAGATCTCTGTCTCCTATGTAAATAAAGTTGAAATTATTCAGCAACCTTAGCAGGCTATATTCTAAACCTCCAATTAATGTCATTTTTAGTTTTAAGTTCATCCAAAGTTTCTACATTTCTGCGAATTTGTTGGATCCCAAAATAGATGCATGATTAAAATATGCCTCCTAAATTTAGAGTAAGCATGAAAAAAATCTGATACTACCACTTAGCATTTACTGAGTATTTGCTATATGTCTGGTATAGCACAAAGTCTTTTATATTGTTTCACTTAATCCCACAACACTGAGGTGGAATGACAACATTATCCTCATTTTGTAGGTAGGAAAACTGAGGCACCAGAGGCTAAGCAACTTGTCCAAGGTCACATAGCAGGAGTTCAATTGGAAATGGATTATAAGCAGTCAGATTCTGGAGTTTACACTGTCTCCAGAAATGGCCTGGAGCTAGTGGCTTGCATAGAGACAAAAGCACAAGGGAAGTTCAGGGCCTCATCACAGGGTGTGTCACTAGGCATAGGGCATGACAACCCCCATTTCCTCTCCCATGAGGGAAGACAGCTCTACAAACTGTCCCGTGCATCCTCTGGGCTAAGGAGGAGGACCCAGCTCTTCCCATTTTCTCTGGAGGAAAGCTGAGGCCAGGAGGGGCCACTGCTTCAAAATGTGTTCATGTTTAATCTTCAAAGTTTTCAAAAACTTGTTTGATCAAAACCTTTGTGCACCTAAAGCCTAGTAAATGCCCTTAGGAGCAGCAATATTCATATTTATCGATTCTTATGAAATACCACACAAATCTTAGAAATACTGGGAAAAGCTATAGTGAGAACATCTCTCATTTTGTGACACTCCAGCATTTATAGAGTGTGTAAATTTCATGTGCCCATATGAATGTGGAATTTAGGTTTTACAGCCACTCTGGGACCTCAAGCATGAAGTCATTCAGCAGCAAAGCTAATTCCAAGCCAGATCACACATGTTCCTCCACACCATCTAGTTTGATGCTTAGGCCCCATGGTCTGGATGAGGCTATGCCAGGAGGCCCTTAGGAGAGACTGAGGAAGAGGACAGCTGGGGAGAGGGACTCAGTTCCCTGCAGCACAGAAAAGGTCTCAACTCACTAAAGGGCTAGGTCCAGGTATGGGTCTGAAGCTCAACAGGCACTTTCCCACAGAGTTGGTGTTAACAGCCATGGGCTGCCGAGAGGTGGGCTGCCGAGAGGATCACACACACGCCTGTAACATGGAAGAACCAGGTGAGAACCGGGCCATGTCCTTGTGGGGGAGGAGCTGAGTGTTGGGCTCTACCTTGGGCGGCTCACGGCATGTGACCCCTTCTCAGCACCTTCACCTGGCTTGGGCAGAAGGAGGGTTTTCCAGGTTCCAGGCCAGAGAGGTGAGCATGGGCCTCAGGCAGGGGTGGAAGGGCATGTGGATGTTGTAGTTAAGCAGTGAGTCCCCAGCTGGACAATAAGTCACATGCAACAGGTGTTTAGGTCAGATGACCGCTGCCTAGGAGTGCCTGAATTACCTTCCGATGTTTTATTTATATGTAAGTACAGTAAATCCCATTACTTTCGGAATTTGATAATTTAGGAAATACCTAAATGATACACTTGTTTCAAGAAGAGCAGGTGTTCCCTACTTTCAAGTTTACATTGTAATAGAAGCTAGAGCTTCCTAAGTACCAGACAGAACTTGAACTATTAGTTATTTTTCAAGAATGCTGCAAATGAGAAACAGCTTAAAGTAAAAAGTGTCCCTTAACTGTGACCTTGGCAAACCTTTCAGTCTCTGGATCCCAGACAGAGGAAGAACTAGAACTAGGAAGAATCACTGTATTTTAAAGCTTGCTTACATTATCAATTTGTTTAGTGATGCTTTCTTTCATTGATAACACAAAGAGGAAATTCAATGTTCAATCTCATTATCAAAGAAATACCAATAAAGACATAGCATCCTAGCAAATGTTCTTTTTTTATTTTAATTTTTTTTATTTTAAAGATGTGGAGTACAATTCAGAGTTAGGTATATAAATGTTCATTATGCAGGAACCCTTGTTGATGAAGTGTGCCCCCAACCCCGGAGATTCCCACTACGGTCAATCCCATTCCGTCCTTCCCTGCCGCCCTCCCCTGGCAATTTCCCACTACTGCCAATCCCTTTCTTATAGTATTACAATAATTATTCAAGGTCCACTTATGAGTGAGAACATGTGATAGTTAGTTCTTTGACTCCATGATAGATCACTCAATATTATAGACTCTAAGTCCATCCAAGTTGCTGTGAAGTTCATAATTTTGTCCTTCTTTATGGCTGCATAATATTCCATCGTGTATAAGTACCACATTTTAAAAATCCAGTCTTCTTTCAATGGGCAGCATAGTTAGTTCCATGTTTTTGCTACTGTGAACAATGCTGCAATACACATAAATGTGCAGGTATCTTTTTCATAGAGTGATTTGAGTTCCTTCGGGTATATTCTCAGTAGAGGGATTGCAGAGTCGTATGGAAAGTTGATTTTTAGATCTTTTAGGAATCACCAAACTGTTTTCCACAGAGGATGTACTAACTTATACTCCCACCAACAGTGTAGAAGTGTTCCCTTTTCCCAGCATCATCTCCAGCATCTACTATTTTTTGAGTTATTGATGATGGCCATCCTGACTGGAGTAAGGTGGTATCACAGTGTGGTTTTAGTTTGCATTGCTTTGATGACTAGTGAGGCTGAGCATTTTTTCATGTATTTGTTGGCTGCTTACATATGTCTTCTTTTGAGAAGTTCCTATTGATATCTATTGCCCACTTTGTAATGGGGCTTTTTGTTTTTTTCTTTTCAGCACGTTTGAGTTTCTTATAGATCCTAGATGTTAGATCTTTGTCAGACATGGAGTTGGCAAATATTTTTTCCCAGTCTGTGGGCTGTCTCCCTGCTCTCTTGATGGTTTCTTTGGCTTTGCAGAAGCTTGTCAGTTTGATGAGGTCCCACTTGTCTACATTATCTCTTATGGCCCTAGCAAATGTTTTAAAACTCATAAAACTCAACGCTGGCGAGGAATCTGTGAAATACACACCCTCATATATGCTGGTGTGAGAACAAGTGGTTATTCCCTCACTGGGAAGCAATTTGATCACTGGTGTTAAAAGCCATGGAGATGGGGAGCTCTTGTTCAGAATGTCCTCTGACACCCTGTATTGGTGTCACTTGGGGGGTCTGTTTCCTCTCTTCTCTGGAACTATCATTTCTGATTCAGTCCCTTTCTTTATAGGTGAAGAGTAGAGCAGGAAAGTGACCTGTTGCTGGTCAAATGCATACTGACCACACAGGACCCAGAACCTGGAGTCCCTCCCTTCTAGCCCAAGGCTTCTGCTATCACATCAGGTTCAGCCCCTTAATCCCGTGGTCCTATACTGTCCCCAGTGTAGGTGCTCTAAGAAGGACCTGGCAGGTAACATGAGTTGAAATCTGATACACTAAGCTGATCACCCTGAAGAGTTTTTTCATTGGGAATTTGTCAAAACTGGTTCATTTATGTCACACTGTGGGCAGGCAGGTACATGTCAACGCAGTGAAGGAACTAGGAGCAACCAAGACACAGGGAACCTGATATGGAAAGGGGGAGAGTGAAGTGATGGATCAAGAAACTGCAGTCTAGAAGTCAAGTCTGAGCGGATGCTGAGGTGTGGATTAAGAACAAAGCCACAAGCCGGGCTCGGTGGCTCAGCCTGTAATCCCGCGCCTTTGGGAGGCTGAGGTGAGTGGATTGCCTGAGCCCGCGGGTTCGAGACCCGCCTGGGCAGCGAGACCTCATCTCTACAATAAATCAAAAAGTCAGCCGGGCGTGGTAGCGCATGCCTGTAATTCCGGATACTTGGAAGGCTGAGGTGGAAGGATCGCTGGAGCCCAGCAGGTCGAGGCTGCGGTGGCCGGGAGCGGCCACTGCACTCCAGTCTGGGCGATGGAGTGAGACTCCAACTCAAAAAAAAAAAAAAAAAAAGAACAAAGCCACAAGGACGAGCCTCATCACTTGTGTTAGATGTTGTTTTTTTTTTTGGTTGGGGGACACCTCAGAGGCTACAAGCTACAAGTTCCTGGTTCTGTGTTGTGTTATCAGCAATACCAAGAATTTAAAGGAACAAGAGGCCACAGGAAGACTATAGAAAATAATCCCTGGTAATTCAGAGCTCATCAGTCCTTACACCGGCATCCTGTGCATTGGCCTAGATCCTGCCCTTGGCTACTCTTCACTCCCCTTTTCCTGTGTTCTCAGAGAGGCCTGCCAATGCTAGCAGTGATTGCTCCAAGGTTTTCGAGCCAAGTTATCAACATTAAAAGATATAAACCGGGCTCGGTGGCTCAGCCTGTAATCCCGTGCCTTTGGGAGGCTGAGGTGAGTGGATTGCCTGAGCCCTCGAGACCCGCCTGGGCGGCAAGACCTCATCTCCACAATACATCAAAAAATCAGCCGGGCGTGGTAGCGCATGCCTGTAATTCCGGCTACTCAGAAGGCCGAGGAGGAAGGATCGCCGGAGCCCAGCAGGTCGAGGCTGCGGTGGCCGGGAGCGGCCACTGCACTCCAGTCTGGGCGACAGAGTGAGACTCCAACTCAAAAAAAAAAAAAAAAAAAAAAGATACAGACATTTGGATTCCAAGCAGCTGGGCCGAAAGGGTGGTGGGGTGGACAGGAGACCTGACACCTTTATCTGGTCTGGTGAGGTCCCCAGTTCTGCCTCGTCCAAGTGGCTCCAGGGCACATGGTTTCCCCCACTCAGCCTAATCTCAGGGAGCTGCTTTGATGCAAGAATATAGTATTATGTGGTCGATGTCTTTTTTCTTTCATTGCTTAGGCTAGAAACTTTTTTTTCTTTTTAACTTCATAGAAAATTATAATTTGTGACAAGGGGAAGAAAAACTTTCAAGACAATCAAAATCCCCTCAACATACCCGAGCACCATTTTCTCAAAGATGGACATAAGAAGGAATAAAAAAATAAACAGAAACAACTATAAGAGGCATGTTATCCAGTAACAGACACCTGCAATTACAGCTGCAAACTTTGCCTCCCCTGGGTACTCATCATGCATTCTCTGGATTCTTACTATTTGAACAGTAGAAGAAACATTAATTTTTTTAAAGAACTATACCTAACATTTGAGGACTTATTATATGCTGAAGGCTTTACATGATAATTTTACTTTATACATGAATAATTTTACACCTTACTGGTAGGTACTATTTTAATGCCCATTTTACAGATGAAGAAACTAAGGTTCAGCTAGGTTAGATGGTTTATTAAAACAAAGGATTTCTTTTCCTTTTTTTCTTTTTATTTTTTTTGAGTCGGAGTCTCACTCTGTTGTCCAGGCTGAAGTGCAGTGGTACTCTTAACAGCCACTGCAGCCTCAACCTGCTGGGCTCAGGAGATCCTTCTTGCCTCAGCCTTCCAAGTAGCTGGAACTATAGGCATGCACCACCATGCCCAGCTAATTTTTGGATTTATTGTAGAGATGAGGTCTTACCAAGTTGCCCAGTCTGGTCTTGAATACGTGGGCTCAGGCAATCCTCTCACCTCAGCCTCCTCTCAAAGTGTTGGGATTATAGGTGTGAGCCACCGTGTCTGACCAAAGACAAAGGATTTCTTACTAGTTCTGTGAGGACACTACCTGCCCTATATCAGAGACTGAGAGGCTGAGTCAGCCTCCAATGGGAGTGTTTACAGGAACACATTCCGTGAATCAATGGCAAAGACACAAATGACAGATTTTTAAAATAATACGGCACATTTATTTGGGGTATTGTATAAGCATTGTTTTAAAAATCTCAAGCCAAAATCTAGAGACGTGACTTGTATGATGACCAGTGGAATTTTAAAATCATATTTGAGCATATCTTGGTATCTGTGTTTAGAATTTGAGGGTTCAATTCATTGCCATGGCCTAAAACATTTTTTAAATGAACATTAAACTAACCCCAACATTAAAGAACATTTAAAAGAACATTAAACTAACCCCAACAGTCATCTTATTCCTTTGAGTATTACTAAAGTTGCAAACCAAACAGATGTGAAAGAAATATAAAAGTTACAACTTTTGAGTTCAGTGGAGAAGTAGTTTTATTTCCTAATTTTAAAATCAAGGTTATGAGTTTAAAAACACTTAAATTTATAATAAGTGTTGGAAAGTTTCACATAATGTATTTTTATTGGTAATACTTGATCCATTATTATTATTTTGAGTCAGAGTCTTACTCTGTCACCCAGGTTAGAGTCCAGTTGCATGCTCATGGCCACCCCAGCGTCGACCTGCTGGGCTCAGACGATTCTTCTGCCTCAGCCTTCCAAGTAGCTGGAACTACAGGCACAAGCTACCACGTATGGCTAATTTTTTGATTTATTGTAGAGATGAGGTCACACCAAGTTGCCCAGGCTGTTCTTGAACCCATGGGCTCAGGCAATCCGTTCATCCCAGCCTCCCAAAGTGCTGGGATTACAGGATTGAACCACTGTGCCTGGCCCACTATTTCACTAAGAAAGAGATGAAAAGGAAAGATCATCCTTCCATGTGATTTGTCTTGAGCCTGGAAATGCTGTTTTTAAAGCAGTTTCTACTATTTAATCTATCTTCATGTTTCACACCAAGAAACAGAAGTGGGAGAAGACTTGGGCATTTATTATTGCAAAAGTCTTATAAAATGATCCAGGATATATAAATATCCCCAAGCAAAATAGTACTACCTGCACCATCACTATTTATAAACAGTATTAAATGACAGATTATTGTGAAACCATATTGTACAGTTTATAAGGTATTCCACACATTCACCTTATTTCATCCTTACGGTCCTTGGAGCAGGTATTTTTATGCCTGATTTATAGAGGAGAAAACTGCTTATGACAAGAAGCTTGTACAAGACCACACTGGCACACAGTAATGACGACTTTTAACATTTTCATATATTTCCATCCAGTCATTTTCCTGTAAATATCATATTTCTTTATAAAATTGGAATCAGTGTTTAAACAATTTTACATCTGGATTTTTCACCATTAGTTTTTTTCCTCATGCCATTAAAAATTCTTTGAAAGCATGATTTTTAATGGCTGCCTACAATTCTCAGGTGAATATGTATTGATATATTTTGTCATTTCCTGTTAGCCATTTAAATAGTTTTCTATTTCCTGCAATCATAAATCATGCTGAGGTATACATCCCTGAACAAACATCTCATGTACTTTAAAAATGGACTCTTCTTTAAATTATTGAAAAATTAAGTTAGGCTGATATTCACTTCCATTTTAAAACTCCTATGTCTTTTTCAAGTGTGAAAACTAAGCTCTATTTTTATTTTTCCATTAGTTGATCATCAGCGTATTATCACTAGGACTGTTTGGTCAGATGATGTCGTTTTTGAAGCTGCTGTGCCTACTAAGGGAATGGACATAAGTCTGTTTAAAGAAAATGGAATTTGTTGGGTCAACCCTTTTGCATCTCTGCCTATTTTTCCAACTATGAATGGAGTTAGCAGTACTCAGGACTGAGATGAGCTTAAAAGCACCTTGCTTTCAAAGCATGTGCTGTCTAACCTACTGCCCTGCCTGGAGCTGCTCCATTCCACCTTCATGCTATTTTGGAAGGAGGGTGACATAGAAGGAGAGGAAGTTTACTAAGTTAAATCAGTTTCTTACAGTCCTATTTGTTTTTCCAGTCTTTGATTTGCTCATGCAATGAATATTTGTTTTTGATGTTATGCCTTATAATTTGGGAATCTGACAACAGACTTTAAATTGTCAACTCTTTGATCTCCAAGCTCTATAAATTTTCATGAGGAGGCTGTAGAACACAGCATTTCTCAGAGTTATTTCACTATGGAACCTTTTTTTCTTTGAATACTTATTAATAAGTGTATTTCACAGAACACAGGTTAAAGGAAAAAGTTAAAAGCATCTAATAAAACTCAACATTCATTTGATTTTTTTCTCATATAGAATGATTTAAATGAAATCCTTTTAAAATTAGTAATAGAAAGATAATGTATTAATGTGATTAATTTATAAATAATAAAACATTATAACAATAAAAATAAAAAAGCAATATCATTATATTAGTAGTTTGATATGAATACCCACTTCCCAATGCAATAAAATATGGAATAGGAAAGATAAAGTAATCTTGAATGCAACTGATATAGTTATCTATCTAGAAAAGCTAAGATAATCTATTGAAAAACTGTCAGAATAACTTCTTGAGTCAAATGACCAGATACGAAACAAAAATGCAAAACTCAGTAGCCTCCCTTACATGCCAACAATACCCACTGAAAAAATATAAGGGAGAAAAAACTCATTCACAAGAGCAGCAGAGTATAAAATATCTAAGGACAATATTAATAAGAGCTACATAGGATCTGTATGAGTCAATCAGCCACTTTTCTGAGATATAGAAAAGAAGGTCCAAGTCAAAGCAATGCTTAGTCTGTGCTTGGGAAGAGCAAATATAACAATCTAATTTAGAGATAAAATGCAATTCCAATGGGATTTTTTTTTTAAAGAACTTAACAAAGCAATTATTTTTTTTCTGAGACAGGGTAGTGTTGCTCTGTCATAACAGCATATGATGCAGTGGTATGATCATAGCTCAATATAACCTCAAATTCCTGAACTCAACCACTCCTCCTGCCTCAACTTCCTGAGTAGCTGGGACTACAAGTGTGTACCACCAAGCCCGGCTAATTTCAAAATTTTTTGTAGAGACAAGGTTTTGCTATGTTGCCCAGGTTGGTCCCAAACTCCTGGTCTCAAGTTATCTCCCTCTTTGATCTCCCAAAGATCTGGGATTACAGGATTTGGGAGGTGTGAGCCACAGTGCCTCACCTAACAAAGTAATTTTAAAGTTCTTCTCAAAGAATAACAGAAAATTACGATTAACAGTATTTGGAAAATAAAGAGTTAATGAGCTCAGAAGAGTCTGAAGCCATGATTGTTAAAAAGTCAAAGTGACAGTACTTAAGACAGTATGATGCTGGCATGAGCATTTACAAATGGAACAACAGGAAAGAAAGGACCCCAATAGATTAATACAGTATTTAATAACAGCATAGGAGGAAGCCTCATGTGACAGTAGGAAATGGTAGGATTATTTAATAATAGTGTTATAAAATGACAAAAGACAAAAAAAACAAAAAACAACTCACTGAGAAGATTTTACTTCCAGGTACATTAAAGAGTTAAATATAAAAAAACTAAGCCTATTTTAAAAAGATAATATGAATGAACATTTCCTGAGTTTGATAAACAAGGATTTTCCAACCACAAAAGAGGAGCAATTATTAGATTTGATCACAAATATTAAATATATCTGTGTGGAAAAAGATATAAAAAATTAAAAGGTAAATCTCAAACTGGAAAAATACTTTTAAGAACTATGACAAAGAATTACTGTCATTAAAGAAATTCAAATTCCAACAAAACTCAAAGTTGTTCAAACTATAAGAAAAAGACCAATACTTCAAGTGAAAATTGGGCAAAGTTCACAGGCAATTCACAAAGAAATGCAGATGTTAACTATATGTTTTATAAGTTGAACCTCACTAGTTAAAAAAAAAAAAAAGAAAATTAAAATAATTATTTTTCACAGGCACACTGGCTCCTGCCTGAAATCCCAGAACTTTGGGAGGCCGAGGCGAGAGAACTGCTTGAACCAAGGAGTTTGAGACAGCCTAAGCAACATAAAGACCTCGTTTCTACAAAAAATTAAAAAATTAGTCAGGTGTGGTGGCACATGCCTGTAGTCCCAGTTACTTGGGAGGCTGAGGTAGAAGGATTGCCTGAGCCCAGGAGGTCAAGGCTGTGGTGAACCATGATTATGAACTACACTCCAGCCTGGGCAACAGAATGAGACTCTGACTCGAAAAAAATTTTTCCTATCAAATTAATCTTTTAATGCTAATAATTAGTTTTACTAACAGTTTGGTGAATTAATGATCCTCATATTTCTGGTGGAAATCTAATCTGGAATCGCTTTTCTGAAAAATAGCATATATAGATAGATTCAGGAATATATATAAGCCTGAAAAATATGCTTTTTTATGCAGTAATTTAGCCTCAGGGTACTCTAAGAAAAAAACTAGAAATGCAAAGATTTGTAACCCAAAATGTTCATGTTCATTGCAACATTAGGTAAATAGCATAAAAATAGAAACAACCTAAATATTCCAACCTGTACTCTAGACCAACAGTCCCCAACGTTTTTGGTATTAGGAACTGATTTCGTGGAAGATAATTTTTCCATGAACTGGGGGGGGGTGGTTTCGGGATGATTCTAGCACATAACATTTATTATGTACTTTATTTCTATTATTATTATATTATAATATATAAAGAAATAATTATACAACTCACCATAACAAAAAAAGAGGCATGGACAGAAGTGGCAAATAAAATAATAAGCAGGCCATGTGTGGACTAAATAAGTGTTGGATTCTGATTTAAAGGCTGCCACCAGATATAACCATACAATGAAGTACATAAACTCATTTGTCCCTCACTGAAAGGTTTTGATATGTGTCTGTAAGCAATTGATTTATTATGGTCTCTGGGTAGTCAAACCTCACTGCTAACGTCAATCTGTATTTGTAGCTGCTCCCCAGTGCTAGCATCAGTGCCTCAGCTCTACTTCAGATCATCAGGCATTTGATTCTCATAAGGAGCAGGCAACCTAGATCCCTTGTGTGTACAGTTCACAATAGGGTTCACACTCCTATGAGAACCTAATGCTACCATTGATCTGACAGGAGGCATAACTCAGGTGGTAATGTGAGCGATGGGGAGCAACTTTAAATACAGATGAAGCTTCACTTGCTTGCCTGCCACTCACCTCCTGCTGTGCGGCCTGGTTCCTAACAGGCCACGGACCAGTACCAGTCTGTGGCCCGGGGGTGAGGACCCCTGCTCTAGACGGATGCAGTCATTGAAGGTATTTTGAAGACGATTTAATGACATAAGAAAATGTCCATCATACCATATAAAGTTAAAAAAAATCACTTTATTAAATTGTACTTATCATTGATCTCTAGTATTATCAGTATGACTTCTATATCTTCATTTAAGTCATTGATAAAAATGTGAACAGAGTTTGGAACAGAAGGAAGGTTTATCAAAGCTAGCCTCCCTTTTCCAGGTTGAGGCTAACACTCTTCAGGATTGATGGTTCAACTGTCATTATTTCATTAGCTGAACCCTTCATCTATCAATGGTTCCCAAATGTTTCTTAGGGGAGGCTGCATAAGAAACACTTTGAGGATGGTTTAGGAAAAAACTCAGAAATTTCAGATCTTCACCCATCCAGATTCCACTTCAGGGGCTGACCATCCTACTCAGGAGGTCTGAGATGGGGCCCTGGAATCTTGTCTGTTTCAGAAGGTCTCCAAGTGATTCTGATGCATAGCCAGATCAGGAACCACGACTTCTAGTTCATAATTTCCCAAGGTTTTGAAAAGTATATTGAATGCCTTTTAGAAGTAAGCTTCTTCGGTGGCTCAGCCTGTAATCCCGTGATTTGGGAGGCCAAGGTGAGTGGACTGCCTGAGCCCGCGGGTTCGAGACCCGCCTGGGCAACTTGGCAAGACCTCACCTCTACAATATCAAAAAAGTTAGCCGGGCATGGTAGCACGCGTCTGTAGTTCCAGCTACTTGGAAGGCTGAGGCGGAAGGATCGCCAGAGCTCAGCAGGTGGAGGCTGCGGTGGCCGGAAGCGGCCACTGCACTCCAGTCTGGGCGACAGAGTGAGACTCCAACTCAAAAAAAAAAAAAAAAAAAAAAGAAGTAAGCTTCTAACGTCATTAAGGGAGATAATTTACAAAGGCTTTCCCCCACTATCCTTCTCTGAATACTCCATTGCCGTTTATCAGGTAGATGATATAACGAATGCACAAGCAGCTGACCCACAGTGTCTCACTGTGTGAACTGCTGCCATGAACGCCACACCCCAGCTTACCCTGCAGCCTCCCTGCCCTCCTTCTCCGGATTTGTGTGCCAAGTCTTGCCTCCTCTAAGTCTTCTCAATGCCAGCTGCTCCCTCCCTACGGCCCCCTTTCCTGTCACTTATAATTCTGCCAAGGACACACTCATCTTCAACCAAACCCCTGCCATCCTGTGACCATGCCCAGTTGCTGAGAATTTTCTACATTTGATACGTCATCTCCCATGTATTCCTCAACCCACCGTGATCTGGCTTATGTTATCACTACTTACTATCATGGCTCTTGCCAAGGTAACATGGCTCCTGAAAGCTTTTCCATTGGTTCTGTTTCATTTCTTTTCCCAGAAGCATCAGATGCCGCCAATCCACTCTCTCCTTCCCTGGTTTCTGTGGGGTCATCTGTTGCTTTACTTGCCTAGCACCCATTTCCCCCTTTCTTGATAACAGTAACCTCAGGAGCCACCTTCCTGTACACTGAAGGCCATGTGGTTTGGGGGCTGACCATCCTACTCCACACATTTCATTCCCTTGCCTCTAGGGATTGATTAGGGATGGACATATGGCCAAAGTCAAGCTACTGAGACTCAAACCTGAGACTTTTGCTGAAACTGTTGGGGAAGAGGTTCTTTTATCAAACTGAGGTTGAGGAGCTGGCAGAATGTGAGTCTGGAATTGGAGATGGCTGCCTGGCCACACGTGAGGGGCAACTGCCTGAGAAGGAAGCCAACATGAAGAAGGTCTGATCAGTTTCATGAAAATATTTTTATCGTTTTACTTAAACCATTTTCAGTTGGATTTCTGTCATTTGCAATGTAAAGAGCTCCAAGATAGCTCTGAGCCATCGGCCTCCCTTGGTATTACTCCACCTGGCTGGTGACACTTTCCCCAGTGTCTCCATAAGCTCTTCCTCTCACTTAGAGTTCTGTGCAAGGACCTCTATTCTCCAGATGTTGGTTACCAAATGCTGACTCTCCCAAGTCAGCAGATCCACCTAGACATCCCACTGAGCTTCAGACACCTGTTTGACCCCTCACAGACATCTCTATCTTGGTGTCCATGTAAACATAACAGGTTTGAATCTAATCTCGTAATTATGCCCCATTCTTCCTCTTTTTAGGTCCTCATCTCAATGACTGGCTCCACTACCACTTAATTATCCCAGACACCTAGGCCTCATTTTTGACACCTCCCCACCTTCATTCCCTGGCCCTCTTTAGGCAGCCAACTCTGCTCATTTCTCAGGGCTCAGCTTTTAGGTTGCATCCTCATGGAGGCCTTTTCCAACCCCTAAGCCTGAAGGAGGGGTCCTCCCTACACCCCCAGCCCACCCTGTGCTTCCATTGTCATAGCCCTTGTCACCTAAAGCCATAATGGCCTGTTGACTCTTTCCACATTCCCCATGAATCTGAGTTCTGTGATGGCTAGCCCCATCCCTGAAATCAATATTATACAAATAAATGAACATTAGGATCTACATTGTGATCTTATATTGCATAGTGTAAATACAGTCTAATCTGTGAAGATTCAGTATCTCAGCATTTTAGAGAGATCTGTAAAGGATATGGCATTTGGAAAAGAAGACTACGATTTTCAGTAGCCCCAGTGTCTGAGTGAGGGTGAGAATCACCAAACTGGGCCCATAGTTTTTCCATAATGAGCTTTTTCTTTCTAAAAATAGCATGTTTATTGCAGCATTATTCACAATAGCAACAACATGGAACCAACTGTGCTGCCCATCAAAAGAGGACTGGATTAAAAAAAAAAGTGGTACATATACATGATGGGATATTACGCAGCCATAAAAAAGGACAGAATCAGCAACTTGGATGGACTTAGAGTCTATTATACTGAGTGATCTATCACAGAAACAAAGAACTGAGTACATGTTCTCACTCAATAAGTGGACTTTGAACAAGAAAGGGACTAGCAGTAGTGGGAAACTGCCAGGTGGGGGGCACACCTCATCCACAAGGGTATCTGCATAATGATCATTTGTATACCTAACCCTGAATTGTACCCCACATTCTAAAAATAAAATAAAAAATGGATGAGCCCTGCCTCTTAGTGAATACCTTCACTTCTCTCTTTCTTTTAATTACTGAGTCTAGAAGTTTTTAAGGAATGAAGGAGGCCTTTGTTCCTATTCAGAATCTATCTTCCCTCTTTT
The DNA here is from genome assembly GCA_027257055.1 of Cephalopachus bancanus. Classification (NCBI taxonomy): domain Eukaryota; kingdom Metazoa; phylum Chordata; class Mammalia; order Primates; family Tarsiidae; genus Cephalopachus; species Cephalopachus bancanus. Next base: position 370,644 of record JAPVLO010000513.1, read on the forward strand.
TTAAAAGCTAGGATATTTGCCTGCTTCCAATTTTCCAGTACTTTTCATGTTCTTTATAATTTCGTAAAAGTTACTAAACAGGCCAGGCAAAGTGGCTCATGCCCATAATCCTAGCACTCTGGGAGGCTGAGGTGAGAGGACTGTTTGAGCCCAGGAGTTCAACACCAGCCTGGGTAACATAGCAAACCCTTGTCTCTACAAAATAAAAATAAAATTAGCTGGGCATGGTGGCATGCACCTGTAGTCCCGGCTACTAGAGAGGCTAAAGCAGAAGGATCATTTGTGCGCAGAAAGTCGAGGCTGTGGTGAGCCAAAATTGTGCCATTGCACTCCAGCCTGGATGACAGAGTGACAGTCCCACTCAGGGAAAAAAAAAGTTACCAAACACAGTTCTTTGAGTTCTTTCTATACAGTCCTCCATTCGTCTGCCTGGAGATTTCCTGAGCCTGGCCTGTGCTCCTCATCTGTGGTTTGAATCCCTTTTCAGACACAGCTGGACTCCTCCCTTCTACCATCTCTTTGAGGAAAAGGAGGAAGCTGAGTAGTTCTGCTTTCTGTTGACACTGCTGCAAGAGCCCCAAGCAGTAGACCTATCACTTCCTGATTCTTTTTCTTACTCTTATCATACCTAAAAAGACTTTTTTTAATTTTCAAGGACAATTAAACAGGAAACAGTCTTTTTCAAGTGCCCTTTCAGCCCACTTCAGCTTCTTGACTCTTGATACCACCCATAAACCATGTTTCTTTTCTTTCTTTTTTTTTTTTTGAGTTGGAGTCTCACTCTGTCGCCCAGACTGGAGTGCAGTGGCCGCTCCCGGCCACCGCAGCCTCGACCTGCTGGGCTCTGGCAATCCTTCTGCCTCAGCCTTTCAAGTAGCTGGAACTACAGGCACACGCTACCACGCCCGGCTAATTTTTTTATTTATTATAGAGATGAAGTCTCACCAAGTTGCCCAGGTGGGTCTCGAACCCGCGGGTTCAGGCAGTCCACTCACCTCAGCCTCCCAAAGGCGTGGGATTACAGGCTGAGCCACCAAGTCCGGTGTTTCTATCCTTCCATGTGGGTCCCTTGTGCCTTCCCTATTAAACAACATGTTAAATGATAATATTTAAAGTTTTAAAACACAATTACGTTACCAAGCATTTTATTTAAAAAACGTAACATACTTTGATTTTACCAACTTGAGTGTCATAAACAATGATCATGCTTATATACTGCCAAGAATATTAGGAGAAGTCACAGAGGGGTTGTATGGTGGCCATCTGCACTACCTTTCTCTCATCTTTGCCCTTTAGTTCCTTTGCCTTGTGCTCTTTTAGCTTATTTCCACCTTGTTTGTTTTCTTTCTGTCTTCCATTTTTATTTTAAATTACTGCCCACAGATGCAGAAAGTACATGACTGGTACTAGCTGCAGAATTGTGGAAATTAAATAAATCATAGGATGCTCAGTGTTAGAACCCTGATTTTTAAAAAATTGAGACAGAATTCATGTACCCCAAAACTCACCCTTTTAAAGGGTATAGTCTGTGGCTTTTTGCATGTTCACAAAGTTGTACAACCAAAACTACTCTCCAATTTCAGATTGTTTTCATGCACTCCACTAAGAAACCCAGTACCCATTAATAGTCATTCTCTATTCTGTTTGCATGTAGTTATCCAGTTGTCCCAGCACAATTTGTTGAAAAGACTATTGTTTCCCCCACTTAACTGTCTTGGTACCCTTGTCAAAATCAATTGACCATAAATGTAAGGGTTTATTTTTGGACTCTCAATTCTATACCATTGATCTATATGTCTATTCTTATGCCAGTCCCACATTGTATTGTCTACTGTAGCTATGTACTAAGTTTTGAATCAGGAAGTGTGAGTCCTCCAACCTCTGTTCTTCTTTTTCAAAACTGTTTTGGCTATTCTGGATCTTTTGGATTTCTAAATGAATTATAGGACCAGCCTGTCAATTTCTGCAAAAAAGTCAGCTAGGATTTTGATAGAGATTATGTCGAATTTGTAAATCAATTTGTGGAGTATTGCTACCTTAACAATATGCCTTCCAGTTCATAAACATAGGATTTTTCCCATTTATTGAGGTCTTCCTTAATTTCTTTCAACAATGTCTCATAGTTCTCACTATTGAGGTCTTATATTTCTTTCACTAAGTTTATTCCTAGATATTTTATTCTTCTGGATGCTATTGTAAATGAAATTGTTTTCTTAGTTTCACTTTGGGATTGTCCACTGCTTGTGTACAGAAGTACAATTGATTTTTGTATATTGATCTTGTATCCTGCAACCCTGCCATGCTTGATTATTTGTTCTGATAGTTTTTTAGTGGATTCCTTTAGGGTATTCTATAAAATATCATGTCATCTGCAAGTGATTTCACTTCTTTCTAATCCAGATGCCTTTTATTTCTTTTCTTGCCATATCACCCTGGTTCCTGCCCTTTTAAAGCCTATGTAGTTTCTTGGGCAATTTCCCTCTTTTTTCCTCATTAGAACAAATTTTCTGGGGAGAAGAGACAGAGTATAGGAGGAGGAAAGAAAATGGACCTCTTAAAAATAAGCAGTTACAATGTATAGTTTGAATTGATTTCAGGTGGTCTTCATACCCTCTCAGTGGAAACTTCTTACTTCATAGGACCTAAGCCCAAAGATTTTCTAGAGGAATCAATGAAATTTGTTTTTTGCAAGTTTTGGACACAAACCTGAACGAGTTCAACGTCCACCCTTTCTCAGTTGTGACAGAGTCTAAGTCGACATGGTCACTTTCCCCAGTTCCCATCTCTTCTTCTCTGGCCAGTTCCTCCTTGTCATTCAGAGGTAGAACAGCCAATAGTTCCTATCTTCTGAGAAACAAAACTATGAGACAATAGGTTTATCAGATGTTCTGCTTTGAACCCAGATGAACTTTAATATATATCTCCATCACTTCTGAAGTATCCCTCTGGGCCAGTTTTGTGATCTGTCAAAGAGTCCACCAACACCCTTTCTATCCATCTTTTTCCTTGCACTTGGGCCCCTCATGGTGGTATTCCATGCAGGAGTGAGCATATTTTCTTGATGGCAGGCTCTTTATCCATCCCACTAGGAGACTTCTTCATTAGAGCAAGGCACACACTTAACTGCCTCACTCCTGATGAATGTACAGGCCCAGCAAGTATTAGGGGGGCTCCTAGCTCCTCCCAGCCATAGGACAAAAGGAGGGAGGAGCAATGTAAAGGTATGGGATGCACTTCCAAGACTGTGCTGAATGCTTCTGCAGTGAGTGGAGAAGTTTCCTTCCATCTCACCACAGGCTCTGTGTTATCAGTGACCTCTTGGAATGTGCAAGAAGTCAGGTGGATAAGCATCTGTGGCTATGTAGACAGGGGCACCCACAGCCAAGTATAAGTTTTTAATGCGCAATCACTAGATACAAACAACCCAGACCACTAACCAGGCTCTAACTAAGGCAGGATCCAGGATGGATGGTCAGCACTTGGGGCCAATGCTTATGCTCACCATTCCAAATGCCTGAGCCTCCAGGGCAGCTGCCCTTTTGTGTGGGCTTTCATCCCAGGCGCTAAATCACATCCTCCTAGCTCCAACTTGAAAACCAAATTCAGGTCTCCTGTAGCATCACCAAGTTTCCTGTCCACACTGATTTCCTTCTAACCTCACAGATCTACCTTGTGCCTCTCACCTAACAACAAAGCCACTTAGCTCAGAGAAGCCTTCAAGATCAAGTGACTTCCCAATAAGGTGATTCCTCCCTCACCCTAGGGGTGCACTTGGCTCCAGTACCTACTGAGAAATGGCCAGTTTGATGGATGTAGTTGCCAGGAGTCAGATCTCAGAACCCTTATAAAATTATGCTCAGCTATTCCACAAAGCTTCCCCTAAATAATAAAACAGAGAAGACCGGGAATATAATGAAATAGAAAACCAAAGGGGGAAAAAAGATCAATTCATGTTCCTGTGAGTTGCATTCTCCTACCTCAGGCCTGCTTACTCTTCAGGCTAGGGGAGCAGAGAGGAGGCCACATTATCTCCAGAATAAAGCAGGGCTCCCTGGTACATAAGGGCACAAGAAAAGGACCTCATGGCAAAGACAGAAGCAAATGTGCAGGGCACTCCCACTCTTGTACCACTTGGTCTCAACACTTTATTGTCTAAGTACTTTAAAAACTAGCTAATAGCGGGCTAGGTGGCTCAGCCTGTAATCCTGCGCCTTTGGGAGGCTGAGGTGAGTGGATTGCCTGAGCCCGGAGGTTTGAGACACACCTGGGCAACTTGGTGAGACCTCATCTCTACAATAAATAAAAAATTAGCCGGGCGTAGCGCGCGCCTGTAGTTCCAGCTACTTGGAAGGCTGAGGTGGAAGGATCGCCAGAGCCCAGCAGGTCAATGCTGCGGTGGCCGGGAGCGGCCACTGCACTCCAGCCTGGGCGACAGAGTGAGACTCCAACTCAAAAAACAAACAACAAAAAAAACTAGCTAATATTACTGAGAACTTAAATATGCCATATTTGTCATTTTTCAAGGTGTCAGTTACTGTAATACATCTATGGTTCATCTTGAGTGTCTAAGGTGACACACTTAATACTATTTTTGGCTTACCAATAAGCACCAAATAAAGCAACTTAAAAATTATTTTCCTTGGTCTTTCTTCACACTCCAGTAATTTACTGTTTAGAACTACATTTCAATACACAGTGTATTTGTTTTGCTGAATTCATTCACAATGTACCTGCAGCCTGGATTTAACATATTTCTTGTAGTGACAACCACTCTTATTTGTAGGAACTATTTAGGTTACTGGAGTGGAGAAAAAGAGGTTGCTACTGAACAGAAATGGTATGTATCCAAATATAGATGCAGTTTTCTAAACACCTGTTGAATAGCAAATGATGAAGAGAGATTGTTACAATTTCCAACCCTCCCCCACCAAAACCTTAAATAATCAGCCACTTTGTTTCAATTGACATGGGGTTTAACCTAGAAAAACAGGTCTCATTACAAAAGAGAGTGAGCTTTAATATGCTGGCTGCTTTAGAAAAATAAAACAGCTGATTAAAAAAGCAAGATATTTCAGTGTAAATTATTTCCCATTAAAAGTCATTTCAGAGGAAGCGATATGATTTGAACAACAGGACACTCACAGTAATTGTGTGCTTTTGGAGACACGGTGAGCACGACAAATATTTTCAAGTAGTCAAGGGTGAGCGAGAAGGGGATGACCCACCTAAGAAATGGAAACTAACAAACAGTAATGTGACACTCCCCTTCGTTCCACAGGCTAGTGCGCGGCTGCTACACACAGCTCACTTCCTATGGCCAGGCAAAGGCCGCATTGTGCAAGAGCTGAACGAAAGTGGCCTCTTTATCCCCTCCGCGAACACTGTAGTGGGAGTGGGAGGTGACACGTGAGGACCTCTAGGGAAGGAGGCATGGCAATACTCTACTGCTGCCATTCATTCCTTCACTAAATAGTTATGCATCTCTACAATAAATCAAAAAATCAGCCGGGTGTGGTAGCGCATGCCTGTAATTCCAGCTACTTGTAAGGCTGAGGCGGAAGGATCGCCGGAGCCCAGCGGGTCGAGGCTGCGGTGGCCGGGAGCGGCCACTGCACTCCAGTCTGGGCGACAGAGTGAGACTCCAACTCAAAATAAATAAATAAATAGATAGATAGATAGATAGATAGTTATGCTTCGGGCACTGTGCAAGGGGCTTAACTCTCCAACGAAGACTCCATAGCACATTCACATAACCCCTACATCTCCGCTCCTTTTCCAGCCCTAGGCATCATTCCTTCATCAAGAAATAATTATTATAGCCTCGCGCTCCCTCCCTCGCCTGGGCCCTCAGTCCAGGGTGCCAGCTTGAGTCCATCCAGAGAAACGCCTTCCCAACAGCAAGGAAGGAAAGCTCGGAGTGCTCAGGGGACGAGTTCCGGAAACCCTCCTACCCTCCCGGGGACAGTCAGCCCCGACTCCAGCGGCCGCGCCTGGGGGCGGGGCTGAGGGCACCCGGGCAGCGCGCTGGGGAGGGGGTACCTGAGGTCACACCGATACCAGAGGGGGCAGCAGCGGCGAGGGGGTTCCGCGAAGGACAGGAGGGTCCCCAGGTTGCCTGAGGGCGACGGGAGACTGGTGACAACACGCGCACACGTGGAGAGGGCCCGCCCAGGTGGTGGGGGCAGGTCCCGACCGAGGCGAGGAGACTGCGGGGCGGGTTACCTGATGAAGGTGGTCTTGCCGGTGCTGTACTGGCCCACCAACAGGATCATGGGCTTGTTCTCGAAGTCGGCGTCCTCCAGCGCCGGCGAGTGGAACTCGTGGAAGCGGTACGCCTCTTCCAGAGGCAGCACCTTGCGCAGATAGAGCGAGCGCAAGCCGCCGGTCACCGTCTGCACCGCGTCGGCGCCGCCCGCGCGCTCGCGCCCGCCTGCCTGCCGCCCCATCCAGCTGAACATCCTGCCGCCCGCCCGCGATCGGCGCTCAGACCCCTCTCCCGGCTCGACCCTCCTCTGCTCGCACTGAGCCGCCCCGGCCGAGCTCTCCGCCGCCCGAGCCCGGCTCCGCCTCTTCTGCCGCAGCCAATCGACGTCCGCTACGTCACGAGCTCTCGTTCACTATTCAGAAGGAGCTTGCTCGGGTCCTTCCTCATTGGGCCAATGCCAGCGCGGGGTGGAAGCGTCAGCCAATGGAGACAGGGCTCTTAATGAATTATTGATGACGGAGTCCTTCTAGAGGACTGGGCGGAGAGAAGGTGTCTCCCCGTCAAGTGGCGCAGACCGGTCACCGCCTAGGGCGTTTGCCCTAGTCTGGTAGCTCCGGCTTCACCTCTGGCTAGGTGGCTTCGGCTTCCGGGAAAATCTGAGCTGACCCAAACGAGCCTGGGAGTTTACTCATTCCAGCACGTCCATACTGGGGATGAAAATTTCAGAAAGTTGACAGGCAGGTTCTTGCTTCCCTCTGGCAGGTTATTATGGCCCCATTTTACTGCCGGAGAGACCTAGGTTCATGGACAAACCTGACAAAATCTGAAGGAGGGGAAGTGGACTGGAATCTATTTGGGTAGATATTTCTCTTACTTCTCCATATTGCCTCCACTAAATTCTGGATCCGTTAAAGTCCTTTTCCCCCTAGTTTTCTTTATTTGATTTTCTATAAAACTGAAAATTTAGTCACTCTTATTATTATGTTATCCTCGGTTGGGCATGGTGGCTCACACCTGTAATCCCAGCACTTTGGGAGGCCAAGGCGAGAGAGTCGCTTGAGTCCAGGAGTTGGAGACCAGTCTTGGCAACATAGTGAGAGCTCATCTCTACAAAAATGGAAAAATTAGCTGGGCGTGGTGGCGTGCACCTGTAGTTCCAGCTACTCGGGAGGCTGAACCCAGAAAGTTGAGGCTGTGGGGAGCCATGAACCTGCCACTACTCTCCCGGCTGGGTGACAGAATGAGACTCTAACTCAAAAATATATATGTTATCCTTGTCATTACAATCTTTTTTTTTTTTTGAGTTAGAGTGTCACTCTGTTGCCCAGGCTGGAGTGCAGTGGCACACTCACAGCCACCCCAGCATTGACCGACTGGGCTCCAGCAATCCTTCTGCCTCAGCCTTCCAAGTAGCTGGACCACGCCTGGCTAATTTTTGATTTGTTGTAGAGACAAGGTCTTGCCAAGTTGCCCAGGCTGGTCTCAAACCTGCAGGCTGAGGCAATCCATTTGCCTTGGTCTCCCAAAGTGCTGGGATTACAGGCTGAGCCACCAAGCCTGGTGTTTATTCCAATCTTATTATCACATATTGACATATATACTAGTTATTGTCACCTCCTAGTTGTCTCTTTTACAGGTTAAAAGGATATTCACTTATCTAAATTGAGGCTGGGAGAAATAATCAGCCATTTGGTATCCTTGGTTACAATTTAAGAATATTTCTCAATTGTTTTAGAGTATTTCTTAGTGTTTAGTGTGATCCATGGGGGCACCTGCATAAGAATAACCTGAGATGCTTGTTAAAATACAGATTCCTGGTCTTCAGTCCAGACCTATTGAGCTAAAATACTGAGGCAAAATGGAGCTCAACATGTGCCCCAGTGATTTTGATGTGCCTGAGTCTGGGGAAATATGCACTGCAGTACTTCTCCAACTCAATAGAAATGCACATTCTGATTCAGTAGGTATAGGATGAGGCCCAAGACTAAATTTCTAACAAGCTCTTGGGTATTGCCAGTGCTATTCATCCATGGATCATATTTTGAGTACCAAGGCTGTAGTCAAAAGAGAACAGGATTTGGTATTCAAAGATCTGGGCAATCCCAGCACTTTGGGAGGTCCAGGTGAGATGATTGTTTGAGCCCAGGAGTTTGAGACCAGCCTGGACAACATAGTAAGACCTAGCTCTACAAAAATACAAACAAAAAAGTTAGCCGGGAGTGGTCATGCATCTCTGAAGTCCCAACTACTCAGAAGACTGAGGCAGAAAGATCAAATGAGCCCAGGAGATTGAGTGAGATCCCTGACTCAGAAAAACAGAGTGAGATCCCTGACTCAGAAAAAAAAAAAAGAAAAAATGTGGGTTTAAATCCTGACTATGTAAATAAATGACTGTGTGACTGTAAATGCAATGAGTTATCTCTCTGCCCTTACTTGAAAAGTGAGAACTCCTTTGAAGTTGTTTTGTGGATCACATATTTAGAGAGAGCTACATGTAACTAGGGAAGTGAAAAGAAAGCCAAGAGAAAATGAAGTTAGATATCTGCCTCATGTCAAAGTAAAATAAAAATTGAAATGTAAAAATAAAATGACAGCCGGGCTCGGTGGCTCAGCCTGTAATCCCGCGCCTTTGGGAGGCTGAGGTGAGTGGACTGCCTGAGCCCGTGGGTTTGAGACCCGCCTGGGCAGCGAGACCTCATCTCTACAATAAATCAAAAAATTAGCCGGGGGTGGTAACGCGTACCTGTAGTTCCAGTTACTTGGAAGGCTGAGGCGGAAGGATCACCGGAGCCCAGTAGGTGAGGCTGTGGTGGCCGGGAGCGGCCACTGCACTCCAGTCTGGGCGACAGAGTGAGACTCCAACTCAAAATAAATAACATAACATAAAATAAAATAAAATAAAATGAAACTAGAGACCTACTAGAAGAAGGTACAAGAGAAGATTTATAAAACTGTGGGCAGGAAAAGCCTTTTTAATCAACACTAAAGACAAATTATGAGATAAAATATCATTATATTTGACAACAAAAGTAAAAGCTTCCATGAATTTTTAGAAAAATGCATATGAACAAACACATATAAATACACTCTTACCATATGACCCAGAAATCAGGTCCTTAGTATTTATCCAAATTAGTTGAAAACTTATGTCTACACACCAAAAAAACTGCATATAGATGTTTATAGCAGCTTTATTTATAATTAACAAAAATTGGAAGCAACAAAAACGTCCTTCAGTAAGTGAATGGTTAAATAATCTTTGGTACATCCAGACAATGAAATATTATTCAGCACTAAAAAGAAGTAAGCTATCAAGTCATAAAAAGACACAAAGGAAACTTAAATGCATATCACTAAGTGAAAGAAGTCAATCTGAAAAGGCCACATACTGTATGACTCCAACTGTATGACATTCTGGAAACGGCAAAATTATGGAGGCAGTAAAAAAGGTCAGCAGTTGCTAGGGGTTAGGAAGGAGAAAGGGATGAATGACAGGGAATAGGATTTTGTGGCAATGAAACTGCTCTGCATGATACTGTAATAGTAGATTCATGTCATTATACATTTGTCAAAATCCATAGAATGTACAATACCAATGGTGAATGTAAACTGTGGACTTTGGGTGATAATGATGTGTCCATTTAGAGCAGTTTTAGATTCACAGCAAAATGGAGCTTAAAGTACAGAGAGTTCCCATATATCCTCCATCTCCCTCCACACATAGCCTCCCCGCTGTCAACATCCCACACAATCAATGAACCTAACCAGCCTGGACACATCATTAAATTCACTCAAAATGTATCTACATGTAAAACTAATATAAATGTAGAACTAAATGTAAAATCTAAAATCATAAAACTTCTGAGTCAGGTGAGGTGGTGTGTGCCTGTAGTCCCAGCTACTAAGGCAGCTGAGGTGGAAGGATTGCTTGAACTCAGGAGTTCAAGCTCCAATCGTGGCAGTGAGCCATGGTCACACCATTGCACTCCAGTGTGGGCAACAGAGTGAGACCCCATTTCTTTTTTTTTTCTTTGAGTTGGAGTCTCACCCTGTCTCCCAGACTGGAGTGCAGTGGCCGCTCCCGGCCACCACAGCCTCGACCTGCTGGGCTCCGGCGATCCTTCCGCCTCAGCCTTCCAAGTAGCTAGAACTACAGGTGTGCGCTACCACTCCCGGCAAATTTTTTGTTTTTTGATTTATTGTAGAAATGAGGTCTCGCCAAGTTGCAATCCACTCACCTCAGCCTCCCAAAGCGCAGGATTACAGGCTGAGCCACGGAGCCCGGCTTGAGACCCCATTTCTTAAAAACAAACAAACAAACAAACAAAAACTTCTAGACAAAAACATGGGAGAAAATTTTTGTGATCTTGGGTTAGGGAAGATGATACCAAAAGTACAATCCATAAAAGAAAAAAAATTGATAAGCTGGACTTTATCAAAGTTGAGGACTTCTGACCTGTTAAGAAAAAGAAAAGACAAGCCACAAAAAATATCCACTACATATTTGATAAAGGACTTGTATCCAGAATATATAAAGACTTCTTAAAACTTAATAATAAAAATCCCAATTTAAAAAAATGGTACCACTTGTATACCTAATCCTGAATTGTACCCCACATCTTTAAAATAAAAAATTTAAAAAAATAATGGAAAAAAGGTCTAGAAGATACTTTACCAAAGAAGATATATGGATGACAAGTAAGCATAAGAAATGATGTTCAACATCATTTGTGGCTAGGAAAATGCAAATTAAAACCACAGCATGATATCACTACACACCTATTATAATGTCTAAAATCAAGCAGACTGACCATAGCAATTATTGATGAGGCTGTGGAGCAACTGGAACTCTCATATATTGTTGGTGGTAATGCAAAATGGTATAACCACTTTGGAAACAGTTTGGCAGTTTCTTAAAAACTTGAGCATACGTTTACCACACAACCCAGCAAGGCAGAAGCAGAGGGAAGGACTTTTGACTAAGTATGTACAAAGGTCATGGGAAAGCTTTGAGGCCGAAGGGGTTGTTTACTACATTAATTATGGTGATGGTTCATCGTTGTATACGTATCTCAAAACTCATCAAATTTCTGTACAGTCAACCCTCTACATTTGTGGGTTCTACATCCATGGATTCAACCAACCACAGATGGAAAATACTTGGGAAAAAAGTGGACAATTGTGTCTATACACATACATTTTTTCTTGTCATTTTTCCCTAAACAATGCAGTATAACAATACTTACAATTACTTGGCATTTACATTGTAATAGGTATTATAAGTAATCTAGAGATGATTTAAAGTATACAGGAGGATGTGCATAGGTATGTGCAAATACTACTCCATTTTATATTGGAGACTTGAGTATCCCTGAATTTTGATATCCACAGGGGTCCTGGAATCAGTCCCTCACAGATACTCAGGGATGATTGTACTTTAAATATGTGCAGTGGATTGTGTATTGATAATACCTTGATTAGTTGTTTAGAATGGTCATACTTTTGACTAAGGAATTTTATCCTGAGAATATTTATTCTGAGGAAATAATGAATGTAAATCTTTATCTAAGAGGATGTTTGTCAGCATGGAGATGTCTATCTTCATGGAGAACTAGTTAAAAAAAAGATGGATTTCTATGCAGTTGCTAACATTGTGTCATAAAGAAAAATATGAATGTTGTACAAACATGCTCAGAATAGATTTTTAAGTGGAAAAAGGCTGGATAGCAACTGCTGTGACAAACAGTATGGTGGTTCCTCAACAATTTGAAAATGAGGCTACCATATGATCAGTAATCCATTTTGGGGTATACATCCAAAAGAATTAAAAGCAGGATGTATTTACACGCCCATGTTCATAGCAGTATCATTCACTATGATGTTCACCAATGGATGAATGGATAAACACAATGTATACACACACACACACACACACACACACACACACACAGAGGACTATTATTCAGCCTCAAATAGGAGGACATTCTGGCACATGTTGCAACATGGAACAAAGGTGAATCTGGAGGACATTATGGTAAGTGAAATAAGCCACCCCAAAAAGGAAAAATACTGTATGATTCCACTTGTATGAGGTTTCTAAAGTATTCAAATTCAAAGAAACAGAAAATAGAATGGTGGTTATCAAGGGCTGATGGGAAGGGGAATGGGGAGTTGTTGTTCAATGGTTATAGTTTCAGTTTTGAAAAATTAAAAAGTTATGGAGATCGGTTCCACAATAATGTGAATATGATTAACACTACTGAACTATACTCTTAAAATGATTAAAATAGTAAATTTTATGTATTTTTTTACCACAATTTTTAAAAAAGTGTTTTTAAAAAAATACACTTAAAGTAGCTCTGGTGTGGTGGCTCACGTCTGTGATCCCAGCACTTGGGGAGGCTGAGGCAGGAGGATTGCTAGAAGCCAGGAGTTCCAAACCAGCCTGGATTACAAAGTGAGACCGACATCTCTACTAAAAATTAAAAAAATTAGCCAGGTGTGGTGATGCGTGCCTGTAGTCCCAGTTCTAGAGGCTGATGCAGGAGACTCACTTGAGCCCAAGAGTTCGAGATTATAGCGAGTTCAAAATTGTAGTGAGTTATGATTGTGCCACTGTGTTCCAGCCTGGAGCAAGACCCTGTCTCAAAAATAAAAACAAAAAAATTTGTCTTCTAAAAGAGATGGGAAGGGTAAACCCCCAAATAACAATGATCTGTGAGTTTTGAAATGATTAATGATCTTAACTTCCTCTTAATGTGCTTTAGAATTTTTTGAATTTACACAATCATTTTTTTTTATAAGCAGAAAAATATTTAAGGCAGAAAACAGAATGTGTTGCCTTTAATGTTTAAAGCAAGTCCTAAGCATGGAGGAGGCTTAGGTCTTGACTTGGAGGAGGCACCACCATGTCTTGCTTTGCTCCCTTCCCCATCTTTTTTTGTTATTATTTTTTTATTTTTTTGAGTCGGGGTCTCACTGTCACCCAGGCTGCAATGCAGTGGCACAATCACTGTTCACCACAGCCTCAAACTCCTAGGCTCAAGTGATCCTCATGCCTCAGCCTCCTGAGTAGCTGGGGCTACAGGAATGCATTACCATGCCCAGCTTATTATTATTTTTATTTGTCGTGGAGACATGGTCTTGCTATGTTGCCCAGGTTGGTCTTGAATGCCTGGGTTCAAACGATCCTCCTGCTTCAGCCTCCCAAGTGCTGGGATTACAGGCATGAACCACCACACCCAACCCCCTTCTTCATCTTCACACAGTGGCAACAGCAGCTTTCTGGCTCTTGTCCTGCCCTTGATGGAGTGAGAGAACAATGGGTCCTCCCTGCCACAGTCATCTTGCAAACTGTGATACTCTTTGTAGTTTCTTCTCTTTAGACTAAACTCCCAATTCCAGTCACCTTTTCATCTGATGTTTTTCAGGTTAAATCCTACTATAGGCAGTTCTACAGGGAGGGCCAGTAGTTACTTGGAAATCTTTTCGATTGAATACTTCTCGAAATTAGGGTCCTAGTAATAAGACTGATGACTCTCCTTGTTATATGAAAATTTTTATTAAATTTCTTGCGGAAGGTGGTTTTTTTTTTAACCTTGGTAATTTGATGGGCACAAAATTTACTCTAGATCATGCTCAGTGGTTGGTTCTAAATGTCGACCAAGTCAAGCATTTGACTCTGAAGACTAGATTGAGGCATGGTTAACAGCTTGGAGGCGTATTGAGATCCAAGGAGGTACAGCAGCCTGGTACTCTCACACACTGATGGCCTTCCTCTGTGGCCACTTGCCCAGGTTGCTGCTACCACTTGGAGGTAGAGTTTATAGGACATGCAGGTGGAGTTGTCTAGTAGGTACTTGCAGCAAGATAGCTAATTGCCTGTAAATTGTCCTTTCAGAGCAGAATTCTGATTTTTAGGCGACACATTGCCACCCAGGTAAAGGACAAGATTTCCTGGCCTCCTTGCAGTTAAATGTGATCATGAGACCAAGTTCTGTTTTCTGATATGTTAGCTGTAGGATGTATGGGACTTTTAAGAGGTCTCTTTAATAAGAAGGGACTTCAATCCTTTTCTCTTTCTTACTCTTGATGACCTGGAATATGTGTATGATAGCTGGAGGATGATAAAGCAAAGTGCTGGAAGGAGCAAGTTCCCTAACAAATTGTGGGAATGCCTTGGACTGTTTCCCTGTGCACTTCTTTTACATGAGTGTGTTTAAACCACCATTGTTCGGAGATGAAAAAGCAATTTCGAACTAACAATTAATTTGTAACCAGACATGGAGTCAGCCATAGCAGAACCTAAAATGCAATGTTAGTGTAGGGGACAGGAAAAAGGTAAATATTAAGGATCCAGCCGGGCTCGGTGGCTCAGCCTGTAATCCTGCGCCTTGGGAGGCTGAGGTAAGTGGATAGTCTGAGCCCACGGGTTCGAGACCCGCCTGGGCAACTTGGCGAGACCTCATCTCTACAATAAATCAAAAAATTAGCTGGGTGTGGTAGCGCACGCCTGTAGTTCCAGCTACTTGGAAAGCTGAGGCGGAAGGATCGCCGGAGCCCAGCAGGTTGAGGCTGCGGTGGCCGGGAGCGTGCCACTGCACTCCAGTCTGGGCGACAGAGTGAGACTCCAACTCAAAAAAAAAAAAAAAAAAAAAAAAAGAATACACCACATATTTCAGGCTTGGATTTAAAATATGGCTGCACATTTTTTTTCAACATGCCTCCCATCCTTCAGAGGGTTCTTTGTCTCCTCTCCTTGAATCAGGGCTGGCTTGTGATTACTTCCTCAGTAAATAACTGCAGAAGTGGAGCTAGGTGACTTCTGAGGCTAAGTCACGTGCAGCTGCCACTGTGTCACACTCACTCTTTTTTTTTGGAGTTGGAGTTTTACTCTGTTGCCCAGGCTGGAGTGTAGTGGCATACTCACGGCCACCCCAGCGTTGACTTGCTGGCTCCGGCGATCCTTCCACCTCAACCTTCTAAGTAGGCGGAACTACAGGCGCATGCTACCATGCCCAGCCAATTTTCGATGTATGTAGAGACGAGGTCTCGGCAAGTTGCCCCGGCTGGTCTCAAACCCGCGGGCTCAGGAAATCCTCTCGCCCTGGCCTCCCAAAGTGCTGGGATGACCGGCTGAGCCACCGAGCCCGGCCACGCACTCACTCTTAAGAGTACTGGGTGCTGTGAGTCCATGCTGGGGAGGCCACATCGAGGTGTGCTGATTGATAGCCCTAACTGAGCCTGCCTTTCCTCCTTCTCAGACTTCCCAGCCCAGGCTCCAGACATGGGAGTGAAGGAGTCATCTTGGAAGTGGATCCTTCAGCCCCGGTTGGTCCAGACCCCAGCCATTTGAGTCCTCCCCAGCAGTTCAGGTCATTTGAGCTAAGGCCCCAAACATGGAGCAGAGAAGAGTTGTCTGTGCTGGGCCCTTTCCAAATTCCTGACCCACAGAATTTGTGGGCATAATAAAATGGTGGCTATTTTATGCTATCATACCCAGAGGGGTTTTGTTGCTCAGCAATAGATAGCTGAATAGCTGGGGATTCTTATTGTATGTTTAGTTCTCTTTCACAGAAAAGAAGTTTAGAAATAGGCAGTCCAGGGCTGGCTTGGCAACTTCATAGTCAGCAGGAACTCGGACTTCTTTATCCTCCCTGCTGCCTGGCATGTGGACATGATGGATGGAGCTCCTGCAGCAATACTGGACAAGAGATAATCTTGAGGATGGCAGAAGAGAGCTGAAAGGAGCCTGGGTCTCTGATAAGAAATAGAGAGATAAATTTATGTCTTGTTTAAGCCATTGTGATTTTGGATCTTTAGGTTATATAGTGAAAGCATTTTTTTTTTGGAGTTGGAGTCTCATTTGGTTGCCCAGGCTAGAGTTCAGTGTGGCACAATCACTGTTCACTGCTGCCTCGACTTCCTGAGCTCAGCCCATCCTCCTGCCTCAGCCTCCCAAGTACACTGTGCCAGGCAGGTTTTTTAAATTTTTGTAAAGGTGAGGTCTCACTATATTGCCTAGGCTGGTCTCAAGCTCCTGGGCTCAAGCAATCCTCCCACCTCAGCCTAACAAAGTGCTGGGATTATAGGCACGAGCCATCGTTCCCCACCAGAGGGTAATGCTAATAGATACAGAATTTGAATACATCAGTTTTTTTTTTTTTTCCTGTATGAGGTATGATTTTATTTCTTTTTTTTTTTTATTGTGAAGTTGTGGGGTACAGTTAACGGTTAGGTATACAATTGCGTTTCATTCAGGCACCCTGTTGATATAGGATGTTTCCCCGTACCCAGACAGATATTTGCTACTGTTAATCCCATCTCCCTCCCCCCACCATAGTTTCCCAGTACGGTCAGTCATTTTCGTATAGTATTGCATTGGATGTTTAAGGTCCATTATATGAGTGAGAACATGTGATACTCAGATCTTTGTTTCTGTGAGAGGTCACTCAGTATTATAGACTCTAGTTCCATCCAGGTTGCTGCGAAATTCATGATTTTGTTCTTTTTTATGGCTGCGTAGTATTCCATCGTGTATATGTACCACATTTTTTTAATCCAGTCCTCTTTTGATGGACAGCATGGCTGTTTCCAGGTTCTTGCTATTGTGAACAATGCTGCGATAAACATACATCAGTTTTGAACTCAGGAGATTGAGTCAGCTAGAGCTAAAAGGTTCAACACAGAAGCAGTAGCTGAAGTCCTGGGTATGGATGGATTGCTTTAGGAGAGTATAGAGTGAGAAGAGGAAAGAGCTAAGGAAGCTCAAGGAATACTAGCAGTGAAAGGAGCCCAAAGGAGAAGAGACCAGGCAGGGGCTCCCCTCTTTCAGTGAGAAGAAATCCAAGACAGAAGGTATTTGGTAAACCTGGCCTCTTCAGCTTTCTCTTGGTATTGCAAGGCTCAGTTTCCATGTGGGCCTCCCACATGGGACCAAAAGGAAGCTCCTTGAAGTTTTGGGTCAATTGTTCATCCTTTTTATTGTCCCAGTGCCTAGAGCAGGAACTGGCATGTAATGGGCAGGCAATAATTACTTGTAAGCTGAACGGAACTGCAATGCTGTTGGCAAGGAAGTCACGGGAAGGGAGGGTTCCAGGAAGGAGGGAGTGGTCTGTGGTGCCAAATGCTGGGAACAATCAAGTCAGATAAGGCCTGTACAAGGGCTGGTGGCATTTGACTCAATGCATCTGGCAAAGAGGACCTTGGTGACTGTGGGGAGTTTTCCATGAGTAGGTAGGAGCAGAAAACTTGCTACAGGACAGGGTAGTTGGGCATGTGGCAGTGGGTGGGGTGCTGGATGCTCTCTTGGGAGGGAAAGAGGGAACAGGGCGGGGGGGCATGGGGGAGGGAGGGATTTCATTTATTTCTTCAACTTAATTGTGCTTATAGGCTGAGAGAAGGGAACCCGAGTGGGAGCCTCCCTTGACCACTGCAGGATAACACGTGCTTGCCCTCTCCAAGTTGATGACACTTGTGTCATTTTAGTAGCTAAGTCACCATTTATTTCTCATGTATCTTCTCATTTTTTCCCCTCAAAATCCAAGCCCCTGGAAAGTAGAGACGGTTTACACTTGCTGTGCACAGAGTAGGTGCTCCGTTGATGTTCATTGCCATTGCCGTGCACAGAGTAGGTGCTCTGTTGATGTTTGTTGGGCATCTGGCAGTGGGTGGGGTGCTGGCTGCTCTCTTGGGAGGGAAAGCAGGAACAGGGAGGAGGGACATGGGGGAGAGAGGGACACTCGGTGTGTCCTGCATTCTGGCTGAGCTTGGAACAGAATGGATGTGCATGAGTTAGTGTCTACTAGTCGATGACATGGCTTCATACAAATAGAGGAGCATCTCGCCTTGAAAAGGTGGGACCCTGCTGCAGGAGATGCTGTCGGAGGAGAGGAAGGATGGGGTAGACATGGCCTCCTCACACCTCTGGCAGGTGGTGGTGAGTAGGAAGCCTGGCTAGAGGACTGAGAAGTTCCACAGGGATGAGGGCAGGACTCATGCATATTTTGCAGCCTCAGATAATGAAAGCAGATGAGTCAACATCATTTACCCACATGGCCATTTTATTCCGTGCTCAAAAAATACAATGGTTTTATAAACCTTATTTTACGTACTTTGATGAATCCAAGACATGGCCATCTTCCCTCTGGTAGAGGGAAGGGGTGGCATCCCAGGTTGACACTACCTGGGTGGGGACTTGTTTTGCAGGTCCAGAAGCCTAGCTTATCAGTGGCTCAAGATAGCAGTGATTCAGGCTTTCCAAGCTTATGGGAGAGAGTGGCATAAATCTAAGCTTCTCAACTTTGAAAATGCATAGGGACCACCTGAACAGTGGGGATGTGAATCTCCTTAAAATGCAGATTCTGATTCAGTATGGCCAGGGCGGGGCCTGAGAATCTGCATTTCAAAGCAGTTCCCCACCACACTTTGAGTAGCAAGGATGTCAATCGGAAGCCAGTTTTTCTAAACTTCTGTTACCTGTCACCGCTCACATGCTCACAACCAAAGGACTGCTTAGGGAGCATGGAGATGCAGAAAGAGGACCACATCTTCCAGGTTTGCTGGACTTCCCATGGGCCACATGACTTCACCTTCTATGGGCTGGGCCTATCAACGGCTTACACGTTTCTTTGGCTGTTTCCAGCCTGAAGGGAAACCTGCTTATTTCCACTGGGCTTCTCGGCTTCCCAGGGCTTTTCCTGAGATTCACTGGGAAACCAACTCCATGGATGGGCTTCTTCTTCAGATGGGTAGTCCTTTGTGAGTTGATTTTTCCTAGTTTCATTCTCTGTGGGTGATTCTAAGAGCTGAGATGCACTGGTCACAGTGTTTACATGACAGAAAAGAGGAATCACATGCAGAAATAAATAATCCCCTCTGTCAATCAGAAAGATAGAGTGTCAAGAGGCTGAGAGATGCTCTCAGAGCAGGTCGGTCAGTGAGCGGTGACTCTTAGAGGATGTGGCACTGGACAGCATCCCCCGCCTGACCTGACTCCATTTACTTGCAGTCTGCCCAAACCTTGCTGGACTGCATTCCAGATCCTCATTCAGTGAACCTGAGCTGCAGACCAGAGCTTTGCCTGGCATTTCTTTGGAGCTTAGTGGCTGCCTGATTGTGACCATGCGGCTACGAGTCCTGGGGCTCTGAGTGGCTGCAGAGGCACCAGTGAAACCGGGCACCTGCTTGACTTTGTTGCGGCAGAGACCAGGATATATCTAGGGCTCCATTTTGACCTTCAGCCTCATGCTTCCTTTTAATGCCCTGATTCATAAAAACAAAAATCACAAAATACAATTGCCTATAAAAATCATGAGAATATAACTGTCTTAAATTTTAAAAAGCACTTTTTCAGAGAAGCCCAGAGAACCCCCTCCCCACCTCTGCCAGGTCCTCCTATGCTTTCTCCTGGGTCCACCACTTGAGGAAGCAGAGGGCGGAAGAACAGGGAGACTGCCAGCCCTCAACCACTTCTGAATTGAGGTTTCTGGTGGGACCAGCCCCTTTCCCAGGCTTTTACTCTCCACACTCAGGCATATGTAGGAGCCTGTGACTAACAGACAGCCTTCTTTGCAGGAAGCTCTCACAGAAATTCCAGTGGGTATAAAACCCAACATGGCTCCTTGTTATTTCCTCTCTCTCTCTCTGAATCTGTCTTTCTCAACTTTAAAATTTTTAAATTTTCTGATAGAAAATTCAGGCCAATCTGCCTATACCCCTTGCCAGAGAGTAGATCTTGCTGTGTGGCAGCCTGGGCAACTCTGCCGTGCTCGGTGCTTCTGACAGCGGAAGCTGACACAGAATAGATGAGGTTGCCCGGGGCCTAGGAGGGACACTGGCTCTTCAGGCGCTTCTTGTTCTCCACTGCTAGGCGCAGGGCCTGAAGGAGCCTGTCCTTGTTATTCAGGATGTTGTACTCAGAGAGCTTCACCAGCTTGTCAAAGGCAGCCTCCGTGTATGTCAGCTCCTTGGTGGCATAGGGAGTTTTGGGGCCATAAATGTCAACCTGGCCCTGCTCCAGCTCCTCTGGGCTTCGCTCCACACCTGGGGGCGGCAGGAAAACTCGTTATAGACCCTTACTATGTTAGGCTGGAATGACTTGTTTCCATATCCCTCCCCAAGGCCCATCCTGCACACCCTGACACATACACCGGCATGAAAACATGTACATGTGTGTACATTCACACACACACATGCACACCTGCGTGCTCTTTGGGGTGGGGGTGCAGCTTGCCCATTTGAGGGCCACACAGCACCGTGATCGGCTGTCAAAAAATATAGAATAGGGGAAGAAAAGAGTAGGGGATATCATTACCAGCACCTGGGGGTGAGGAGGTGGGGAAGAGCTCTTTGCTTCCTTGCCAAAGCCAAGACTGGAGCTAAGCCAGCCTTCCCTGTGGTGCTATTAGCCGAGCCTATGAGTCTAAAGACAGGAGCCCTCGGGCCAAGGCCAGAGAGTGCTGAAAACCAGGCGCAGAGGCAGCTCACCTGGTGCCTTGTACTTTTGGAAGGTGTCATTGATGAGTGGGAAGAAAACCACGATGGGGGTGTCGGGTTCCTGGGAGTTCTCCATCAGGTAGCATTCCTTGAGATCTTCGTTGGCATCTGGCAGCTCACATTTGGGGAAGGGGATGTTCTGCACGGTGCAATACTCACAGGTTTGTTTCAGAGGCTGGAATACCACAGGAGGGAATATTTGAGTATTAGGAGTAGTGAGGGTAGATCAGAAACACAGAGTTCTTCAATCCAGTTTCCTGATTTCCTTAGCTAATGACTTTTTAAAAAATTGGGACAGGGTCTTGCTATGCTGTCCAGGTTGGTCTTGAACTCCTTGCCTCAAGTGATCCTCCCACCTCAGCCTCTCAAAGTGTGGGATTACAGATGTAAGCCACCGCAGCCAGCCCAATTTGTGCTATTTTTGAAAATAAAGTCAGGTCAGGACAAAAGGCCTGGGGCAGCAAGTTGGTGCACTTCCAGCTGCAAGCCTCTTCCCCAAGTGAAATGGACAGAAACCTTTTTGATGATGTCCACTCAAACACAGACCTGGGTAGATACGGGTGGCAGTCTGGGAGGGTGACTGGAGTTGGGCCACATAGAGCCATACCTGGCCAGGTTCCTGTAGGGTGTGCACAGACTTTGGAACTGACAGTGTGACAGGGCTGAAAAGGACTCTGAAAGGACACCTTTCACAGAAAGAGCACTGGACTTAAGGGTGTCAGAACCCCCTTAGTTCAACCCCTGCTCCACTGCTCACAAGGTGTGTGACAAGCCACTTACCCTCTCTGTGCCTTGGTTTCCTCATCTATTACATGGGAATAATAGCAGTTATGCCATTGCTCTCAGAGAGCTAGTGTGAACACCAAGTGAGATCCCGTGCAGGAAAATACCTTGGTACTAATTTACAAACGGAGATCATGATCTTGCTGTCCTGATTGTCTGTCCACAATTCCTTTTCTCTGGTTTCATGGAAGGACTGTATTAAAGTAGAACAAAACCAGTTTCTTTCCCCCAAAGGGCCAGAACTTTTCAAAAGCATATAAAAATAAATAAAAACCTCTGGTCCAGATTCCTTAGTGTAATTCACAGGGGATCATATTCCCTGAAGGAGGGGAGAGTGTGATATGATGATGATGATTTTTTTGGTTTGTTTTTTGTTTTTTGAGTTGGAGTCTCACTCTGTCGCCCAGACTGGAGTGCAGTGGCCGCTCCCGGCCACCGCAGCCTCGACCTGCTGGGCTCCGGCGATCCTTCAGCCTCAGCCTTCCGAGTAGCCAGAATTACAGGCATGCACTACCACGACCGGCTGATTTTTTGATTTATTGTAGAGATGAGGTCTCACCAAGTTGCCCAGGTGGGTCTTGAACCCACGGGCTCAGGCAATCCACTCACCTCAGCCTCCCAAGGCGTGGGATTACAGACTGAGCCACCAAACCCAGCTTGATGATGATGATTTTGAGTTGGAGTCTCACTCTGTCATCCAGGCTGGAGTGTAGTGGCATGCAGCCTCGACCTACTGGGCTCAGGAGATCCTTCCACCTCAGCTCTCCAAGTAGCTGGAACTACAGGCGTGCGCCACCATGCCCAGCTTTTTTTTTTTTTTTAATTGTAGAGATGAGTTCTTGCCAAGTTGCCTAGGATGGTCTTGAACACCCAGGCTCTGGCAATCCTCTTGCCTTGGCCTCCCAAAGTGCTGGGATTACAGGCTTGAGCTATTTTAAAAATAGGGTATCACAAGCTCTTGAAGTGGCACAAAGCTTTAGAACAGAATGGGCTCTATTAAGGTTATTATTTTTTCTTTTTTTATTAGAGGCGAAGTCTCACCAAATTGCCCAGGCCAGCCTTGAACCCCTGGGCTCAGGCAATCCTCTTGCCTTGGCCACCCAAAGTGCTGGGATTATAGGTGTGGGCCACTGAGCCTGGCCATGGCTGTCTTTTAAAACTCCTTTTTCTGTAGCTGAAGAATTACCACATATGGCAAATGCACAAAGGCAATAATAAATTTGAATGTTCTAAGTCAACCTCTGCCACCGTGCAAGAGCCAGCAATGCACTGTGCAAGAGCCACCATGCATTAGCTGGCCCCTAAGGTTTTGGGGGTCTAACTTCACACCATGACTGCTGTTTGGGTTTCTCTGATGCTATCCTGGAGTCTGCTGCGAGCGCGCCTTCTCCTAATTCACAGCTAGCGAAGCCGCTGGGTTCCGTGGCACTGACTCCGTGGCCTGTCTTGAGAGACCACAGTGCCCTGTGTGCAAGGAGCTTCACGTGGCGGCACTTGCCTTTGTCTGGGACCCGGCACAGTAATTGAGGTGGATGATGAGGTCAGCTTTTCTTTCCGGCCTCAGGAGGGGTGGGTAACTGGAGTTAACGAAGAACGCGGTGTCCAGCAGGTTCAAGTGGTTTGCGGACTCTGTCAGCTGGTTTGGGAAACCATCAAGCACTGTGTCTGAAAACCAAGCCTTCCCGTTACCAACATGCCCGGTGCCCTGATCTCAGCTAATGGGCAGAGGCACCTGGAGGGGACGAAATGCCCTGCCTGGAACTTCCTTCACTTATCTTGGCCTCTAGCCTGCCCCTTCTGACCAGCATGCTGAGTCCCACTGCCCTTTCAGGTGGACAGGCTAATGAAGAACAACATTTTTCTTGGTCTTTTAGCAAGTCTTGCATGGGATATGCACAGAAAACCCACCATGACCCAGATGTGGAATATTAGGGGCTCAAGATCGCCTATAAATAGTTTCAATCCTGGACCCAGTCGGTGAGGATGAAGATTAATAGGCCAGGCTCAAGCAGCTATTTGCAGGCCGTGGCTTCATAAAATGAAGATGGAATGTGAACCTTAGAGCCTCAGCACCAGGGGAGAAGGCCCTGAGGAAAAGCTACAAGACCTCAGTTTAAGGCCTGGCTCTGCAGCTTACACTTGGGGTTCTTGGGTGGGCCATGCCTGCCCAGTTCCAAGGGCACCACTCACATGAAGACACCACCAGAGCACAGCTGCAGAAAGTAAGGGCCCCATTTCCCTTGGGACTGCTGCACAAAGGTGCTGTAAAGACTCAGTGAGTTAATTTCCACACCACTCCTTGCTGTCAGACCCATAAACCCTTCAAGACGACTCCACCGTGTGCCAAATACACCATAGGTGAGAGTCTGTCTCTTGAACATGTCTGTCTCTTGGCCCAGTGAACATGCTCAGAGGTGTTTTCTCATTCTTTCTCCAAGGCAGTCTCAACATCCATGTCTTCCTCCTCAATCAAAGGCAGGCCCCGGGGAGCAGCCGGGCAAGGTTACCTTTCCACATGGAGAACTGATCATTCCGGAGGTAGCCAGTGTGCAGTTGCAGCCCTGACAGGAAGTTGTGGAACTCAGACACGAAAGGCCGATGGGTGAGAACTTCTCGAAAAATATCAGACAGCCATGACCCCGGGATCACTACCGTGGTCTCCAGGATGTTGGCATCACACTTGGGGATTTCTGGCAGGATAGGCTCATCTTCTGCAGGGGAATGGGGGATGGAGGACAGGTCACAGAGTTAGGGTTCCCACATTGTCCAGGTGAAGCCCTGCATGGTTGCCTTGGAGCTCAAGGGTGAGCCACTGTAAGTGCAGCTCATACCTTCCCAAGGCTCTGGCTCTGGAGTCAGGAGGACTCAGGTGAGAGGTGTGGAATGGGGGGTAGAGGGGGGGTGAAAGGTAAGGAGGGTCCCAGAGAAGATGGAGAGTCTAGAAGAGCAACCTATAACTGTGCTCTAGTTCCCTACCCTCATCATCTGGGCACCTGGAGGCTTACCAGTGGGCCTTGGCACAGGTGTCACCTACAGTCACCCTCCCCTTCAGGCAGGGACAACTTCTAGCCCCAGCTTCCTTCCCATGTTGTGGGCCACAGGGACAAGGTGGAAACATGTGGCAGATAGCCTGGTCCCATGGTCCACAACCACCCCCACCACCTCCCAACCATGGAGGGAAGCCAATGGGTCACCCACCGATGTCATGTACTTTCTTCCTCGTCCACCTGTGGAAAAATTCCTCCGAGGTGTGGGACAGGTTCCAAGCATCGAGCAGGTTCAGCGAGAAGATGCTGCTCCATAAACCTAGGGAGCCACGGCAGCCGTGAGCAGCTCTGTCCAGGAACCCCGGGCCCACCCTCACGCTGGCTGTTCTGCCTTGGCCTTGATTCCTCCCCCAAGCCAGGGTGTTCAGGGTGGGACTGATTTTGATTTCCCTCTCTCCACGATGACGCTCAACACAGTGACTGATAGTCCCAGTCCCCTTCCCTCCTCTTCCTCCTTCTCCCTCTCCTCAGTACCAGGAGAAGGTGTGAAGGTGCATAAAGTACAGCCCCAGCAGGGACTTGATGCTGACAAGTGCAGGCTCTGAGTTCAAGTCCAGATGCCATCCCTCGTACCAGTTAATCCATCTAAAGCATGCAGGACACATGGTGAGCACACAACAAATGTCATGCTATTTGCTATTGTTAGGATTTTTAAATGTAACTCACGAATAACAAAGCTTATATGAAACATGGACCCATGAGGAGCCTCTATAAGATAGCTTTTACTCTTAAGCCCAATTTACAGATGAGAAAACCGAGGCTCAGAGAGGTTAGGTAATTTGACCCACTTTACACTGCTAGAAGTGAGAAACTAGAGTTCAAGCCCAAGTGTTTAACTACAGGTTTCTGAACCATATGCTCAACAGCATAGGTGTTCAGGGAAAGGAGAGGTCACTGTGGGTTGGGGGCTTCTGGGCAGGCTTCATAGAAAATACAGGGCTTGAGTTGGGACTTTTTTTTTAGTTGGAGTCTCATTCTGTCACCCAGGCTGGAGGGCAGTGGCACGCTTCCAGTTACCACAGCCTCGACCTGCTGGGCTCAGGCAATCCCTTCTGCCTCAAACTTCCAAGTAGCTGGAACTACAGGCACACACCACCATGCCCAGCTAATTTTTGATTTATTGTAGAGATGAGGTCTCGTCTAGTTGCCCAGGCTTGTCTTGAACCTGTGAGCTCAGCAGTCCTCTCACCTCAGCCTCCCAAAGTGCTGGAATTACAGGCATGAGCCACCGTGCCCGGTCAAGTTGGGTCTTATTTCAACAACTAGTTTAAATAAGGTCATGTTGTTGAGGCTGGGAACATGGGTCTGTTTTTGAGGCTGCCCTTTGATAGGTGTAGTTGAAGGGAGGAACTGTAAGAGTGGGCATTGTAGTCAGGACCCTGCCCTGGTTTCTAAAGGACCAAGGTGCTCAGGGTAGGAGGCCAGGCCGGGCTTCCCTGGCAACTTTGCCCTTTATCCTGTGGTCTCTCTAGTCCCTTGGATCCTAGGGCTGGATTGGCCCCTGGAAGCAGGTACACCATTGCCTGAAGTCAGATGGGGAGGGGGCGGGAGCCAGAAGCTTCCATCTGAGCCTGACACTCCCAATGTGGTTCTGAGTGGACCCCAGGGAGACCACTGGAGAGTCTCCTCTGGTTCCCCAGTGACTTGAGGTCCTTGTCATGTCCTTCTGAGCCCAAAGGGTCGCAGGAAGGTCAGGGCAGTCCTGGAGGCCCATCTGGGGGTGGGTTCGGGAGCTTCTCCTAGGATGAGGGGATGCCAGGAAATGCCAGGAGGCCCACATGCTCAAGGGCTGACCCAAGGCATCTCAACAATGGGACAAGATCCTCCCTATTATTCCTCTAATTTAAAGGCAGGCAGGGTGCCCAGGGGAATCCCCCAGCCGGAGTCACCTAGCATGTAGCACATTCGAGACTCAGGGATCCTCTTCATCAGCCGTCCCATGAAGAACTCGGAACCGAAGAGCTCGGTGGGGATGAAGGCCCCGTACTTCTGCAGGCCCACCTCGTAGGGGGAGAACTCGCACCACTCTGCAGGTGAAGCAGCAGGGCAGAAGTGGGGGGTCAATTTTAGGCCAGGGGACGCCCCTCGGCAGCTTCCTTCTCCCACTCCCTGGCCTTGGAGAGCCTGGGACAGGGAGACCGCAGTTCCCCCACAGGACACACGGGGGCGCCGCCGTCAGCTTCTGCTGGCCCAGCAAGACAGCTTTGCCACTTGGACAGCTCATTTGCTCCTCAAAGCAGGACATAAACCAGGAGCAAGATGTACTGAAGCAGGGCAGATCTCTAGGGTTCCTCCCTCTGGGCAGCCTAAAAAACATCTAGTACTTCTGCCTTCCCCCAGTTCCATCAAATACGCGCCCAGGGAAG
Organism: Cephalopachus bancanus; assembly: GCA_027257055.1. Taxonomy (NCBI): domain Eukaryota; kingdom Metazoa; phylum Chordata; class Mammalia; order Primates; family Tarsiidae; genus Cephalopachus; species Cephalopachus bancanus. Next base: position 397,541 of record JAPVLO010000513.1, read on the forward strand.
CCAGGACAGTGCCTGCCGGCCTCACGCATCAACAGGGCAGACTAGAAGGTACAGTTGATTTCTTCAGCAGGGAGCACAGTCTTTTGATGTGGAGACTGGCAAAAGTAGGTGGGGTTGGAGGACCTGGAGGTGCTGGGTGCCGTAGCCCTCCAAGAAAGGAGGTCCCTCCCCTGCCCCATAAATCACTAGCCACCAGTGTTACCTCTGAAGTCCTGGTTGCTTACATCATCCTTGACATTGATGGTGAGGTAGATGGGCAGGGGATTCTGGCCCCGGCACAAAGCAGCACGCTGTTCTGACAACTTGCATTCTTTTTTCTGTGAGAAACAAAATGATTTGTTTTAAGGAGTAGAAGGAGTAGAAGAAGCCAAGCGGCTTGGGGTGAAGGGCGGCAGGCGGAATAAGAAGACAGACTGAACCTCTGCAGCCATTTCCTGGCTCCTGAGCCCACCAGGCTGCCACGAAGACCACAGGTGACCCCAGCCAAGCCTGCTCTTAAAATGCACCCGTGGAATGTACACCACCCAGACATGTGGACTGGGAGTGGGACTGGATCTACAGTTTAGGGCTGTCCCTCAAGTCCCAGGGTCCTCTTGGGCTCAGGGGCCAGTGGGTAAAGAGGAAGGGGTGTGCCTGCAGAAGTACGGGGCCTTGTCCCTCTTCAGCCCCATCATCTTCCTCCCTGCTTACACTCTGGCAGCTCCTTTTTTTTTTTTTTTAATCAGCTTGGCGTGTTTGACTCCCTCATAAAGCTAGTTTGGGAGAAAAAGTGTTTTGGTTTTTAAATTAGAGAATACAGATTATTTAGAAAGTAAATTAGAGACAGAGAGAAAGAGGTGATTCACTTCCCAAGGTAGGGGAGGGGGCCAAAGCTTAAGAAAATATAACCTGGCCATAGCTTACCAAGGCAATGGCCAGAAGTTTATTTTTTTAACAAAAGCCTTGGAACCTGATCACTAGGTGGTGGCCGAGCTTCTTCTAAGTCCCAAGAGTGGGGAGCCTTGCAGATCAGTCTGGGCCACAGGTCACCCCCCAAAGTGAATCAGCCAATACAGATGAGGCAGAGTTGAGGTCTTAGGGGTCCAGGCTCTGAGCCCAGGCCAAGCAGCTGCCTGTTGGGTGACAGGCTCTGGTCATGACAGATCCTGGTCACACAAGTGTGCAAAGGCTATGGTGCCCGTGTGGGATGGCAAACACATGTGGGCCCAAGGATGCATGGGTCTCCTTTGAAGGTAAACAGAGATCTGGGCATCGCAGAGCTGATGTCCTGGGAGTAAAGTTACAGACTCAGGGAAGAGCCAGTCCATGCTCTCTCTCAAGGGGCCCAAGGAAAAGGGGCTCTCACCTTGGCCAGAGTGGAAGACAGAGGGCTTCCAACATCAACCTCCTTTCCAACCCCAGCTCCTCCCTATGCCAAATACCCCAAATACTCAGACACCTGAAGCACTAACTACTGTTAAAACGTTATGGTTAAAACATTGTTTAAAATATTAATTGCTGAGCCGGGCTCGGTGGCTCAGCCTGTAATCCCGCACCTTTGGGAGGCTGAGGTGAGTGAATTGCCTGAGCCCGCGGGTTTGGGACCCGCCCGGGCAGCAAGACCTCATCTCTACAGTAAATCAAAAAATCAGCTGGGCGTGGTGGCGCATGCCTGTAATCCCGGCTACTCGGAAGGCTGAGGCGGAAGGATCGCCGGAGCCCAGCAGGCCGAGGCTGCGGTGGCCGGGAGCGGCCACAGCACTCCAGTCCGGGCGACAGAGTGAGACTCCAACTCAAAAAAAAAAAAAAAAAAAAAATTAATTGCTACTTGTTGATGCAATCCCCACTTAAGGAGTAGTGCAGAGCAGGGCCAGGAGTTCAACCCCGTCCTGCCCAAATCCAAAAGCCAATGCCCTCGGCCTGTGTCTGCCCCACTTCATCATGAGGACAGGCTACGTGGTGGATTATCACAGGGGCAGGCTGGGTGGAATTCATCAGAAGCGGTGAGCACTTTGTGTTGGAAGCCATGTCTGATTCCTTTCTGAATTCGCGTTTGCTGACATAGTTCCTGGTATGCCAGAGGTGCTTAATTAATTTAGTTAAAAGAACGAATGACGGAATGAGTGAATATTGAAGATGAGGGTGGGGTTTTCCTCAGTTGTCTGGTGTTCTGGAAGAGAGGACCTACTAGAAAATAATTTGCAGCCGGGCTCCATGGCTCAGCCTGTAATCCCGCGCCTTTGGGAGGCTGAGGTGAGTGGATTGCCTGAGCCTGTGGGTTTGAGACCCGCCTGGGCAGGCGAGACCTCATCTCTACAATAAATCAAAAAATTAGCCGGGCATGATAGCGTGCGCCTGTAGTTCCAGCTACTTGGAAGGCTGAGACGGAAGGATCGCCGGAGCCCAGCAGGTCGAGGCTACGGTGGCCGGGAGCGGCCACTGCACTTCAGTCTGGGTGACAGAGTGAGACTCCAACTCAAAAAAGAAAAGAAAACAATTTGCTGCCCCTTCTTCTTCTGGCAAGTTCTGATTAGAATTCAGGATTCCCCAGACACTTTTGGGTGTGGGGCAGTGAACCATTGGTTTGGACAGAGCTTCGGTGGGATGCTCTCTTGAAGCCAAGCAAAAGCCAAAGTTGCTTCACCTCTGAGGCCTGCAGCCTGAAGGGCCCAGTGTTAGCTGAGTCCACCCTTGTATCCAGGAAGACATAACATCCCTTGGGGGCCCCCCCATCCCCTGTTTCACCATGCCCCACACGGCTCTCACAGCAGCTGTGTCCCAGCACAGGCTGTTTCCCTTGTTGGGCACATATTTCTTGGATCACTGGATCTCGGAGCAGGAAGGAACCTGACTGGGCCTGTTCCCTGTGTGGTGGCCACAAGAATGAGCCCTGCAGACCTCCAACAGCAGAACATTATTGACTAAGGACTGAAGCTGCTGTGCTCTCAAATCCACAACTGAGTGTGCTGAAGCCGCACTGCCTGTGACTTAGTATGGCAGGGTACTGAGGCAGGCCCATTCTGGGAGACACAGAACTCCTCTGATAGCCAACTTTGACTAGAGAATCTTCCAAAGGCCTTGTGGAACCTTCCTAGACTGCATAGCAGTCTAGGATGCTTCCACCTGACCTTTCTTCCTCTCCCCCTTCTAGAGTCAGACTTGAATCATGGTTTCACGGCTCTCCAGCATTCCCCACATGTGTCTTGGCATGGCTCTCGGAGGACATGCTGCCTCTAGGCAGGCTTGCCCACAACACAAGGGTCTCGGTCATCTTGTAAAGGGCATGTAGCAGACAATCCCACCTTCTTCCTCCATCATGGATTCTAGCACTTTCTGGTTCTTAGAGCCCAAGGGTACACCTGTAGTTCTAAACTAACTCCCTCTGCATGATGGAACTCCAGACTCCCCTGATGAAGAAAGAAAGCTGGACGTCAGTCAGGGAGGGTGGGGCCAGGACAAACTGAGTGCTTACCTCATCCCCCAGGCAAGACTCAATCAGCAGGCCCCAGAAATCTGTAAAGGTGACCCTATAGCCTTCTTGACTGCGTTGCCGAAGCTCTTCCTGGAATTTGCAGAGCTGGTCTGGGAATAGGGAGGGCATCTTGTCCTTGACCACGTGTCTCCGGGCCTCGAAGACAGCAGGCTCCAGGTTTTTGGAGGACCAGTCAGGGTCACTATACAAGTTAGCCATAGTCCTGCAGAAAGACAGGAATGGCTGGTAGAGCTGACACAGCCCTGGTCAACCCTGAACCCACAGCAAGAGAAGGCAGGCAGGTCATTGGGAACCCTAGCCTTCCAGGAGAGGAATCTGGAGAGAAGGGGGTGAGTCAAAGGCCCAGTGGGCAGCGGGGAGGGAGAAGGTGAACATTATTACTCATAGTCACAGTTACTACCACTTCCTGAATGTCTGCTGTGTGCCAGGTTAACACAGTGATTGAGATGGGGATTCTGGGCTGGGCACGGTGGCTCATGCCTGTAATCCCAGCACTTTGAGGGACTAAGGTGAGAGGATTGCCTGAGCCCAAGGTTCAAGACCAGCCTGGGAAACAATTAGCTAGGCATGGTGGTACGTGCCTGTAGTCCCAGCTACTTGGGAGGTTGAGGGGGAAGGATCGCCTGAGCCCAGCAGGCTGAGGCTGAGATAGCTATGAGCATGACATTGCACTCCAGCCTGGGCGACAGAATGAGACTCTGACTCAAAAAAAAAAAAAAAAAAAAGTTGGGGATTCTGGGTTCAAAACTAGGCTCTGCCCCTAACTAACTGTATGTGATCTCGGGTCTTCATCTCAGCTTTCCCATCTGTGGAATGAGGAGAACAATGATCATTGTACCTACTTCATAGAGTAATTGTGAAGATTACATCAGTTAAGGTGATTAGAACTGTGCCTGGCACAAAGTAAGTGCTGGAGCTAATGTGTAAAGCCAGGCTTGGCTGATTCTATTCTGCCACATTAAATTCCATAATTATGATATTGTCTGAAGATTTATTTCCCCTTCTCCTTACTTATATGAAGGCTGTGAGGGGAGCAAAAACCAAGATGGCAATCCCCCTCACCCTGGGTCTGGTCTCTGTCTGCTTCTTTTTGGCTCAGACTCAGCTTTTCTATTTCAGGACAGGGAAGGACCCTTTTCATTCCGCACCTGAGAATGACCCCCATGCAGTACGTGAACAGGAGTTTTTCCTTTATAGGACTTGTTTTGGGGAAGGTAGGAATTGGTCAGATTTCAACAAAAAGCACCAGGCTCTCTATAAGGTTCACCCTGTTACTTTTTATAATTTTAAAAGCTTCCATACACTGTTGCAAATTTTTTTTTTTTTTTTTTTGAGTTGGAGTCTCACTCTGTCACCCAGATTGGAGTGCAGTGGCTGCTCCCGGCCACCGCTGCCTCGACCTGCTGGGCTCCGGCGATCCTTCCGCCTCAGCCTTCCAAGTAGCCGGAATTACAGGCATGCACTACCACGCTCGGCTGGTTTTTTGATTTATTGTAGAGGTGAGGTCTTGCTGCCCAGACGGGTCTCGAACCCGCGGGCTCAGGCAATCCACTCACCTCAGCCTCCCAAAGGCGCGGGATTACAGGCTGAGCCACCGAGCCTGGCGCAAATGAATTTTAAAAAGAATACTTCTCATGTTTTCTCCAGGCCAGGAAACCTCCCCGCTTACCACTACTCTTCACCTCTACTCTTTCCAGGCCTGAGTTCCTCCCTGTTTTCTGTCTGGCCCACAGTAGCCTGGAGGACACAGGTGCCCTTCAATCCTGCTGGAAGCAGTTATCTTCTTAACTTACTACCCAGGGCAGTTGTTTAATATGGAGGCTAAGAATGTGGGCCTGGCATTTACTCAAAGAACTCAAAATTGAGCTACAATTTGACCCAGCATTTCCACTTCTAGTAATATTACCGGAGGAACATAAATAACTCTACCAAAAAGACACCTGCATGCGTATGTTCATTGCAGCACTATTCACAGTAGTAAAAATGTGGAAGCAACCCAGATGCTCATCAAAAGTGGACTGGATAAAGAAAATGTGGTATGTATACATGATGGAATATTATGTAGCCATAAAGGACAAAATCATGTCCTTTGCAGCAACATGGATGCAGCTAGAGACCATCATTCTAAGTGAACTATCAGAGAAACAAAAAACTGAACATCACATGTTCTCACTCATAAGGGGCCCTAAACATTGGGTGTGCAAGCACAAAGGCAGGAACAACTAACACTGGACACTACTTGGTGGGGGAGGGGCAAGGAGGAATAAGGAGCACACAACCACCCATTGGGTACCGTGTTCATTACTGGTGGGGAAAGGGCTTACTAAAGCCCAAACCTTGCCTTCATGCAATTTACCTATATAGCATGTCCTGCCATGTGCCCCACAACTCTAAAAACAAACAAACAAACAAACAAAAACAACAAGAATTTGAGACTGGGTTCAAATCCCAGCTCTACCACTGATTGATCACTTTGTTTCTCCAGCTAAATAATGACAGAACTTCTCCATAGTTTTGCTGTGAGGAAGAAATGAGATGATCCATAGGAAGCAGTCACTCTAGTGCTTTGCAAAAGGCAACAGTGCTGACAGTGGTGGCGGTCCCTTCCATCCCACCTGGGCTGACACCTCTGCCCCTAGACGAGGTGCATGGCACCAGGATCCCTAGCATTCCTAAGCACCAGTTCACATCCCCTTGCTCACATGCGAGCTTTCCAGGGCTTCTCTAGGATAAAAGGCACAAAAAGAGACCTCAAGGGCTCATATGCCCACCTGTCATGAACAGAATAAGGCACAGCCTGGCTGAGAGGCCACTGTGAACCATGGCCACATGATGGTTTCCATGAGCCCCTTCCATCATCAAAAATATTAAAATTTAGCTGGGTTTGGTGGCTCAGCCTTCAATCCTGCGCTTTGGGAGGCCGAGGTGAGTGGATTGCCTGAGCCTGCGGGTTCGAGACTGCCTGGGCAACTTGGTGAGACCTCATCTCTACAATAAATAAATTAAAAAATTAACTGGGCATAGTAGCGTGGGCCTGTAATTCCAGCTACTTGGAAGGCTGAGGCGGAAGGATCGCTGGGGCCCGGAAGGTCGAGGTTGTGGTGGCCGGGAGTGTGCCACTGCACTCCAGTCTGGGTGACAGAGTGAGACTCCAACTCAAAAAAATATATATTAAAATTTTATCAGCCGGGCTCGGTGGCTCAGCCTGTAATCCTGCGCCTTTGGGCGGCTGAGGTGAGTGAATTGCCTGAGCCCACAGGTTCAAGACCCGCCTGGGCAACTTGGTGAGACCTCATCTCTACAATGAGTCAAAAATTAGCTGGGCGTGGTAGCATGCACCTGTAGTTCCAGCTACTTGGAAGGCTGAGGCAGAAGGATCACTGGAGCCCAGCAGGTTGAGGCTGCGGTGGCCAGGAGCAGCCACTGCACTCCAGTCTGGGCGACAGAATGAGACTCCAACCCCCCCGCCAAAAAAATTTGGTCTTATGACGGTGTTGTATAAAGACAACTATATTGATGCTATTTGTTGAAAGAGTTATTTCAACCTATACATTCATTTTTTTCTTTTAGTTTTGAAAAAAGCTAACACGTTCTTGTGGGCCCCAGGCACTGTGCTTCCGGTGGGTGAGCTGACCTCACCCTGGCCTCCCCCACCCTCCAGAAGAAAGTGAGCTGGTGGGAGCCCAGCAGCAAGGTCCTGCCCGCTGCATGTCCCCAGCAGGATGTGGGGAGCTGGTGGCCCCAGTGGTTCACTCATAGTTGGCCACCATGTTCCTGGATCTCTACCACAGCCCCAGGGATATAGTAACATCAATAATGGCCGCTTATGTAGTGTCTCTGGTGTACTTGGTACTGGGAGAGCCTCTTACAACAATCCCATGAGGTCAGAGCTATTGCTATCCCCACTTTACAGATACAGAAACTGAGTCTCCGAGTTCAGCTGCATGCCCGAAGTCACACAGCTGTATGTGGTGGAGCTTCCCAAGCCTCATGAGCGACTTCTTCTTGAAGGGGGAAGGAGAGCTTCACAGGAGACCCCAGGCCAGCCTGTTTGCTGCCTGCTCTGGGCTCCACCAGGCAGTGGCTGGTATCTCCTTACCAGGTGGCCCCTGACAGGCCAGTGATGTAGCAGGCACAGTCCAGGAGGTTTAGCTTCTGCAGCCCCAGCAGGTGGCCATACATGGAGGTCATGGATCTTGTTCCGCCCCCAGTGGCCATGATGGCTATCAGTGGCACCTGGGGGTACACAGAGGCAGACGGTCGGGGAAGGTTGCAGAGGCAAGGCTTGGTGGGAGAAGACTTGGAATGACAGACAGTGGCTTAGAAAGAACAACGGATGAGGCAGAGCTGGTTTTGGAGAGCAGAGAGTGGGGCCCTGAGCCACCTGTCATTCCAGAACCGTGAGCTACCTTGTAGGTTTAGAATTAGAGCCTAGCTCCAAGCCCAGTAGCTGGTGTCAATAAATGGCTCTGAAGCCTAACTCAGGCTTGGTAAATCCTAGCCATGGCTAGAAGAGTTCTTAGCAATGTTATTCCAGCCTTCAGTTAATGGATGATTACACTGGGGTCCAGGCCAGTGGGCCCCTCACTTACTCAAGAACATCACCAACGTGTGATCCCTTTGTGTGACAAGCTGACATCCTCTGTAGATGGCTTTGATGCAGGGCACCAGGCCCAGGCCTGGCACATGGCACATGCTTAACACATACTATATTTTTAAGGGTGGAAGTAAAGGAATGATCGAAGGAGCAGGATTGCCAGCTCTGGGCTGATAGAGGTTTAAGATGCCCTTGGTGGGGTCCCTGAAGATGGGAGTGAGGTGGGACTCTTTGTCCAGACTAATTCTGTTTCCATCTGAGAGGGGACTGTAAGATCCTTCTGTTGACTAAAGCCCAATCCCAAGTCCTTCTCAGGCATGCAGTGGGTCTCTGTCCTCACCTAAAACGTGCAGTGGGAGGGCTTTCCTGCTGACCAGGGGGACTGTGGGTCTTGGTCCACACAAGGAAGGTGACAGAGGGCTCTGACAAAGGCATCACTGTCCATTCCCGTGGGAAGAAGCGACAGACCCTGGGAAGGAGTGCAAGGTGCTTCTCTCCAGCTTCCTACTGCTGTGATTCCTGGGGATGTGTTTACATGTGCCGATTTGAGAGGAGACACAATTGAGAAAAGGAGAACCCAAGAACTTCGAGGTGGAGGTGTGGGGTGCAGGAGGTGGCCACACTTAAAGAGTTTTCCTGGCTTGGGTGAGATGGTCATTTTGCCCCTGGGTAAGTGAGGCACCATGAGTCCCCTCAGGATCAGTTAGTGCTTGAGAGGAGCCCCTGGGCCCTGTTCTTTCTATCTCTACTTCACTTTCCCCTTGCCTCGTGAATATACAATTGAATCATGTCAAGCATGGCCCTTGCCAGAGCATTCGGAACCTCACCAGGGCACCATGGAGGCGGTGCCTGGGGTGGGGCAGGCCGGGGCCCGGGGTGGCTGGCAGGGTGTGGTGTTTGGAGGGGCCCGGAGCCCAGGTTGGCCGCCTTGCTCACCCACCTCATCCTCCTGCAGGTCCTCCTCCAGCTGCAGCACCTGCTTCAGTGCCTCGGCCACCACTACCTTCCGCTTCTGCAGGAACTCCAGCTCTGCCGGGCATAGGCTGAAGCCTAGCCGCACGTCCAGCGTCTCAGAACTGTGGGGAGAGATGATGCTGGCTGAATGGGCCTGTAGCCCCTACCCCCATGTAGACATGATTTAGGGTCAGTCGGACCTAGGCTTGAAGCCTAGCTCTGCCATGTACCTCCTCTACCATCTTGGGCCTCCACTTTCTCACCTGTAACATGGGGCAAAAAGGGCTTAACACTCAAGCGCTGCCTTCAACACTTAGTGAGGTAACTATAAAGTCTCCAAAGGACTAGGTGGCACACTGGAAGATGGTGACCAACAAAGGATGATAGTCTCTACTTGCATTAGGGACTCTCTGAGCTCTCTGCCGTCTCAGCAAGATCTGGAAAGTCCAGGAAGCCTTTTCCCAGGTACCTTCTATAGCCCGAGGCCAGACATGGGTGATAAGGGGTCCTGAGATCCTGCTGGCAAATCCCTCTGGGCAAAGCCCTATAGTATGGACTCCTCTGAGCTAGAGAAACAAATTCCCTATTCCTAGGGAGCTCACATTGTTCATCGAGTGCCTACTGTTCCCAGAATAATAATCCTCTTAGGTTGTGCAACTGGCAATAGCCTTCCCATCCCTGATCTCACCGTGCCATCCCCACAGGTCTGCAAGGCAGGTGGGACAGCAGCAGCCATGACACACCCAGTGCTCGCCTTCTTTTTATCAACAACCCTGCCCTGAACAAACCTAGGGTCCTGGCTTGGCACCTAAGACCCTGCCTGGGCAGGCTCACCTCATGCTACTTCCTGGACGGGGACTCTCAGGTTCTCAGAGCCCCCAGGAGCATTCTGGTTTCTGAGCCTTTGTGCAGACCCTGACCCTCATCTAACGTATCCTCCCACTGCCCACCAACACCACTGCGTCCTCCGAGGCCCAGCTCCCCAGGACCTCCCGGTGAATGGACCCTGACTATTTCCGCCATGAATCTTTGGCTCACTGAAAAAGTCACATGGCCTTAAAGGCAGGGCCTGGGAACTCTCCCATCACATCTCTTCCACGTCTAGCAAAGGACTGCAGACACAGCTGTGAGGATATAACCCTTTCCTTGGCTTCAGCAAGAAATAAATAATAATACAATAATTATAGCAACAATAATATTAGTTGATATGTGCTGAGCATCCCACTTGCCAGATGGGTTACTGAGTGCTTCCCATGTGCTATCTCACTGGATCCTCAATCAACCCAGTGACGTATGGCATTCTTGTTATTCTCCCAATTTACAGATGAGGAAAACTGAGATTTAGTGAGGTTAAAAAAAATGTGTCCAAGGGCAAAATAAATAAATAATAAATAGAAATGACAGTCATTTGATTTCCAACAAGGGTGCCCAGACAATTCAATGGTGCCAAGACAATTCAATGGTGCTTTTCAACAAATGGTGCTGGGGAAATTAGATACTCACATGCAAAAGAATAAAAGTTGAATCCTATTTCACACCGTATGCAAAAATCAACTAAAAATCCACCATAGACCTAAATGTGAGAGCTAAAACTATACAAGTCTCAGAAGAAAACATGGGAATAAATCTTCATGACCTTGGATTAGGCAATGGGTTCTGATTTCTTAGATATGACACCAAAAGCATAAGTGACAAAAGAAAAAACAAATACATTCATCAAAATTAAAGCCCTCTGCGCTTCAAAAAAAAAATCATCAGGAATATGAAAAGATAAGTCATAGCATATGAGAAAACATTTACAAATCATGTCTGACAGGGGATTTGTGTCCAGAATACAAAAACTCTCACAACTTAACAGTAAAAAACACAAATAACCCACTTAAAAAGTGAGCAAAGGATCTGAATAGAAATGTCTCCGAAGAAGACCTACAAATGCCAATAGACCAGTGAAAAGTCACTGAACATCATTTGTCATCAGGGAGATGAAAATCAAAACCACAGTGAGATATCACTTCACACTCACTGGAATGAAAATGCTAAAAGGACAGACAGAAAGAGGGTATTTTACCAGGGTGTCGACTTCATGTGTAATTCATAACTCTCGCCCTGAGGACAGAAAGATGAAAAGCTTGTCAGAGATGACAATTCAGATCCCAATCAAAGAGGCAGAAGCTCTCCAGACAGTTCTTCCAAACTCGACTCAGCACACATATATGCCCACACATGCATGCACACACACGCATGCCCTCTCCCCACTTGTCCCCACCATCTTCACCTCACACTCTCTTTGGGTCACACTGTAGCTCACCAGTCTCCTGCCTCATAAGACTCCTCTGTCCTGCCTGAGAGAGACCCCCATGAGACACCTTCCCTCTTATGCCCCCCCACCCCAGGATCCCCCCCCTCCCTGCCATAAGAGCTCCAGGTTAAGTCACTCGGGGGTCCCTTCCCAGACCTAGGTCCTCACCACAGGCAGGGTCACCGCCTCGTCATCAGAAAGGCCATCGAGGGGTTGGCAGATGGGGCCGTTCTGGTGAGTGCCACAGCAGCAAAGCTGGGGGGATGAGTGGGTTCCATGAGAGGGAGTCCTCTGGCAGCCCCCGCCTGCCCCCGTTCCAATGCCCACCCCCGTGACAGCCATTTTGTACCCTGCAGCTCCAGTGACTCTTGGGCACCTCCACGTGCAGCTGGGACTGAAAGTACTTGGGGTAGTGGAAGCAGGCAGGGTTTGGGCAGCAGTGCCCCTGGCAGGGCCAGATGCGCTGGGTATGCTCAAAGGACTCGCTCACCGTCACCAGGAGATCCTTCGCTGAGAGAGCGAACAAGAGGATGAGACCCTGGGAAGCCTCTTGCTGCCCATCCCCCCTTTGACCCAACAAAACCCTATCTGGAGGTGCCTGGGAGAAGTCTAGGATCATATGGGGCGCTATTTCAGATGTCCCAGAGATTCTCATTCTGTAGGGCAGGGCAGGGCCTAGCAATCTACATTTCAACAAGGCTTGTGAGTGATGCTGACAAATGTGGTCCCCAGAAAATCCTTTGAGATGCTGACAGAGTCCTCAAGACTAGTCCTCTTTGGTTCTGCTTTGCCAGAAGATCCCCCCAAATCATCTGCCCATTGCAGAGAAAGCAGGCCCTCAGCATACTGGCAGTTGCGGGGGTAGAAGCTTCTTTCTCTCTCTCTGCCTCCTCCAGTGTCTACAGGGCCACACTGCTCTCTTCTCTTGGACAAGGCTGGAGGCCTTGAGGCATGCCTGAGCCCACATGCCTTTCCACACCTCCCTCTCCCTTGTTGTAGGAGACATATTGCATGTTGTATCCATTGCATGGATACAATGGGATAGAGTAGGGAGAAGTAGGTCTGGTATTGGTGAATCTTTTAGACCTCTGCTAGCTACAGAGTACTAGGACTCTCTCTGAATTGTGATCTGGCTAGAGGAAGGGCAAAGCTAGAAGAGCCCTGAGTCTTGTCAGTGCCCGCCCACACCCGGTGCTGACCACCTCACTGACCCAGGCAACCTGAGGTCCTGGCAGGACATGGCACACAGATGGGTGTGTACAGAAGGGATAGCACTGGGACCTCAGGCCCAGGACACTTATCAAGTCTGGGAACTCCAAGAGCTACATGGGGGCCTAGGAGAGAGAACATATCCTTTACAGAGTATGCTGGGGAGGCCGTGAATCATGACCCCTGAGTTTGAGATGATCCTGAGGTATTTCGGCCAAGCTTTTGGACCCCTGAGCCCAGGGAAGCCCAGGACCAGGCTGAATCTGATGTCAACAGGGTTTGGAAGCAGCACTCCGCCTCCCCCATCCCAGAAAGCAGAAGAGGTAAACCAGCTCACTTTTCTCACTCTTCCTCTGCCTCCTGGATCTTGCATGAACCTCGAGGCAGGAGGCTTGTCGAGACTGTAAAAAGCAAGGGAGAGTCACTGAGAGTCTGAACACCGGCCACCTCCCAGCTCTTCCAAGCTGAAGAGAGAAGATGAAGGATGTAAGGATAAATTCAGCATTGGTCTGACTTTGGGCTGACACCGGAACCAGGGTTGTGTTGACTACGTTTTTTGAATCCAGTCAAGGCCTGTCATCTCACTCAGAGATAGGGTATTTGAAAATAAGACTGTCCTCGGATGTCTAGGATGCACTATCACAGTTTACTAGGGGTCACGTTCTCAGTTGCAGGTCAGGGATCTGACCTGAGGGAACGTTCAGCTCTGGGCTTTGAATGTGAGAGCTTCCAACAAAACAGGCTTGTTAAGAAGCAGAGGCAGTTCAGATTCCTCTGCTACAGATTCCCAAAGACTTTTCTTGTTGAGGGAGAAGTATACTTGAACTCTGGGGAACTGAATGCATTTAATTAAAATAGCTGTACCAACTGAATTATGCTGAAATATCAGCTGACTTATGAAAAAATTTAATACTGAAATTGTGCTTGCAGAGGTATTGGGGTAGTGAGGGCCAGGGCCAGGACTGAGTCTGGGAGGAGGTTGCCCTTTAATGGATCCTTTTATCGAGGAGGTTCTCAAAAGGAGGGGTCACCTCTGTGGGATATGGTGTGCTGGACCAGGTAATGTCCCAGCTATCTCCTGCCTGCACCCCATTTGGCTGGCCTTATTTAGGCTGACTCCCACCGGACTCAGGACAGGACAAGGAACCAAGCTGGGCCTAGAGTTTTCTCCCTTGGTTCTGTTCCCCTGAGAGCAGCAGGCAGATGTGGCCTCTGGAGCTATGGGATCCCAGAAGGACAATTACCACCAGCACGCCATTGGTGATGAGGGTCTCAGGTGGAGAAGGGCTGAAAAACAAAGTGAGAACTCCTGGTCAGTTCTATCATTCTTGACTGATTTATCATAAAGGTAACAAAGGGTTTAAATAGGGTCAGTAACAAAATAGTAGAGGCTTCTTGGTTCTCATGAAAAATATTGGCTTAAGTAACCTTAATTTGTAGGTTGTCAAGGGGGAAACTGAGATACTGAAATAGAATGTCTAGGGGAAAAAAATTATAGGTTAGAGGAAGTAGAAGAGTTTCATTAAAAAAAAAAATCTAGCTGGGCTCAGTGGCTCAGCCTGTAATCCCGCGCCTTTGGGAGGCTGAGGTGAGTGCATTGACTGAACCCGCGGGTTCGAGACCCGCCTGGGCAGCAAGACCTCATCTCTACAATAAATAAAAAAATCAGCTGGAATGGTAACGCATGCCTGTAATTCCGGCTACTTGGAAGGCTGAGGCTGAAGGATCGCCGGAGCCCAGCAGGTGAGGCTGCGGTGGCCAGGAGCGGCCACTGCACTCCAGTCTGGGCGACAGAGTGAGACTCCAACTCAAAACAAACAAACAAACAAACAAATAAATAAAAAATCTTAGAAAATGCAGGAGACACCCTTATGGAAATTGGAACTGGCAACCAATTCCTATTTAGAATCTTAAATGCCCATACCTTAAGAAATAAGACAGACAGCCGGGCTCGGTGGCTCAGCCTGTAATCCCGCGCTTTGGGAGGCTGAGGTGAGTGGATTGCCTGAGCCTGCGGGTTCGAGACCCGCTTGGGCAACTTGGCGAGACCTCATCTCTACAATAAATCAAAAAAACTAGCCAGGCGTGGTAGCACGTGCCTATAATTCCAGCTACTTGGAAGGCTGAGGTGGAAGGATCGCCAGAGCCCAGCAGGTCGAGGCTGCGGTGGCCGGGAGTGGCCACTGCACTCCAGTCTGGGCGACAGAGTGAGACTCCAACTCAAAAAAAAAAAAAAAAAGAAAGAAGATAGACAAGTGGAATCTCATCCAACTGACCAGCTTTTGCAAAGCAAAAGAAACTGTCAAAAGAGCAGGGAGACAGCCCACAGAATGGGAAAAAATATTTGCCAACTGTATATCTGACAAAGGCCTAACATCTAGGATCTACAAGGAACTCAAATGTGCGGAAAGGAAAAAAACAAACAGCCCCATTTGAAAGTGGACAAAAGACATGAATAGACACTTTTCAAAAGAAGATATACAGGCAGCCAACAGACACATGAAAAAGTGCTCAGCCAGGCTCGGTGGCTCAGCCTGTAATCCCGCGCCTTTAGGAGGCTAAGGTGAGTGGATTGCCTGAGCCCGCGGGTTTGAGACCCGCCTGGGCAGCAAGACCTCATCTCTACAATAAATCAAAAAATCAGCCGGGCATGGTAGCGCATGCCTGTAATTCCGGCTACTTGGAAGGCTGAGGCGGAAGGATCGCCGGAGCCCAGCAGGTCGAGACTGCGGTGGCCGGGAGTGGCCACTGCACTCCAGTCTGGGCGACAGAGTGAGACTCCAACTCAAAAAAAAAGAAAAAAGAAAAAGTGCTCAACCTCACTCATCATCAGAGAAATGCAAAACCATATTGAAATACCACCTAACCCTAGTAAGAATGGCCATCATTAATCAAACAACAACAACAGATGCGGCGAGGATGTGGAGAAAAAGGAATGCTTCTCCTTTTTGTTGATGGGAATGCAAACTAGTGCAACCTCTTTGGAAGACAGTGTGGTCATTTCTGAAAGAACTAGCAATTGACTTTCCATATGACCCAGTAATTCCCCTACTGGGAGTATACCTGGAGGAAATAAAATCATTCCGCAAAAAAGATACCTGCATACGTATGTTTGTTGCAGTTCTATTCACAATAGCAAAAACATGGAACCAACCATGTTGCCCATCGAAGCTGGACTGGATAAAAAAAAATGTGGTACATATACACAATGAAATATTATTCAGTCATAAAGAAGGACAAACATATGGACTTTGCAGCAACTTGGATGGATTTAGAGTTGATCATACTCAGTGATTTATCACAGAAACCAAGAACAAAGTACCACGTTTTCACTCATAAGTGGACCTCGAACAATTATTATAACATTATAAGAAAGGGATTGGCAGTTGAGGGAAACTGCTAGGGGAGGGAGGGGCATACCTCACCAACAAGAGTAGCTACATAATCAATGTTTGTATGCCTAACCCTGAGTTGTACCCCACATCTTTATTATAATAATGAAAAAAAGGATAACTGTTCTTTATGTGCAACCAGATGCAACTGCATGGAGTTAGAAGGATGAACAGGTTGAAAGAGATTGCTGCCAATTACCAGCCTAAACACACATAAACAATTCTGGCTGTGAAAATAACCTATTCTGTGCCTTATTCATTTATTTGTTTGTTTATGTATGGATGGATGGATCTTGCTACGCTGCCCAGGATGAACTTGAACTCCTGGCCACAGCCTCCCAAATTGCTAGGATTTCAAGCATGAGTCGCTGCACCCAGCTCTGTGCTTTAATTAATTTGTGCCAGAAAGGTTCCTGGTGAATGTCAGATGTCCTTGTGCTATAAAATAAAAAGTATAAGCCTCCAAGTTTACAATGAGCCTAGGAGAGTCCAGAGCCTGCCTCGTCAAAATTAAGCCCCAGATGACTGTGTCTTCAGATCAACTTTCATTACCATGCTTGACAGAGTTCATTTTGTAAGCCACTTTCTAACTCAGCCAATAAGTTTTTCCTTCCTCTGAAAGTCCTGTCAAACCAAGAACTGGAGGGAAGAGCTTCGATTTTCTTCAATACGCGTAAAAGTTGATTTTAATTTGCCAATCAGTTGTTGATGGGAAATAAGTTCCCTCAAATAGTTCCAAGATCCCATAGGCAGAGGATTCTCTGAGTGGTGGGTGACAAGCCCTCTTGTCTTATTTCAGACTTCTCATCCTCCCAGGCTCATACAAGTACTGGGGGGGCTCAGCCCTGGCAGGTGAAGAAGAGGGAGGAGCAAGAAGCAGCCTGCCCAAGCACAGGGCGCTCTGCCCATCCTGGGGCGGGGCTTGTGCCCTCCCTCACTGCCTCTTTCCTTCCTTTCTTTCTTCTCTCTTTGTCCTCTTCTTCTAGTCCTCCAGCTCAGTGAGTTCCCAGCATAGTCGTACCTCCAGGACCCTGGGTCATTTTCCCAATTGAAAATGATTGGAAACAACTCTACAGGTTAGGCCTGAGCCTACCATTTGGCTTGTTTCCAGACTTGGCTGCAGAGCTCTAACGCGCTCTGCTTTAGACCAAGGTTTGAGGGTGCTTGTTCTAACCGCTCTAGTCAAAGAGGAGACCTCTTGGTCCTGACCTCTTTCTTATCTGGGCCTCAACAAGGTCCCCATTACTACGGTGGAAGGAATTCTGCCTAGAGGAATTCCGCCTAGAGGCCACTCTCAAGAATGCAGGAGGACTGAGGCAGAGTACTAGATCTTTACAGCGGTGCTTGATGTCAGTAGAACTGGACAAGTAGGGGTGGAGCCCAGGCACCTGCACTATTTAGAAGCTCCCATGATTCTGATGCAGTGTGAGTCCAGGGTTGGTGCCAGGAGTAGGGCTGGAAGATGGGAAGATGGCAAAAAGGCTGATCGGGCTCTGAAATGCTCATGCCCAGAAGCCACTTGCTGGTCAGGACCTTGGTGGACCTGAGCACCGGGGGCCTACTCACCTCTCCTCCAGCAGGAACTCCACCTCCAGCTCTTCCATGCCCTGGCGGGGGAAGGAAGGGAAGGCAGCTGTGAGCCATGTCTGCATGTCTCTGCTGACCAGAACTCTCTGCTGCCCCCAGGGGTTCCCGTGAACCTTTCCCTACGGCTTCCCTGCAGTCATGGAGTGCTCTTGTGTTCCCCTTTGCCTTTCTCTGTCAAGTCTCTGACATTAGGAATATCACTGAATACCCAGGGGAAATCAGGATGTGGAGTTGACCTCCGGTCCCAGCACTTGAATTCCTCTGCCCAGAGCATTTCCTTTTTGTTACCACCCCCAGCTACCAGCTACCCATTGCTCTCCTGCCTTCTCAAGGGGTTCAGTGCCTGTGGCAAGGGAGACTGAGATATTGTCTCCAGAAAACTCACCCATGAGGGGTGAGAGAAGCAGGTTGGGACCCCTTCCCTCACCTCTTCCTTTGCACCTTCGTAACCTGAGGCAAGCCAGGACCTCACTGGACCTCAGTTTCCCCACTGGAGTTTAAGCTAGGTGAGGACGGGGATGCTAGTTCCTGAGGCAACCCAGGGCCTAGAACAGTGCCTGGCATCTCACAGCCATTCGAGTATCTGTTGCATGATCGAATCTATAGCATCTTGGTCCTCTCCAGCTCTGATTTTCTCCGATTTGCAGATTTGCCCACCTTTACCCTCATCCTACAAAGAGAACTTTGAGGAAAGAAAAGGCCGGGAGGGAACCAATACTCACTACATCACCATTTTGTACCACAAACACTACTAGGTGCCTTAATTATGTTTCCTCATTTCAGCCTCACAACAACCCTGTGTGGTAGGTATTATTATGCCAGTGTATAAGTGAGAAAATAGAAACTCAGATAAGCTGAGTAATTTTCATGGAGTCACACAGTAAGTGCTAGTGCTGGGATTTGAACCAGCGGCACCAATTTTTCTCAACTTGGCTGTGTACAGAAAGAGGAATCTGTGGAATGGCATCATGGGAATAACCAGCAGCTCCTCATGGGGCAAGAGGGCCTGGGCCCCTGTACCCACCTCTGGGTTGAGTGGAAACTTCACATGGGTTTTCTTTCGGAAGCAGAGCTTGGTGAGATCGTAGAGAACTGTTAAGAGATGGTCATCTGGTGTCAATGTGTCTTCATCACAGACACTCAGCTCTAGCACATTCTAGAGGAGAAGGAAGGGTGCAAATCTGGTTACTATGGCTGTATTGACCCACTCCCAGGACGAGGGACCTGACCTCAGACCTAGCAAGGAGGTAAGTCTGAGAAATGAGAGACAGCACAGAGATCCCTGCTCAGGAGTGAGAGACATTTGTAGAGAAAAGAATTAAAGAAGGAAAGTGTCTATTCTCTCCTTTCCAACTCTCTTAACCCTTGCTGCGCCTCTGCTGTCACTCTCCTGCTGGAGAATTTTACCCTTTTACAAGCTTGCCTGAAGCCTATGAAGTGTAGAAGGATTTCATTTCACCTGGAGGGAAGTATGGAAGGGGCAGAGCAAGCAAAACTCCTGCTAAGATACAGAATATGTCCAGCATTGGGCCTCTGGGAGCTGGAGACAGCTCCTAGATGCCAGAAAATCCAGATCCAGGAAGCTAATATTTTAACACTCCAGGGGACTGATGTGGCAAAGATTGTAGGGGTTCTCATAATCAGTGGGATTGTGGTGAAGTGTGTGAACTCATCCTTTGACTCATTAGCCCCTAATGAGGACTCACGGATGGTCCCATAGCAGCATGTCAAGAGTGACGCAGCAATCCTATCCTCTGGCTGAATTCTGAGGTCAGTGGTCTAAGGTGACCTGAACTAGTCTCTGATGTGCCTTTTTCCAAGGGTTTGCCTCTTGCTTCCCTATCTAGTGGACACAAGGTGGTTCTGGGGCTTGCCAACTGGATGGAATCTATTGACACTGTAATTACTAGAAACAGTATGTCCCAGAACCAATCCAGCAACCCCACAACCCAAAGGAAGCCCAAATTCTGATTTCAAGATGGCTAAAATCCTCCTCTTTTACCAAACTCATGCATATGATAGAAAAGGTATTTTTAAAATAATAAGTATAAAGCCCCCTCGCCACTTTTTTTTAAAAAAAGGTCTCTTCATGAAGCAAACATGGAGAGGCATCCCTAAGATATGAAAGCAGCAAGTTGGAGCTGTCAAGTCTCAAGTGCCTCAAGATGGGTTGATGCTTCTATGATGAGGCCAAATTTGTCCGAAGGGTTCTCTGTTGAGGCTGTCACGAGTCAGCATGCTCAAGGGAGAATTCTCACACAAGTTGTGATAATTCTCCCACAAGATGTGAACTCAACTTAGAGTCACCATGTAACTGAAGAAGACAAACCATAAACAAAACCCAAAAACTCAGCAAATGAAAGAACAAGAAAATAGAAATAACAAAGAAACATGAAAAGGATTTAAAAGAGAGAAGACCCTCTGGCTAGAATTAGACTGGCCTTGGACCTAGTGAGTAGAATGGCTCTCTGTTTGGAGCATGCTCTGAAAGGTACTGGAAATAGTCTGTTTTGGGGTGAGAGACACCCGGTTCCAGTAACAATTAGATAGGAGGACAAGAGAGACCACAAAGAAGATAGTTACGTAAATAGATTCAGAAACAAACATGAGACGGGCAGAAGGAAGTAGTGTATGAGTGGGAAGACAGGCAGGTAGGACAAGACATAGGTAGAAAAAATAAATAAATAGGAATGAAAACACATAAACGATAAAAGAACAAGTAGGCAAGAGGGGAAGAGAAATGCAGTGAGTGCCAACAGGTGCAGTCCTTCATGTCTCACCTTCACTTGGCTCTGGATCTGGAAATTGAAGCTTTCATTCCACTCTGGGTTTGGGCAGTTGGAGATGGTCCTAGTCCTCAGCTTCTTCTGAGAAGCAGTGGGTAGCCAGAGGCTCACAAAGCAGTCTGTCTGGCTCACTGTCCAAGAAAGACAAAGGCGAAAGGTAAGGGTGAGAACCAACCCGGATTCAGAGAGAAGACAGCGTGGAGTCTAAAGGGAGCCCCAGGCAAGTCTCTTCTAGAGCCAGGCCTCATCTCAGCTCCAGGTGCTCTACTGTCTCTCCAGAGACCTTTGTCCCAGAACAACGAGAAGGTCAGACTGTAAGCTTTAGGTTTCCCAGGGAAGGATTCAGACCCAACTGGCCATTCTCATGGACATAGAAGTCCTCTGGCTCTCATAAGAAGAACCCTAGTCTCTGAGCAAACGTTTATCTACTGGTTTGGAACAAGGTATGTCCACACAGTTTTCCCCCTGCCAGTGGGAGATCTGGAAGACCAGCCTCAAAGGATCCAGTTTACTTCTTGTCTTACCCGAGGGCACCAGGAAAACCAAAGTGGGGCAAGCTTTCCCTCTGGGTTGTGAAGAAGTGAGGATGAGAAGGAACACAGTGTGTGCTGTGAGTCAGCCAAAAAGGGCCCCAGTGGGAAAGAGCTTAGGTAGAACAAGCTATTCAGGAGGCTGTAGGAGGAGGGGCTGCTATCTCCATGTGGCTTAGTGCTTCCACGGCACCCAGCCAGGCTCTTCATCCTGATCAGGATCCTGATACCCATCCTGATCTCCAGCAAGAGGCTTATGACCCAAGAAACCCTCACATCTGTGGCCAAGTGCTTTTTAAGAATTCTGAGGGTAGGCTCGGTGGCTCAACCTGTAATCCCAGCATTTTGGGAGACTGAGGCAAATGGATTGCCTGAGCCTGTGGGTTCAGGACAACCCAGGCAACTTGGCGAGACTTCATCTTTACAATAAATAAAAAATTAGCCAGGTGTGGTAGCTCATGCCTGCAGTTCCAGCTACTTGGAAGGCTGAGGTGGAAGGATTGCCTGAGGCCAGCAGGTCGATGCTGGGGTGGCTGTGAGTGTGCCACTGCACTCCAACCTGGGCAACAAAGTAAGACTCCAACTCAAAAAAAAAAAGAAAAAGAATGAACAACCCAAGTATGATGTTGCTGAATGTGCTCTGGAGAAGGGCCAAGGCTTTGACCCCACGGGCCCTCTCCGATGGAGGAAGGCCTCCTAAATCTTCTGCTTGGAGTAGTAGAAGAGATAGGGTGAAAAATAGCAGCCAGCCGGGCTCCCTGCTTCATTCTACATGGAAAGCAGGAGGGAGAGGTGCCATGACTGCCTTTGCCACTCTCCTGGTAACCTGCTGGGTTAAATCCCTGGGTATGCTTCTGACACATAGAAAATGGTAAAAATCAATAGTTTCCAGTGTCAGAGAATCTTCTAGATGGTGAGGCTGGTGTGAGGATGAACTATTAGCAACTATTATTAATTATTAATAGTTGCTGATGAGAATGGAACCAGGGCTGTCCCCCCTGGAACTGACTTAGTCCTATGTTGACGCCACACTTAACCCTTTCTCAGTCTCAGTAGCCTTGGTTTGCGTCACAAGCGATCCTGGCTTCTGATTTCATCCCTGAAGTATAGTTAATCTGTGAGGGCTCACCATTTAGTGAATTGGAATTCACAGCCCTCTTCCCGCTGAAAAAAGATAAGATGACGCTATCCTTTAAAAGTCATGATGATCACTTAATCCAGATGAGAATTACCAAAATCTCACAGAATCAG
The DNA here is from genome assembly GCA_027257055.1 of Cephalopachus bancanus. Taxonomy (NCBI): domain Eukaryota; kingdom Metazoa; phylum Chordata; class Mammalia; order Primates; family Tarsiidae; genus Cephalopachus; species Cephalopachus bancanus. The sequence continues at coordinate 419,618 of JAPVLO010000513.1, forward strand.
AAGAAAAGGATGATCTCATCACCCCCGCCCATCACCTCCGTGCCCAACCTACTCCTCATGATCACTCCGGTGTCCAGGCTGGAAACCAAGTGGCATCCTTGACTCTCATGTTTAATTGATTTAACCCTTTTTATCCCTCCAGTCTGCCCACTTCTCATCTACTCTGCCGCTGCCTCAGTACAGGCCACCATTATCTCTGGGTCACTTCCCAGCTGGGCTCCCTGCCTCCTGTCTTGTCCCACTCTAGTCTTTTCTCCCAAGAGTGGCCAAAGGGAGCTTTTTAGATGTGACCAAATCACTCCCCAGTTGAAGATCCTTTAGCGGCTAGCATCTGCCCTCAGAAGGGAGCAGTCCCAACCATGCCCCCAGCCTCATCCTCATCTTTCCACCTTCCCTAACACCCTACCCCTGCTTCTGTGCACTCATACTCATACATATATCATACACATATGCACATACACACACACACACACACCACTTTAGACTCCAGCCAAGCATAATCACTCTTAGGTCTCAAAAAGATGCCATACTGTCTCGTCTTTAGGCCTTTGCACATTCTGTTCTTTCTGCCTGGAGCACAGTTCTCTTCTACTTTCAGCCACCCTTCTGGCTAGCCTCTTCAGGTTTCAGAAGGAACCTCCTCTGGAAGCCTTACCTCAGTGCCCACGTCTGGGCCTGGTAAACCCAGTCCAGACCTACAGGCACACACTACCATGCCTGGCTAATTTTTTGATTTATTGTAGAGATGAGGTCTCACCAAGTTGCCCAGGCTGTTCTCGAACCCGTGGGCTCAGGCAATCCTCTTATCTTGGCCTCCCAAAGTGCTGGGATGACAGGTTTGTTCCTCTCCTGGTAGAGCACCCCTACACTGCGCTGCACCAGCAAGTTGACTTGTCTGTCTCCATCACACTGTGAACACTGAGAAGGCCAGGAGATCGTGTATCTCTAGTCTATGGGACACAGTCGGCACTCACGAGATATTTGTTGAATGAACGAATGAATGAATGAATGAATGGAAAACCCAACTTACTGCTCTAGGGCCATATCAGTACCCAAGAAATTCTGGGCTGCATCACTGCAGACACACAGACACAGCAGGTCAGCATGTCTCATTGCTCAGCCAATAGGAAGCCTCGCTAGGGACCTGCTCGGCCCTCTTGGACCCCTTCTTTGGCTTTTCCTGGACATTGGCCCCTCCTCCTGGGCCTGAAACCTATCCCTCAGGTCTACCTCCCATGCACCAGGAGCCTGCGGGATGACGGACCTCCCCAAAGGCCCTTCCCCTCTAAAATGATTTTCCTATCATTGACCTATGTCTAAAATTCTCCCATTAAATCCATTAAATAAAATCTCAGTATTTTTGGCTTAAGGCTTAAACCTCGAAGATAAAAATACTCCTGGGCCAGGGATGGTGGCTCAAGCCTGTAATCCCAGCACTTTGGGAGGCCGAGGTAAGAGGATTGCCTGAGCCCATGGGTTCGAGAACAGCCTGGGCAACTTGGCGAGACCTCATCTCTACAATAAATAAAAAAATTAGCCAGGCATGGTAGTGCGTGCCTGCAGGTCCAGCTACTTGGAAGGCTGAGGTGGAAGAATCATCTGAGCCCAGCAGGTTGTTGCTGGGGTGGCCGTGAGCATGCCACTGCACTCCAGCCTGGGCAACAGAGTGAGACTCTGACTCAAAAAATAAATAAATAAATAAATAAATTCCTGAATGAGTCAAGACTGATCAGACACCCGCATTCCAAGCACGAGTTTGTTTTTCAGATCTTTTGCAGAGAGCTGTTTTCTCTGTCCCTTTGCCCCCCCACCAAAGGTTGGGAAAAAGAGTGCTGCCCCAGGAAAGAGTGATTCTGGTGGAGGGGACGATGATGGAAAAAGGTCAGCAGGGCCCAGATGACAATCTGGGGTAGGCACCTACGGCTGACTGTAAGGAGAGTGACCATCCTGTTGGCAATAAAGGATGGTTAAGCAATGGTGACCCAATTCTGAGAATTTCATGGACTCCTGGGGATTTCCTAGGCATAGACAGGCTCTAACCCTTGTTCCTCATGGAGTGACAGAGGACTTGGTCATCCAAATGACATGTGTCCTTTCCTGAAATGTGGGTGTCAAAGATGACTCAGTTATCTCTACAGATACTCAGACCATTGTCTCCCTAACCTCTGGAGAAGACACCTGCCTGACACACCTTGGGGTGCTGGTTTGGGTTTTCATTTGTCTTCCCAAGAGGAATAAAAACTCCTGACCAGCTGGGAGGTTTGTGGGCCCCATTGTGTCTCAGTCCTGGCCCAGGGCTCTTTTAGTTATTAACAAGGTGGCGATTCCTAGAGCTCTGTGTGTTCACTGCCATTCAGCCTTTTTTGGAATCTTAGAAAACTCAGGCACAGTTTACAAGACTAAATCAGAGATCTGTTCATCTTGGATTCAAACTAGAAGGGAATGATTGGGGCAAGAATTACCCAGCACCTGAAAGGCATTGAGATCATCTTAACCTAACCCATGAAGTTCAGACACGACGTTTTTCAGGGAAAATGAGGAAAACAAGCAATGAGAGAGGTTCCCAAAGAGGACTGGGTATCTCCAAAAGGCAGCCTGTATGCCCCAGGGGCATGTGAGGAAAGGAAGAAGAGGCTTATAGAACCAGAATGCAGCCTGTTTCTCTGACTGTCTGCCCCCACCCCATACCTCTGTGACAGGTGTGGCAGGGAGAAGACAGAAGAAAGGGTCGTGGACAATGGAGGGTTTGAGTGTGTAGGCGCAGGAATGTAGATGGAAGCGTGTGGCCAGGTGACTTGAAGGACTGGGATAGGCATGCCTCAAGAGGAGCTGGAGGAAGAAGGAGAATGCTGCTGTGGGCCTGTGGGAGCTGGGCTGTCCCGAGGAGTGGGTGAGCGCTGCTCAAGAGGGAGAAGTGGCTGAGTGACCCACCGTGGCATGGGCAAGAAAGGCAAGAGAGAAGGTCATGTTCTGGGCCCAGGGGACACTCCCTGGCTCCTCAGAGAGCTCACTGGTGGGCGGGGAAAGCACCAAAGAGTCTGAGGAGATGTCTCTGGCCCTCTGGTTGGCCACCGAGCAGACACAAGCCTGACCTGGATGCTTGTTGGAACTGCTCCCACTGGCTTGGGCTCTGGATGCCTCGCCTCCAGAGTCTCGGTCTGAATCCTGCTCGGTCCCTCGGCTGTCTCTGTGGATGAGGGCCTTCCACATGCATCCCTCCATATTTATCCCTCCACACTCATCCCTGCATTGCAGCAACAGCTTCCTAGCAAGTTCCCAGCCTCTCCACTCTTGTGCTCCAGCACAATCTACTGGTAAGCCCTCAGGAAATCATGTGATCCCTTTCTCATTAACTCAGGCACCCCGTCACTCTGAAGGCATTGGATCCCTCCTCTACCTGGCTTCCTGGCTCTTCATATCTGACCCTAGCCTCCATCTCCCAGCTTGTCCCTTTTCTGGCTGGTCTTGTCTCTGGCCAGTTCTCCAGACCTGGGATCAAACACTACTTCCTCCTTAGGATCACTAGCCCTTATCAACAAAATGGGCCTCTCAGAACTACCCCTCAGGCTGTTGGGAGGAGCAGGCAGTGTTTGAACACCTGGGCCCAGGCAGGTGCTCTGGGGGCATGACTCTCTTCCCTTAGGAAGGCCTCCCCGCCCTCACCCCCATCGGACTCCTCAGGCCTCTGGCTGGTCATATCCTGCCCTTCTCAGATGCAGCCTTTCTTGACCACTCCCAACCCTCAGTGTCCTCCTCTGCCTCTAAATTCTGTGGTGACAAAATTAAAATGCCATCTTCTATTATTCTATAACCTCTCTGGACATGGATGCCTCCCCTTGTTAAAATGTACCTCCTGTCTCATGGCTCTGTGACTTCTCTGCCCCTCTCAGCCCTCCCTAGCCTTTGGGGGAATCCCTGTGGCCTTTGAGCTATTCCCAGGTGGTCACCAGTGAGTAGGGACACCTTCCAGTTGTGGGGCCTGGACACAGAGCTTTTTCCTCCCTGAGGGCCAACTTCCTCTCTGGGTGGGGAAGCATGAGGAGGGCATTTGGTTCTTTGGTTCTCCTGATCTCTTGAAATGCCACCCAAAGGCAGGTGTGGGAGAAAAACTGTTCACTCAGATGCCTTCATTGGTCTCTGTGGCCTGGGAATGCAGCAGGCATCAGGATGAACGGGGAGTTAGGGCCACTAGAAAACAACACTACACAAAGAGCCCTGGTAAGTCAAGCCATATCCGTGGGCTGAACCGTGGAGCTGGGTGTTGTGGGCTCTGACACGGGAGTTGGCTGGCAGCTGGCTCCACGATGGCTAAGTATCCCTCCCTCTACTGCACTCCTACCAGCCCTCAAACTCAGGGAGAACAAAGAGTTCCGCGTGGGAGAAGTTGGAGCTTCTGGAAATGGAGTGAGTGGGTGAACAGAGTTCTAGGACACAGGCACAGACTGCGGGGGCCAGTGGTGCTGAGGGAACAGCAACAGCCAGGGATCTGGAAGAGTGACAGGGACCCCAAAGTCTGAGATAAAACCTGAGCACAGAGCCCACACACACGCGTGCATGCACACACATGCACGTATATACACCTGCTCACACAGAGACACACCTGACCGTTTTTCCAGCCAGGACCTCTCTCCATCCAGGCCCCACAGGCAGAGAGGAAGAAGGAAAGAGAGAGAGGACACTCACCTATATCAGCCTGCCGGACGTTTTTCATCCGGATGACCCTCACTGTCAGCAGGTTGCATGGAGACAGCCCCTCCTGTGGATTGAGAGGATAGTGAATTCACTCTTCAAGCATCATCCCGAGGTTGTTGCCCTAGAGAGACTTTCCCAACACAACCCCCTCCCCCGACCTGCCCACTTGCAGTACAGCAACTGCCATGCTGTTTTGTTATTGTTTACTCGGGGATCTCTTCTCTCCAGCCTGGAAGAGTGGAAGGGCGTCCTGGGGTGTCTCCATTCTCCTTTATTGAAAACCTTTATTGGCCCTCCCTTCCTACCATCTCACACACAAGGCAACATTTCCCTTGCCCACCCAAGATGGCAGCTTACTCAGGAAGCAGGCACAGTGTGGCTGGAATGGGTGATGGACACTGATCATGCCCGGACAGCTACTCACATTGAGACCCCGTGCCAGGCGCTCATCTCCCCTCTCTCCTCTCATCTCCCCTCCTCCCTCCCCCCCTCCCATGTTTACGTAACTTCGGGCCAGGACATTGCATCTCCCTTGCCCTTCAGGCCCCTTCCCCAGTGCATCCCCCCCACCCCGCAGTGTTTCTGCCCCTCCCAGTAAACAGTCTGCCTCTCTCCTCTTTACTGTTTCTTGCTAGAGATCCTGTGAAGTATTGGCTGGTCCATGAAGATCTCTCTCTCATGATGGCAAAAGCTCAGGTAATCCTGATCTGATGGCTGGTTCCTACTGAATGCCTCTGTGGGTGATGTTCTCCTCAGGGGGTTGGGGCTCTGAGGTTTCCACCTCTCCCATAGAACCCTGCCCTAAGACTTGGGTGCAGAGTCCACTTGGTGAGGGTGCTCTTCCTTTTGTCCTGCTCCTCTTCGAGTTCAGATCACTTCCTGGACCTCCCAGCCCCCCAGCCCCTCCCTCATCATCTCAAGTTCAACCTCCTCAAGTAGCCTTCAAGTCCCAGCATTGGCCACAGTGCCGGGGGTAGTGAGAATGTCTCCTTAAGTCCCTGCCCACCCATCCACAGCCACCCCTACACTCTGTGTCACACATCAGCTGCCAATTCACTTTTGTCCCCCTCAGACCTATTACTTTCTGCCTCCCAGATGGCCCAAAACCAACCCCACCAGCTTCTCTTTATCCCTCAGTTGCAAAGTGCCCCCGGATCATGTCTTCTGCCTACCTAGAGGTCCCAGTTTGTCCTCTACATTGCTCCCTGCCCAGGTGTTGAGCCTGTGGGAGCCACGCTCACTTCACCCCCTGTTCCTTCTGCCCATCTCTTCAATGGCCTCTCTTCCAGAGCTTAGGGCCTATGTCCTCACTCCCACGATGTCCTGCCTCCGTTGACCTTAGGGTGCCAAACTTCTGATTATTTTTCCGGATGGATTAACCATCTTCTCTCCATCTTTTTTTTTTTTTGAGTTGGAGTCTCACTCGGTCGCCCAGACTGGAGTGCAGTGACCGCTTCCGGCCACCGCAGCCTCGACCTGCTGGGCTCCGGCGATCCTTCCGCCTCAGCCTTCCGAGTAGCCGAAATTACAGGCATACGCTACCATGCCCAGCTGATTTTTTGATTTATTGTAGAGATGAGGTCTCGCTGCCCAGGCGGGTCTCGAACCCACGGGCTCAGGCAATCCACTCACCTCAGCCTCCCAAAGGCACGGGATTACAGGCTGAGCCACCGAGCCCGGCTTCTCTCCATCTTTTGATTTTCAGGTATTATTTTTGAGCACCAACTGTGTGCCAGGCCCTATGCTAGATCCTAGGGCATCAGGGTGAGTACAAGGCTAAGGAGAAACAAAGGTTAAAGGCAATGACAGTCTGTGGCCTTGATGGGGAGAGCAGGTCAAACCAGCCACAGACACCCACTGCCCGGGCTTGGATCCTCTCTTGGCTCCAGAAGCTTCCTCACTGTCAGTCGTGTTTCTGGACCCTGGAAGATTCTTCTGATCCCCAGGGGCCCAAGGTTGCTGAGGTGAGGGGTGTTTCTACTCTGAGCCAGCACACCCCGGAAGGGGGCAGCTTTGTGTCTGTGCTCTTCAGGTGTCCTGATTGTTCTTTCAGTTCGTGCCTCTCCTGTTTGAATTTCAGGACTTTAAGCCTTTTCCGTGAGCGTTTACCCAGCCTTAGATGCATCTTTCTTACCACCCACTACCAGCCTGTGCCCACAGTAAATGCCATGGACTCCTCCCACCAACCAAATGTCTATATTATAGAAGTTTCTGAGCTAGAAGCCTTGATGTGTCAGCCTGCACATTCCATTCCGTGTTGCTAGAACCATTTTATACCTTTCCAAAAGGATGCAATTCTTCTCTCTTGTAACTGTATTGAGGTTTGGGGGGAAAACAAAGTATTATGAAAAAAAGAGTCCCTAAAACCCCACCACTCAGAGACAATCATTTTGATGTCTGTCCTTCCAGTCCTTCCTGGAGCCTAATTTTAACCAGCAACAATAGAACTATGATTCTGGGACAGCCAGGTTCTTTATTCCCTGAGATAGACACGTCAGTCAATTTTAGAACCTCTCCTCCCCTTCCCCAACTGCTACCTCAAAATCAGAACACAAGTCAAACTCACAATCAATTATGGGTCTGAAGATTCCTTTAGTGAGATCAACTCTGAAATATGAACACTTTCATGGTCAAAACTTGCTCTGACAGCATTCGTTGTGTGCCTGCAACTTGGGCCAAAGGTCATGCTTTTCTTCTGGTTCTGGAAGTGTAACTGTGGGCTTTGGCCAGACCCCCAGCACAGTGGGCTCCTCACTTTTTACCTTCTACCTGGACATGACACATGTTCTGGTCTGTCCTGGTGAGGAGGCAGGGGTTGATTACCACCAGGAGAGCAATTTTGGCAAAACCTATAGGCCCATTGGCCCACTTTTTCATAGGGCAACTATAATCCCAGTGGGGAGCTATGGAGGCCATGGCACAGGCAGGGGACCAGTCCTGGGAGATACTCCATTACGTCTCAGGGCTCTGAGCCCAGGGACCATGGTCCCCTCGGCCAGCACAGTTCTTCTGCCTCCAGCAGGGGATGTCTATGGGCCAGCCTGGCTCCTCCAGTGTCCACTTTAGAAGGAAAGAAGCAGCCACATCTTTCCTCAGGACCTCACTCCAGGTCTTCTGCCTTGCAAGAAAAGGTCTCTCCTATTATCTAACCCCAGTACCTTCCAACGAGGTTGACCATTTCTTTCTACTCTGTCTAACTCAGCAACCATAACAGCAACATCAGCTACCATCTGTGGGGTGTCTGCCATATACCAGGTGCTGTAAACACTCTATTGTCTTGCTTGTTCCTTACAACCAACCCCACGAAGTGGTTATTAGTAGCCTCACTCTGCAGAAAACCAGAGAACCAGAGGCTGAGCCTCAGCAAGAATCAGAGGAATCCAATTCTGCTTCCCAGGCCTGTGTTTATAGCCACTGCTACATGCTCAGCTTACTCAAGAGTAACCCTTGGCAACACGAAGACAAGCTTTGCTGGCCTTAATATCCTTTTCCTGATCTTCTTCCCTTAAGATCAATTTTCCTGACAAATTCCTCTTCTTTTCACCACGAATTCCTCCAAAACTCCCCCCAAACCCCAGACTCTAACAACCCTCCACTGGTTGTACTCTCCCTGGCTCCATTTCTACCCACACATCCTATGATCTTGCTCCCTTTTTAAACATCCAGAACATGTCAAAGCCATAAGGGTCCTTGGAGAAGTCCCCATTTTCTTTTTTTTTTTCTTTTTCTTTTTTTGTTGGTGAAAAAGCAGGGTTTATTGAGAGGACACAAAAGCTTCCAGAGTGGGAGGGGACCCAAGGGGTTGCCCAAGAAGTTCCCACTTTCTAACAGCCACAGATTGTTCCTCTTCAGCCTCAGATCACACCTCCTAGCTCAGAAATTTCCAGGAAAGACCCAGTTTTCAGGAAACATGCATTTTGCCAGCACAGAGATAGAGCCTGGAAGGGGTTTTGAGAAACACCTCAGAGGGGCCTTGCTGGGAGGAAGGCAGCAGGAATACGGGACTTAGCTGTGTGGCCCAGATGCATTTCAGAAACCAGGTCTATGAAAAATGACTCTCTCGGATTAAAATGAGCACACATATTTTACTTCTGACACAATCTGCTCAATCCCCCGGCCCTCCCCATCTCCTGTTAGGGATGAGCAAAATTTCATGACCCCAGAGGCAGTTGGTCTCCAGTAGGAGGATGTAGTACAACAAAGCTCAGAGTCCACAACCCGGCAGATGGGAATAAAAGCCAGTGAGGCTAGGAACCTGAGTTTAGGAATTTGCTCCTGGTGTGGTTAGGGTCAGAATTTTATGAACTTGGACAAGTCCTTCCCTGGAACAGGGTGCCCTGGCTGTGACTAGGCATCAGAGTGGAAGTAAAAAATATTTAACAACAGGCAGAGCCAGGGCTTTGCCAGCTGGGCTGCAGCCCTGGAGTAAGGACAGGCATTCATCCTTTAGATCATGGGGGTGTAGAGAGGGCTCTGGACCAGGGAGCACCTAGGGGCTTGGAGCTTGAAGCAGAGACTGTTTGGCAAGCACATAGAGGCATATTTAGCCCCTTTAACAACCAGTCCAGTTGTGCCAGAGAGGACAGGTCAGACTGCAATGTTCTGGAAAGCCATGTGGAAAAAGGGCAGGTTGTAGACACACGTGGCCCCAGCCTCCTCCCTGGACTTAGCTCTGAGACTGATCCTGCCAGGACTCTCATAACCTACTGGGGGACCTTGCCAGCTCACCTGGAAAAGAAGCAGGCCCTTTTCCAGATCTGGCTGTCACCGGCATTGTGTGTTTTGCGTCTGCTCTTTCCTGACCCTCCAACCACCACTGGGGAAGGCTTTATCCAGGAGAGGCTGAGTTTGGAGAGATTACATCTCACACAGGCTCACACAGTCCAGAAGTGGCAGAGTAGGGACTCGGGTACAGGTCTCCCCACTCTGCCTGATGTCCAGGTCCAGCACGCTCCATTCACCTGGAGGCTGGCTCTCACCACAGACTGACAGCCCCATCTTACAGCCCGAGCCAGGGCGTGCACTAGACTAGTTAGGGGTGGAGGCAGGACTAAAGCCCTCTGCTCCCAAGTCAGGGCTCTCCTGACACCCCAAGAATCTAGCACAAACCAGTCAAGAGAATATTTCACTACAGAAGGGCTCCCCGGGTGGGAGTGGGGGTGGGGGAGGTCTGATAATCATGTTTCAGAAGTGGTGGGTCTGATGTGCATCCCTGAGCCAGACATACCCTCACCAAACCATCCCACGAGGTCGGAGTGCCTGGAGAGAGAGGAAGACCAGCTCCCGGGAGACTGTAGGAACTCCCCTCCCCAGGGCTTTTCAGGGCAGGCCCAGCAGGTGATGCCACCTTCTCCTCCCTAGAGAGCTGGGTGTAGCTCTCAGCTTCTTGCAACATCGGTTTCAGAGCTTAGGCCAAACTGGTACTATCATCCAGGATGCCTGAGCCTTCCCTAAAAGGAGACCATTGGGATGGGGACATTATGGGACCCCAGAACATGTCTCAACCAGTCTGAGCAATATCCCAGGTTAGAAGTCACCCGGAAGGAGTCATTATGGCTTTTTATCACACAGGCCAAGTGAGTAGTAAAGGCAAGAAGTCCCAGCACTGAGTGACATGGCCTTCCGGGACCTGACGGGCAGGCACAGCTCATGGAGGGCTCCTGAAGTCACACTCTGTCTCCACTGTGTCACTATACCCTTCAAGGTAAGCTCTGTCACCTTTGTGGATAATCTCTCCCAGAAAGGCAGGAGCAAGAGCTGACCAGAGGCCCTTCTGGCACCCAAGTGCTGTGGGGAAGCCTGAGCACACTCCAGGAGATACTGTCGATCCTGGCCACCCTACAGCATGGAACTCCCTGGCTTGGGCTCCTTGGAGACTGAACAAGGTCCCCATCTCTCAGTCTCCAGGGACGAGACACTTTCAGAGCATCACCCATCTCATTTAATGACTTAGTGTGGCATGGGGAAGGGGTCCTGGGGAGGGTAAAGGGGAAGAAGTTGCTTCCCCTGAGGAGCCAGTGAACAACCCCCCCCCCCGCCATGATATGCCTACAGCGAACTGAAAGTTGAGGTCATCTCCCTATTGCCTAGGTAGGAAAACGGGACCAGTTGGTCTGGAGCCCTGACAACCTTATCCATGAACTCAGAGGTCTCCCTGTGAGGTTATGAGGAATCGGGTGGACCCAGGAACCTTGACTGTAAACCCAGGTGGGCAGCCTTGCAACTGACGGCCACAGATTGGCAATACCACCAATTCTCACCATATACCACACACCACACACTCCCACAGGGTAGAAGTTTAGGATATTTGCAGGGTTTATTCCTACTTTCCACTAGGACAGGTCAAATGTGGATCCTCCCAGCAGTACTGAGTATTGTATTCCCCAGGTGCCAGCCTGGCCCCAGGATGGCCCTAAGCCACTGCTTGGTACCTTGTATAGCTTGAGGGTACTGTAAGCTGGGCCATCCACCCAGGAGCCCTGGCCCCAAGTGGGCTAAACTGCTTCCCTCAGGTGTGAGGTAGAGGATGCCTGAGCTCAGCTTTCTGGGGGGTTACAAGGCCCCAGCCCTCCCTGAAGCCTGTCTCCTGCCCTCAGCTCCCCTACCCTGCCTCTTGTCTCCTGGCCATGCCTCCCTGGCCCTCAGCCTCTGACCCTGTCACCACTCCCTCACCTTTAAGGCACAGGTGGCCGGGGGCCTGCCGTCTTCTGCTTGGCATGAGTCTGGCACGTTGTGGGAGACCCAGGCGGGCATCTGCCTCTGGAGCATCGTGGCGGCTCTCCAGCTGAGTGGCAAGATCAGGAACTTATACTCTGACTCAGAGCTCCGCCCTCTGGGCCATCACTTGGCAGTGACTGGGTTCCCCTAGGAGTGGTTTGGGTGGGTAGGCAGATGGGATGCCTGAGTCTAGGTCTCTTAGTATCAAGGGAACCATGGATCTTCAGGTCATGGAAATACAGGGACCAGCAGGGGCTCGGGCTCTTGGGGTCAGCAGTCAGCAGCTCCCTGCCACCCAGAACGAACAGGCCATCCAAGGGCACAGGGGGTGTCAAGAAGAAGACACTGAACCCACATGACTATAGAATTAGCCCAGTCATGACTCAGGGAAGGCTCTATCTTTTTAGTTGATGGAGGTTGTGATTTATAGAGGCCCCTCTGGAGAGATGGTGCCCTCCCTTCTAACCCCGCTTTAGTCCCATGGCTCAGTGCCCTAGGTGCTGTGGGCAGGGGCCTCATGGGAGGCAGGGACCATGGCCAGGACTCCCTGAGTTAGAGAGCGAAGAAAGAAAATAATTGCCTGAATCCCTGATGAGAACAGAGTTAAGGGCAACTGCCCCCTGCCCTCCCTCCTGGGAGGCTGGTTGGAGAGAGGGTGTGCCTAGCCCCTGCCTGGTCTCAGGACAGCTTGGAGGCTGTGCCCACCCCACCCAGATGATTCCTATCTCTGGCCTGGTGGCTCACTGTGGGCCTGACAAGGGTGACTTTGCCTGCTCAGCTGCCCAACTCTGTACACTGGGAGTTTCCTGTCTGAGCTATTGCCTGGGGCCTCACAACCGGCTTTTCTGGCCCACAGATAGAAGTAATTTTATGGAAATAAGGGTGAGATCTGAACACAGGACAGACTGGGTCCAGATGCAGGGATGGAACTGAACTGGCGGTATCTGTGCAACCTTTTTACATGGCTGGCCATCCAGAGCAGAGGGACTTTAGCCTGGTGCCCTCCCAGCTCCTTCTGACCGCCATATAGCCCTCTGCCAAGGACACAGACCCCCTTAGCAGACCCCACAAGTTCAGTTTAATTCATGCACTTAGTAAGCACCTACTGTTTATATCCTACCAAGAGAGGAAATCCCCAGCTCAAAGTTGCTCACAGTCTGGCTGGGAAGCCAAACACATCCAACCTCTCAGAGGCTCAGAAGCTCAAGTCTCCCGGAAGGATCAATGTAAATCCTTCACATTTTTGAAGACGCGTAGATTACAGAGCTCTGTCATACAACTAAGATCTGGCTAGGGAACACAGAAAATGGAAAATGGATTCCAACTGGGGAGAGAAAAAGTAGATCTGAAGAGGCTTCATAGAGGAAGTGGCATCTGAATTGGCCTTTAGAGGATGGGTAGGATTTCAATAGCTAGTGATAGGAGGGAAAGGCAGCCTAGGAGGAAGGAACAGCATGAATAAGGGCAGAGAGGCCAGAAAGCAGGGTATGCTTATGTATGCAACTGGTATGTGCGAAGTGAGTTGTGTGGGAGAAGATATGGGGGAGGGGTAGAGGGTGGGCACAGGAGTGGTAGAAGTTGGGCAGGGAGAAGAGACTTTGTGAAGGAACAAATCTAGAAAAGTGGATTAGGGCCCAGTAATCATGACTCCAAAAGGCCGCACTTTGAATTTGGACTTATTCTCTAGGCCATGGGAGCCATTGATGGTTTTTGAGCGGAGAGTGACATGATCAATGCTGAACTTCAAGAAGGCAAAGTTGATTGATGTTGAAGTAAAGTAGTGATTAGAGGTAATGTAGGAGCCACCTGGGATGGGGGCAATAGGGTGGGAAGTGAGAAAATGAAGAGAGAGTTGAGGCCAGAACAGTATGAGCTAAGTCCAAGAATCTCTGTGGCCACCCAACCCTCAGCACTACAATGTCCTGAAAGTCATGGGGTCCCACCTGTCTCCCCGTTCCTGCCACACTCCCACCCTTCCCAATCAAATAGGCTCAGGACAAGCCCCAAACACCAGGGTATTTCTCAAGACCTGGTATTTGTTCCTCTTCTCACCGAAGGAGCCCAGCCACAAAGCCCCACCCCACTCCGTCCATTCTAGGCCGTGCAGGGAAAATTGAGGTCTCTAGCCCTTGTATCTCCTCCTGTCTATCAATGCCTTGAGAGCAGGGCCCCAACGTGCTCATTTTAGTTGAATTGAATCAAACTGAATAGGAGGCTAATGGGAGGTCGGGTGGAAGTTTCTTCCTCCACACCCTCCGAGGTGCCTCTGACCCAGGTGGGAGCCTGTGTAACCTCCAACTAAATGGACCAACCTACTAGGTATTTATTGGCATCCTGCTGTGTGCCCAGTTCTGTGCTGAACTGGGTCAGGTCCGGAAGGAAGCAGCATAGAATTTATACTCTGGGGAAGGGAGAAGAAAGGGCTGAATTAAAGGGTAATTACCAGTGTGGACTCTACGTGGGGCAGAGGAGGAGCCGTGGACTCTGTGGGGAGGGTGGGAGTAGGCTGGGAAAGTGAGAAAGGCTTGTCAGGCAAAGAACAACATCCACCCACCCCATGACAGAGTGAGGGCTGCCGTCACAGCGTTCTTGGTACACAATGGCAGTGCCAAGCCAAGTCCCTGAGCTCCTCGCACACATACACACCAAAATGAAACGTTTTGCTGGTGTGGAAGAGGTGCGACCAAAAACAGCAGAAGCACTAAAAGGCGTCACAATTGACAAGTTCAAAGATTGGTCTGAGCAGTGGGAAAAGCATCTCGATTGGTATATTGCCTCAAACAGAGAGTACCTTGAAGGTCACTAAAGTTTAAACATGTAAGAATAAATACACATTTTTTTATAAATTCAATTTTTGGGATTCTCTCCCTGTATATATGGAATCTTAGTATAAAATAAAGGAAGTAATTTTTTTTTTTTTTGAATCAAAGTCTCACTCTGTAGCCCAGGCTGGAGTGCAGTGGCATACTCACATCCACAGCAGTCTTGACCTGCTGGGCTCAGGGGAGCCTTCTGCCTCAGCCTTCCATGTAGCCCGAACTACAGGCACACGCCACCATGCCCGGCTAATATTTTTATTTATTGTAGAGATGAGGTCTTGCCAAGTTGCCGAGGCTGGGCTTGAACCTGTGAGCTCAAGCAATCTTCTCACCTCGGCCTCCCAAAGTGCTAGGATTAGAGGCATGAGCCATCATGCCTGGCCAGGAAGTATTTCAAATCAGTGGTGAAAGAATGACTATTCATTATTGGAGAAACTAAGCTTACCATTTGGAATGAGATCGAGTTAGATCCTGACTCCACAGCAACACAAAAATAAATTACGGAAACATTACACATCTAACCATTAAAGTGAAACTATGTGTAACTTAAAATGAATATAAATGAATTAGAATATAGTTACATAACATTGAGTGGAGCAGGATCTTCCTAAACAAGGTACAAAACCTAGATGCCAATAGGGAAATATTGCTAGATTTGAATATATAGAAATGTAGGACTTCAGGGAAGCAAAAGATGCCATGAGCACAGTTCTACCCCTAAAATATATCTCAGATTTCCTCATCTTAATAAATATTCACGGATAACAAAATCACCTTTAAAAAATAATGATGAAGAGGAAAGTCTTGTCCTGGAAGATCTTAAGATAAATTACGAACCATTCTGATAGAAAGAGTATGTTGTTGGCATAAGAACAGGACCAATGGAAACAAAACAAGAGGATCAGAGACAGGTCCTGCTATTCAAGGGAACTTAATACATGATGAAACTGGCACCACAAATTAATAGGGAAAGAACAAACTAACAGATGAAATAACAAAAGTGATTTACTACATAAAGCATCCCCATTTAATGTCACATAGACTATACAAGATAAAAGCTGGACGTGGTGGCTCATGCCTGTAGTCCCAGCACTTTGGAAGACTGAGGCAGAAGGATCACTTGAGCCCAGGAGTTCAAGACTACTCTAGGCAACATGAAAAGACCTCGCCTCTACAAAAAAAAACAAAATTAAAAATTAGCCAGTTGTGGTGGTGTGCATCTGTAGTCCCAGCTACTTGGGAAACTGAGGTGAAGGATCACTTGAACCCTGGAGTCGGAGGCTGTGGTGAGCCATGATCGTACCATTGCATTCCGTCCTGGGCAACAGAGTGAGACCCTAACTCAAAAATAAAAATAAAGGAGATCAACACAGGGAAAACACAGGGAAATGTAAATTGGGGAAATACAAATGACCAGAAATGCAAATTAAAACAACAGCGAGATTTCTCCATAGCTACTAAATTGGAAAACAGTGAGAAAGTTTAATAATGACAAATGTTGGTGAGGATGTGGGAACAGAGGCACCATGCTGCTCCTCTGTGGAAGAGGAGGCTGATAAAGTCATTGAGGGCAACCTGTTACTACTTCAGCAAAGCAAAGATGTGCATACAGCGATCCCGACTTGGGTATAGGAAGATGTGTATGCAGACATTCACTCCACATCACTTATGGTATCAAAAATTTGGAAGCAAACCATGTATCCATTACTGGGAGAGTGCACAGGAAAAGGTGAAGGGCATGCAACCTGGAGTGCAACACAGTTGCTTAAGTAGCAAATTAGAAGGATATACATGTAGTGGCATGGATGGATCTGGAAAACTCAGTGTTGGTAGGAAAAGGGTAGAAGACAGAAGCAAGCACATCCAATATATCTACAAAAATTAAAGTATGGTTATATAATACACAGATGGAATGATATTATGGTTATATAATACACAGATGGAACAATAAAATGGTTGTCTTTTTATGGGGGGAGGAACGACAGAGGCTATGTGGGCACAGGAAAACAGCAATTTATCAGGAAAGCTAGGAAGGGCCTCCCGGGGACCAACACAAGCCACATCCTGGGGTGCAGGACTGACTCAGCCCTCTGCACCTCAGGTGAGATTTTTTTTTTCCCTCTAGCTTTTTCCCAGTTGTTGCTGCCACTGCTCTCCCCTAAGTACTCATATCCACTTCTCGCAGTTCCTGTCTTAGCCTAACAGGCCTCCCTGCTTCCTGTTTTGCCTTTGTATAAGTCACTCTCCATAGATGAGCAAGAGTGATCTCCTAAACACATAAGCTAGATTATGTGACTGGCCTGACTAAAGTCCATCCATCGCTTCTGGTTTCTCCAACTTCCCGCCCTGGCTCTACAAGGTCCTATGTGGTCTGGCTGCACACGATCCTTCTATTCTTTCTTTCACATCCAAGTTCCAGTTACATTGGTCTTCTGCGTCCTGATCGTGCCAAATTCTTTCCCATGTCAGGGATTTTGTGCTTGCTGTTCTCTTGCCTGAAGTCCTTGATGCCACCTCTGTGCACAGCTGGCTCTGTCTCACCCGTCATGGCTCCACTCAAATGTCATTTTCTCCAGGTACTCCCGGGCCACCCTTCATAACGTGCATGCCTCCCGCCCACCTACTTGCTCCTGTGTGTTCTGGTCATTAATTTAATTTGATGTATCATGCCTCAGAGGGTCTTGTTTTTTTCTTCTTTTTGCCATTCTCCACCAGACTGTAACCCTTTTCAGGGCATGGATGTTGCCTGTCTTGTTCATCAACTGGAAGCACTGTGCCCATCAGCAAGGGAATGGTTAGGTTACATTGTTATGGCACATTCACACACTGGAACATTATCTATATCAACAAGAACAAAGTGGTTCACATTTATTGAATGTTTACAAAGTAGCAAGGACTGGTCTATTTTATATTGCCTGTGAAGTAGATACTATTATTATCTCATTTTCAAGAAGAAGAATTGAGACATGGAGAGAATAAGTACTTTGCTCAAGGTTATGATGGTAAGTGACAGAGCCATGACGCTAGTCAGTCTGGCCCCAGAGCTTCTAGATTTAACTACCATATACACTGCTTCCCAGGAGATGCCCAGATACCACGTAGAAAGCTACTGTCCTGGAAAACTGAGGTTCTGTGTTGTGTTTTTAAAAGGCTGCTGCTATGCTTCTAAGTTCTTGATAAATAAAATTCAATTTCCTAAAACAAACATACAACGAGTAAATACAAGTTTTACAACATAAAGTAAAACAAACATTAGTCCTCTGGGTGATGGGGTTGATTTTAAAATCAACCATGGAAGTTAATAAGTTGAGATGTCTCAGAACTTCTGGCCAACAATGTAGACATGGCTCAATTTCATGATGACGAGATACAAAGCAAGTATAAATATGACAAGAAAGGACCTTCACCCCAGTGTAGGTCATGTTTGTATTCTTGGTGTCATCAATGCTCATGAATATTCTCCACCGTTTCTTCTTTATCTTTAAAATAAAATGTTAAGGGCTTTTCATTCTCAAAGCACCTGCCTCCACAGTTCAACCCTTCTCAGTCTCATGAAGTCTCTGCTATTAAAACTTGTGGCCTCGGCCGGGCTCAGTGACTCAGCCTGTAATCCCAGCACTTTGGGAGGCTGCAGCGAGTGGATTGCCTGGGCCTGTGGGTTCGAGACCAGTACCGCGCAACTTGGCGAGACCTCGTCTTTACAATAAATCAAAAACTAGCTGGGCGTGGTAGTGCGTGCTTGTAGTTCTGGCTGTTCGGAAGGCTGAGGCGGAAGGATCACCAGAGCCCAGCAGATCGAGGCTGTGGTGGCTAGGAGCATGCCACTGCACTCCAGTCTGGGCAACAGAGTGAGACTACAACTCAAAAAGAAACAAAAACAAAAACAAAACAAACTTGTGGCCTCTGGTTTCAATTAGATGGCAGGCTTTATTTTCCTGGTCCTAATTCTCTGGCTCATATAGCAAGACTGCCAAGAGTCTTTTGCACACTGAATTATTATTATTATTATTCCTTGTCACTAGTGACCTTGGTGAGGACCTTGTCATTGTCTCCAAGCTGACTGAGCATGGTATAGTGGTTGAGGGTCTAGGCATCTATTGAAGTTTAATAGATGTGGGTTAGCACTCTGGTTCTGTAACATAATAGCTGCATGAACTTGGGTAAGTTTAGTCCTCTAAGCCTGAGTTTCTCCATCTCTAAAACAGGAAACATAATAGGCTAAGTGAAATAAAGGACGTAGCACCTAGCTAGCACTTGGCTGATCCTTAGTGATAGACTCACTCTAAGTGCTGTGGTCCACTGTGTAGTAACGCCAGGACATACAGACATCATCACTGCCTCAGGGATCTCACATCCTAAGTTGGACGAGTTGGGAAGGTCACACAATGGTCTCAGGATGATCGTGTCACATATGAGGAGAGAGGTAAAAATAAGCGGCTCCGACAGCTTGGCCATGCAGGGCTGGGAAGGTCAGAAGAACTGCCTGGAAGAGAAAGAATTTGAGCTTGCCCTTGAAGGAAGGGTATGAACCTGACAAATGAGGAGGGGAAAGAGCATTTTTCTCAGGTGAGGCAGCATGAACAAAGGTATGAAGGATTGGGAAGGAGATTAAGGAGACGCACAGATATCAAGTGAAAGAATCACGATCTTTTTTCTGTTGGCAGTGGTGACTCACGGAAGGACTATGAGCGGATACTGTTTAAGAAAGGAAGCAAATCTTACTCCTACAGGTAGAACAGGTGACCATCAACACCATGTTGTTAGCACGAATGGAAGTCAGGTATGCCTCCTTCATCTGCCACTGTGGTTCCTTGGGCGAGCCATGGCCTGCAGATGGCCCCAGAGCAACACCGCTCCCTCTTTCCCTGCGAGGAATGGTCACTGGGCCTAGGCCAGTTCAAATTTGCTGTAGATTCCCAGTGCAGGGCAGACTTTGCCTCAGATCCTCTAGCTGTCACTCTGGTCCTCCAGAGGACGAGGCTCAGGAAAGATAAATCTGGGGGTCTGTGGAGGAGGATGAGGAATCCAAAGCAAAGCCCTAAGTCAGAGGAAGTTAGTGGGAGGCCTGGTGCCAGCTTTATTCATTTCTTTGCTTTGCCTCTGGCCATCCCTCACCAAGCCAGAGTAGAGTCCTCCCTCTGTGCTGAGGTTGCCTCATAGCCTTCTGCAAGCAATCCTTCCCTTTCGCCACCTCGGCTCTAGGTAACCACTCCTCTGCTTCCTGTCACTGTGGATGTGTCTTTTCTAGCACATGAATGGATCCATACAGTGTTTGCTCTTTGGCTGGCTTCTTTCCTTCAGCATAAGGTTTTTGAGATTTATCTAGGTTTCGGTATGTGTCAAGAGTTTGCTAGAACTTGCTAGAAGATTTCCCCGACCCAATCCCTGTGAAGTCTGGGAGCTCCCAGAGACATCCAGGCTGAGGCGATAATGTCAAGAGGCTCAGCAGAGTCTGGTCAGGGGTGCTTGGTCAGCTGGTATTCCATTGTGAAATTATTACAATTTGTTTTTCCATTCATCAGCTGAAGGGCAAAATCATTTCCAATGCTTAGCAATCATGTATTAAACTGCTATAAACATTTGCACACATGCTTTCATGTAAATACAAGTTTCTGTTTCACTTGACTAAATCCCTAGGAGTGGAATGGTTGGGCCTGATAGAATTTTTTAATGGAGTGACGCCCTCTCTGGGTCCCTCTGACAATCCCAGACCCCTGCACAGTGCCTCTTCTCCTTGGCACTTTTTTATTTTTCCTTCTCTCTTGTGTTCCCCTCTTCCTCTCCCCTCTTCCTCCTCTTTCTCCCATTGGCTTCCCTTTTGCCTTCTCCAGTCTTCTTTTTTTTTTTTTTTAAGTTGGAGTCTCACTCTGTCGCCCAGACTGGAGTGCAGTGGCCGCTCCCGGCCACCACAGCCTCGACCTGCTGGGCTCTGGTGATCCTTCCACCTCAACCCTCCAAGTAGCCAGAATTACAGGCATGCGCTACCATGCCCGGCTGATTTTTTTTTTTTTTTTTTTTTTGAGTTGGAGTCTCACTCTGTTGCCCAGACTGGAGTGCAGTGGCCGCTCCCGGCCACCGCAGCCTCGCCTGCTGGGCTCCGGCGATCCTTCCGCCTCAGCCTTCCGAGTAGCCGGAATTACAGGCATGCGCTACCATGCCCAGCTGATTTTTTTATTTATTGTAGAGATGAGGTCTTGCTGCCCAGGCAGGTCTCGAACCTGAGGGCTCAGGCAATCCACTCACCTCAGCTTCCCAAAGGCGCGGGATTACAGGCTGAGCCACCGAGCCCAGCTCTCCAGTCTTCTTGATGGTTTCTTTGGCCTCTCCTGCCAAGCTCCTAGGTTCTTCCATAGAGGGATCATGTTAATAGGCAGCCCTCACTTTTGCTGGGTCCAAGGACAGCTGAACAAGCACTCCTGACCAGACTCTGCTGAACCTCTTGACATCGTCTCCTCAGCCTGGATGTCTCTGGGAGACTCCCAGACTTCACAGGAATTGGGTCGGGGAACTTTTCTAGCAAGTTCAGCTCTGGGCACTTTGGCAGGGCAGGGTTTGACCTGGTTCCATTATCTGAAGAACTCTGTCAGATGATTCTAGTCTACCCCATTTACAAGGACTGGTTTTTGGTAAATTTGGGTCCGGCCAAGTTCTAGCAGAGGAAAATAATCTCTACTCCATTTAATTCAAGTTCCTGCACCAAGGTTCTGTGGTCATTGCCTGAGAACATCTCACCACCACCTCACGGGGCAGGGGAGATGTCAGGCCTGAGGGCCCATGAGTGGGAAATGCCTTCATATCAAGTCCTGGATTTGACAGGGACAACACAGCCAAGGAGTGCCTTGGCTCCCTTTTGACTTTGAAGTCAGTGTCCATTCCTATGTAGGAAGGCAGGATGGTGTGGTGGATAGCACACTGCGCTGGGAGCTGAAAATTGTGGGCTCTAGCTCCAGCTCTGGTGTGTGATACAGGACAAATTTCTCCCTCTTTGGGCCTCTCTTTCCGGTCTGCAAAATGAGAGGTTGGGCTGGATCAGTCAGGAATCCCAGGAACAGGGCCTAGCTTCTGCATATCATCACCATCTCAACTGAGTCCAAGATACTGTTGTGGTTTGGACCATCAACCCATGTGGCCTCAGAGTCCTTTTTTGATGCTGACTTCTGGAGTCTGGCTTGTTCCTTGTTGCCCAAGGAGGCTACACGATGCTTAGGTATTAACACAGAATGAGAATAAGATGGGGAATTTGAGTTAGGTGATATCTCAGTGTGGTTTTAATTTGCATTGCTTTGATGACTAGTGAGGCTGAGCATTTTTTCAGGTATCTGTTGGCTGCTCGTACGTCTTCTTTTGAGAAGTGTCTGTTCATATCTTTTGCCCACTTTGTAATGGGGTGGTTTGTTTTTTTCTTTTCAGCACATTTGAGTTCCTTGTAGATCCTAGATGTTAGTTAGGCCTTTGTCAGATACACAGTTGGCAAATATTTTTTCCCAGTCTGTAGGCTGTCTCCCCTCTCTCGATGGTTTCTTTGGCTTTGCAGAAGCCTGTCAGTTTGATGAGGTCCCACCAATCAGGATGGCCATCATCAATAACTCAAAAAACAACAGAAGCTGGAGGGGATGCGGGGAAAAGGGAACACTTCTACACTGTGGGTGCAAGTTTGAACTAGTACAACCTCTGTGGAAAACAGTTTGGTGATTCCTAAAAGATCTAAAAATCTACTTTCCATATGACCCCACAATCCCCCTGCCGGGAATATACCTGGAAGAACTCAAATCACTCTATGAAAAAATATCTGTACAGGCATGTTTATTGCAGCATTGTTCACAATAGCAAAAACATGGAACCAATCGTGCTGCCAATGGAAAGAGGGCTAGATAAAAAAAATATATGGTACATATACATGATGGAATATTACAGACATAAAGACGGACAAAATTATGAATTTCACAGCAACTTGGATGAACCTAGAGTCTTAATACTGAGTGATCTATCACAGAAACCAAAAACTGAATACCATATGTTCTAATGCATAAGCGAACTTTGAACAACTATCTTAATACTATAAGAAAGTGATTAGCAGTAGTGGGAAACTGCATAATGACCATTTGTATATCTAACCCTGAATTTTACCCCACATCCTTAAAATAAAAAAAAAAAAAAAGAAGGGGGTATTTGGCAAAGACGCCAGGCTAAAGTCTACTGTCAAAAAGGAGAAACATAAGGCCAGTCTCAGTGGCTCAGCCTGTAATCCCAGCACTTTGGGAGGCTGAGGCAATTCACTTGCCTCAGCCTGTGGGTTTGAGACCCGTCCGGGCAGCTTGGTGAGACCTCGTCTCTATGATACATCAAAAATTAGCCTGGCATGGTAGCGCAAGCCTGTAATTCTGGTACTTGGAAGACTGAGGCGGCAGGATCGCCTGAGCCCAGGAAGTCAGCGCTACTGGGGTGGCCGTGAGCATGTGTGCCACTGCATTCTAGTTGGGTGACAGAGTGAGAATACAACTCAAAAAAATAAATAAAAGAAAGCAAAAAGAAACATGGTCAGAAAAGAACTAAAAGTGACAAGAAATAGGCTGGTATTTAGTGAGGGAGCCGAGATCTTATGGGGAGGTCATTTGGGGCGTGTGAAAACAGAACTTGGAGCCTGTCCTCAGCAGGATCTTGGACCGATGACTCCCCGCCCCACCCTGTGTTTGTGTGTATGTTGTGTGTTGGTACATATGTTCCATGAGTGTGCATCTGAGTACGTATGTGTGTATGTTGTGAGTGTTCCTGAGTGGCGTGTTGTGTGAGTGTGTGTGTTGTGGGTACTTGGGAGGGGCTGCTCATGTGTTCTTGCCTGTGGTGCAGAACTTTAGGAGGAAGAAGGACACTGAGCTCTTACTGGAGAAAAAAACTCTTGTTGGATTAGCACTCTCAGCCCCCAAGGGGCCAGGAATGTGACCCTATGGACCCATTTCCAGCTGTCTTGATGAGCCTCAGCCCTGGTTGCCTGGCCAGACAGGGTTGAGCGCAAGTCTTGCAGCTGGTCCAGGGAAAATACCCCAAGGGATATTTAGTTGGCTTTAAGATCTGAGTTCAAGAATGTGCGCTGAGGAAATAGAGGGGTGGCTGAGCTGGCTCTTGTGATGCTATGAGGACTTCCAGGGGAGGCCTCCTCCCCTGGCTGCCAGCCCCTCCCTGCTCTGCTCAGCCCCTTCACTGCGGTTGGTGACTGTGGGCTCCAGGGCCGGTGCGGTGAGATGCCAGGGCTCCTGTCAGAGGCACTGGGGCAAAGGGCATCGTGGGTGGGCGGGGTGGGTGGGGTGGGAGCCCTTCAGGTGGACTCTGCAGTTCAGGTTGCTGTCATCTGGGCAGCGCCTGAGTGGGGCTGAAGATTCAGGTGGCCCAAGCACAGCAGGCAGAAGGGAGCCTCAGTCGGTGAGGAGCAGCAGAGGACAGGAGCCACCACCTGCAGCCCTCTCCCTGTCTCTGGCAGCCTGGGAATGTGAGAGCTGGACCCTCCAGCTCTGCCAGAGTGGGCCTTGGGGGTGCTGGGCTCAGGCCTTGGGTCCGGTGCACGGGAGCTGGTGGCACTGCAGGGACCCCTGCCAAGGCACAAAGGACACTTCGCTCCTCCCTCCCACTGCTCCCTCTGTGCACGTGTGTGTGTGGGGATGGGGTGGGGTAAGAGTAGGGGGGCTCAGATTGTCTTTCTGGTGCTGCAGCTTTAGAAGGAAGACAGCTCTAAGGGTGTAGGCCAGACCTCTGTACCTGGCCCGCAGCAATCAGCAACTGCCTGCCAGAGACAACAACCAAAGGCTCATTGAGAGTGACCGACCATCCCCGTTTGTCTAGGACTAAAGGGTTCCCTGGGACTTGTGACTTTTAGTGCTAAAACTAGAAAGCTCCAGGTAAATGGGGATGATTGAATACCTTATTTGTAATTGCCCTTGAAAGTATTTTTGGAAGCAGAGACATGCCTAGTATGCCAGACCTAGGTACCTCTAGGGCTTTATTATTATTTGTGGCAAAATAATTGATTGTTTTCTCATTTTATTTTGGAGAATATGAACAAAATCCAAATGCAGCAATTCCAAGTTTTTAGGCAAATCTCAGGTTAAGGGTTGATTTGATTCTGTGTGTGGATCCTGGTATAGGTGGACGCCTGACACCTAGAATCCATTTCCCCTTCCTCTGATAAGAGAACACCCTTTTCCTCTGGGATCTTATGAAGCTGTCATCATGGGGAATCTTCCTCCTTCCTCAAAGGTGTGTCCTGTCCAGTCTGGTCAGTCAGCATTTCTGTCCCCTTAGACTCAGTGATTGGTTCAGAAACAAATACATCATCATCTCCACCCCCCAAGGGTTATATGGGTACAGAGAGAGAGGAAGAGGTAAGCTTTGAGTTACTGGTGACCATCTTTGTTACCATGTGGAAGGACTCAGCCTTAAAAAGTTGCAGGAAAAAAGAGAAAGTTCTGTAGGCATGCTCTGGACCACTAGATCCAGCTGTGCCTGAAGTCCACATACTCCTTGGACTTCCATGTTACACGAGATAATAAAGACTTTTTATTTGTTTAAGCTTATTTGAACTCTGCCACCAGTGGCTGAAGGAGTTCTGACTGAGGCATCTGGCCACCTCATGTGTAGTAGGGTTCCAATCTGGGCTCTGTGGAGGGGAGGGAAGAGGTGGGGGGTGGCGGAGGTGGTGCCTTCTCCTGTACCCTCAACTGAGTTCCTTGTGCTTTTAAGTTAGGACACATTTTCCTCCAGGGCACATCTAGGGTGGAAGGTGCATGTCTGTGCCTTTGCCTTCAGAAGCCCTCTTTTGGACAGGAGATCTTCCAAGTTCTTTCTCTCACCTTCCCCAACTCCTCCCCTTGTTTCGTGGGTCTGCTCCAGTCTCTCATTTGTCCTTGACTCTGGAAGTCAGCACCATCATCCATCCACCCACCATGCACATACATTACTGCCCTGGTGACATCCCTTGCAGGGAAAGCCCCTGCCAGTAATGGGAGGACCAAACAGCACCAGAATTATTCCATTTCGACATGTGGGATGGGGAAAGAGTGTTGGTTAGTGTCCCTGCCTAGAACCTGGATAGGGGAGACTCACTCCTGATCCGCTGCTGGGGTGGGAGCGGCAGCCATCCTCTACCAGCAAGTAGGGCTGAGCAGAAGGAAGGGAAGGGCAGGCAGGATGCGACAGGCCCAGGATCTCAAGTGCAGGGGGATGCGGGTGGTGGGCCAACCACAGGAAATGGAAATCACATCCTGTGTGAGTCAGGATAAGAATTCACAAGTGAGCTCAGAATAACTTTTTTTTTCTTGAGTTGGAGTTTCATTCTGTAGCACACTCATGGCCACCCCAGTGTTGACTCGGTGGGCTCCAGCGGTCCTGCCACCTCAGCCTTCTAGTAGCCAGGAAAACCTGCCTAGTTTTTTATTTATTGTAGAGATACGGTCTTACCAAGTTGCCCGGGATGGTCTCGAACCCGCGGGCTGAGGCGATCCACTTGCCTCGGCCTCCCAAAGTGCTGGGATTACAGGCTGAGCCACCGAGCCCGGCCCAGAATAACTTTAAGAAAATGTATCTGGCAGGGAGGAGATAGGGAGGGTAGGGGGAGGAAAGAGGGATGGGGGCAACTTGAGGGTAGAGTGCTTTCCTGCCCCCAACAAACAGCCTCCCAGAAAACACACTTTCCCTGCTTATCATCCCACTTGAAGTCCTCCTTTTAAAGAAGTGTTAAGCGGTATTTATGATATACAAAATGTATAGAGAATAAAAAATGAATGTTCATGAATCTAAGACTCAACTTAAAGACTAACATTGGTAACAGAGTCAATGCTCCCTGTGTGCCCCCTCATCCAGATACCTCCCCCTCTCTTCCTAGAGACAATTCCTAATCTGAATTCGCATCTATCTGTCCATGTTTATTTTTTCTCTACAGGTGAAAATATTGCTAAGCAATACTTGGTGTTATTTTGTATATTTTAAAACTGGAATAAGCAATATCCTACAAAGAATATGTATTCTGTGAACATGTTTTTGGTCCACTCAACATTATATTTGTAACACTCACCTGTTTGGTGAGTACAGGTCTGGTTCACTCATTTTCATAACCATGACCTACACCCCAATGTATGTATCTGTTTTGGGGTGGATGTACATTTAAGCTGTTACTAACTTTTTTGCTGTTGCCATATTTTATCAACTCTAAGGCACATGTTTTTCCCATTTAAACATCTCTGAAATAAGGAATACTTTTTAAAAAGAAGATGATGTATAATATTTTAATTGGCAACCTTTTCCCTTAGTGAATGATGTATTTAGCTTCTATGAGGAATGGTAAAAACAATGCTATTGTGAACTTTCTTATACATGTTGTGTTTCTGCAGTGTATAGATTTCTGGAAGTATATTCATTGTTGGGTTATGAGGTATATTATCATCAATTTTACTACATATTGCCAAATTGTTCTCCAAGGTAATTTTTATGGATTTACGCTCCCACCACTAGGTAGGAGAGCTCCCACTGGGGTATAGCAAGTACTGTCTGACTTTTTGAATTTTGCCAATGGGTATAAAATGATATCTCACTGTGGCTTTCATGTGCAAAAACTGGTGATCTTGGCATCTTTTCAAGGTCCTTTACTTTCACTAACCCATATTCTTGGTACTGACTCATCATTGACCCCCTGCTCCAAGCTTCTCATCCTCCTTTACCATAGTTAAATCTAACCACCATCAATAGTTTTACATGCACAGCAGGAGTTATTAAAAGCCACAAAGCTACTTACACCAAGTAAGTCCATGCTTGGAAACTCTCACTGAGGAAAAATACACTACATTCTCAAAAATTGCATCTAAAATTTTGATGGTGAAGAACTGAAAATCACCTACATGCTCAATATTGTTAGAAATAGTAATAAATTATTTTATACTTCTATGATTGAATTCCTTGCCATCTTGAAAAGATAACTATAAAAATATATCAGTACAGAAAAATACTTTTTTTTTTGAGTTGGAGTCTCACTCTGTTGCCCAGGCTGGAGTACAGCGGCACACTTATAGCCACCCCAGCATCGACCTGCTGAGCTTCAATGATCCTTCTGCCTCAGCCTTCCAAGTAGCTGGAACTACAGGTGTGGACTACCACACCTGGCTAATTTTTTGATTTATTGTAGAGACAAGGTCTCGCACTCCCAGTCAAGTTGTCTGGGCTGGTCTCGAACTCGCCGGCTCAGACAATCCACTCACCTCGGCCTCCCAAAGTGCTGGGATTATAGGCTGAGCCACTGAGCCTGGCCAAAAAATTCTTTTGAGATGGCAAAGAATTCAATCATAGAAGTATAAAATAATTTATTGCTATTTCTAACAATATTGAGTATGTAGGTGATTTTCAATTCTTCACCATCAAAATTTTAGATGCAATTTTTGAGAGTGTAGTATATTTTTCCTCAGTGAGAGTTTCCAAGCATGGACTTACTTGGTTGTAAGTAGCTTTGTGGCTTTTAATAACTACTGCTGTGCATGTAAAACTATTGATGGCGGTTAGATTTGACTATGGTAAATGAGGATGAGAGCCTTGGAGCAGGGGGTCAATGATGAATCAGTCCCAAGAATATGGGTTAGTGAAAGTAAAGGATTTGTTGTAAAAATTATCAGACTGATAATAGAGTAGAATGAATATCTCAAGCAACCAAGTATACACACACACATATAATATATATACACATATATAATATATAATATATATTTGAATTTAGGATATAATAAGGATGGCTGGTTACAAAAATAAATAAGTAAAATTATTAATTTTTCTATAAAAATTATAACTACAAGAGAAAAAAGATCCCATTTACAATAGCAGTAAAAAATTAAATAAGCCTGAGGGAAAAAAAGAAGAAGAAATTTACAGACCCTATGTAGAAAGCTACAACACTCTCCTGAGACATAAAATAGCTTGAAAAATGGGGAGACATAGCTTGTTCTTTTTTTTTTTTTAAAGCAGGATTTATTGAGAGGACAGAAAAACTCCTATGGTGGGAGGGGACCCTAGAGGGTTGCCCACTTTATTCTTAATAGGTAAATAAGACTATCGAATCTTCCTAAGCCAATCTACACAATCAGTACAATAACCGATCAAATTTCCAACCCAACGTTTTTTTGGGGGGAACTTGACCAAAAGTGTATAATATTTATGCAGAAGAATGAAAGTGAAAAACTTTTCAGTGAATTTATAAAACAGTTACAATTAAGAAGAGAAAACTAATTTTATTTAGTAAATATATTTTAAAGCTACCAAATTTAAAGTCAAGAGCATCCAGAAATAAATCCAAGTGCATACAGGAAATTCACATGTGAAGATGACAACATTACAATTTGACAGGGGAAAGACAGTTATCTGATAATCATGTTGGAAAAATAACCATCTGAAAAAGAACTATTTTTCCATTTGGAGGAAAAGAATAAGGGGAATCCACATCTCACTTCTTATATTAAAATAAATTCCAGATGTAAATATAACTAGTTATTGTTTTGTTGTAATGAGAAAGATACAAAACCGAGATGCAATAAGGGAAAAAATGGATCATTCTGGTTATATACATTCTAAGTTTCTCTATGTCAAAACACATAAATAATAATAAAGTGTTAATTCATTAAAAATGTTTGCTAAACTTATGACATAGGCTTAATTTTCCCAATAAACAAAGATCTCTTTCAAATAAATACTAAAAAGCAAACAACTCAATAGAAAAACTGGCAAAAGATATGAACAGGCAATTAATGGTAGTCATGTGTAGGTGAGCAGTTCCCCAATTTTGTTGAACATTGGAATCATATAAAGAGTTTTAAGAAAATACTGATGCCAGGTTCCCAGATACTTTGATGTAATCGGTATATATATATAATTTCGGCACTGGAATTTTTAGAAGGTCCTCTGGTGATTCTAATATTCAACAAAGTTTGGGAATCAGCGGAATATGCAATAAGCCTATAATAGATTATCACAAATAATTAAATGAATATAAATCAAAACAACAAAGAGGTGACATTTTTCATTTATCAGATTGGCAAGGATAAAAAGCTGATAAGAGTCTTATCAGGAAGGTGCTAGGAAGAGTCAACAGAACAAGTTTAGGATATAAATTGAAACAAACCTTGTGGAGAGCAATTTGGTAATCTCATTAATACGTAAAACTTGCACGGCCTTTGACCCAGCAATTCTATTTCTAGGACTTCATTGTACATAAACTCTTGCACAAATCCTTAAAGATATTTGATTTCACATTATTCCTGTAACTTTTTTTTTTTTTTTTTTTGAGTTGGAGTCTCACTCTGTCGCCCAGACTGGCCACCGCAGCCTCGACCTGCTGGGGTCCAGCGATCCTTCCGCCTCAGCCTTCCAAGTAGCCGGAATTACAGACATGCGCTACCACGCCCGGCTGATTTCTTTTGTTTGTTTATTGTAGAGATGAGGTCTCGCTGTCCAGGCGGGTCACGAACCCGCAGGCTCAGGCAATCCACTCACCTCAGCCTTCCAAAGGCGCGGGATTACAGGCTGAGCCACCAAGCCCGGCTTCCTGTAACTTTTTGTTGCTGTTGTTTGTTTGTTTGGGTTAGCAAGGGCTATGGCTTAGAAGTTGTTGTTGGATAGAGGTGACAGGCATCTTCCCTTCCCAGTGTGTCTGTGGTATCTGGGCCTTGGACATTATTTGAGTGGAGCTGGACACCACTCTCCCTTAGGGACCTAGCTGCATCCATAAATTTACATAGGAGCAGAGAAGCCTCCTGGGGGGGGATAAGAGGATGGGACGCTGACTCCTCATTATAACATACATGGGGCAACCCCCCAAAACCCAGAACTTATTTACAAAAAATTGTGTGTCCATTCTTACATGTTTACACTTCAGTCACCTTCAAAGTACTCTCGGTTTGATGTAATACACCTACTGAGACACTTTTTCCACTGCTCAAAACAGTTCTGAACTGGTTAATTTTGACGCCTTTTAGTGCTTCTGCCATTTTTGTTTCACCTCTTCCACAACAGCAAAACCTTTCCTTTTGAGGACTTTTTCTTCCAGGGGAAACAAAAAATGATGCTTGGGGTGAGATCAGGTGAATAGGGAGGATAGGGCACAGGGGTCATGTTGTTTTGGGTCAAAGACTGCCGAAGACTCAGCAAGGTGTGGGCAGGCTGTTCATGTAGATCATCCATCGAGAAATGGGCAAACATATTGAAAGAATCTCCAAAAATATTTCACTGAAGCCAAAGGCAGCCTCTCAAAACAACGCTAGCTGGTACACTAATGCCAAGGGCTTCCTAGAACACTTACTTAGTGGAGGAAGCCTGTACTACAGGGGGCCCACTCTCCAAAAAATAATTCTATTTCGTGGGGAGTTCCTCCTGTATATGAGGAACTAAAGAGGCTCCCAAGAGACCAACGGAAGTCAGATGACAAGGAAGGACAATGGGAGTTACAGAGAGAAAATGTACCTTAAGGAAGAGGGAAGGTTGGACTAGTGTGACCTGGATTCCATATTAAGAGTTAGCTTAAGCCGGGCTCAGTGGCTCAGCCTGTAATCCCGTGCCTTTGGGAGGCTGAGGTGAGTGGATTGCCTGAGCCCGCGGGTTCGAGACCCGCCTGGACAGCGAGACCTCATCTCTACAATAAATCAAAAAATCAGCCGGGCGTGGTAGCGCATGCCTGTAATTCCGGCTACTTGGAAGGCTGAGGTGGAAGGATCGCCGGAGCCCAGCAGGTCGAGGCTGCGGTGGCCGGAAGCGGCCACTGCATTCCAGTCTGGGCGACAGAGTAAGACTCCAACTCGGAAAAAAAAAAAAAAAGAGTTAGCTTACTGGAGGCTAAGGCACAGGAATAATGCTGAAACTCTCATGCATATTCACTTTGCTACCATGGAGCTATCTTGGGGGAAACTGGTGCTGTGTGTGGGGACTGACAGAGCTGTACGTTGTGGCCAGGTCACTTTGCTGCAAGACTCTCTCTTGATCCTGACAGGGCAGAGGCACTCCTTAGCCCAAGCAAATACACAGAGATGCTTTTGTGGAGCAGTGTAGTCAGCAGACAAATGGTGGGGTCTGTCTCAGGGACGGGGAGTTCCTTGGGAATTCTCTGGGCTATTTGGAGGGAAATTTTGAATTTTCTGCCAACTTGGCAAGGAGGGGAGAGGAATCATTGTAATTTGGATATTAATAACGTATTTTGTGGGTTTTTGGGTAACATACATAGCATCAGAAATTATAAACAATCTAGATGATATGATGGCATATTATGTAACCATTTTCAAAAATCTTTGTTTTAATGGGAGGGTAAATTATCACTACCTACTGTTAGGTAGAAATGACAAGCTTTGCAATATGCACTTAATTTGACATATATAAATATATTAAGCGCATACTGATTGACATATATTTATATATTGACATATATTTATATAAGTGCATGTTGATTTCTGTGCTATATATGCACCTAGAAAAAAGACTGGAAGGAAATATATTAAGGGGTCAAAGAATTATCTCTACCAGCCTGGGCAACATGGCAAAATCTTGTCTCTATAAAAATATTTAAAAATTAGCCAGGTGTGGTGTGGTGGCACATGCCTATAGTCCCAGCTATTCAGGATGCTGAGGCAAAAATGATTGCCTGAGCCCAGGAGGTTCAGCCTGGGCAGCAGTGTGAAACCGAGACTCAAAAAAAAAAAAAAAAAGAAAAGAAAAGAAAAACTAATTTTCAAAAAAGAACAAATTGCATGTTAAATAAAGCAAAAAAAAAGTGCTTAAAGACAGGAAAAGAAGACTAAAATTTATTTCATGACTACTATGTTCTAGGCCAGATGCCAGATATCTACATATGTCAACTCTGTAAAAACATAGGGAAATTCTCTCACACGCATCCTTTGAGAGCAACAAGAGGCATTGCTTGAGGCTGGTGTAAGCCAGACCCACCCAGGGAAGGATTTTTTTTCTCAAGTGCTAGGAGGCCCTCTCATCCTCCTACCAAGCAGCTGGCCCACTGTCCACCATCTGGATCCTCCTCTTCCTTCGACTGAAATATCCACCCAGAAGGGGCAAGGAAGGAAGCAAAGCCATGGCTCCTTGAAAAGTTGTCTGAAACAGATACTGGACAGCAGGGGCTTAAAACTACAGATTATGGAAGCTAACTTCAGGTATGAAAAGCACAGAAGAAGATTAGACAGATGGTGTGTCATACCTGGTGGTGAAAATAGAACCTTTCAGGGTAGAAAGATTTGACCTCAGTTTAAGGGAGAATGTGGTCACTTGGAAAGTAAAAAACTTCCATCCTTGGAATTATGCCAGGGGTACCTGCCTGAGGTTCAGAGGAGATTCCTAGAGTGGGCAAGGAGAAAGTCCTAGGCAGAGCAATCAGGCAAGAAAAAGAAGTAACGGGTATCCAAATTGTAAAAGATGAACTCAAACTATTTCTGTACGCTGACAATATGATTGTATACCTAAAGACCCCTAAAGACTTCTCTAAAAGTCTCCTAGCTTGATAAATGAATTTGGTAAAGTTACAGAATCAACAGACACAAATCAGTAGCACTGCTATACACTAATAAAAACCAAGCTGAGAATCAAATCAAGAACTCAATTTCACTTACAGCCAAAAGTATATACCTAGGAATATATTTAGTCAAGAAGGTAAAAGATCTCTGCAAGGAGAACTACAAAACTCTGCTGACAGATTGCAGAGGACACAAACAAATGGTGAAACATCCCATGCTCATCACTGGAAGAATTAGCATTGTTAAAATGACCCAAAGTAATCTACAGATTCAATGCAATTCCTATCAAACTACCAATGTTGTTTTTCACAGAACTGGAAAAAAAAATTCTAAAATTCATATGGAACCCCAAAAGAGCCAGACTAGCCAAAGCAATCCTAAGCAAAAAGCAAAGCTAGAGGCATCACATCAACTGACATCAAAACTATAGTAACCAAAACAGCACGGTACTGGTACAAGAGCAGACAAATGCACCAATGGAACAGAATAGAGAATTCAGAAATAATCCCAAATACCTACAACCAACTGATTTTTGACAAAGCAGATGAAAACAAACACTGGGGAAAGGACACCTTATTCAACAAATGGTGCTGGGAAAATTGGATAGTTACATGCAGAAATATGAAACTTGAACCCTAACTCTCCCCATATACAAAAATTAACTCAAGATAGATTAAAAACTTAAATGTTGACCTGAAACCATAAAAATCCTAGAAGAAAACCTAGAAAAAACTCTTGTGGACATCAGCCTAGGCAAATAATTTGTGGCTAAAAACCCAAAACAAAAATAAAGCAGTGGATCTTAATAAAACTAAAAGGGGGCCAGGCTTGGTGGCTCAGCCTGTAATCCTAGCACTTTGAGAGGCCAAGGCAAGTGAATTGCCTGAGCCTCTGGGTTCAAGACCAGCCTGGGCAACTTGGCGAGACCTCGTCTCTACAACTAAAAAAAAAAAAAATTAGCCGGGCACAGCAGTGTGTGCTTGTAGTTCCGGCTACTTGGAAGGCTGAGGCAGAAGGATTGCCAGAGCCCAGCAGGTCAACACTGGGGTGGCTGTGAGCATGCCACTGCACTCCAGCCTGGGTGACGGAGTGAGACTCCAACTCAAAAAACAAAAACAAAAACAAAACTGAAAGTCTTCTGCACAACAAAATAAATAATAAACAGAATAAATTGGCAACCTATAGAATGGGAGAAGTTATTCTCAAACTATACATCTGACAAAGGACTAATATCCAGAATCTACAAAGAACTCATATCTACAAAGAACTCAAAAAAGCAAATAACCCCATTAAAAAGTGAACAAACAGCATGAACAGGTATCTCTCAAAAGAAGAAATACAAATCACCAGCAAACATGAAAAAATGCTCAATATCATTTATCATCCAGGAAATGAAAATTTAAACCACAATGAATCAACTTATACCAGTCAGAATGACCTTTATTAAAAAATAAAAAAACAAAAACAGAAACAACAACAAAAAATCAATAGATGCTGGTGTGGATGTGGAGAAAAGGGAACAATCATATACTGTTGGTGGGAATATAAATTAGTACAACCTCTATGGAAAGTGATATGGAGGTTTCTCAAACAACTAAAAGTAGATTTACCATTTGCTCCAGTAACTCCACTACCAGGTATCAGAAACAAAGGTTATTATATTAAAAAGACACCTGTACCCACATGCTCATCACAGCACAATTCACAATTGCCAAGATGTGGAATCAACCTACATGTCCATCAACCAACCAGTGGCTAATACAAACGTGGTAAACATACACCATGGAATACTACACAGCCATGAAAAAGAATGGAACCATTTCCTTTGCAGCAACATGGATGGAGTTGGAAATCATCATCCTAAGGAAACTGACTCAGAAACAGAAAACCAAACACTGCATGTTCTCACTCACATGTGGGAGGTAAATGTCACAAAGATGGAAATAATAGACACTGGGGACACCAATAAGGGGGGAATGGGGAAAGCGTTCAGAAACTACCTACGGCACACAATGCTCACCATCTATGGAAAGGATCACCTGAGACCCAGTCCCCACCACTACACAATATGTTCACGTAACTGATATGCATGTGTATCCCATGAATCTCAAATAAAAAATAGAGTAGACAAGGAGGTTGCTCTAGAATCCGGATGATCTGTTTCAGCTTTGAGATTCTGTTACTCTCTAGCCCTCGATGCCCCAGATTCAGGGGACGACTTGCTGATCGCTTTAGCCACTTGAGATACCTGTGGGAGAGGCCTTCTGGAGGCCAGGCCAACCTTTGTTGCTTAATGCATAAGTGACTCTCATTGTGGGAATTCCACTAGGCAGGGAGGAGAGGATAGGACAGGGCCAGCCTGGTCTGGTGAGGGAAATATTTGGGGAGGCAGGACTTTGGGCACCCATACGTCAGAATCTGTGGGTGGCCATCCACTCTACCTTTCTCAGGAGCATCCCTGGAACTGACGGAAACACGGAACCTGATCTCTTGATCTGGGTGGGTCTCATCTGCTTACTGACACAATCTGGATGTCACTCATTTGGATGACACTCACAGGTATTCAGGGAACATCTGCAGTGTGGAGGTGGAGGATGCAAAAACACACACACACAGGCCACTGCCAAAAAGTTGGCAACAACACCAACAAAATATCCCAGAGAGGCAAAACCCACACTGACAAGTATAAAGAAAAGAATAAGAGAGCTGGAGTTAGACCTGAATTCGTGTTTTGGCTCTGGCACTCTTTAGATGGGCAGCATTAGGCAATTATCTCTCTGAGTCTCCTTTTCCTCATCTGTAAAGTAGGATTATTTATTTCATAGTGTTCTTTTTTTTTTTTTTTGAGTTGGAGTCTCACTCTGTCGCCCAGACTGGAGTGCAGTGGCCGCTCCCGGCCACCGCAGCCTCAACCTGCTGGGCTCCGGTGATCCTTCCGCCTCAGCCTTCTGAGTAGCCGGAACTACAGGCGTGCGCTACCACACCTGGCTGATTTTTTGATTTATTGCAGCGATGAGGTCTCACTGCCCAGGCAGGTCTCGAACCCGCGGGCTCAGGCAATCCACTCACCTCAGCCTCCCAAAGGCACGGGATTACAGACTGAGCCACCAAGCCCGGCTTATCTATTTCATAGTGTTGTAAAGGTTACATACACACACACACTGAATATGCATATATACATACACATATTTACATATAGTGACTGGTATACAGAGTCTGGTATATAATAAACCTTTATTAATTGTGACCGTTGGTGCTTTTATTATTTTTGTTTTAGGACAAACAACTGGGAAAGAACTAACGGTAAGCAAACTTACAAGGCCAAGAACCTAAAGGCTGGCATGGCTGGAGAAGGAGGAAAGCTTTGTTGTCTGAGGGCACAGAGTTCTGAGCACCTCCTAAATGCTGGACACTATGCACGAGGTTCTGAGTCTCAAAATACATGTGACACGGAAGCTCTGGTGGACCTTCTGATGAAGTACATTTGAAAGACAATGATCAAACAAATAAAAACAATTTATAATCACCAATCGCTGTAAGGATTAGCAAGGAAAAGAATTCAGTGTTATGAAAGACAGGGACAGATTCAGATTGTCAGAGAGTCAGGGATGATGTCCCAGAGGAAGTAGACTTCACGCTAAAGCCTGAAGAAGAATCAGAGATTAGCTACATATGGGCCGCAGTCAAGAGCTTCCCGGGCTGAAGGCATGGGCCGGCAGGTGTGGGAACTGAGCACGTGTGTTGGGACATGGTGTGTAAGGGGCCACGAGGTGAGAGAGGTATGGGGAGGTTGATCTCTGAGGACTTGGAAGCCATGTGAGGATTTGGCAATTTTCAGGGATTGGATGCCACTGAGGGGTGTTAGACTGGGAAATGACGTGAATAAGCTCACTCTGGCTCTGGGTGGGGACAGGACTGGGCAGGACTGCCCATCCACCTTCTCATCATTCAGATCTCAGTTCAAATATCACTCCCCATCTGATGTTCCCTCCCTGCTGCCAGTCCCTCACGATCGCGATCACAAATGAGCACTTGGGCCAGGGTGGGAGGCAGAGATGGAGAGAAGTGATGGGATTCTAGAGGTGTTGATGAGTAGAATCCACGTGGCCTGGTGACAGATGAGATGTGAGGGTGAGGCAGAGGGCGTCCAGTGGGCTTCAGCATCCAGTGTAAGAGGCGTGATACACAGGGCTGGTCCTGAAGGGAAGACCGCCAAGTACCAAGATGAAGGCCAGTGGGGAGTCTTGGGGGCTAAGTTTTGAAATGGGGCAAAGTTTGGAAAGACAGCAGGAGGGGAAGGGAGAGCACTCTGAGAGCACACAGAGCTTGCCTCACTCTGTGTGGGTGGCACAGAGTAGGGCGAGCCCAGCCAGGAGAGCAGGAGAGCGGGGTGTGAGCTGTGGGCCACAGAGTGTGAAACCGGGGAGGGTGGGGGGGAGGGTGGGGCCTCTGGAGCAGGTGGAGGTATCAACCTTGATGTCACAGACAGTGGGAAACTGTTCGGTTCCTAGGCAGGCAGCCAGTCTACCAGACAGCACCTGCCACTCAACCACCTGTGCAGAGGAAGGAAAGACATGACCCAGCAGCCACAGAGCGTGTGCTTTCTGAATATTTGCTGACCACCTATTCGGTGCTCGGAAGGATAATGGTATGGGATGTTGATGGGGAAAGACTCTTGGCTCCCAGGACACCACTTTCTCATTGGTTCCTTCCGACCTCAATGGCAATGCTTCTGTCTCCTTTGATGGCTCTTCTTCCTCACTGGGCACCTAAAAGGTGGAACAGGAGAGTGGAGACTTCCGCCCCTGCTCTTCTGTCTCTTTGCCCTGTCCTTTGGAGATCTCATCCAGATCCATGGCTTAAAAAACATCTGTATATCTGCTTTATGCACTCAAACAGATTATCTCCCCAATGTGTCTCCCGAGTTCTAGACTTGTATTTTCAACTGCCCACCCACTTAGATGTGAATCTTCAAGTTTAAAATGTCCAAGATAGAAACTTCTCATCTCCTCCACCGGACCCATGTCTATCCTAGTGTTCCCCAGCTCAATAAGGGGTACCTCCCGTGATTAAGGCAGAAATACAGGAGGTATCAGTGATTTCTCATTCCATATCCCATCCGTCTGCAGGCTGTGTGTACTCTACCTCCAGAAAACCCAGATCCGTCCACCTCTGCTGTCCACTGCTACCCCCTTCATCAAGCCACCATGATTTCTCTCTGGGCTACAGCAAAAGCCTTCTCACTTACTTCCCCATTTCTCCTCTGTCCCCCAGGCAACCCCTTCTCCACAGGCCTGCCAAAGTGATCTGTGTAAAACACAAGACAGATAAAATTAATCCTCAGGCTAAAACCTGCCACAGGCTCCCAATGTGCTTCAGAACAAAATCAACATTGCAAAAGCGATGGACCAGCATAAGACTCTGAGTTCATCTACTACTGGCTTTGTCCTCTGTTCCTCTGCTCTCTAGATACACTGGTTTTCTCTCCGTTTTTAGAACAGACCATGCTTGTGTCCGCCTCAGGGCCTTTGTTCATTCTGGAACACTTGCTATCAGTCTTCCCATCATTCAGATCTTAGTTCAAATGTCAACCCCCGTCTAAGCCCTCCCTGCTGCCAGTCACTCACAATCACATTGTGTCCTAACAGCACCAATATCGGAAGCAGTCATATGCATATTTACTGTCTGTCTCCCCCACTGGAATGTAAGTTTCATGAGAGCTGGATCTTGTCTGACTTGCTTAGCACTCTACCTTTCACTTCTAGGACAACACTAAGTTCATAGTGGGAGCTCAATAAATATTTGTTCAATGAATGAAAAAATGCTTCGTATGAGGTTCCCAGTCTTCTTCAAGGACTGTGACAAGCAACAGGAAGAGTTACCTAAGAGTGCAGGGCAGGGGATGGTAACTCCAAGAAGTGATTCACAGCTCATCTGATAAACTGATATTTGTTTTATTGTTACTGGAGCCACCTGGTAATGGGAGGCTCTAACTGGGCCTCGGAAGACAAAGGCCTAATCCACAGGAGTGGTTCTGAAGGGAACAATCCAAGGGCCAAAATGAGGAGCTATTTGAATTTTGGTGGGTGTCTTAGTCTATCATAAGCTATAACAGAATACCCGAGACTGGAAAATTGATAAAGAACAGAGATTTCTTTCTTATAGTCCCAGAGGGTGGGAAGTCCAAGGTCAAGGGGCCCCCATCTGATGACAGCCTTCTTGCTGTGTCATCCCATTGCAGAAGGTGGAAGGAGAAGAGAATATGCAAGAGGGAGTTGACTCATCTTTAAAACAAATCCACTCTCTCGATAACCCACACCCACAATAATGACATTAATCCACCTATGAGGGCAGCACTCTCATGACCAAATCAGCTCTTGAAGGCCCTGCCTCTCAACACTGTTGCATTGAGTATTAAGCATCCAACACATGAATGTAGGGGAACACAGTCAAACAATAGCAGCAGGTCCTTGCGGTTCCTTCAAAAATTGCCATGCTACAGAATTCTATGCAATCATAAAAAAGAATAAAATCATGTCCTTTGCAGCAACATGGATGGAGCTGGAGGCCATCATCCTAAGTGAAATAACTCAGAGATAGAAAACCTTGCACTGCATGGTCTCACTTATAAGTGGGAGCTAAGCAGTGGGTACATATGGACATGAAGATGGAAAGAAGACACCGGGGACTCCAAAAAGACAGACAATGGGGTGGGGGAAGGGTTGAAAACTACCTATTGGGTACAACGTTCACTATTTCGGTGATAGTTCAGGAGAAGCCCAAACCCCAGAATTACACAATTTTTTTTTTTCTGAGTTGGAGTCTCACTCCGTTGCCCAGGCTGGAGCGCAGTAACACGCTCATGGCCACCCCAGCGTCGACCTGCTGGGCTCTAGCAATCCTTCTGTCTCAGTCTTACAAGCAGCTGGAACTACAGGCATGTGCTACCACGCCTGGCTAATTTATTTATTGTAGAGATGAGGTCTTGCCAAGTTGCCCAGGCTGTTCTCGAACCTGTGGGCTCAGGCAATCCCCGCACCTCGGCCTCCCAAAGTGCTGGGATTACAGGTTTGAGCCACCGTATCCAGCTATGCACAATTTAACTATGCAACAAACCTGCACATGTACCTCCCGAATGTAAAAAAAAAAAAAAAATCTGCCACGCGGGTAACTGAGGGCTCCACTGTCACCAAATGTAGACATATCTCCCCAGTCATACCTGCCTCCCATACATGCATATGTTCCCTCTTGTAGAGTTTACACAAAGGTCTTAGGAAATGACCAACTGACTGTCTCTCAGAAATTCCACAGAAATTTGAAAAAATGAAACATCTATCAAAAACTCTGACACTTTCACCATAAATCCTAACAAATTATATGGTACGCATATGTACACAATGGAACGTTATTCAGTCATCAAAACGATAATTATGAAGTTTAGGTAGCAACTAGACAATATCTGTAAATGTAATTTTAGGCTAAACCTTGGGCACAGATATGGTGTCAATTACAAGCACAGCTATGTAAACATTATCTAAAGAGAAAAAAGACTGAACGCGAACACAACCACGTGCTGCATAAAAATATTTTGGTCAGTAATGGACTGCTTATGTGTCGGTGGTCCCGTAAGATTACAGTACTATGTTTTACTACACCTTTGTATGTTTAGAAATGTTTAGACACACGAATACTTACCATTGTGTTACAGTTGCCTAGGGTACTCAGTACAGTCACATGCCGTGCTGGTTTGCCAACCAGGAGCAATAGGCTACACCGTATAGCCTAGGCGTGTAGTAGGCTGCACCTTCTAGGTTTGTGTAAGGACGCCCTATGATGAAATCGCCTAATGAGGCATTTCTCAGAACATGTCCTTGTAGTTTAAGTGACGCCCACCTGCAGTTATTATATTAGGTTAATGGGATTGTGGTACATTTCTCCTTTATGTTTTCCAAACATTTTTAGAAATCACTTTTATGTATACCAAAATAAAAATATTAAAATTAAATACAATGTCTATTGTGGTTGTCTGTGTCCCAGCCACGTGGTCTTTCTGCCGTCCCCTCAAGCAGCTGGAAAGAGACAAGAGGCTGAGGGCACAGCCTCCCGCACCTGACAGGCATGGAGATGACAGTTCAGA
The DNA here is from genome assembly GCA_027257055.1 of Cephalopachus bancanus. NCBI lineage: Eukaryota > Metazoa > Chordata > Mammalia > Primates > Tarsiidae > Cephalopachus > Cephalopachus bancanus. The sequence goes on from JAPVLO010000513.1 coordinate 460,510, forward strand.
GGGAAGAAATAATAACAACAAATAAACAACAAATAAAACAACAAATAAAATAACAAATAATAACAACAACAATGACAAGAATCCACATTGCTCCTACTTCATATGCTGTGGGCATTGAGCTAAGACTGTGATTTACTCCCTACATCATTCTTTCCCCACCGAAGAAGAAACTGAGGTTTAAGCAGGTTAAAGAATGTGTCTAAGGTAACAGGGTAGACGAACGACAGAGCCCGGTCTGATTCCAGAGCTCATCTCTTAACCACTTGAATGAGGCCGACACTTTCACAAATATTAAACCATTATGTTTTAATTGCTCCCATAAACTTCCAGCTGCCACCTCGAAGTGTGAGTCAGGAGGCTTTGGATGCCAGGGCAGGTGAGGGCAGGCCATCGACCTCTTTAGCAAGGCCACAGGGTGTGCCTTCCTGTCTCTCCCTTCAGCATATCAAGAGCAGGCCTGGTCGATGAGACGCAGAGACTTCTGGAAAGGAGGTAGAGTCAGGAGGAGGAAGGGGAGAAGAGCCTGCTCACCTGAGTCCAGGAAATTGAAGAAGCGTTTAAGGTTAGGGTGGGGTGGTGTGGGTCAGAGCTGAGGGAAACACTGGGACAGGGCTCTTGACCATTCTTCACATGTGCTTCTGGAAAGAGTTGTGGCAGAGGCCCAAGCCTCCGTGGGGATGTCAGTCAGCTTACACGGTGGAGTGCTGTTCCCATGAGGACTGGGTCACCCCCGAAGCGGCCCTCAGTTGCCTGTGTGGTAGATGCAGGGTTGAGGTGTTCAGGTGTGAAGCGGGACCTTCTGGGTCCAGACAAGATGACCCCATGGCTGAGGCTCAGGATGGATCCATCAAGCCAGACAGAGGGAGGCAGAGACCAGAGGGGTGCTAAGCATTGAAGGGACCTTGGCCAGTGCTCCTCGTGAGCAAGGCCTAACCTGGCAGGAGGAAACAAGGCTCACCCCCTGCACAGCTCAGCGGGCACTGCCATCGCTGAGACTGCAGCAGCCAGAAGGGCACAAGAACACCACCACCTCCCCAAATCGCTGGGTGCCTACAGGAAGCTCACTTGTCCACCTGGAGGAGAAGCTGGGGGAGACAGATCCAGATTACCTGATGATTACCTAAAGAGGCTGTTGGATTTTGGTAGCCCAGAAAATTTACCAGTTGGGACTTCCTTATTAATGGTTTTCTCGTCACTAACCAACAGGTGGCGTTTGTCAGGTAAGCTAGGTAAGGAGTGAGGTGTCTGTGATTACATTCACGACCCTGCTGTGCTGCTACACTAGATGGCAGAGCTTAAGCACCTGTTATGTGCCAGGCACTCTGCTTGGCCTTCACATGCATGAGTTTGTTCACCCTTCTCAGTACCATATTCGCAGAAATATCTTTTATCTCAGGCTGCCCCACAAGATTAGCTGTGTGACCTTGGGAAACTTCCTTAGCCTCTCTGAGCTTCAGTTTTTTCATCAAATGCAGATAGGAATCCCCTCGCCAGGCACATAGAATGCGCTCAATAGGTCACCACTGTTGTTAAAAGCTCCTGAGCACAGAGGGAGATAAGGACAGGTAGGTGATGGGGGTGGGGTGAAGGGACTCCTCCAGGAATGAAAAAAGCTAACAAAAATGTAACATCTTATCTCTGTAGCAATACAGATAGGTGATCCTTATTCAGAATCAGGAAAGTAGGGGTGAGATTTAAGGGGCCAGGAGCCCTCTCCCCAGGAACACAGACATACCTGAGAGCCCCATGGCGTCATGGGATGTAAAGGTGGGAGATCGGAAGTTTCCAGGTCCTGTGTCTCCTCAAGCTCACTGGCATTTCTTCCTGACCTGCTGCCTTCCTCATCCCCTTGTGGGCTCTGTGGGACAGACACCTTAGTGCCCAGGCCAGGACAGACTTCCGAGGTCTGGAGGTCCATTCCAGCCGCCTCTCTGGGGCTCGGGACCCGCTGTGTGGAGCTGAGGCTGGTCCTTAGAAGCGAGGCGTTGCTGGGGCATCCTCCGGGAATTTCAAGGGAGTTTTTAAGAACGTGAAAGCAACGCCATCAGATTCATCCTGAAGATAAGCCAGGTGAATGATTAAGAAGCTGAAGGAAGCCAGGGCTTAACAAGAGGAGGCCCACGTCTATCTCTGGGAAGATTTCAAACAATCTGGGCTTGCTTAGGTGGAGAGAAAAGTCTTACGCTGCATGAAAGGTAAGCAGGGAGCTAGAATTACGCTCACATAGGGCAGCTCTTGGGCAAGGGAGGCCTGCATTTCAGGGCTGGGATCCAGGCTCAGGCACGGCTCCTCACTGCTCAGAAGCTATTTTTAAAAGTGTGAAACTCAATACGTCAGTGGGAGAGGGAGAGAGGGCTGGTGGAAGGCAGAGGAGGCCAACCAGGCTCCTGAAGGAGACTCACTTTCCTGGGAAGGTGAAGCTACTCTTGGCTCGTGCCTGACCCTCTATTTTGAGCCCTGAAATAAACACCTGGCTTTGTGTTCAGAACTGATGGCGGGGACCATGGGCCAGAACAGAATTTAATCATTTACTCTGCCTGTCATTTCAGCTGTTTCTTTGGTTTAATAGATGTCGTGTCTGGCAGCTTAAAGAGGATGCATCACAGTTCTGTGCCAAAGCAAAAATAAAAACAAAATAAAATAAAAACAAAAAAACTCTCCTCTTTGTGTTCTGTTTACAAGTGTTTTTGAATGTACATTCAAAACGTGCATCTTTCTGTGTCTTCATGTGCTGGTTCTAAATTACCCAGCATCCTCTCTGTTTGGGAACACCCCATTACCCACCTCTCTTTTCAGAGGCGGTGGTTTTCCAGTGGACTGTTTCTGGCCTAAACAGCCTATCAGAAACCAAGCAACAGCCAGACCCCACTCAGTCTGACCAGAGTCCTGTGTTTGCATAGGGGTCTGTGTAAAGTGTCATTTTTCTGTTTGCACTATTTGGGAAAAATAATAGCTTGCATGACCGTGCTAATAAATGTCTACTGTAATCGTAAAAAAATAAAAAAGTTTGCCGCGTGAAATTTGGGCTGTTGTGGGTTTTATTTTGCATTGGTTATTCACAAAGTAATAAAGTAATGCTGGCTGGGCTCGGTGACTCAGCCTGTAATCCCAGCGCTTTGGGAGGCCGAGGTGAGTGGATCGCCTGAGCCCGCAGGTTTGAGACCCACCTGGGCAACTTGGTGAGACCTCATCTCTACAATAAATCAAAAAATTAGCTGGGTGGTAGCACGCACCTGTAGTTCCAGCTACTTGGAAGGCTGAGGCGGAAGGATCACCTGAGCCCAGCAGATCGAGGCTGCAGTGGCCGGGAGCGGCCACTGGACTCTAGTCTGGGTGACAGAGTGAGACTCCAACTCAAAAAAAATAATAATAAAGTAATGCTTACTGCAAATTGGGTAAAGGACTGGGTTTTTTTTTTTCCAAAAAGCATTAGTTAAAAAACAAAAAGGCGTTTTCCTTGGTATGATTAAAACAGCAAAATGTTTTGTTAGATTAAAATAGTTGTTTAGAATCTGCATAATATTCCATTGTATATGTGTACCACATTAAAAAAGAAGCTAGTTGTGGTGGCTCACACCTATAATCCCAACACTGGGAGACTGAGGCGAGAGGATTGCTTGTGCCCAAGAGTTTCAGACCAACCTAGGCAACATAGCAAAATCTCATCTCTCAAAAAATTAGCTGGGTGTGGTGGTGTCCACCTGTAGCCTTAGCTACTTGGGAGCCTGAGGCAGAAGTATCACCTGAGCCCAGGAGGTCGAGACAAGAGTGAGCCAGGATCATGCCACTGCATTTCAGCCTGGGTGACAGAATGAGATTCTGACTCAAAAAATGAAACAAAACAAAACAAAAAGCAGTGGTTTAGAATGTGGGAAATCCCACAGTTAGAAAAAAAAAAAGCACCCCCACTTCCAGGAGCAGGCTCTTTAAGAAAGGGTGTTCTTCAACAAGAAAGCCTCTGCTGAGAAGCAGAGGGAGGAGATCACAGAGAGAAGGGTGTCCCATTCACATACAAATTCAGATTTCCAGAATTGGCTCTTGGCATATTTAATTTGTTGTGTAGAGTAATAGTGTGTCTCTAGGTTTTGGAGGCTGAAGACTTACTTAACGAGCATTCTATCCACCTGGAGGCCTTCAATTTCAGGGAAGTGAATAGAAAAAAAAATGAACAAATATAAAAAAACACACCATAATGTATGTTGTTTAAACAATGATTATGATCCCACGTGGTGAGGCGGACTCTCTCTATCCAGACATATATGTGTAGCAGGAGAGGTGAATTTGATAGCATATAGTTGGGGACAGTTAGTGGAAAAAATGAAATTGCTTCATGTTTACCCCCAGAATGAGCTGAGACTCTGCAATAAACTGGTTCGGTTTGTAGAGTGCCTAGAGATCATGCCTGGCAAGCCCCCAGGGATGGTCCTTGCTGCTGTTGTCACCAGGTACAGCAGAATCTGCCTAAGGCACTTAGGTTTCAGGGAACAAAAGTCCACTTAATTCTGCTCCAAGAAAGAGGGGTGGGGCTTTATCAAGAGAAGATGACTTATCTTCAGCCATGGATCCAGACAGATCTCCTTACAGGTCCATGGAAAAAGTACTGGGTGACATCGGGAAAGACACAAGGCTGGGCTCTGTACTTCTTCTTGACTCAGAAGTGGATAGTGCCTACCCAGCAAGGGGACAGCGGGGGTGCCGTGGGGAGGGTGGGTTCCTGCAGGTCTGGAGCATATTGTTGGCAAACTACCCAAATTTTCTGAACTGTCTGTTAGTGCTTTTTCTGCCCAACCCCCATTACAGGAAGTATAGCTTCAATAACCTAGCTGAATCCCAGAACTGAGTCCTAGGAATATTATAGATAGGTTATAGTTATGTTTGCAACTCCTAAAATGATCTCAGTATCACAATGATCATTTTTGCAAAAAGAAGATATACTGTCTTTTTCATATCCCCCGAAGGTGGGCATTTTCCTAACTTTCCTTCAAGAGCCAGCTATAACGGTGGTGGCACTTGGTGCCTCTCTGCCTTCTCCTCCCCAACTTTTAGGAATTCTTCATCACAGAGTAGGATGGGGCTTGGCCAAGTTAGAATTTCCCTCATTCTCGGGGCAGAATGCTGAAATGGGGAGAACAAGGTAGCTCAGGGCCTCATGTGACCGGAGTATGGTGTGGAACGCCTCTGGTCCCACCACCCTGGCAGGCCTTGGGGAATGTGCCCGTGAGGCTGGTCCAGGTGGGTCTGAGGCAGGAAGATGGCAGCCAACCAAAGCCATGGCCCCCCGGGGCCATGGAACCTGCGGGTGTGCACCCCGTACAGCCCTCCCAGTTTCATTCCCAGAGAGGGGTTGGAGGGGCAAGCCGGGCAGCAGGTGCTGGTGGGGGGCCATGGTCAGGCTACCCAGATCGTCTGGCAGTGGGCAAAGAGGAGAACTTCAGAATAGCTGGAGCATCTGTGTCTCATCATCAGTGCTGTGAGACAAGGGCAGGGCAGCACTGGGATGACAGGCTTGTCAACAGTGACACCATGTGGCACTAGGAGCAAAAGCCGACAGTCTGCTGGAAACCTTGCTGGCGGGAGGGTGTCCTGTTTCCTCTCCTCGGGACTTTAATGGGCATCTCTGGAGGGTTTGTGGTTGTGACTGATGGGAGAAATCCAGGAAGGAAAGAAATATTTCTAAGTTTGGCGGTTGAAGGCTTGAAGTCAATTAGATTCATAACTAGAAAGAATATCATCTCAACTTGAACTGCCAACTAGGAAGTGATTATGCGTCGTTACCTTGGGGTCTAGTCATCACCCCTGGCATAGACAAAGATAATGTAAAACACCCATGTCGTAGTGTGGAATCTTCCCATCATTGGAAGGGCACTCACCCCTTCCCAAATGATGTGTACACTTTCTGCACCCCCCTCCCTCCGGCGGTGCCTAGCTCAGTCAGTGGCCCTGTCATCCACCCAGCGGATTCGTCAAGACTCTTTCGGTCATAGGTAGAAGCCAAACTTAATGAACTAAACCATAAAAAGTAATTTATCGCCTCACTTAGCTTGGAAAGGTGACAAATTAACGCACAGAATGGAAAGAAATGAAGATACTGAGGAGTTGAGAAAGGACAGAATCTGGGATTCCAAGCAGCCTGGACTCTTTGTCCTGCTCTTTCCTCCTCTGCCCCCCTCCACCCATTGGCCTACTTCCCTCTTCTGTAGACAGACCCTTTCCGCCTGTGGGGAATGCGGTCATCGGCAGCCCAAGCTTAGTGACCCCAACATCGAGGGAGATTTTTCAACGGGCATCTTTATGACAAAGAAAGGCTCTCATCAGCTTGTTTGAGTGAGGTGCCAAGGTGATGACATACTGAGATAGGCCAGTCCTGGTCACGCCCTCTCCCCTGAGGCCCCTGGGCAGGAGTTGTCAACAGAGAAGAGGGATGAGGACACTTGCTTGGCAGGCACAAATCAAAGGTTGCTATGTTCCATGATGCAGATGGTGACGCCCCCAGATCTTTGCAGTAAACTCTTAATTGAAGCTTGACACACACACAGAAAAGTGCACGGCTCTTAAGTGTGCAGCTTGCTGAATTTTCACTGCATTCACCTCTGTAACTAGCACCCTGGTCAAGAAACAGAACATTATCTGCATCCTAGAAACACTTTTTGTGCTTCCTCCAACCATGGTTCTCCTGGCTCCCAAAGGTAAACACTATCCTGATTGCTGCTACCACAACTAGTTTGATCAGTTTTGAAACTTTACATAAGTGCAATCATTCAGTATCATGTCTCCATGTCTGGCTTCTCACATTCCACATTATGTTTATGAGATCCATCCATACAGTATGTAGTACGGACTATTTATTTTCATAGCTGCATAGTATTCCATTGCACAAACAGGCCAACATTTATCCAACCATTTCATTGTTGATGGATATCCTAGCCATGAACGGGAAAATCTCAAGTGCCATTGGATTGTGCTAGCGTGGTGAGAGGCTTTACCTTGGCATTTATGTCTGTGAACTTTGAATTATGTCCTTCTTTGAATACACATGTACATGCTGGTTACTGGCGAATATAGAAGGTTGCTACCTGACTTCAAAAGCATATTTTGTCGAAAGATTTACAGAGTGATGAGTACGCTGTGTGTTTTCGGGGACCTGAACACCTGGAGTATTTTGCCAGCCGGGCAAATTGTCCCAGCAACAGTCACTTGACAACACCGCCCCCTGGTGGCAGCCATCTGAGCTGCAACCTTAGCTCACAGAAGAAGTTAATTGCTGATTTTTCAAACAAAGCATTATGGCAAGTGCCACCACCCAGTATTTAAACCAATGACCGTTCACGTGAATAAAAGTGACTGTCTACATGGAGTTGCATCCAAGCAGGATACAGATCCATCTCTAAAATAATGATAAAAATAACAATGACCACTTATCAAGTACTTACTACGTGTCTGGTATTATGCCTCATTCATCACACGCAGTATTTGGTGTAAACCTTCCAGCATGCTGTGAAGTGGCTGTTGTTGTCTCCTTCTAGAGATGAGGAAAAAGAGGCTTAAAGAAGTTCAATAATCATCTCAAGGTCCACAAAGATAGGATAGCCCTCTCCTACGCTGAGGGTCTTTTTGCCTCCTCTGATGCGCCTGGCTGTTCCATGCTCACCCAAGGTTCATTCCCACAGACCAGTCCCCTCCCTGAGGAGGGCTAGAGTCTGAGAAGAGCTCCCATTTTCTCCTGGGGCTCTCTGCTGGGAGGCAAATATTTCTAGGTCCTCTTCCCCCATCTATACCAACAACGGGAAGAACAATTGTTTTGCTAATTAGTAGAAGTTCATTTCGTGACCCGCCTGGGCAACTTGGTGAGACCTCATCTCTACAATAAATCAAAAAAATTAGCCGGGCGTGGTAGCACACGCCCGTAGTTCCAGCTACTTGGAAGGCTGAGGCGGAAGGATCGCCGGAGCCCAGCAGGTCGAGGCCGTGGTGGCTGGGAGCGGCCACTGCACTCCAGTTGGGTGACGGAGTGAGACTCCAACTCAAAAAAAAAAAAAAGAAGTCCATGACATTGACTGAGGCACATCGTGCAGGTGGGTTGGATTTATACACCTGAAGGCCAAGAGCCATGTGCATGTTTTCTCTATCTTCCTGCCCCAGGGAAGCGTCAGGCCGGCCTGTTCTCTGTCCCTACTTTTCTGTAAGACCAGGTGTTAGATGGGATGATCAACTTGTCCTGGTTTGCCCAAGACCTTCTCCATTTTTGCACTGAAATTCTCTCATCTTAAGAACCCCCTAAGCCCCTAGCAAGTTGACCCTCCCCCTCAATCTTGGGCAAGTCATTGGTTGCACCACAGATTTAGCCATCCTAGATCCTGTGAGAGGATGCGAAATCCCTTAAGCCTCCTGGCTTATGACATGTTGGCCAATCCAGGAATTCCCAGATCCTTGGGCTGGGGTTGAGGATCATCAGGGGCTTGTCCTACCTGTCAAAACGAGCCTCAGCAGCGCGTGGGGTAGCCCAGCATGTGAATTCCACAAGGAGATGGCCTGGATTCGGAGCCTGTACGTAGCTGCACTTCTCGCTGGCTCTGTGATCCTGAGCAAGTTACTTCACCACCCCAGCCTCAGAACCTAGCTCTTAAAGCACAGTGCCTACCTCACTGGGCTGCTGTGAAGATTAAATGTGGAAATGCAAATGCTTGGAAGTGTTTAGCTCACAAGTCGCACTCAATCAGTGGCGGCCATTGCTATTTCCCTTGGTTCCTTTTACACAGAACTGCCCACTAGCTTCCCAGGTACTGATCCTAAGACTTACTTCTTATTATTATGAAATTTCATAAATACAAATAAATATATATCATGCATTCTCACTTGTTATGTAAAGAGTAACAAAATATATGAAGGGGGACCCCAAAAAACCAGAACTGTCTTCTGGAGGGTGGGCCCACTGTAGTACAAGCTTCCCGCACTAGGTGAGAGTTCTCGGAACCCATTGGCATCAGTGTACCAGCTGGTGTTGTGAGAGGCTGTATTCAACTTCAGTGCCTTTTTTTGGGAAATTCTTTCAACATGTCTGCCCATTTCATGATGGGTGATTTACAAGACCATCTACCCACACTCCACTGAGTGTTCAGCAGTTTTTGACCCAAAAGAGCATGACTCCTGTGCCCCACCCTCCCTATTTACCCAATCTTGCCCCGAGAGACTTTTTTTTTGTTTTCCCAGATGAAAAGAGTCCTTAAAGGGAAATGTTTTGCTGCTGTGGAAGAGGTGAAAAACAAGCAAGCAAACAAACAAAAACCAGCAGAAACACTAAAAGGCATCAAAATTGACTAGTTCAAAAACTGTTTTGAGCAGTGGAAAAAGTGTCTTTTCAGGTGTATTGCATCAAGTGAAGAGTACTTTGAAGGTGACCAAAGATTAAACATGTAAGAATAAATACACAATTTTTTACAAATACATTTCTGGGTTTTTAGGTCCCCCCTTGTATACCCAGGTACTCAAACCCCCTCTCCCTCAGCTTAGCATAGAATGTTACCAATGCTTTTGAGGTTCCTTTGCATCTCTCTCTAGTTATAACCTACCTGTGAGGGTAACGAGAAATCTGAATTTTGTGTTTATTTCCTCACTTTTTGTTACAAGTTTATTGTATGTATCTCTAAACAGTATGTTGTTAAGTTTTGGATATTTGGGTAGTGATCGAAATGTAATCACACTTACTTTTTCACTCCACATTTTGTTTTTGAGATTCATCCGTGTCAATGTGCAAAGCCATTGTTCATTATTTTTCATGGCTGTATAGAATTCCACTGTTTGAATGTACCTTATTGATCCATTCCACTATTGATGAACATTTGGATTGTTGCTAGCTTTTTGCTAATGCAATCATGCTGCCACAGTCTCATATATGTTTCCCAGTAAACTTGTGCACAAGTTACTCGAGGGTATCAATCTATCCTAGAAGTCTTTGTCGATTGTTCAGTGGCAAAGACCTGCTCCCTGGTTTGGTTTTCCTTATACCTCAGAATTCTGAGTCTAAGATTCTACTCTCCATTAAACTCTCTTTTCCTGTATTTTAAACTAGAATTCATGATTATGAGTGACAAAAAGCCAACTCAAATGAGATTAGAAAAAAAAAATAGAAGGGGAGGAGGGAAGAATGTATTGGGAAGAATAACTGAGCAGTCTGGAGGGAGACTGGTTTGATCTTAGACTCAACACTGTCAACATGGTGCAGTGTTTCTCTCCATCCCTGGACTTGGCCACCCCTGTGTTCCCTCCATCCTGAGGCAGGTTCTTCCCTCCTCAGGACCAGATGGTAGCAGTCAAATCTGCCTCACAACATCCAGGTCAAGTGCAATGGGAGCGAGCATCTACACTTGCAGCTCTAAAGCTTCCTAGCATCTTGTCAACTGTGCTGGGTCACTTGCTTATCCCTACACCGCCCCTGTGGCGAGGGAGGTGCAGCCCTCCCTTTAAGCTGGGGTACGGTCAGTCAGATTGCAAGCTTGTAGGCTGAGAGTGATAACCACAAACAGCCCCAAATAGTGAGTGTCCAATACTCCCTGGGTCAATGGTGGATGAGTGTGATGAGCTAAAGGTCCCTGGGTCCCCTCTAGCCTTGAATTCTGACTGTGTGGGCTCTTCCTTGTCCCTCTGAGCCTTTTAACACCATAGCTGGGTCTGATCTCTTCAGAACTCTGCTAGCAGACAGGACTTCGTGTCGGCATTCGTGTCTCCAGTCCTCCAGAAGAGTTCCCCTTTTTATTCTCAAGTGTTAGAGACCACCTCTGTGAGCACATTCCTCTTACCAGACAATGTGACTTCTCAGAGGTGGCCCACCATAGGACAATTTCTCAAACTACAACCTCTGCCAAGTCCAGGGGTCTTTCTAAGGGGCCTTGTGTTTCTTGCCTCCAAGGTTGCAACCTTTAGAGTCTCTGTGGACCCTCACCTTCCTTGAGCTCCTGAATCTGGTCTGTCATGGAATTTGGGTATTTTTTTTTTCCTTAAAAATGTCTCTCAGAAGCCGGGCTGGGTGGCTCAGCCTGTAATCCCGCGCCTTTGGGAGGCTGAGGTGAGTGGATTGCCTGAGCCCGCGGGTTCGAGACCCGCCTGGGTAGTGAGACCTCATCTCTACAATAAATAAAAAATCAGCCGGGTGTGGTAGCGCATGCCTGTAATTCCGGCTACTTGGAAGGCTGAGGCGGAAGGATCACCGGAGCCCAGCAGGTCGAGGCTGCGGTGGCCGGGAGCGGCCACTGCACTCCAGTCTGGGCGACAGAGTGAGACTCCAACTCAAAAAAAAAATTAAATAAATAAAAAAAAAAATGTCTCTCAAACTCTTTCACAGACTGGCTCACACAATTGTGGACGCTTGGTGAGTCCAAGGTCTGGTGGGTAGGCTGACAGGCAGGCTGGAGACTGACAGCTGGAGGAAGAGTTGCAGTTTGAATCCAAAGATAGTCTGCTGGGAGAATTTTTTTCTAGCTCAAGGGAGATCAGTCTTTGTTCTATTAAAGCCTTCGAGTGATTTGTTGTGGCCCACCCACATTCTAGGCAGTAATCTGCTTTACTCAAAGTCCATCAATGTAAATGTGAATCTCCCTTCACAGAAACATTCAGAATACTGTTTGATCAACTATCTGGACACTGTGACCCAGGCAAGTTGATGCATAAAATTAATTATCATAGTTACCCCATATCAGATTCAGTAAAACACTAATTTATTAAGAGCTTTTTCATAAATTCTGAGTTTGTGTTTAATTTTATCAAGCAATTACTTTTATATTATTGTTCTCATCTGGTCTTATGTTTTAAAAATTTGTAAGTTTTCTAATGTAAAACCATTCTTGCATTGTTGAGATAAATGCAACCTGATCAGGAAAAAGATGTCTCTCAGTTCATCCTTTATTCACTGTCCCCTGGCCATAACCTGAGCTGGGGAAAGGGCAGAGTGCCAGCCCTGTTCTGGGACTGGTGACAAGACACCCGCTGGGTCAGTTGTCTCTGGGCCTGGCCAGGGTGGGGTCCCACAGGCTGCTAGAAGAGCTTGTGCAATTTACATGGGAGCTTTTGGGTGGCAGCCTGACAGCTGCCGGAGTCACAGTCCTCATCCAGATCAGGGTAGGGCTGACAGGGCCTCCTGGCCCTTGGGTAGTGAAGGGGCCTGAGGTGACAGCAGCTAATTGGGGTGGGGGAACGTGGCATGGGACAGACAAACACACTCACCCCCGTGTGCCACTTATGGCCTTGAGTCTTGGCCCAGTCTGCTGTGGGGGCTGTGTGGAACCCTCCTCAGCCATCTGTCTGACTCTATTGAAAGTTCCCCAAGGGGAAAGAGTCCTTTTTTCGACTTGTGATCCGTCTCACTCTCCAGAGCATAGGTGCCTGGAGATGGCCAACCCCCAAGGTTGAAGGCACAGTCCTCCAGACTGCCACGTCTTCCTGGGTGTTTTGGCCCCTTCTGCAGTAGAGGTTACCAAACTGCACAGTCTGAGGAACAGTCCCACAACACCGCCCTGACTTTAGTCACCAGCCACAAGTTCAGGAGTCCCCAGAGTCACCTTCCCTTCAGACCAGCTGTCTATGGATTGGGGGGTGCTGACAACCACTCTCGGCTTCAATAATTTGCGAGCACGACCTCACAGAACTCAGAAAAGCACTAAATTTATGATTACAGTTTTATTATAGCAAAAAAGATACGAATTAAAATCTTCGCCTGGGGAAGAGAGGCACGGGGCACAACCTGGGAGGGGTCCAATTGCAAAGTCTCCAGCTAGGCATCCTCCCTCCCTGGACTTCTGAGAGTGTTCCCTCCTCCCAGCCACAAGGTGTGACGAAACCCGCAGAGCGTGGTGAACCGAGAAAGTCTGCTCCAGCCTTCAGTGTGCAGAGATTTTATTGAGGCTTGATCAGACACAACCCGGGTGACTGACCTTTAGCCTCCAAAGCCCCCCAGCAAACAAAGACACTCCTGTGAGACAGAGCATTCCCAGGCCTAGAGAGAACCTCCTGGTAACAAAGGGTTACCAGGGCTAGACCTCTCTTTGGATGAAGCTAATGATTCACTACAAGCAGGGCATGTAACAAAGTCAGCGTGCAAAGGTGCAGCGTGATGTCATGGTTAGAAGCCAAGGCCTTGATTCCAGCAGCCTCCTGCTCCAGTCTTGGCTTTGCTACTTTTGAGGTGAGTGACCTCAAGCAAGTTGCTCAACCCCTGTTAATGCCCACCAGCCAAAGGCCACTAGGGACATCCCAGTAGGAAATTCAACCGTCGCCCCAGTGGTCAAACACATGTGAGTTTATTGGTACTTGCTGCAACCAAGGAGACTACACCCCCTGGGGAGCTGCAGAGAATCTCAGTAAGTGGTTGGTGGGGGAGGTGGGGGTTGCTTATTGTAGTGTTTGGGCTTGTGTGAGGTGATTTTAGAAAACGTTCAAGGAAGCAAAGTTGTGCTCTGAGTTGGGATCTGTCTGGGATCTGAGAGTAGGGGCAATTCTACGACTGGGTATCTTCATAATTTTTCTTGGGGGAGGACAGGGTGGGACTAAAAGAGATACATAACTGATGAAGAAACAGAAATCTTGTGCAAACAAGAGATGGCAATGTTTGGTCATTTTGTGACTTCACAGCGATCTTATCCATGCTCAGTCATATTATTGAGTGGTCTTGTTTCTGTTCTGCTCCATCACAGTCGCATAGAGACTCGGCTGCTGGTGCTCCGTGAGGACACTAGGTCCCGACAACCAGTTTCAGGGCAGCTCCCAGCAGACCCAGTCGCTGGATGCTTGTGCTCCCGTCTCACCCCTGAGTTTCATCATTGGTAACATGGAGATAATAATGTTACCTAACACATTAGGCAGCTGTGAGAATTAAGGAAAATAATATATAATGCTGGACATAACACATAACACAACAGCCAGTAAGTGACATCATCATCATTGTTCACTTAAAAAAAGAAGGGTTTGTGATCAAATGGGGAAAGCAGAGAATCAAAAGAAAGCCATGGACAGAAGAGACACAGAGAAGAAAGGTCCTGAGAGAGGACATCAGGTGAGGGCATTCTCGAGCCAAGGCCTGTCCTGAAGCTCCTACTGTGGCCTCCACCGGGGGCCAGGACAGCCACAGGTGTGTGTGAGAATGTGTGTTATGTATAATCTGGAGTGGGGGAGGTAAGAAGTTTGCCAGTGATTCACAAAAAAGATTATACACTATGATCAAATGGAATCTGTCCCAGGAATGCAAATAGTTTAATATAAAAAAATCCATTAATGCAATTAATTAACAGAACACAAGAAAAAACCATGTGATCATTTCCATAGACACAGGAAAATCATTCAACAAAACGTGACACCCTTCATGATAAAAACACTCAATGAATAAGAAAAGAAGGGAATTTCCTCAGCCTGATAAAAGATGCCTAAGCAAAACCCTCAGCTAATATCACACCGAATGGCAAGAGTCATCAGGAACAAGACAAGGACATCTGCCCTTGCCCTGTCCATTTGACATTATGCTGGAAGTTCTAGTCAGGGCAATTAGGGAAGAGAAAGAAATCAAAGGCATTCAGTTCAGGAAGAAAGAAGTAAAACCATCTCTATTTGCAGATAGCATGATCTGTATATAGAAAATTCTAAGGAGTCCACAAAAAATCATTAGAATTAATAAACAAGTTCAGCAAGCTTGCAGAGTACAAGGTCAACACACAAAAATCAACTGCAGTTCTATAAATAGCAATGAATGATCTGAAAATGAAATTCAGAATATAATTCCATTTATAATATCATTTTTTAAAATAAAATACTTAGGAAAAAGTTTAACTAAACAAGTACAGGGCCTGCATAGTGAGAGGAGGAGGAGAAGGAGGAGGAGAAGGAAGAGGAGGAAGAGGGAATGTTTTCATGACATACTATTATTCCCAATGCCTGAAGTCAACTCTCAGGTCAGGCTGTCCCCTGCCCTTCCTGTCCCTACTCCTGATCTGACACCCCTAGCTTGCCTCCCAAATCCATTCTGCTCAGGCACGAAAGAAATTATGTGTGAAAGTTTGTCTGGTTGGACCAGCTAGTTCTACACACTGGCCTGGTGAAGAGTTTATTTTCAACTCCTCTCAAACCAGCCATGCCTGTAAGGGAGAATTCTGGGTGGGGTGCAGAGCCCTCTGGACAGTGAGACTAGCCACAGAGGTGGCCCAGGTCTGGGAGAGCCTTGAACTCCAGCCAGGGAGGGCTGTGGCTGTGCCTATCTGTAGACTGGGTTTAGTCTCCAGCCCCTGGAGGGTCAGACTGTGGCCCTTAGGGTCCTGAGGCCTCTGAGCAGCCTCAGGTCTGCACCCCTGGAGGCCTTGCCTCTGGGGCCCGGTGCTTTAGAGCAGTCCTCAAGGCCTGCAATATGGTGCCCTGGCTGTTCCGCACGTTGTAGTCACTGAGCCGCAGAAGGCGGTCAAAGTCTTCCTCCTTGTAGGTCATGTTGAACAGGGCGTAGGGGGAGGTGGCTCCAGTGAGATCCACCTGGCCAGCTTGGAGCTCTTCGGGGCTGCGCGGGACACCTGTCCAGGGGTGGGAGGGGGGCCATGAGTCAAAAGAGAGGCCTCCACTGCTGGGCAGGACTAGGCTCCAGCGGCCACAGGGAAGGGTTGCTCCCCACTGGAGGGGCCGTCGCTCTCCCCTCCGTGCTGTGTCCTTTGCCCAGAAACAGAAATGAGGGTAGTAGGATACTATCTGGAGGGATGAAGAGTTTCCTGTCCTGCATTTCCTGGTAGTGGCTGGATTCTTTAAGCTCATGGTGGAAACAAGGGGATGCAAGAACCAGTCCTTGCTGAGAGAGAAAGTTCTTTAGAGATGTGGGCTGAGCATGCTAAGTGCCAAGCTGGGAGCTCTGGAATATAGTGGGAACCAGAAGGCTGGGAGTAATTAAATTCTCCTACCATAAGGAGATAACACTCGGACCAGTTGGTTGGAAAAGAGAACAGGAAGGAATGATGAGGGTTTAGGTTTTGAAGCTCCTGTGGAGAGGCCCAGCTCCCCGACAAGGGGCCCCAGCCTAAGTGGGATCAGGATGGTGAAGGGGTCATTGATCTCTAGCCCCCACTCCCACCACAGAGCAGGAGCGCAGAGGAGCCCAGGAGCAGCTGGGGGTAGCAGAGGAAGGGGAGGCAAAGGAACCAGGGTCATGACAAAGAGGACACCAGCACAGCGACCTTGCAAGCAGGGGACCCTGAGGGGATCTGGGCGTCAATCAGCGAGGAGACTGGGGTGGGTGTCCGGGTGGGATTGCTCTAAGACTTTTTCTGGGCAGACTCTCTTTCCTCTGCTGGGTGGCTGGGATTAGGGCTGGAGGTAAGCCCAGGGCAAGCCTCTGAGGGGCCAGCCTGCCTGGTTGTTAGGGAGGGGCTGCCTTACCAGGGGCTGAGTGGTCCTTGAAGGAGGCATTGACCAGTGGGAAGTGCAGCAGGACAGGGGCCTCGGGGCAGGCGGGGTCCAAGAAGAGGTGGCACTCCCTGGGCTGGCGCTGGTCCTGAGGGCTGGGCTCCACTCGGGGGAAGGGCAGCCCCTGGGTCCGGCAGTACAGCTCAGTCTGCTGCAGCGCCTGGCAGGGAGAGGGCAGCCCAGAGTGAGCCAGGCCAGCCCAGATTAGTGCCGGGATGGTTTTGGCCCAAGCTGCTGGCTCCATGTCAAAGCAACAACCTGGTTCTGTCCTGTTAACGGCCCAGCTAGGCTGCAGGTGCCTTGGAGAGAGACCTGGAGGGAGTCTAAGGATCCCGGGGGTCTGTAATGCAGGTGGGGTCTGGACCCAGTCCCCTCTCCCTTCACCCTGGATTGCTATTGCTGGATTATTCAAGCCCCAGAGCCTAGTGGGCCTCAGCGGGAACCTACATCGGCACTGAGTCTCCAGGGGAGGTCTGGGAGGTCCAGGTGGAGAAACCAGGGTCCCCTCTCAGTTCTGTCCAGCTGCTCCTCTTTGGAGCATGGCCCCAGCACCACCAAAGCTCATTCCAGTTGAAGACCCTGGTAGGGGCCAGTGGAACAGCACCTGTCGCCCCTCCTTCCCCCTGGGGACCCAGGAAGTATGGGGCAGTGGCTCAGTGGCCCTGCCGTTTGCCTCTGGAGCTTGGTCTGGCTGAGCAGAGGGGTTCCCGTGGGGGAGCAGGGGTACCTCAAAAGGCGATGACAGGGAATAGTCGAAGGAGAGGATGAGGTCCAGCTTGCGGCCTGGCCGGAACATGGAGGGACAGCTGGTGTTGATGAAGTAGCTGGCGTCGACCAGGCAGAGCTGGGGCTCCTGGGGGGTCAGCTGGCCAGGAGTGGAGTCTAGCTGGCAGTCTGGTGGAAGAGGCATGGCAGTCAGAGGGAGCCACCCTGCCACAGGTCATCAGGCTGTCCTTGTCTTACCTCTGGATCACTCCCTGAATGTGCATGCTACCCCACCCTTCCCCAAGACCTCTCGAGGGGATCTTCTCCAGGCCACACAGAAGTGAATGCTGTCACCCCCACAGCCTCTGCCAGCCCTCAGACACGGCCCGTCCCGAGCCAGGAGCCCAACCCGGTTCCCTGAGACCCACGGCCATGACCCTGACCTGCCCAGGTAGAGAAGTCCTTCTGGCTGCGGTAGTCCTGGTGCAGCTGCAAGCCCTGGAGGAAGTTGGAGCTGTGCTGGTGGAGTGGCCTGCCCGTCAGGAAGCCCTTAAATGCCTGGGCCAGCATCGTTCCTGGCTGCAGCCACAAGGGATCCAGCCATGAGGACATCCTTGAGGAGGCAGGGGTCTCCTTCTCTGCAGTCAGAGAAACAGACACTGGTCCAGTGAGGGGCCTGGAAGTGCCCAGCCCTTCTTCCCCTCAGACACCCAACCCCCCAACCAGAGTCTGAAGGGAGAAGCCTCACCCGAGCTCCCTCTCAGCGTCCCCTTTCCCACCTATGTTCCTGATCTTGTCCTTGATATGCTGCTTCCAGGCCTCCCCAGAGCTAGTGAGGTCGTACCAGGCATCCAGCAAGTTCAGGGAGAAAATGTTGCTCCAGATAGCTGAAGGCCAAACCCCCAAGAGAGTCAGCCCTCAGGTCCCAGCACCCTGCCTCCCACCATCTAAAAGCCAGTGGTCCCGCCCATGGGTGCTGCTGATGAAAACGGAATGGGGAGAGGGCTGTTCCCTTAACAACTCTTCCCACAGCCCACCCCTGCCTCTTGTCCTGGGGCTCTGCCAGACTCAAGATATAGGAGTCATGTCCATGCAGAGGCCTGGCCTGGGCCTGGGCAGGGCCTTCAGTGTGACCGCCCCTCACCTTCCAGAAAGCAGATCCGGGGCTCGGGGAGCCTCTTCATCAGTCGCCCCATGAAGAACTCAGAGCCGAAGAGCTCAGGAGGGACAAAGGCCCCGTACTTTAGGAACCCGACCTCATAGGGGGAGAACTCGACCCACTCTAGGGGGGTGGGAAGAGAGGCAGGAATGTGAAGAGGCTGGACCAGCAGAGCCCCAGCTCTGGCAAAAGCCAAAGAGTCTACCCTCACCCTCTCTGTGCCTGCCACCAATGCAGCAGATGTGAGGAACGCACACTCCTGGGCATCAGATGTGAGGAATGCACATTCTCCCACCCAGCCCTTGTGCCACATTCTCAAATACCCCAGCCGCAGAGGTATTTGGGAGCTCCCCTGGCTGGCTCCTGAGCCCATAGACACTCATCCAGAAGGTTGCGCAATCTGTGCAGGAGTTTCTGCTTGCATGCTCTGGAGACTCTCGGGGCGCAGAGGATTTGGGGGAGTGTGTATGTTGGAGGGTGGAGTGAATAGGACTGTACCCTTAAAGTTGACTGTCTCCAGATTGTTCTCCTTGACGCAGAGGCTCAAGTAGAGGGGCAGGGGGTTCTGGCCCCACTCTAGTGCGGCTCTCTGTCCTGACAGCTTCTGATCCATCACCTAGGGTCAGAGATCAAGAGTGTCTAAGTGAGGTTGGGAGAGCTCCCCGGAGGCAGCAGCCCCACCAGGCTGGGCTGGGTGGGGAGTGAGGAGGCAGAACTTCCAGTGGGATTTGGGGGGCATGGGTGGGTGTGTGCAGTCAGCCCCAAATGCAGGGTCAGAACGTATCTCCAGGGAGGGTCATTCACAAGGACTCCAGTGTCAGCAGTGCTTCCAGGGGCCCCATCTTGATGTGTTTAGGGATGGAGTGGATACGGACACTGACATGCGCACACACATGCACTACTTTCCAGAAAAAGTCACAGCCGTCCCCTTTTAGCATACATGGTAAGCTAGGCCAGGATAGGGACTGCCCCTTCTAGGTTCACCTCAGTGCACTTCAAGTTTTAGCCCTTTCCAAACGCTGTCCTGACATCCCTACCTTCTCCTCACCACCCCCTATCTTTCCTGCTTTGCACAGTATGAAGTCGTACCATTCATTTTTGCCTTCTGTTCCTGATGTTTTCTTCCATCAAACTCCAAGCTCTGTCTCCCATGGCAAGGGTGTGACTTGCCTTTTGGGGAGCCTCCAGAGAGCCTCCCTGAGTTCCAGGGGCAAGGGAAGGCCTCATTCTACGCAGGGTCAGAGTTGCTGGTAGGGCTCGTCCCACAATGGTGGCGCCTGTCTGGAGCACTGCCTGGAGAATCACCTTAGGAAGGATTCTGCTGCCACAGTTGAGGCTGATGCTGTCAGCCCTGGGATGTTTCTGATGGCGCAGCACATGTGCTATGAATGTGTCACCCCTCCCTTTGGCTCTTGGAGCTGGAAGGATGTCTAGTCTCAGGGGCTTTGAGCTGCCAATATCATCCCTCATCTTCAAGTTGCGCACAGACATGTTGAATATGCAGATTTCTGGGTCCCTACTGAGAATCAGCCTGTCAGAAGACAGTTTGAAACTTGCCTTTTAAAAAAGCCTCTGGTGATTCTGACAACCAGCCAGGTGTAAGAATTCTAGCCCAGCCTGCCCAAGGAGGAGTCCTGTCTCACATCCATGGCAAAACCCCAACACACCCATGCATCTCCCCCTTCCCAGCAGCCCTTCTGGCACTGACGAGAGCACTCGTGTGTCAGTCCCAGTCATCTTTCCCCTGTTCTTCAATGGTCCCCAACATGACTTGAGTTATAAGAAATCCACAGGAAATCCCCAAATAAAACTCAAGCCCCTGCCACTCAAGATGCTCTTATGTCTACAAGCTGGTCCTGCAGGCATAAATGTGTACAGGTGATGGAGGAGGAAGAGGTTTGGCTAACACTTGCAATTTCCCTTCTCAAAGTCTTTTTATTTAGGAATCCTGTTTGTTTTTTTGGTACATATGATGATGGAAAATGTACCCCTTCACTACAGCTGCGTAATGTATGATCTAGGGAAAGTTTTGTAAAAGGATCAGCATACCCCTCCATCTACTGAAACAGCAGCACTCAGTATACCCTTTAAGAGCACATCGGTAGTAAGCTGTGGCAGGAACTCAGTCTCTAGCCCCCCAGTTTCCAAATGAGTATCCCCAACACTGCAGAACACCGTTCTGACACCTCGAGAATTCCACTGGAAACGCTGGCACTTAGGGCCACATGGGCGATGTGTCCTGGTGGAGTAAGGGGTGTGTAAAACCTCCTGTCCAGAGTCAAATGAAAATATGTAAGATCTCCTTCTTAATTCAGCAAAAGATTAAAGAAAATCTCTGAGTTTCTCCTAGGGAAATGATGAGTAGCTTTTAAGTAGTTCAGGGCTTGTCGGCAAAAGATTCAAGAAAAAAGTTTCAGAGATAGCTTGAGAAGCATGGATTATAACTCGTGTACTTTACAAGTGGGTTCTTATAAACACAGAACCAATATTAAATATGTATGTAGCCAGGTGCGGTGGCTCAAGCCTGCAATCCTAGCACTTTGGGAGGCCGAAGTGAGAGAGGTGTTTGAAAACAGGAGTTCCAGAGAAGCCTGGATAACATAGTGAGACCATATTTCTACAAAAAAAAAATCAAAAAAATTAGCCAGATGTGTAGCACGCACCTGTAATCTCAGTCACTCAAGAGACTAAGGCAGAAGGGTCACTTGAGCCCAAGAGGTTGAGGTTGTGGAGAGCTGGGATTGTACCACTGCACTCCAGCCTGGGTGACAGAGTGAGCCCCAACTCAAAAAATAAAAAATAACTATAAACTTTATACATAAAGTCATGCATTCAGTCATTACTGGAGGACTAAATAGTAATTAAATAAAGATCTTCTTTATAAGCCTAGGACTAAACTGTATTTTCTAGAACCTTGTAAAGTCAACTGTTAAAACAAGTCTCCCATTCCATACTAATTTCTTCCACCAGGCAGAAGAGTCAGTTATTAAAACACATTTTCATATCCCCTAACTCTAGGGGATGGCCGTCATTAATAACTCAAAAAACACCAGATGCTGGAGAGGATGCAGAGAAAAGGGAACATTTCTACACTGTGGTGGGAGTATAAACTAGTACAATCTCTGTGGAAAACAGTAGGGCAGTTTCTAAAAACTTGACCTTCCATACAACACAGCAGTCCCCCTTCTGGGAATATACCTGGAAGAACGCAAATCATTCTACAAAAAAGATACCTGAGCACATTATTCACAATAGCAAAACATGGAACCAACTGTGCTGCCCATCAAAACTGGACTAGATTTTTTAAAAAGTGATACATATATATGATGGAATATTACACAGCCATAAAGAAGGACAAAATTATGGACTTTGCAGCAACTTGGATGGATTTAGAGTTGATCCTACTCAATGATCTATCACAGAAACAGAGAACTGAGTGCCACAAGTTCTCACTCATAAGTGGACCCTGAACATTTATCATAATACTACATAGAAGAGATTGTCAGTAGCAGATCACTGCCAGCGGGGGGGGGATACATCAATAAGGGTGCCTTATCCCAAACCAGGCGAAGTGAGGACCAATGGGAAGCCCAAACTTCACCTGTTCAATGACCACTTATGTGCCTAACCCTGAATTGCATCCCACATCTTTAAAATTAAAAAGTAAAATTTTTAAAAATAAATTTTATGAAGAGATAAAAAATCTTCAAAACGGAATATGAACGTAAAGAGTACATCCAAAGAATACAGAGGGTATAGTAATAAAATAAAAATATCATGGGTAATTATATTGGTTTTACAAATTCAATGCTATTTCAACAAAAATATCGACAACATTTATCACAGAACTTGATGCTGGTTCTGTCATATGATGGGAACAGCAGAGGGCCAAGTGTAGCCAAGAGAATTCTGAAGAAGAACCCAGGTGGTGGGTGGAGGTAAATGCCCTGATAGATACCAGGATTTATCACAAAACTCTAGTAATTAAGTCAGTGAACCATTGGCATGAGGTTAGAGAGTTTGTCCTCTTAGAACAGAATGGAGCATTCAGGAAGAGCCCATGAATATATAATAGGAACTTGACACACGACAGCAATGCAGGTCAGTGCAGAAAAAAAGTCAATAAGTGAAATTGAGAACATTTGCTACCTATATAAGACAAGAATAAAATTGGATGCCTATCCATATGACGCATGAAAAAATAAATTCTAGGTGAATTAAAGCCCTATTTGTAAGAAACAAATCTTTAAAACTTTTGGTAAAAATATACAGGTATTTTACATTTGGGGTCAGGAAAAGTAAAACTCCCCAATGCACAAACCATAAAAAGAATGATAAATTGGAGTATATTACAATTATGCATTAACACCATTATAACTGATAAAGGATTCACATCCAGAATATAGAAAGAATTCCTATGAAACAATAGAAAAAAGACAAATTAAATAGAAAAGTGGAAAAGGATAGAGTAGGTGACATGGAAGAGGAAGCTCAGGTGATAAAGATACTTGAAAATGTGATCAGTCCAAGTAAAAATCAAAGAAATGCAAAACTGATAAACTTTCTTTTCAATATTTTAAAAAATTCAAGGCAAATTTGTTTTGGTCAGGTGAAAAAAAATTTTAAAGTCTTAAGATGAAGTAGAGTAAAAGGAACTATTATCCATAGGTAGTGGGAGTGTGAATTAATCCAACTCCTTTGCAGAACAATTTGGCAATAGCTAGGAGAGTGGAAGGAGCTTGGACTCAATGACCCAACAATTCAACTGCCGGGAATAAATCTTGGAAGCTGGATAATCTTTAATATGTGAGCACAAATTGTACATGTAAGTAATATTCTATTTTAAATTTGTGTATAATAAAATATATATGATAAAGGAATATAGAATATATGTATTTATGTGTTATAATGATACAATAGAATAAAGTATAAAAATTGTAGATATTCATGGGATGGTAAACCTAAATTCAGGATGGTGGTGACCTCTAGGGGCAGCAGGAAAATGGGACTAGGGCAGGGTATATACAAGGGGCTTCAATTGTATCTGTAACATTTCATCTCTTAGGCTGGTTGGTGAGATTATGCATATTCATTACATTATTCTTTATACTTATAGCACTTAAGGCCTACCTTAATAAGACTGAAAGATCGCATATTGACAACCTAACATCACACCTTAAGGAATTAGCAAAACAAGACCCAAAGCTAGCAGAAGAAAAGAAATAATGAAGATGAGAACAGAGGTAAATAAAATTGAAATTAAAAAAAGACAAAGTATCAGTGAAACAAAAAATTGCTTCTTTGAAAAGATAAATAAAATTGATAGCCCACTAGCTAGATTAATTAAGAAACAAACAGAAGCCGGGCTCGGTGGCTCAGCCTGTAATCCCGCGCCTTTGGGAGGCTGAGGTGAGTGGATTGTCTGAGCCCGCGGGTTCGAGACCCGCCTGGGCAGTGAGACCTCATCTCTACAATAAATCAAAAAATCATCCGGGCGTGGTAGCGCATGCCTGTAATTCCAGCTACTTGGAAGGCTGAGGCGGAAGGATCACCGGAGCCCAGCAGGTGGAGGCTGCGGTGGCTGGGAGCGGCCACTGCACTCCAGTCTGGGCGACAGAGTGAGACTCCAACTCAAAAAAACAAACAAACAAACAAACAAACAGAGAAGATTCAAATTCGCTCAGTCAGAAATGAAAACGGAGGCCGGGCTCGGTGGCTCAGCCTGTAATCCCAGCACTTTGGGAGGCTGAGGTGAGTGAATTGCCTGAGCCCACAAGTTCGAGACCAGCCCGGGCAACTTGGCGAGACCTCGTCTCTACAGTAAAATAAAAAAATAGCCGGGCGTGGTAGCACACGTCTATAGTTCCGGCTACTTGGAAGGCTGAGGCAGAAGGATCGCTGGAGCCCAGCAGGTCGACACTGGAGTGGCTGTGAGCATGCGTACCACTTGCACTCCAGCCTGGGTGAAGAAGTGAGACTCCAACTCAAAAAAAAAAAAAAAAAAAAAAAAAGAAAGAAAGAAATGAAAATGGAGACATTACAACTGATACAATGGAAATTCAAGAGATCATCTGAGACCATTATGAACACCTCTATGCAAACAAACTAGAGAATCTAGGGGAAATGGATACATTTTTGGAAACATACAACTCCCAACCTTGAATCAGGAAGAAACAGAAACCTGAACAGACCAATAATGAGTAGCGTGATTGAAACAATAATTAGAAGTCTCCCAACATAAAAGAAGTCCAAGTCCTCATGGACTCACAGCTGAATTCTACCAGACCTTCAAAGAAAAACCGGTGCCGATTTTACTGAAGCCATTCCACAAGATTGAAGACGAGGGGAATCCGCCCTAACTCATTCTACAAAACCAGTGTCACTCTGATATCACAGTCAGGAAAAGATACAACAAGAAAAAAGAAAATGACAGACCAATATGCTTTATGAACATAGATGTAAAAATCCTCAATAAAATATTAGCAAACCGAATTCAACAGCACGTGCAAAAAATAACACATCGTGACCACATGGGTCTTATCCCGGAGATGCAAGGGTGGTTCAACATATGCAAGTCAATAAACGTGATCCACTACATAAGCAGAATTTAAAACAAAAATATATGACCGTTTCAATAGATGCAGAAATAATATTGAATAAAATCCAGCACCCCTGCATGATAAAAACCCTCAGCAAAATAAGCATACAGGGAACATTTTTCAAAATAATAAAAGCCATATAGGTCAAACTCACAGCCAATGTCATCCTGAATGGAGAAAAGTTGACTGTATCCCCCCTCAGAACTGGAAGGAGGCAAGGATGCTAACTTTCACCACTCTTATTCAACATGGTACTGCAAGTCCTAGCCAGAGCAATCAGTCAAGAAAAAGAAATAAAAGGTATCCAAACTGGTCCAAATTGGAAAAGAAGAAATTAAACTATCTCTGTATGCCAACAATATGATCTTATAACCAGAAAATCCTAAAGGCTCCTCTAAAAGACTCTTGGACTTGATAAATGAATTCAGTAAAATGTCAGGATACAAAATCAACACACATAAATTAGTAGCATTGCTATACACCAATAGTGACCAAGCTGAGAATCAAATCAAGAACTCAATAACATTTACAATATCAGCCAAAAAGTTAAAATGCCTAGGAATATATTTAACCAAGGAGGTGAACAATCTCTATAAGGAGAACTAAAAAACACTGATGAAATAAATTGTAGAGGACACAAACAAATGGAAAAACATCCCAGGTTCATGGATTGGAAGAAACGATATTGTTAAAATGACCATATTACCCAAAGTAATCTACAGATTCAACACAATCCCTATCAAACTACCAACATCATGTGTGAACTAAAATTCACATGGAACCAATAAAGAACCAGAATAGCCAACGCAATCCTAAGCAAAAAGAACAAAGCTGGAGGCATCAGCTTTACGTAATTTCAAATCATACTACAAGGCTGTAGTAACCAAAACAGCATGATACTAGTACAAGAGCATACACACAGACCAATGGAACAGAAAAAAGAATCCAGAAATAAACCCAAATACCTGCAACCAATTGATCTTTGACAAGGCAGACAAAAACATACACTGGGGAAAGGACATTCTATTCAACAAATGGTGCTGGGAAAATTGGATAGCTACATGCTGAAAAATGAAACTTGATCACTATCTCTCCCCATATACAAAAATTAACTCAAGTTGGATTAAAGACTTAAACGTCAGACCTGAAACCATAAAAATCCTAGAAGAAAACCTAGGAAAAACTCTTTTGGACATTGAACTGTTGTCAACCAACAGTCTACAGCTGCAGAACTATTCAAGTCTTTGATAATGACATATCAGGAAAACTGAATTGGTCATTTTGTGTCAGTATATGCAGGAATGGAGAGACTCCCATGACTAGACAGCTTTCTGGTTTCACTACTCAGGTCAAAGAGGTCACTTCTGAATGTGTGTCTATGCACTGTGTCAACCATACGAAATGCTGGCTAGCCGGAAAATGTCACCTGAACTTAATGTTTTGCAGGATGTGATTAAAATTATCCACCACATTAAAGTATATGCCTTTAACTCACATCTGTCCACACAGTTCTGTGAGGAGATGGACACAGAACACACACATCTTATCTTATACACATAAGTGACATGACTTTCTAAAGGTAGATCACTGGCCAGAGTTTGTGAGAGCCGCTCCAGAGCTTTCTTTTAGAAAAACAGTCACCACTGGCAGCACCTTTCAGTGACACAGAATGGGTTGCAAAACTTGCTCACTTTTGTGACATATGCAACCTGCTCAGCAAATTCAACCTGTCACTTCAAGGGAGAAAGAAAACTGTGTTCAAGGGGCTACACTGAAAACTAAACTGGAATTATGAGGGTGATGAGTGAATACTGGGATTTTTGACATGTTTCGAGCATTAGCAGAGATTTTGAAAGAGATTGAGCCATGGCCTTCTTTCTCCGAACTAGGTGATCATTCACTAGCTAGGATGATCACCTAGCTCAGTTTTCGAGTTTGAGCATTACTTCTCAACCACAAAAGACCCCCAGACTGGAAAAGAATGGATCCGTGAGCCACTTGTGAATAAGTCAGGTGAATCGACTTGGTCCATGTCAGAAGTGGATCAACTACTTGAGACTGCAAATGACAGTGACTTTAAAAGTATGTTTGACCGGGCTCGGTGGCTCAGCCTGTAATCCCGCGCCTTTGGGAGGCTGAGGTGAGCGAATAAAAAAATAAAAATAAAAGTATGTTTGAGAAAAACCACAGAACTCCATACATTCTGGATTAAAGTCAGGGCAGAATATCCTGAGATTGCCACAAAAGCACTGAAAAGCCTGCTCCGGTTTCCAATATCCTATCTTTGTGAAGCAGAGTTTTCTGCAGTGACAGCAACTCAAACGAGATTATGGAGTAGACTGGACATAAGCAACACACTCCGTGTGTCACTGTCCCTCATCACCCCCAGATGGGACCATCCAGTTGCAGGAAAACAAGCTCAGGGCTCCCACTGATTCTGCATCATGGTGAGTTGTAGAATTATTTCATAATATATTACAATGTAATAATATAGAAATAAAGTGCACAATAAATGTAATGTGCTGGAATCATCAGATACCACCCTCCCCACCGCCATTGCTATGCTCCCCATTGTCTTCCATGAAACCAGTGCCTGATGCAAAAAGTTTGGGGCCCACTAGTATAATGGCCACTGGAGACTCAGAAGAAGGAGGGGGAAGGAGTGGAGGGACAAAAAATATCACCTTATCAGATATAGTGTGCACAGGTGGGGTGATGGATACACCTGAAGCCCAGACCAAAACTATTTATACCCCCCAAAGCTATTGAAATTTTTTCTAAAAAGAAAAAAAGGAGGTTCTGGGATTAGAACCCAGGGAACCTGGCTCCAGAGTCTACTTCTAACACTACCCTAAAGATGAAGAACAATACATTTCATACTGCAGTATTAATAAAAGTGGTTCTAGCAATCTTACTTATGCAACGCAAAAGCTTCGTTTGCTCAACTGACTTCGACTGATCTCCAGCTCTTGAGAGATCCAGAAATTTCTGTTTCGTGGCAATTAATTGAAAGGTAGCCTGACTCAGAAGGCGGCACTCCAAAGCAGGGCACACGCTACAACATGGCCTCTCCCACCCAGCAGGAAACGCGCACGCGCGTGTCAGCCGCTCGGGTGCCCGTGCCCATACCCTTGCCCCCGCCCCGCTTGTGCAGGCGCCCTACCTGGCCGTGCAGCATGGACTCCAGCACCAGCGCCCACAGGTCCACGAAGGTGGTGGGGTGGCCCTGCTCAGCCCGCAGCTCCAGCTCCCGGCGGTAGCTCTCCAGGCGCTCTGGGGAGAAGGCCTCCAGCTTGCTCTTGGTCAGGTGCTCTCGGGCGTGTCCGATGGGACCCTCCAGGTCCCTCTGCGACCACTCAGGGTCCCCGTAGAGGTGGGCCATTGTCCTGGGAACACACGACAGGAGGAGGCTGAGGCCCAGCAGGGGGCGCTGCGACTCCTTCCCACCGGCAGCTTCTCCCCACCGGCGGCTGCCCCTGCCAAGACTTCCCTAGATCAGCGCTGTCCGGTATTAATACAATGGGAGCCACTTATGTCATTTTAAATCGAGCAGCCACATTAGAAAGTATAAAAACCTGTAAAAATCAATGCCAATGATATATTTTTAATTCGATATAGCCAAAAATGATGGTTTCAACATGGAATCAATAGAAAAAGCTATTGACATCATAATCTATTTTTTTTATACCAAGTCTCCAAAATTCACTGTGTATATGTAACACCTTAGTGTGGGCTACCCACATTTCAAGCAGTCGATAACCACAAGTGGCCAGTGGCTACTCTCCTGGACAGCCCTGTTCTAGGCCCCACCCATATCTTCAGTCCTGTCCTGATGCCCTCTGAGACTCTGCTTGTCAACAGCTGTACCCTCAACTCCCCTAAAGAATTTCCTCTTTTACTCCTGAAAGTCACACTTCAAGAAGACTCAAAGGAACGACTCTCTAACAGTGAAATATTCCACCTCATCCTAGGCAGGGTGAGGGTGCAGGGAGGCAATGTTGTCTTTAGGTAAAATCGTACCTCTTGACCTCAGTTTCCCCATCCACACAGTCCTATATGGGCAATCAGAGAAACTACCTCAAAGAGTGTGGTGAGGACTAAATGTAATAAGAATGAAGGAACAAAAGAGCCGACGATGAGGAACTCCCGGCACTAAGCGTTCCACCCGGGCTGTCCCCACCAATCCTGTGGCGTGTGTCCTATCATTGCCCCCTTTGGAGATGAGTTGCCTGAGAATCAGAGGAGATAAGTTGCCCCAGGTCCCCAGCCAGGAGTGGTGTTGCCGGGACTCGAGCCCTCTCCTCTGAATCACCTGAGCCAGCAAACTTGCAGTGCTTCAGTGACATCCGGAATGAACTTCCTGCATCTCCTGGCTCATAGTGGGACTTCTGGAAATGTCTGTTTCCCGCATGTGAGAAAGCCACTCAGCACCCATCAGATCCTACCACGCGCACCTGCTTGGTTTCCCCATACAGAGGGTCCCTCTGGTGTCCACTCCACCCCCCGGCCCTGATCATCTCTGCCTTTGCAGTCCCCAGGACCCTCACCATGTAGAGCCTGAGGTGCCACTGAAGTAGGTCACACAGTCCAGGAGGCCCAGCTTCTGCAGGGCCAGTAGGTGGCCGTAGAGCGAGGTCATGGCTCGGGCACCTCCTCCTGTGGCCACGATGCCCACCACGGGGACCTGGATCATGCACAGACACAGGCTGGCTTCACAAGGACAGGGACGATGGCCTCCTGCCTTCCGGGGCCCCATCCCCCTCACTGCCTCCAGGGCAGGGACCTTGCGGTCAGGGCCCGAAAAAGTCAGGGTTAGAGCTGGGCCCCCACGGGAGTGAGAACCCCAGAGCCTGCCCATTTCCCCATACCGCCCCACCCATGCCCACTCTCCGTTCTCTGCTGACTGGGGTGTCTGGAGAGGCATAGGAATTAGACACTCCTTTAAGGCTAGCCCAGGGTGTCCATGCACACATCCACTGCACCCCCAGACCTCATCCTCCTGCAGATCTCTGTCCAGCTGCAGGGCCTGCTTCAGGGCCTTGGCCACCACCTGCTTCCTCCGGCTCAGGAAGGCCTGCTCCTCGGCCCAGGGCTCAAAGCCCAGGTGTACAGCCAGCTCCTTGGGGCTGGAGCAGTGGAAGTCAGGGGTCAGGGGGCATCTGTACAGCTCAGTCACGGGTTGGCCAAACTCACAGCGAGCTGCCATAGAACCTCTTGCTCAAATCCAAGGACCACCCTTTTCCCCAGCACTCCCCTTGCCCGAAGCCACCTCTCACTGTCCCCCACAGACATGAATGTCTCTTACCAATGCTCCGCCTTGAGTCTCAGCCTCACTCCTGGGGCCTGAAATCAAAGCAAGCGCCTTACTTGGATTGTCCTAGAACCCGAGAGGCACGTGCGTATCCCCTGGGGCCTTGGCCCCCCTCCCCTTCCCATTGGCCTCTCCCATCCAGAGGAGGCCACTGACATTTGCAGCAGGAAAATCGATGGTCGCCTCCTTCCCGTGGCCAAGGGCCTCAGGGGCACAGTGAGATGCCCAGCTACGTTGTCCCGGTTCCAGCCGTGGCTTGTGGAGCTCTGGAGGGAAATAATCATTCATTCGTTCATTCAACAAATCCATACTGAGTATCTGAGACTGCAATCCAGACAAACACAGGCCCTCCCTGATAATATAAAAATAATTATGACTTATTATAATTGTGATAATTACAGTGATTAATAATTCCAAAATCCTAAAAGCTAACCTCTATCTAGTACAGAGTCCTTGCTGTCACCGAATAGCATATGCACGGGTTCATAAAGAGGCAGGCAATGAACTGATGTTAGTGTCGTGAAGGACAGAAGCAGCTTGACGTGAAAGAGGTTCTGATGCAAACGAAGGGGAGGTGTGGGGAGTACACTTGAGGTGGGAGGTCCAGGAGGTCTTCTCTGAAGAGGCGCCATTTGAGCTGAGATGTAAAGGAGGAGGAAGAGGAGGAGGAAGAAGAGGCAGCCTTGGGAGGAGCCAGCAGAAAACAGGAAAGCGCTTGGCATGTGCTGGAAAATGGAGAGGAGACAAGCATGGCGGGGGCATCGTGCCTGAGGGGGAGTGTGGAAAAAAGGAGGCAGCAGAAGTGGGCAGGGGCCGGGCCACACGGGGCCTGTGGGCACAGACATCAAGTTTCATTCTAAGGGACTCACTGGAGGAGCCATGGGACGATCCAAAGCCTGACATGAGACAACCAGCCCCGGTGATCATCCCTGTCTGCCAAGGCCTAACTGGGGGGAGACTGACAAGGCCACAGGGGGAGGCCAGGGAGGGGCCTGCGGCAGCGGGAGCTGAAAGAAGGCCAGGATTGACGGGAGCAGCCGGGAGCCAAAACCCACCCTCAGGCATCCACTCAGCTCTGTCTCTTGGGCCGCCATGTAGTGGAAGCGGAAGGCAGAGGCTGTGTCCAGGGCGGAGGTCTGTGTGTCCTCGTAAGATCCCTTCAGCACTAACTCCAGCTCCAGTTTGTCCCGAGCTAGGGAGAGAGTGGGCAGGCCCACATGAGGAGAACGGGAGCCCGGAAGCCCAGCTCCAACTTGGGAAACCAGCACCACTGCCTGGATATGGTGGAAGCCCGGAAGATTGGACCATGGTAAACAGGATTCTGAAAAAGGCCCTTCCCAGCTTACAGAGCCCCCAAACCCGGGGGACTCCCACCTCCTGCTACATGATCTCCCTAGGGTCAGGGGACCCTTCTGCCCAGAGGAGATATGTGGGCCTCTGTGCTGTGTGGACAAGAAGGGGGAGGGCAGCTCTGTCTTGCTCCCCTACTCCTGCCCCGTGCCGGTTTCCCTGCAGCCCTCGACACGCTCACGTTCCAAGCAGAGGCTGGGCCTGGTTCTGAGCACATCTCACCTTTGACCACAGCGCTGCTCTCTGCGCTGTCCAGACACACATCCAGGCATGACAGCTCTCGGGCCTGGGGCAGACCACATCATGGGTGTTAGGGTGCTCTGCAGGGCAAGCTGAGGTCCCCTCAACTTCAACCCCCTGAGCCCCACTGTCCCAAATCCACCATGCACAGAACAAGAAGTGGGGCTCAGAATGGGACAGTATGCAGATATCCTTCACGCCATTATCTGATCTGCAGCATCTGCTAAACCTGCTGTTCTGGGGCAGCCAGAGAGCCCTGGCTCCACCCCAGCCCCTGCTTTCTGAGCTTTGCCAAACTGCGGAATCTCAGAAAGCTCCCGGCGGCCAGACATGGCTCTTTCTCCTCTGCGCTTCTCTGCAGCCTCGACCTGGAAGATGTGTTCCGCAGCGACTCCCAAGTAGCGTAAGCAAAC
This sequence comes from Cephalopachus bancanus, assembly GCA_027257055.1. Classification (NCBI taxonomy): domain Eukaryota; kingdom Metazoa; phylum Chordata; class Mammalia; order Primates; family Tarsiidae; genus Cephalopachus; species Cephalopachus bancanus. The sequence goes on from JAPVLO010000513.1 coordinate 492,700, forward strand.
CACTGGCCGGCAGGGCAATGGAGTGGGCATCAGAGAAACGCTCACCATTGCGGCAACTAGAACATCTCCTGACTGTCCTCTGCCTCACTGACTTGCCAAATGGGCCTCCCGCATGCCCTCTGTGAAGCATGACAGTGGGTGCCCGCCACCCACTCTCACAGAACCACGGAATTGACCCAGCCACCGCTGGTCTCCATCACCTCCTAAGGGGCAGTGCTGGAGGTATGACTGCATTTTAATGTAATACATTAATGCAATACAAGCCCATCAAACAGGCACTCGCATGCCTCTGGGAGTAAGCACTTTCTTAAATTTTGTGTTCCGTGTTCCTTCGCATGGGACTTTGGTCCACCTGCTCCCCGTGAGGCTGTGCTGCTGCTGGTCTGAGGGCCACCCTTTGAGCAGAAAGCGTCTAATGCGTCGCTTGCTCGCCACCTTGTGGCCATTCTTCCCCACTGCAGCCTCGTGAGCTTGTTTTAGGAGCGCGGACCAGGACGCTCCCTGGGTCCAAGGAGGAGCAGATTGACTCCCTGAGCCTTTCCCATCTCCTAGATCGGAAGCACATCACGCCGTAAGCTCCCACTTAGCCTCAGTGATCTCAACATTAACAACCTGAAGGTGGACCCGGCCTGCATGACTTCCTCGCCGCTTTCCAGGAAGACCTCAGAGTCAATCCCCAAGAACTCTGAGTTCATCACACGTGACCAAACACCATCAGGAAGCACCTAAAATAACCCCAGCAGTCCCTCAGCCATCCAGCCTCAGCCAGGACCTCCTCTCACCAGAACCCTGACTCCTCTCTCCTTGTGCCCCTTAGCTCCAGGCCTCTCCAAGACCCACCCCCAGGTGACCACCTGGCTGGGAGGCCAAGGGTGGTCTCACCACAAAACCCTGCCCCAACTTTGTCCCTTCTGGTCCGCTCCCCAGGCAGTTCCCCTCCTCCCCCTCAAGCCCGGGGAAGGCGATTACCACAAGGACATCATTGGTGATGAGGTTTTCTGAGTGGTCTGCCGACCTGGAAAAATAAAACCATCCAGAGTCTGTCCTTGCAAAGGTAAATGCTTCCTGCAATGCCCTGCCCCCTCTCTCCCTTGTGGGGTCTCCCTGGGTGATGCTGAGGGCTCTCAAAGCCCTGGATGAGGTTTGGGGGGCGAGATGCTTCTGCAGAAGAGGTAAGGGGAGACAGAAGGGAGGGAAGAATATCCGCCTTCCTCTCTTCATTTCCCCCAAAGAAGCCCCAGCCCCAGCCTCTCTGAAGCGGGGAGAAGAGGGACAGCCAATCGCACCAGGACTGATCACACGTTGAATTGGGTCAGGGCCATTTCCCCACATGGAGTCTGAGTCCCAAGACACTCCCTAGGGTGTGTGATGTTACTCACCGTTTTTCCATCAGGAACTCCATGTCCAGCTCTTCCTCTCCCTGAAATCAGAGAGGACGAGCAAGTCATCAACTTATATATGTCTTTAGAGTTGACACAGTTCTTTTACAGGCGTTCTTTCATCCTCTTAGTCTCGGAAGAAGGCACACTAGTACAATTATTTCCGATTTACAGGTGAGGAAACTGAGGTGTTGGGCCAGATGGGCTACCTGCCCACATTACCCACAGCTAGTACATCTGCAGAGAACATGTCTCCCTCCCTTCCGGATCCCAAAACTCTGGGCACGGCTGAAGGAGAAGACAGGGAGCACACCCAAAGGAGACACGGGGAGGGGAAGGGCCCATTTCTTCTTCCTCCTGAGGAGGGCACAGACCCCAGACCCCTGAACTCTGGCCTCCCCCCCTAGCCTGCAGCAGGAAAAAAGCCAAGAAGACCTTCACGAAGCAAGCCTTGGACACCCCAAACAGGAATGATGGAGCCCACAACTGCCCCAAGGGTGGTTGTGTTTTGAGGGACATTAGAAAGTTCTCCATCTCCCAAAACCTTCCTGCCACAGATGACTAAAATTCCTCCATAGGGTGATTCAGTCTATAAGTGTAAAGTTAAGTCTTCTTCTTTCTTATTACAATGAAAATATCGGCCGGGTTTGGTGGCTCAGCCTGTGATCCCACCACTTAGGGAGGCTGAGGCGAGTGGACTGCCTGAGTCCATGGGTTCGAGACCAGCCCCAGAATCTTGGCAAGACCTCATCTTACAATAAATCAAAAATTAGCCAGGCATGTTAGAGCACACTTGTAGTTCTGATTACTTGGGAGGCTGAGGGGGAAGGATCGCCGGAGCCCAGCAGTTCGATGCTGGGGTGGCTGTGAGTGTGCCACTGCACTCTAGCCTGGGCAACGGAGTGAGACTCCAACTCAAAAAAAAAAAAGAAAAAGAAAGTATCTCCAGGAGCGGTTTACATTTTTCTGTAAATGAGTTCAACCAGTGGCATCCCAACAGGTGGGAGAAACTGAGCGACTTCCTCAGACTGGAGTCAGAAGAGGTGGGGGCCCTGGGGACATCCCCACCCACCTGAGGACTCTGAGAGAAGGTCTTCTGGAGCAGCTTGCCAGGGAGGACCTCTGAGATGTCGTAGAGAACCTTGAAGCAGACGTCATCCTCCGAAACTGAGTCCTCATCATAGATGCTGAGCTCTAGAACATTCTAGGGACCAGGAGCAGTAACTTAGCAGTAACTTATCTACTCGTAGCAATAATATAGCTACCTTCTGTTGAACCCGTACTCGATGTCCAGAACCAGAAAAGATTATGGCCCCACGCTTCTGTGCTTCAAAATAAAAATAACTGTACAATTTTTTAAAAGTATATAGAAATACAGCAGAGTTCCTACTTTCCCCCCCAATCATTTTTGTTTTTATCAAAAATAAAATTCTGGCTGGGTGCCGTGGCTCATGCCTGTAACCCTGTACTTTGAGAGGCCGAGGCAGAAGGATTGCTTGAGCCAGGAGTTTGAGACCAGCCTGGACAACATAGCAAGAGCTCATCTCTATAAAAAATAACAATAATAATTTAAAAATAAGTAAATAAAATTATATCAAAGACTTCCCCCCCCCACCATGTCTTTCTCTTTCTGGGCTTTGCTGATTCCCTCGCGCTTATCCTAAGGTAAGTGTCAGGCTGTGTGCCAGTAGTCATTTAACCCCCAATGACGCAATCAGGAATGGATTCTTACTGTGTCTGTTGAACGGATGGGCCTAGGGAGAAACAACAACTTGTGGGAGGTCGTGTCCCACAGCCAGTGGTGGAAGAACCATGTTCATTTGTTCACGTTCTCTCCCACACAGCACATGCAGGCCAGGGCAAAAAGACACCCTCCTCCTGAGGGCTTCTCTGACTGAGGCCTGGAGGCAGTGTGCCACCTCAAGAGCCCTCCCTGTGGGGGTACAGCCTGTTCACGGGGGAGTGGCCAAGGGCACCCTTGTCCTTACCTTGACCCGAGTCTGGATTAGGAAACTGAAGGTCTCGTTCCATACAGGATGACTGGAGTTGACGACCGTTTTGGTCTTAAACTTCATTCCCGGTGCTGTTGGCAGCTGGAGGGTCACGTACGGGTCTGCCTCACTCACTGTCAAGGTCCAGGAAATGTTGTGAGACAGCACTCCCCACACCCCTCTCTCCGGGGACCACACCAGTGTCCCACCAAGACCCAGGTGGCCACCATGGGCAGCTCAGAGCAGCCCAGGGCACTCGTCTGGGCCTTTCCCATGGGATCCTGATCCTCCCTCCACACACTCGCAAACCTGGAAGACAGTTACTCACACAGGTCAGCCCGGCGCAGGTTCCGTGCCTCCAGAACCTTAACGGTGAGCCACCAGCAGGCCGAGGTCTCCCTCTGGAAATAAATAAAATACTAGTCCCTCCCACTAATTCCCTCACCCAAACCCGAAGCCGCTGTGCCGCATTCCCTGGCTGCAGACACCCTCTCAGATGTCCCGATACTTGGCGATCTGACACACTGGGGGATGTCCTCTGAGGGCCAAACATCCTTTGTCCACCACAATCCTGGGGGTCATGGCTTTTGGTTGCAGCAGTCAGGGTATGGCAGGCCTCCTTGGGGTGGAGTTTGTGGGACCCCCTCCCTTTCAGGGACAGGATTCCACAGTAGAATGGACAAAGCAGGGAGCTGAGGGTCAAGGAGCCACCACATTGGTCAGTTTGATGTCGGCCACATCCAGAGCTCCCAGGGAGGGCAGCCCTTTGGCAAAGCGTGTAGCCCTGCTGCCCAGCACCCTACCCCAGCTCTTTTGGACAGGAAGTGAGTACATGAGTTCAAGGAGGCTGAGCCCCAGGGAGCTCAGTGGTCTGTGAGATCCGAAGGCACTTCACTGGAGCCCACCTGTACTCCCTGGGTGTGAATTAGGAAACCCTGAGAGCATCAAGCCATTACAGGGAGCAGCGGGCACCATGGGTGAAAGGCCGCTGTGTACTAAGATGCCAGTGAGGCCACATCAGGCCACAGGCAAGCCCAGATGATGAGGGGGAAGAAGCTGAGTGGGCAGAAGCTCGGAGGGGCACAGATGCCGAGCAGAGAGTGGGCGACAGGAGGAAAAGCAGAGGGCAGGTGGGGTGTGGCTGAGTCCTGTCGGGGACAGGGCACTTGGGAGGGGGCGTCCCCAAGCCCCACTGCTGAGGTCTGAACTTTCTGTTCTTCCTGGACCCGACTGTGTGGCCTTTTCTGGGCACTCTGAGGTTTATAAGAGAACGTCTGTGGGCCGGGCTCAGCCTGTCATCCCAGCAATTTGGGAGGCTGAGGCGAGTGGATTGCCTGAGCCCATGGGTTCAAGAACAGCCTGGGCAACCTGGCGAGACCTTGTCTCTATGATAAATAAAAAATTAGTCGGGTATGGTAGCTCTCGCCTGTAGTTCTGGCTATTTGGAAGGCTGAGGCAGAAGGATTGCCTGAGCCTAGCAGATCTACAGTGGGGTGGCTGTGAGTGTGCTACTGCACTCCAGCCTGGAGGTTACTGGGCTCACCTCATCTTTTTTTTTGGAGTTGAAGTCTCACTCCATCACCCAGGCTGGAGTGCAGTGGCACGCTCACAGCCACCCCAGCGTCAACCTGCTGGGCTCAGATGACCCTTCCATCTCAGCCTTCCAAGTAGCCACCATGCCCAGCTAATTTTTTTTTATTACTTATTGTAGAAATGAGGTCTCACCAAGTGCCCAGGCTGGTCTTGAATCCCTGGCAATCCTCTCGCTTCAGCCTCCCAAAGTACTGGGATTATAGGCTTGAGCCACCGCGCCCAGCCAAGGTCTCACACCATCTTGAACGGAGCCTGCCTTGGAGAAGCGTCTATGGGGCATGTGGCTCCAGCTTGAAGAGTTTGTGCTGGAAGGCCAGTAGAATGTGTTCTAGCAAGGAGGGTCACTGCCTGTACCTGGGGGTCATAGTTCTGGCGCAGTGGGAGCCCCCAGATGGGAGGGGACTCTGCAGAGCCACAGGGTGGCAGGGCCCTAAGGGGCGCCACTCCCCTGAAGACGTATGCAATGCTAACCCTGGAGACATGCAGTATGGCAGCCCTGGTGAAGAACTCATCCATCCCCATACCAGAAAACACCTGTGCTGGGGCTTCAGCCACTCAACGGGCTCTGCCACCAGGTTAGACCCACACCAAGTAAGTACAGTTTCGTCAGACCCTTATCTCCCCTCCACGCTGAGGGAGCCAGAGGCAGCACAGTGCTCACAGGTGGACATTTGACATCGCGTGGTTGGGGACAGTGGTATGATGACACCAAAGCTGTTTCCCACTTTGCACCCTCCCACGACCACACCCACCTCCATGCACATGGTCAGGTCTCAGTGCCCCCCAGGGCTGGTCTCTGCCCCACACAGAAGCTGCCTGTTGGGGGGTGGGTCAGTGTTCACCTGACTCCCCACTCCCCACAAAGAATCATAAGCGACGATGGACCACGGCAAAGCCACTGGTGACTTGCAACCCCACCCGGCATCTCGCCCTCCTGTGATTCCAAGCTGAGTGCCCCTGTCAATTCCGGTCAGCTTCCTGGTGGCGAACATGATCTCCTGAGCAAGGCAGACTTGTTCTCTCTTCTTGGGGATTAGCTCCACGACACCAGCAGCATTCAGCTCTGTAGGCCTTAAGCCAGAGGTTGTAGCTGGCAGAGATTTAACAAACTTTTAGACAACTGGCTTTACGCCCCCCTACCCCCATAACCTTTGCCACTGCATGCCACGGGGAAGCCACGACTGGGGTGCCCCCCACTCTGAGTCAGGGGAAGGGCAGAGGCTGCGCCGCCTCACTCTCCCACTCCTCGGGCCATGTCGAGGCCCCTCAGGTCCATAGCTGCTTTAAAGCCACTTGGGGCTACTAAGAAGTGTCCCTAGTTACTTCCTAGCCAGTCACTGTCCCCAATCTCAGCAATGCTGTTCATTTCTCCCTCCTGTCACCGAGAGCTTCTCAACCTGCATTCCCTGGCCGGTGTCTTTCCTAGGGTGAAGCCCCAATTCCCTAAGGCCATCGCTAATGTAGAGCACCCAGAGTATGGCATGACTGTGACACGAGTTACAACGACTGGGGATTAAAGGCAGACCTGGGGCCAGGCTGTCTGGATTTAAACTCTGGTCCTGCCATTTACTTGCTGTGTGAGTCTGGAGAAGTTACCAAACTTCTCTGTGCCTCTGTTTCCTCACCAATAATGGAAATCATAATAAAACTGACCTCACAGGGTGTTCTGAGGCTAAAATTGTTCATTCTTGCAGAATGCTTAGGACAAAAGTAAGCAGTTTCTGGGCAATTGCTCTTATGACTCTGCATGAAGTGCTTGTTGCATTTCCAGGTGCTGTGATCGTTGCAGATACCAGGAAGAAATTGCTTTTGTCAGACCCAGAAAAAATAGGACCCAGAGGCATGAAGGAAAGGAGGTTCATGTTTACATGTCTGAGATAAGAACAGTTTCCACGGGCCTTTTCTCTTTCTTTCTTTGTGTGTGTGTGTGTATAAATAGAGACAGGGTCTTACCCAGGCTGGTCTCAAACTCCTGGGCTTAAGCAACCCTCCTGCCTTGGCCTCCAAAAGTACATGAGCCACCGTGCCTGGCTTTCCAAGGACTTTCTAAAAACTCCACAGAAAACCCTTCTCATATCTCCTGCTTTGATGAGATTTATCACTAGACATCCTTTGGGACTGCAGTACTTTAGAGAAAATGCTCTCAAAAAGAAAATAAAACAAACCAACAAAACTCTTGCCCAGACACGACATCTCCACCAGTGAACTCACAACAAATCTGGTTTTGAGCCTATGAAATCAATAAAGTCTCTTCTAAGCAGCTCATGTAAACTTTCCCTTCTGCTAATAAAATCTTCCCTTTACCCTTCTCTCACCGGATGCATTGGTACTGGCCATTCTGTGCATTCAAGTTATAATCCTCTCTCATTCCGGAGTAAACTCAATATGTTTACAGAGAATTGCCTCTGGGTCTTTTTTTTTATGTTGCCAGTACTGTACCGAGCATGCTGCTCATTCTGACTTGACTCACCCTCCCACAGCCTCCTAAGGTAGTACTCTTGTTTCTTCCCGTTCTGCAGATGAGGGAATCCAGGCTCAGGAATGTTTACTTGCCCAAGGTCACAGAGTGAGCAGTGACAGAGCTAGAATTCAAACTTCAAGGCCAGAGCTCACGACGTCTGTGCTGTTCTACCTTCCTAGGACTCCACTTCTTTATAAAAGCATGCAACTTTTCTCCCACTGTCCCGTGGATATCCAGACATGTATGATATTCATGCTAACTAGCATATTAACTAGCAGAGTCTTTTCTGTTGAAAAGACTTCTTCCCTTCCCTTTCGAAAGAGTTTTGCTTGATGACTGACCCAGAATGCTTCGAGAAGGGGTTCTTCAGCCCAGCTGCCTGTAGGAGCCTATAAGTGCCTCCTGTTAAGGGTCTCAGCCACTCTCTCTCTGAGCCCTGCCCAGGGACCCTGGAGCCTCTGCCTTCCTTCTCCTTGTAGAGAGGCCTGGAGCCCACGTTTGCCAGGGAGTTTCTGGAGAGGCTCAGAGCTGGCTCCTGCCCATCTCAAATGATGTGGCCTAAAGGAGCCTAGGGGTGCCAAGCCCCCCAGACTGGGGTCCAAAGTATCTGTGACCATGATCCTGGGTCTTTGGCAGGAAGAGAGAAATGAGCAAATGTGCCCTTTCCCCTGCTGGGACCTGGTGACTCATAGAGGGGCAGCGGCGAAGGCTTGAGAGAGGAGAAGTGGAAGCCGGGGCACAGCCTCAGGCCCTGAGTGTCCCTGAGTCAGGCTGAGCTGATACTCTAGACCACGTAGCAGGCACGTCCCAGAACAGGTCCTGGACACCCAGCCTGCCCTACCAGCCCAGCTCCTGCTCCAGAGCAGGTTCCAGGCCCCCTGTTCCAGCAGGAAGGAGGCTGGGTGAGGCTGCTGCTGAGGCTCTCCTGCCATAAGAACCAACTTGAAGACTGGGGGTCGACTCAGTCCTGGGAACACCGGCCTGGGGCAAGGCACTTCCCGGGTGTGGGGCAGACTCAGCTGCCAGATCACTGAAACTTGGGCATTTGTTGTACCCTTGAGGTGGACCAGAGCAGGCTGAGAAAGGAAGGGGATGGGTGCACAGCCTTTGCCAGGAGCTTGAAGGGAGAATATTTCAGAACCCCCCCCAGTGAGTAGTTCTGGGCTCAGGGCTTCTGATGGGAGGGGGTGATGGAGCCAAGGCTGCCAGACCCTCCACAACTCTGCAGCCTCGGGATCCCCTCAGACCCAAGTTTCTCCTGATGTCTGGCTTGTGGGTGGGTCCTCCTGACAGCATATTTCCGGGTGTCTGACCTGCCATAGGCCACGTCCTTTCCAGGAGTACCAATCTGGAGCTATTTTTCTAGACCCAAGTGAGACCTAGGTCTCAGGGCCAAGGCTCTAGAAGTCCAACAAGTCTGTAAATGAGGCAAAGGACCTCGAGACAGTGACCTTGGCACACGTAGCCCCCCTTCTGGCTACCACCTGAGACGCCAAGGATGCCTGAGGAGCCAACCCTGCTGTCCTTGGTCCCTGGCACAAGATGAGAAGTTTGGGCAGAGGGGAAACACCCGGCAGAGGCGGAGAGGAGCAGTCTGCAGGTCTCCTTGGTCTGGGTGCAGCTTCATAGCTCTTGAGCCCAGTAAATAACTGGCAGTGGGTGGGATTTGGGCTCACAGAGTCCCTGAGACACATAGGATGATTCTAGGACTCCAGCCAGCTCCAAGAAGTCCACGGGCCTGCAGGTGGAGCACCTCCTCCAGACCTGGAGTGTCAGAACAGAGCAGGCAGCCAGGGGCCACTGTGTTCTCTGATGTGGGAGGAGGAGGGGAAGGATCCCTGGGGCACTGCTGCTGATCACTCATGGCGGGGGAGGCTCTGCTGACCAGACTCATGTTTCCCAGGTTTCCTTGCTTCTAGGGTGCTGCTCACCCATCCCACCTACTCTGATCCCCAGACTCCCTCACCTTCCACCCCAGTCTAGGCAGAGATCAGAGTCCCCCTGATTTCAGCTTGTCAGGCTTCTCAGAGTACGCCCTGGTCCCATGGGCCCAGCAGACACCGTTACCTGGTGAGGATGGCCAGGTGGTCCCCTAGTTGACAGGCCCTCCATGCCAACACTTCCGGCTCCACTCCAGGCCCGGTCCTTGCCAAGATGCCGGCTCTCTGGCTGGGTGGCAGCGACTATCCCAGTGGGCCAGGACCAGCATGAACCTGCCAACCTCCCAGCAGCTATGATCCTATAAACAGGTTGGGGCTCCACCCCCCAGGTTGTTCCTTCAACCCAGCACCTTTTCCTCTTCCCCAAGAGGCTGGGTCAACCAGCATCTCCAGAAATCTCTGGCCAGGCTCCAGGGCCCGCAGGTGGAGCATCTCCTCCAGACCTGGAGTGTTAGAACAGAACAGGCAGTCAGGAGGAGGCAGATAAATCCCAGGAGCGGTGGCGGGAAACTGGCTCCTCTGAGGCTGAGGGCAGAGGGTGGGGCGGGGGGCAGAGCAAAGGAAGCCCCTGTAGCTCAGCCTGCCTGAGTCACACCTGCCTTTGGGAGTGGGGTCTGAGTACTTGGGACCAGACAAGAGGCCAGACCTGGGCAGCTCCATGCAGGTAGGAGTCCAGGTGATGATGATATGAGCAGTTGTGGGGCAGGCCCTGGGCCAGCACTTCCTCCTCACCTGCCCAAGAGCAAACTCCAGAGAGCTGCGGAGGGGTATGGACACCTCTGGTTATAAGCCCCTCGCCTCTGGTTTGGCTGGTCCCAAGAGTTCAGAGGATTCTATTAGATTTTGTAATAGAGGTAAAAGAGACCAATCAGGAAACACTCAGGTTATGAAAATTGTAAAAGAAAACCTTGTGAAGTCGTCTGTTTAAAGTATTTAGTGTGCACATGAGCATTAAAATGACATGAATTCAGTCATCTTACTGCCAATTCAGTATATAATTGAAGACTAATGATTTGTTTGTCGAGGCAAATGAAACCGAATTAATGTTAAATTACTACAAATGGATCTGAAATGTATTATTACAGAATCAGGCAAAACAGAAATATAATCGTCTATGAACAAGTGAAAATTGATTGAATGGAAAATCCTTCTAATTTACATGAATCGAATGTAAAATCTAATGAAAAAGTATATGTAAAATGAAGAAAACTAAAAAGAACAATTTATTCCAAGTGGGTCATAGACGAAGAAATGTAGAAAGTCACCCAGTCTGTGAGTGACGAGCCAGGGGTTCTACTCTCTGGACTTAAAATCCACCCCCCGACCCCCTCAGACCTGGCTCAGCCTGGCCTGAAGCCCAACCACCAGGACTTCCTTGGTCATTGGTAGCCTCCACAGTTTAGGCTCATCCCAGAGTAATCCCAGGACCTTAGGAGCCCTGATGAAATAAATCCCCCAGGGGAGCAAATTAACACTTCTCCCTGAACTGATGGGGCAGGGGGGCCTGGAACACTTATGGGTGTCCAGAAAGGCAGAGCCACAGCTCACTCCATGAGGTGGCTCCAGCCCCAGCCCCAGTCCCCTACTCTAGTATGGGATAGCTGGGCATCCCACGCCCCTATAGAGGACAGCTGCCTATGTTGGGAGGAGGGCTTGGTGCTCAGTTTCCCCATCTGTACAGTAGAGGCGGGGCCTGGAAAAAAACGATGAAATTTCTGCTTCAGAGATTTCTTAATTTGGTGCTAGGGTCCGTGGATGGGATTTAGTGTACTTCTAGCCATCCCTGAAATGATATCCAAAATTAGGTGGATATGTATGCGTGTGTGAATGTTTCTAGAAAAAGGTTCCAGAGCAGCGCTTTCCAATAGGAATATCATAGGAGCCACAAATGCCAATCCTAAATTTCCTAGTGACCACAGTAAGAGTAGTAAAAAGACACAGGTGAAGTTGACTTTAATAATGTATTTTGTTTAACCCAATAATCCAAGGTATTGTCAATTCAACATGTAACCTACATATAATATGATTAAAGAGATATTTTACTTTTCTCATACTAAGTCCACAAAATCCATGGTGTGTTTTACACTTATAGCACATCTCAGTTCAGACCAAACACATTCCAAGTGTCCAGTGACCACGTGTGGCTAGAGGAGACCTCACCAGAGAGCTCAGGTCTACAGCTTCCCTCAGATTCCCCAAAGAGTTTTTTTTAAGACTGTAAAAAGATTGAAAGCCATCGTTCAATGTGTCAAACTTGGCTGCCCCCAGTACGGGCGGGCCACAGGACTCTCACAAGGAGAGAGGACATATTTAGGACCTTCCACTAGCAGTTTCCATGAATTGTTTGCCAAGACTTAGGGTTTTCTTGAGACCCAAGGTTCTCAAGAAGGGGAGGGACCAGGAGCAGGGGGCACAGTGGTCAGCCCCAGGCGGAAGTCCTGAAGAACTCCCCTCCCTGGCCCCACAAGGGCTGTGAATAGGGAGTAGGCCAGGAAGGACCAACAAAGGTAAGGACAAGAAGACAGAAGACAGGCAGAGGACTTCTGGAAGAGGTCAGCCTAGAACAGGTCTGGCAGGCACAGCTTGGCTGGGCTGAGGCCACAAGCTGCTCCCCCAGACTGGAAGGATCCTCAAGAGAGGAACATGCCTGTAGGGCTCATCAGAGCAGAGCTGATCCAGGCCACCAAGCTGGAGGAGGTCTTGGGTACCCATACTTCCCATTCCATCAACCCTTCTCCCTCTCTGGTCTTTCTACCTACCATGGTCTCTTCTGTTTACTCTACATTCATGGCAAAAAAAAAAAAAATCCATTTGTTCATTTGGCACTTAAAGCACCTTTAATTTTCCCAAATTCCCCTGGGAACCAACCCCTCCTACTCTCTGCTTCATGGTTGGGGTGGTGTTGACTCCACCTCCAGCTGCAAGAATGCCGTATGTGGCCCAAGGCTGGTCAGTCTGTTCATGGTCAATCTGTTCATGGAATCCCCCTGGCCAGGTGTTTGATTCATTGGTCTCATGAGCCCAGCTGGTGCAGTCACAGTAAATACTGGTGTGTGAAGTTCTGGGAAAGACACTTTGTTTTTCCTGCTGGGCCAGAACTTTGAAGACTATGAAACTGGGACTGCTGGATGTATCCATCTTGCTCCCACAAGAGGCACATCTGTCAGGAAAATGGAGTCATTAATAGTTAACAACAATACTTACTATGCGTCGGGCAAAGGTGGGTTTATTGTGAAGCTAATGATACTTAAGCTAAGTCTTCCTCCTGCAAGGTCCTTTCAAGGCTCCCAGAGGAGCCCTAGCAATAGGTTCTTGCAATCGTGTTTCAGTAAAATTCACAAAAGTAAACCGTTATTATCCGTAACTGGTAAAGACTGTTGTCTTCCCATTCCTATGTCTCTGTTAGCATTGATGTGGCTGTGGATATTTTTAGGATCTAGTTAAAGGCAAGTTGAGTTAGAGATCCATTTAATTTCAGTCTAGTGAGATATATTTTTGTGGTTTGCAGTCAGTTTCATGTACTGCGAAGTTATTGCCAGACATGTGGTTTGGGAATGGTTTCCAAAAATACTCTACCACCCACTGTGCTGACTCTGGTATTGTGACAAAAGATATATAAGGCCAGTAGTTGCACTGTGGTATGGATGTGTTCTTTGGTGCCAGGAGAATTGAACAGAGGAAGAGAGCCATGTAAGCAGTATCCTGAGTCAGAAACCAGTCTGTGGAAAATTCATCCAATCAGACACATGAAATTGCAAGTGGAAGATTTAGTTTTCATTAACACCTGATCAAAATGGAAATTCTCTCCTGAAAAGGGTGTTTTCAATCATGCCTTGAATGTTTGTTTTCCTTTATTTGATGGTGATTTTAAGAAATAGAATTTATCATGATTCCTGTACCCAGCACAACACCTACTCATGCACAGGAGAAACTTGAGGAATTGTGGAAGATTTTATTTTTCCAAAAATGGTTGCACCAGTATCTCCTGTCTATCTCTTCCAGCACTCACTACTCCCCTATCAGAAGGTGGAAACCACCTCCCCTCTTCTTGAATCTGGTGAGTTGTGATTGTCTCGTAACTTATAGCAGCAGTCCCCAACCTTTTTGGCACCAGGGACCGGTTTCATGGAAGACAATTTTTCCATGGACTAGGGGAGGAGGGGAAAGGTTTTGGTGTGATACAAGCGCATTACATGTATTGTGTACGTTATTTCTATTATTATTACGTTGTAACATATAATGAAATAATTATTATGAAATTATTATCTTGATATGAGTCTGTAAGCAATTGATTTATTATGGTCTCTATTGGTTTATTTTTTAAATTGATTTATTAAAGTCTGTACCCTTTCCTAGAATAGATTTATTATGGTCTCGCTGCTGATGTTCACCTGTATTGACTGCTGCTCCCCAGCGCTAGCATCACCGCCTCAGCTCCACCTCAGATCATCAGGCATGGGATTCTCACAAGGATTGCACACCCTAGATCCCTTGCATGTGCAGTTCACAATAGGGTTCGTGCTTCTGTGAGAATCTAATGCCGCAGCTAATCTGACAGAAGATGAAGCTCAGGCAGTATTGCAAGCAATGGGCATGAAGCTTCGCGGGCTTGCCCGCCGCTCACCTCCTGCTGTGTGGCCAGGTTCCTAACAGGCCACCGACTACCATGGCCTGGGGGTTTGGAACCCCTGACTTACAAGATGTGAGGAAACTGATGGCTTGACTCTGAGGTTAGATCGTGAAGCGATGTAGCCTTCTCCCCCTCAGATCCCTAAACCACCAGGTAAAACGTTCAACTCCCCTGAGGATGTCATACTATGAGGAAGCCAAGCCACACAGACAAGCCACACAGACAAGCCACTAGTTGGCACTGGACTTGGCATTCCTGGTCTCCAGGCCCTCCCAGCCCAGGCTCCAGACCCATGGATGAGTGAGCCTTCAGATGATGCCAGCCCCGGAGGCTGAGTCATCCCCCACTTGTGTCCTTTCTGAACTTCTGAAAGACAAAATCTGTGAGCCTAACAGAGTGGCTATTTTATGCTGTTACATTTGGGGTGATTTATTACAAAGCTATAGTAGGTAAATCAGAGGTTTTCCCAAGTTTGCTGATCATCCTGAAGTTTTACATGATAATACCAAGAAGTTATGAAAATGAAACTATCAATAATTAACTATTATAGCTGTTAATACGTTTTTTTTTTTTTTGAGTTGGAGTCTCACTCTGTCGCCCAGACTGGAGTGCAGTGGCCCCTCCCGGCCACCGCAGCCTTGACCTGCTGGGCTCCGGCGATCCTTCCTCCTCAGCCCTCCGAGTACCCGGAATTACAGGCACGCGCTACCACGTCCGGCTGATTTTTTGATTTATTGTAGAGATGAGGTCTCACTGCCCTGGCGGGTCTCGAACCCGCGGGCTTAGGCAATCCACTCACCTCAGCCTCCCAAAGGCACGGGATTACAGGCTGAGCCACCGAGCCCGGAGCTGTTAATACTTTTTAAAAATTGTAATCAACCAGACTAGAAGAAAGACTGCTTTCTATTTGCACTGAAGAAAATATTAGAAAATTGGAGTTGAATAAAGAGGCAGGCAAGAAATATGCAAGAAACAATGAAGGGAAAAGGAAAGGATAGAGGTGCACCTGGCAGTTGATTAATAAAAAGGGCATGGCGTTTTTTTTTTTTAATTTGTGAAGTTTTGGAATTTGTCAATCTTTTAAAATGTGCATTTTTTTTAAAGAATTAAGAATATTTTTTCAAGTAAATTAAAATCGATAAACTTTTTTTGAGATAACTCTGTGCAAACCTAAATCTTTTAAAAAATTTATTTACTTGTTTTTAAAACTTTATTTTATTATAGAGATGTGAGGTACAAGTCAGGATTAGCTATAGAAGTAAGCTGCATGCAGGTGAAGTTTGGGCCTCCATCTGGTCCTCACTTTCCCTGGTTTAGAACCAGGTACCTTTTGTGTTGTTTTATGCCCGCCCCGCCCCCCACCTTTCCGACAGTGTACCATGACTGGTGATCCCTCCCTTGTGCTATTGTAGTTAATGTTCAAGTCCTACTTATGAGTGAGAACATGTGGTATTCGATTCTTTGTTTCTGTGATAGATCACTAAGTGTGATTGTCTCCAACTTCATCCAATTTGCTGCAAACTCCAAAAATGTGTATCTTTTGTGGCTTCTTTTATCATTTAAAGTAAATGTTCATTGGCTGGGTGTAGTGGCTCATGCCTGTAATCTCAGCACTTTGGGAGGCTGAGGCAGGAGGATCACTTGAGGCCCGGAGTTCGAGACCAGCCTGGATAACACAGTAAGACCCTGTCTCTACAAAAAATAGAAGGAAAAAAAATTAGCCAGGGGTGATGGCATGTGCCTATATTCCCAGCTACTCAGGAGGCTGAGGTAGGAGGCTCACTTGAGCCCAGGAGTCGGAGGCTGTGCTGAGCCATGATTGTGCCACTGCACTCACGGTGAGAAAGCGAGACCCTGTCTCGTTAAATAAATTAATTAAATATTCACTTTTGGACCTAATTTTGCATCAACTTAACTTTAGGCTCCATAGAACTCGGTCCCTGCAACACACTTTATATGTAGAACATATTTACCTGTTTCCCAAACCTGTGAGGTGGGTAATTTTATTACCCTCATCTTACAAAATGAGAAAACGAGGAGAGAGTTGGTTGAAGAATTGTCCCCAGGTTACCCTAGGAATTAAGCCCAGAGGCAGTGCTATCAACCACAATCTACAACTTTCCAGAGGAAGTGCAGGCAAGCAGATGCACAAGAATCCCTGGATCAAGCCTTACCTGAAGGAGTACATCTAGTCCCAGGCTTTTCATTTGGGTCTCAACTCCTCAACTATTTTAACTCCAGGAAATGAGGGTTCAGTCTCTCTCCTCACTCTACCTTTCCTATTATAGCACTGGATGTCAGTGTCACAGAGAAGTGGAGTCAGATGACAGGGGTGGAGGAGAGGATAGCATCGATGACCAGGTGGGACAGGTGGCAAGATGTATGACGTAAGACAGGGATGACACATGCTTCAGTGTTCATGAGTAATTATCATGTCAAGGCATGGGCAGGCAGGTCTGTGCTCTTGTCTCATGAGGAAGTGACTATTTACTCTGTTGACTTGAGAGAAAGGACCATTTTCTATCCAGAACTGTTCAAGACCAAGCAGGGAGGGGCACCTGGCTCCTGCCCTCATTCTAGGGCTACTGGAAAACACAAATCTCTCTCTGAGCAAGGAGCTGGATGCCACACAGCCAGACCTTTCATTCATCCAACAAATATTTTTTGCCCCCAGCGTTGACCAATGGCATCCATTGTTAAAGTTGGAGATGAGAGAAAGAAAGGGGCTCTCCTTCTGCCTCAAGTCTCAGAGCCAACCTCCAGAAACAAGGCTTGAAGGCTGAATATTGCAAGAAAATGGAAGAGTTTTCTAAATTCCAAAAGTTCCCTTTTACATATCATAAGCAAAACTTGGAGATGTGAGTCCTGTGGAGAGAGTACTTAGAGTAAGTGCTCCCTCAGTATAAGATGAAAGGAGAAAGCCTTTCATCTTTAGCTGGGACTTGGAGGGCGTACTTCCAGGAGGGGGAGAAGGAAGAGAGACCATTGGTCAGAGACTCCCTCCCCACCCCAGCCCCAAATTCTGAGGGGGTTTTATACACAAACATATAATGTGGGTGAAAATCCTGAAACTATGGGCTTGACCCTTTCTCCATAGGTACATCCTGGGAAGAGTCATGTTCCCGGACACAAGCACCGTGTCTAACATAGTGATGCCCATGGTGGTTGCTGGAAATGCTTGAGGAAGGATCTAGTCAGGATAGGGGCCAGCAGTGGTGCCCCCTAATCTTCCTAGGCTCCCTTGTGGCATGGAAGGATCCAGAAATCTTCCTGAGCTCCCATTGGGGTGTGGGGTGTGGAGATAGATAAGCTGAGAGCCAGAGGTCTGTCTGGGGCTGCCGTGGACAAGGGTGAGGTATGGCAGAAGCTGGGGGAGGTCAGCTGGAACCAGGGCCTGCCCTTACCTGGCCAACATGGGACAGAACAGACCACTGAAACACTGGTTGTGGTTTCAGCTATAGGTACAAGCAGGAGCCCAAAGCCTAGGCCAGGGAGATCTCAGAAGACCCTGAATAGATCCTAGACTATAACCTGCCTTCCCAAGGCCACTGCTTGGCTACAAGGACGGGAGTAGAGAGAGCTCTGAAATAGGCATTTCCTAAAAGAAGCTGAGTTTACCCAGAATTACACCTGAAGCTTATTTACATTGTGACAAAATTGAACCCCCTCTCCGCCCATTGTAAGCTCCTTCTTACGCAACTACCCAGAGGTCTGAAGACTAGAAGATATGATGACACACGTCATAAAAAATAAAATAAATCTAAATGCGATTTCTGGGAAGAGGTTCACAGAGGAGGCATTTCTTTAGCTGAGACTTGGAGGACAGGTTGGTGCTTCCTGATTATTGTGACACTAATTTACAGTGTTCTGTGCCATTTAAAAGTGGAGTGTCGAAATAAATAAATAATAAACATAAAAAAATTAAAATAAATAAAAGTGGAGTGTCACCATCTGTCCTACCCTCTCCTCGGAGCCTCTCACCACAATTCGCCTTCAGCCTTCCCCAACTGACAGCCTTTCTCAAAAAAGCCTGAGTAGAGAAGCCTCTGAAGCAGATGTTCCCTCTAGGCATGGTGGGGGTTATGCACCCATCAGCGCCCCCCATCAGGGCAAAGCAGCAGCCCGGAAGCAGAAGTCCTGAGAGTTCCAGTCCTGGAAGCCTTAGATAGCAGGGAGGCAACCAGCTTCATCAAGGACTGCCCCTCTGAGGACACCCAGGGAGGATGGCACTGAGATCAGAGGTGTCAGAGCCAGCCTCAGAGAAGGAAAAGACCCTAGAAACCTTTCTTTCAGCATTTGAAATATGGAATCAGAATCTTTACATCTTGAGGCCAATCTCATGACTCTATGATTCCATTTATGCTGAAAAGATTCACTGAATATGACTCTTCTCTGCACAGACAGGAAGGCAGACAGGTATTGCAATAAAAATTTGAAACAAACCAAAGTGCATTCTGTTTTAAAAACATTTATCTACACTTCCTTAATCTTTAAGAAAAGGAAGAACATTATAATCAACAAGGCAAAGCTTCTGCTACAAAAAAGCTTATACTGTAGTCTAGTTAAAGATTTCCTGAATACCTGAACTATCAACAAGGCAGTATTGAAATGACCAAAAATCATTCTTAACAGACTGTGTTGTGAAACCAAAGATCAAGGCAATCAAGAAATGCTTTCTTTAAAACAAAAAAATTGCTAGGTCATAAAAGATTGGAATCTCTATAAAATATATTAAATAAATATTATTAAGAAGATGCCCTCAAAGTTATCAAATAAGAGATGGCCTTATTTAAAGATCAAGAACCCAGAGAAAAGTTAGACATTTGAGAGTTTCAAGTTAGCTTCAAACTGGCTCTCTACCATTCCTCTCGCTCAGATAGATTCAGAAAGAGCTGTTCTGGCAGGTGGAATTATTGGCTCTCAACTCCAAGGTAACATCTTCAACACACTTAGTTTCTTCAAGAGCATACTTTTCAAAAATATCACATATTGCTCTCACAAGAGAGTAATATGGAAACAAAAGCACCTGGGTCTCATTCTGACCCAGCAGCCTCGTCCCTTGGCGCCCTGACACCCTGGCTGTGCTGAGCTGCTGCAGTCAGACTGTAGTAGGTCCTATGGCTGCTGCTCCCACTGGTCTTTATAAAGGGTGGCTGGGAGGAGACTGCCAGGTCAGAATGAATCTCCTCTTCACAGCCCCAGATCTGATGACCCTGGAGAGACTCACAACATCTTGGCGAATCCAAGGGGCTTGGGGGAATAAGAAGCAGAGGGACAGAGAAACAGGCTTACTTAGATCAAAACCTGCGTCTGTGAAAGAGCCGAGAATTTAGACCAGACTCATACACCAATACACACACTCTTTCATAGACACCATCGAGCTACCAGGAACAATGAACATATTTGCATGGGGTGGCAGTTATATACCTGGCCCAAGTTCAAAGAACTGACTGTGGATAATTATGAAAGAAACTGTGCACACCCACCAGCTGAAGCCATGCCAAGATGGGTCCATCACCCCAAAGCCATCAGGAGGCTGGTCAGAGGAGGTGTTGAGTTGTAAGGAGGGACAGGGGAGGCTGGGGAGGAAAGAGGAGGAGAAGGAAGGACGATGAATCAGAAACTAAGACCAGCAACTAAAAACATAACACCTGCACAGACGTAACATGACTTGAAAGAAGTCAGACACAGAAGAGTATATACTACGTGATCGCACACATGCCAAGTTCCAGAACAGAAGAAAATTAATCTATGTGACAAAAGTTGAAATTGTGATTACCTTGGGTTGGGGAAATTTACTGGAAAAAAGATAGAAAGAACTCTTCATGTGTGACAAAAATTCTCTTTATCTTGATCTAGGTGGTGGCCACTCAGATATATATATGTATGTATATATGTAAACATTCGCCCATCTGTACATGTATGATCTTGTGTTTTACTCTGTATGTCATACTCAATAAAATTTAAAAAAAACACTAGGAGTCTGCAGTTGGTGGTGGGAGCAGAGGGCTATAAACAAACTGACTGATGGTTCAAACTTTAGAAAATCTCGGGTACCTCTAAAGGTAAAGGTGCAGATGAATCTGAAAAAAGGAGGACTAGTTGGAAGTTGGCAGCAGGATAATAGTCCCACAGATCACCCGCCCACCTCCAGTAGAAGATTAAGGATTTACTCTCTGGAGAGGATGGTAACAAACAGCCAGAGGAAGAGGGAGTCCATGTACTGAAATGTGAGCCATTACCCTGAGATTCCTTTCCCAGCTCAGTCCTACAAATGTCAGCAGCCAGCCTCACACCACTCCTGCTGTTGCTGCCACCACCACCACCACCCCCACCAAGCAGAAGGAATTCCCTTCTGGGAATCCCCTTCCAACATAAGAGGAAAATAAAAAACAAAACAAAAAATTACCAATACTAATAGATGATTGTTGTATTACAGAGTTCCAGGTCCCTGCCTGAGCAGCCTATGATGAAGTTGCTATTCGGCTAGGTCCGACTGTGTGAACAGAGCTTCCAGTGATCACTTTAGCGCCTCACTCTTAAATGTGAGCAAACAACCAGGGATCATCAAACATTTTTTTTTTTTGAGTTGGAGTCTCACTCTGTCGCCCAGACTGGAGTGCAGTGGCCACTCCCGGCCACCGCAGCCTTGACCTGCTGGGCTCCGGCGATCCTTCCGCCTCAGCCTTCCGAGTAGCTGGAACTACAGGCGCGCGCTACCACACCCGGCTGAATTTTTGATTTATTGTAGAGATGAGGTCTTGCTGCCCAGGCGGGTCTCGAACCCACTGGCTCAGGCAATCCACTTGCCTCAGCCTCCCAAAGGCGCGGGATTACAGGCTGAGCCACCGAGCCCGGCGATCATCAAACATTTTAAGAAATCTTCTAATGTGACTGAAAATCAAAACTATAAACCAAATAAAGAGAGGAAACAGAGATAGTGCAGGGGACATGAGAAAACTTTTTACAAAATTGTAACTAATGTCTCCACTGAGATAAAAAGATGATGCACCTATGCCACAAAAAAAGATGGGGATGCCATGAAGTAAAACTTTGAGAGCATATAAAGAACTGCACATTTAAAATATGAGGGCAGAAGGCCAGGCATGGTGGCTCACGCCTACAATCCTAGCACTTTGGGAGGCCATGGAGTGAGGATTGCTTGAGCCCAGTAGTTCAAGACCAGCCTACACAACATAGTGAGGCCTCACCTCTACAAAAAAAATTTAAACATTAGCCGAGCGTGGTGGCACCCACCTGTAGTCCCATCTACTAGAGAGGCTGAGGTGGATGGATTGCCTGTGCCCGGGAGGTTGAGGCTGCAGTGAGCCACGATCGTACCACTGCACTCCAGACAGAGTGAGACCTGACTCAAAAAATAAAATTAAATTTTACAAAAGTAAAAATATGATGTCAGAAATAAGTAAAATTAATAGAACTATTAATTCCCTAGAAAAGTAAATACAAAATGCAAAGAAATGGAAATGGGAGATTTAAAATAAGAACACTTAGAGGAGCATGCCAAGAAGACTAATACCTTCTAATCAAGAGTTCCAGGAATAAATAATAGAGAAAGCAATTAGAGAAAAGTATTAAACAAGAAAATATTGCAGAATGATTAGAATCTTCAGATTAGAAGGGTTCACAGAGTACAGAGAACAATCAACAAACAAATTTTAAAAAAACTCTCATCAAAGCACATTGATCACAAAAATTAGGAAACCTGGAAATGAAAGTACCTGGAAGAGAAAAGTTTAGACACAAAGGACTGAAAATCAGTGGGGCTGAATTTGTTAACAGCAACACTGGAGTTGAGGAGATAATGAAAAACTGTCTTGAAAATTCTGTTGGAAAATTATTTCCAACTTAGAAGTTTTTTTCCAAACTGTAAATCAAAAATGAGAATAGGATATAGGCCTATTTGGAAATGCCAGGTCTTATTCTCTTACCTTTCTCATGAGCTGTCAAAGCAGTGCTTTTTAAACATTGATGTGCCAGAGGTCACTTAGGAAACTTATTACAATACAGATTCTGATTCAATAGGTCGGGAGCAGGACCGAGACCCAGCATTTCTAACAAGCTTGCAGGTGATGCCAGTGCTTCCAACGCACACACCACACTGAGAAGTGAGATACTAAAGGGCGTGTCTCCCCAAAATGAGAGAATCAACTAACAAAGAGGAAGGAGTAGAACCCAGGAAATTGAGGATTCAACATAAAAGCAAGTTAATATCCAGAATGATGCCGAAAGGAAATCCCAGGACATTGCTTAAAGGGAAGCTGGGTCAAATTAGGACATATCAATAGGCAGGGGATGTTGAAGAGGAGAAAATAATGAAGCAGATGACTACCTGATATATTGACATACTTCTGGTGGAGAATTTGAAGACAAATGAGTGACAATAACATAGAAAACAAAGCAAATGAAAAAGTGAGGCAATTATTAACTCCAAGGAAAACTGAAAGTTAAGAATAGAAGATGACCGGGCACAATGTCTCAAGCCTGTAATCCTAGCATTTTGGGAGGCCAAGGCAAGAGGATTTCCTGAACCCAGGGGTTCGAGACCAGCCTGCACAACTTGGTGAGCCTTTGTCTCTATATGTATTTTTTAAAAATTAGCCAGGCATGGTGGCATGCGCCTGTAGTTCCAGATATTTGGGAGGCTGAGGCAGAAGGATCACCTGAGCACAGCAGGTTGACACTAGGGTGGCTGTGAGCGTACCACTGCACTCTAGCCTGGGTGACAGAGTGAGACTCTGACTCAAAAAATAAATAAATAAATAAAAATAAAATGGCTGGGCTCGGTTGCTCAGCCTGTAATCCCAGCACTTTGGGAGGCTGAGATGAGTGAACTGTCTGAGCCCATGGGCTCGAGACCTGCCCGGGGAACTCGGTGCAACCCGTCTCTACAATAAATAAAAAATTAGCCGGGCGTGGTAGCATGTGCCTGTAGTTCCGGCTACTTGGAAGGCTGAAGCAGAAGGACCAGAGTCCAGCAGGTCAAGGCTGCAGTGACCGGGAGTGTGTCACTGTACTCCAGTCTGGGCAACAGAGTGAGACTCCAACTCAAAAAATAAAATAAAATAAAATAAAAATAAAGAATAAATAAAATAAGATAAAATAAATGTAATTATATAATACATAGTCACAATAATATAAACAACAAATATTAACCAAAAAGTTATAACAATATTGGGAAGTTGAAGGAGGACAGGGTAAAAAACCAAAAACAAACTAAGCTCTCATCTTTCATAGTAGGAAGTCAATAAAAATCAAGAAATAATTGTATAAACATGTTATTTTAGCATATGGAGATAAATATCTAAAGAAAAAACTAAAAGAGCTCAAAGTAGTTGTTTCTGGGTGAATACAAATGGAGCAAGGAACTAATTTTTTTCATTATAAGCTTTGTAAAATTATTTGACTTTAAAAAATAATTACATGCATATCTTTTTTTTTTTTTTTTGAGTTGGAGTCTCACTCTGTCGCCCAGACTGGAGTGCAGTGGCCGCTCCCGGCCACTGCAGCCTCGACCTGCTGGGCTCCGGTGATCCTTCCACCTCAGCCTTCCAAGTAGCCGGAACCACAGGCGCGCGCTACCGTGCCCAGCTGATTTTTTGATTTATTGTAGAGATGAGGTCTTGCTGCCCAGGCGGGTCTCGAACCCACGGGCTCAGGCAATCCACTCGCCTCAGCCTCCCAAGGCGCAGGATTACAGGCTGAGCCACCAAGCCTGGCTTCTCAAGCATATCTTAATCTAAATAGAAATCTTAAGTTTAATGAAAATTACTTGAAACTGTAGAAGTTTTGTCAATGAAAATAAAACATTTAAACATATATCACAATTAATTGCCACTTCCCAGTGTTTCAGGACTCTGCTGCAAACCACAGTTCAGAAGCAGTTAACTTCCTTCAGATGCTCAGTCTGGGAGAGGCCATAGGGGCAGGAGATATTTGGAGTACAGCAATAGCAAGCTCCAGAGATGATTATGAAACTTTCTGACACCCAAGAGGACATCCAACAGGTTCCTAGGTGAGATAATACCTTGCTGTATCTACTTTTTTTAAAAAAGAAAATTTTCCCTCCTAGACTTCCTATTTCAGTAAGTAGCAGCAACATCTACCAAGTTGTCCCATGGACTAGTCAAGATTTTTTCCGTAGAAAGTACCAAAAACCAATCTCAAACTGGCTTAATTAGAAGAGCAATTTATGGAGTCCTAAGAAGCCTACAGGAAACCCTGGGAAAACCTAGGTTCAAATCCTACCTACAACATTTACCATTATGTAACTTAAATACTTAAATTGACCAAACAATGGAGGTGATAATAGAATTTTGGGAGTATGAAATGTGCTTAGAATAGCGCCTGAGACATAGCTAATACTTGACAGATATTAGCTATTATTATCATAAGCTATTATTCAAGAATCACAACAAATCTGAAGGACAAATTTTAAAATTTATCCTGAACACATTGTAGGGTAACTGAAGAACACCAAAGTTTTTGTTTTTGTTTTTGTTTTGAGTGAGAGTCTCACTGTGTCATCCAGGCTGGAATGTAGTGGCATGCTCACAGTCACCCCAGGGTTGACCTACTGGGCTCAAGTGATCCTTCCACCTCAGCCTTCCAAGTAGCCAGAACTACAGGTGTGTGCTGCTATGCCTGGCTAATTTTTCAATATATTGTAGAGACAGTGTCTTACCAAGTCACCCAGGCTGCTTTCAAACCCCTGGGATCAGGCAATCCTCTCACCTCGGTCTCTCAAAGTGCCGGGATCACAGGCTTGATCCACTGCCCCAAAGATTGTTTTTAAATATTAAACACCCCAACAAACAGAAGACAATTTTTCTACAAAAAATTGACAATTAAGCTAGGGCAGGCTTCTCAACAGCAGCAGTAGTAGATAGAATAAAGTAAAATATCTTCAAAATGCTGAAAAGAAAAATCTGCCAACTGAAAATTTTATACCCAGCCAAACTATTACTTAAGAGTGAGCATTACATGAAGGCTTTATCAGATCAACAAAAACAGAACGTTTATACCACCAACAAACTTCACAAAGCATTTCTTTTTTTCTCACAAGGCATTTCTAAAGATCTACTTCAGGAAGAAGAAAATAGAACTCAGAATAAGGATGAACTACAAGAAATATCGATAGAAAAATAGGTTATTAAACCCTTGGCAAACAAAAATATTGGCTGTACAAATAATAATCATGATAATGACTAATATGGGGAATG
The DNA here is from genome assembly GCA_027257055.1 of Cephalopachus bancanus. Taxonomy (NCBI): domain Eukaryota; kingdom Metazoa; phylum Chordata; class Mammalia; order Primates; family Tarsiidae; genus Cephalopachus; species Cephalopachus bancanus. Next base: position 517,934 of record JAPVLO010000513.1, read on the forward strand.
AAAAATGAAGGAAGAAAGTACAACACCAAACAATGACAAATGAAATGGGAAAATATCATGAAGCTATGCATTTAAAGGACCTGGTCTCACTCTAGAATTGGGCAAAGACGTTGGTTAACTTTAAGCTTTGTTAATTTAAGTAAACAGGATAAGATTTAGAGGTACTTAAAAAATAATAGAATTAGAACAAATAAATTTTAAAATAATAAAGGGGGAAAAAAGAAAAGGAATCCAAAATAATTCAAGAAAAAAAAACTTAGAAAAACAGAGTGACTAGAAAGCACAAGTAAGATAGTAGCAATAAGTCCAAATATATCAATAATCACAATAATGTTAATGGACTAAATGAATCAATTCAAAACTATAAACTTAATTACCTATACACTTTTTTTCATAACAGAAAGTTTTTAAAAGAGAAATTGCCAATCTAGGTTGTTTAAAAAAATTTTTTTAAACCCCACCTGTAGCTATTTGTCAGAATCCACTGAAAACATAAGAACACAAAAAAGTTGAAATAAGAGGCTGAAAAAAGCTACACCAGCAGACATGGATAATAATAAAATTGGTGTACATATAAACATAAGAGACTCTAGTACAAAAGTCATTAGAAATAAAGAGAATTATGATGTAAAGGTAAAATAAATAATCACCAGAAAAATACAACAGTTTTCTACTTGCATGTAACTAAATAACATAGCTTTAAAATGTTCTCAGCAAAACTTGGCAAAATTACAAGGAGACTGACATATTCATGATCATATCTCTCTCACCAATGAATAAATAAAACATACAAAATACTATTGAGAATATACGAGATTTGAACAATATAGTTGACAAGCTTCATCTACTGGACGCATACAGATCCCTATAGCTACAACATTTAGAGAATATACCTTCTTCTCAAGCACAACGGAACACTTACAAACATTGATCATGAACAGGGTTTTACAGTAAGTCTCAAACATTTGAAAAAAGTATCATCTGCGATGACCTTCTTTGACTAAGATGCAAATAAGCCACACATCAATCACAAAATCTAGGATTTGAGAATTACGAAACACATTTTGACATGGAAACATACAATCAACTCACTTTTTAAAAAAATTAACTTTATTTTCTAGAACAGAAAAAGTGTGATGATAGTACAGAGTTTCCCATACACTCTGTACCCAGTTTTCCCTATTATTAACATCTTACATTAGTATGGTATATTTGTGACAACTAATTAGCCAATATTGATGCACTATTATTAACTAAATCCATATTTTATTCAGATTTCCTTAGTTTTTATATAATGCTTGTTTTCTTTTCCAAGATTCCATCTAAGATGTTACATTACATTTAGTAGACATGTCTTTCTCAGACTTCCCTTGTTTTGAATGGACTTGACAGTTTTTAGAGGTGCTGGTTAGGTATTTTGTAAAATGCCCTTCAGTTGAGATTTGTGTGATGTTTTTCTCCTGATTAGACTAGTGTTATGGTCTTGTGGAAGGAAGATCACAGAAGTAAAGGGTCATTTTCCTCGCATCTTGTCAGGAGTACATATTATCATTGTGCCTTGTCACTGTTGCTGCTGATCTGATCACTTGGCTACGGCCATGTTTGTCAGTTTTCTCTGCTGTAAAGTTACTTCCCTCTTTCATTCAGTATTCTTTGAAGCAAGTCACTAAATGAAGCTCACACTCACAGGGTAGGAAGTTGTGTTTCATCTCCTTTAGTGGGGAGCATCTACACAAATTATTTGGAATTATTCTCCATGAAAGACTTGTCTCTCCCCCTCCTTCTTTATTTTTCTTTTAAGAGACAGGCTAGAGGGAAGTGGTGAGATCATAGCTCATTATAGTCTTGAACTACTGGGCTCAAGCCATCCTCCTGCCTCAGTCTCCCAAGCAGCTGAGAGTATAGGTGCATGCCACCATGCTCACCTACTTTTTAAAATTGTTTTTGTAAAGATGCGGGTCTTTCTGTGTTTCCCAGGCTGGTCTCGAACTCCTGGCCTCCTGCAATTCTCTTACCTTGACCTCCCAAAGTGCTGGGATTATAAACTTGAGCCGCTGTGTCTGGCCCCCATTGATTTTTTTATTCAATAATTTCTTTATTTTGGGATGGACTCATGGATATTTATTTTATACTTTGGGTTATAATGCAAAGCTACTTTATTATCTTTTTGCTTAAATTGTTACAGCTTTGGTCATTGGTTCCCGTGTTTCTCTGACATATACACACAGTTTTGCTTTTTGAGTACTTCCTTACTTTCTGGCACTACAAGATGCTTTAGACTTATCTTGTATATTTCCTGTCCCGACCCTAGAATCAGCCATTTATCCAGGGAGACTTGGTTCTTTCTTATTGGAGAATGATATTAGCAACCAAAATCTAGGTACCGTATGTGCTTGCTGCTGCTGGAGTGTCATTGCCTCTAGGTTCTCACAGCAGACAGAGTCAGGTTATTTTACATATATATATTATTTTTAATAATGTAAAATAATATTTGTGTGTCATGCTGCTGTCTCTGATTCTAATACCATTCTAGTACCATTTGTTCATTTTAGTTATGCAATAGTCTTTCTAAAAACTGTATTGGTTATCAAAAATCTAACACCAACAAAAAGTAAACCCAAGACCTAGCTTGTTTTACAGGCAAGTCTTACAAGCATGTAAGGAATAGTACCAAAGTTATCAAAAGAAAAAAGGAAAAATATAAATAGACACAACTGTAAATGTGCATTTGAAAGACATCAACAAAAGACCTAAAAAATGGGGGGAGATGCCATGTTCCTTAGATAGAGAGTCCATATCTAAAGATATCAATTCTCTCCAAAAATAATCTACACATTTAGTACAATTCCAAATGGAATCCCTGAAGGGTTTGCAATGAAACTTGACAAGCTGAATCTAAAACTTGTATGGAAGGTCCAATAATAATAATAATAATAACCAAGACAATTCTTCAAAAGAGCAGGAAGAAGTTTTGCCCTATTATAAATTAATTAAAGCAGCTGAGTCTTCATGCAGGAATAGACAAATAGACAAATAGAATATGGAGCCCAGAAACAGATCCACACACACTTGGAAATTTGTTATAAGATACAAGTGGCAGTATAGAACACAGCAGAAAAGATAACTATTAAATGGTGCTTGGGAAAACATAAAATCAATCCAGATCCTATATTTTAAAAGCAAAAGATTAAAACTCTTAGAATGAAATATATGATATTTACAGGCCGGGTTTAGTGGCTCAGCCTGTAATCCCAGTACTTTGGGAGGCTGATGTGAATGGATTGCCTGAGTCTGTGCGTTCGAGACCAACCCCGCAACTTGGTGAGACCTTGGCTCCACAATTAAAAAAAAAAATTAGCCAGGCGTGGTAGCACATACCTATAGTTCTGGCTACGCAGAAGGCTGAGGTGAAAGGATCACCAGAGCCCAGTTGGTTGACGCTGGGGTAGTCGTGAGTGTGCCATTCCACTCCAGCCTGAGGACAGAGTGAGACCCTGACTGAAAAGAATAATAATAAAATAAGTAAATAGAAAAATGGGCAGAGTACATAAACAGGCATATCAGAATAGATAAGAAACACACAAAAAATATACTCCATCTCACTAGTATTCAGGGAAGGGGAAATTAAATCTATAGTGAGATATCCTCTCAAACACATCAGACTTGCAAAAATTCAAAAGTCTTACAAGATTTCTGATTTTAAAATGGTGGAGTGAATTCAGCATTTTCCCTTCTCTTGGACTTTATCCAAATGCCACAGGAGAAAATAACAGAAGAACAAACTCTACCTTTGATGAAACTAAAAAAAATTTTTTGAATCCCAATCCACAAATATAGCCGAACTGCCAAAGCAATGAAGAGTAAACAGAGTTATGAATGGAAGAGGATCAAGGATGCTGTGACTTCTGAGCTCAGAAAAAACTTCAGGGTGTACACACCAAAGGGAGGAACACACCCTGAATTGCAAAGCCAAAATAATTAATGGGGTGGGTAGGCTTGTGGCAGGGACCTCCCTGGAATTGGTTTAGTTATAGGAGGCAGGTTACAGTTAAAGCAGGCAGGGCTGATCAATGAATCCCAGACACGAGCCCCTTTAATGAGAAGCTGAACATTCCAACAGCTGCCTGTCTCCTTTGACTGAGTAACGGTCAAGCTAAAGGAACTCATGTACATTGCCCTGAAGGGATAATTCCTGCTGGGGCACAAGTAGCCCATATCTCTTCCTGAGACTCACTTTCTGTAAATAGCTGGTGTCTATATTAGTCAGGTTCTTCAGATAAACAAAACCATTAGAATGTGTATATAGAGAGGAGATGTATTCTAAGGAATAGTTCATATCATTATGGAGGCTGACAAGTCCAAAATCTGCAGTGTGGGCCAGCAGACTGGAGACACAGGAGAGCTAATGGTGCGGATGAGGTCTGAAGGCAGTCTGTTGCAGAATTCCCTCTTGCTTGGGGAGGTTGGTCTTTTTGTTCGATTCAGGCCTTCAACTGATTGGATGATGCCCCTACCTTCTAGAGGGCAATCTGTTTTACTCAAAGTTCACCAGTTTAAATGTTAACTTCATCTGAAAACACCCTCCAAGTTGACACATAAAATTACCCATCACAGTGTCTTAGGATTGGTTTCTTCGAAGCAGAGCCTGAAGCAGGATCTGGCAGGACTGGGTGCACTTATTTTACAGAGGGAATCCTCTCCCAGGAGACAGGGAGTGAGGAAAGCTGGGCAGGAAAAGTAGCTAAATAAACACATGATCTCAGCTACAGCCTCGCTTCAGCCTCATCACATGGGGGCCTCTGAAGCACAAATTGCACCAGAGTTGGTCCCACTTTGGAGCAAGGGTCCATTTTGGCCTTCTGAGCCCCTCTGTCTGTCCGGTATTGACTGCTGACTGCCTCAGAGTTGGGGGTATGAGTGAGGACATAACTTCTCAGGTGTGATGGTGAATTACATGTGCTGATTTGGTGAGGCTATGGTGCTCAACTGTTTGGTCAAACACTAGTCTGGATATTGCTATCAAGGTATTTTGGGGTGTAACTAATTTACAATTCCCCAATAATGTGGGTGGGCCTCATTCAAGCAGTTGAAGGCCTTAAGAGCAAAAACAGAGGTTTCCTGAAGAAGGAATTGTGCCTGAAGACTATAGCATGAACCCTTGCCTGAGTTTCCAGGCTTCCAGTTTGCCCTACACATTTCAGACTGGTCAGAGCCTACAATTACATGAGCTAATTAGTTTCTTTCTTTCTTTCTTTCTTTCTTTCTTTCTTTCTTTCTTTCTTTCTTTCTTTCTTTCTTTCTTTCTTTCTTTCTTCTTCCTTCTCCTTCTCCTTCTCCTTCTCCTTCTTCTTCTCTTTCTCTGTCTCTCTCCCTCCCTCCCTCCCTCCTTCTCTCTCCCTCCCCACTCCCTGTTTCTCTCTCTGTATCCTATTGATTTTATTTCTCTGAAGAAGCCTAACTGATACACCAGGTATGGGGGCTCTCATTCAGCCAAGGGCAAACGAAGGAGTTAGCTGTGCGTCATTAGCAGTCGGCCCTCTCTACCGAAGGATGAGCTTGGTAAAGGGAATCTGTGTGGGGTACCAACAGCATGCACTATGGTTCACCTCTTGAACCACTCAGATCCACTCATCTCCCCATTAAATAGACTCAATCCAGGCACACCATTTCCAGGATGCTGGCTGATCACAATTTGTGAGAACACTTAACAAGAGAAGAGTTAGTGGAATAAACTACAGCCTGCACTGCTACAATTGGCCCCAGATCTGTTGCTGATATTCATCATCTAAGTTCTCCTCACCCTCTGCTACCACATCTGATGATCTGTGTGGTTCTCAGGGTGGCGTGTTCCAGAGCCTCAGCTCAGAGAGGTCTAAAGCTCTGGTTACCATGGCTAAACAGAAAATCACAGTACAGCAGTCTTGGTCTACTCCCAGAGGTAGTTTAATATACAGGGAAGTGTAATATGCTGAATTATGAACTATGATAAAAGAGTAACTATAAGATATAAAGACTTCATGTGGTCTCTAGGGCTAAGGAAGAATAACCAAGGGAGCACAATCTTGGAAAGGGCTCCAACCCCATTGGGGAAGGTGGGTTCAGCCCACTGGATAGCGGAGCAGTTTGCTGGTTTGGCCAGGTCACAGCTGGCCTGGGCTTCTGGACAAGCAACAGGCCATGCTCCGGAGTTTAGCTGGGAGCGGCAATCAGCAACTGGCTCATGAGGTCTGAGCACCAGCGACCCTGGAGAGCAGTGGGGGTTAGAGTCAGCTCTGATTGTCCTTGAGTGACCTGTGGAAAGGTTAGTGCCACTCTCAGGTTGCAAAGTCATAGAGGGATCTCGTCTGGGCCTGTGGCTGGGGCAGGCTCCACCAGATGCTTTCCCCCCATGCCCAACCCCAGCCCCCAGAAATGTCAGAAGAGTCCCTCCCTCCTGTAGCTTCCTCCACTGCCCTTACTGAGGAACTTGACATCATGCTGTTGTAAAGGAAAGATACTCAAAGGAATTCTGTTGTTCCTCACAGGCCATAAATACAGAAGGAGCAGTTGGAGCTGAGGGGCAGTGAGTTGATCGTGGACAGAGCAACTGTTACTTTCCGGTTTCCACAGCTCTCTCCTCGACACTGTCAACCTCTTAGTCTCAAGCCAACTTTCTGAGCTGTCTTTCAACTTTCCTCTGTCTGGTGAGTCACATATTTCCATATTTCCATCCCCCTAAAGAGACTTGCCTCCGCACTCCCACCATCACTATCCTTGAGCTCTCTTCCTCACGTTCCCTCTCCAGGACGTCCCTGGTAAGGGCGTTCTTGCCTCCATTAGCATTAGCTCCTCCACTCCTTCACTGTCCATCTTCGCCACACGCATGCCCATCTGCAGTCAAGAATGTACATGAGTTGTGACTTGCCATTCTCGTTGAATCCAGACTCTTCTACCAGACTTGCAAGGTCCTAATATCTGTCCCTCACAGCCAGGCAACCTCCTCTCCTCACATTCCCCTTGAGCCCGACCCCCTTCCCCACCTTCGCTGCTGCTCTATCCTCACCCTGATGGCCTTTTCTCCTCTCTGACTCCTATTTGTGACCAGATGAGATTCCTTCTTTCACGAAGTGTCCTTCTTATGCAGGACACGCTACCCCTTCCTTCTCTGTCTCCTCACACACGAGGCCAGTACCAGCAGTTCAGCCCCCTCAGCCACTCATTCTGTTCTGAGCACTGTTTTCCCACAAAAACTGTTGAACTTCTTGACTATTCCAAAGGCTAAGCCCTGCCACCCCATCCCTGGATCTTGGCCATGGGGGTAGCCCTGAGGACTGATGCCCTTTCGAAGGGGAAGGGCTGCTCAGGTGCACCGCAGATTAGGCAGAATAGGTCGAGTGACAAGCCAGTCCTGTACTGGTGACTAACAACCTGTTGGACCTCCCTGCTCCAGGCCCGAGCTTGAGCTCTGCTGACTGGCTCTAGGCTCGGCCCTGGAAGTGTCCGCAGGCTGCAGGAAGTACATTGTGCAATCCATGCCTGATGGTTTCAGAGTCACAGGCCTCACCCAGATTAGGGTGTGGCTGATGGGGCCCTCAGCAGCCAGTCAGGTCAGAATGAGACACACACACGCACCCCAAGTAGTGTCCCTGAAAGTTCCCCAAATGCAAAGTCTTTTTTGTTGTTGTCTGTTGTTGTTGTATAACTTGGGCCCCTTCTAACTTTCTGCACATCCACACCCAAAACACAGGACACGCTAAAATGTAAGTTCTCAAAGACATAGAGTGATATGGTGGTTAATTGATTGGGTGTAAGAACTTTTTTTTTTTTTTGCGTTGGAGTCTCACTCTGTCACCCAGACTGGAGTGCGGTGGTCGCTCCTGGCCACCGCAGCCTCAACCTGCTAGGTTCCAGTGATCCTTCCGCCTCAGCCTTCCAGTAGCTGGAACTACAGGCGTGTGCCACTATGCCCGGTTAATTTTTTGACTTACTGTAGAGATGAGGTCTTGCCAAGTTGCCCGGGTGGGTCTCGAACCTGCAGGCTCAGGCAATCCACTCACCTCAGCCTCCCAAAGTGCAGGATTACAGGCTGAGCCACTGAGCCCAGCTAGTGTAAGAATTTTTAAAAGCCCTGGTTCAAGACATGACTTTGTTACTTTTGACTTTAGTGTTCTTGGTCAAATAACAATTATCTGAGCCTCGGTCTCTATATTTAGAAAATACTTATAAAATGTGAATAATAGCATTACCTCCTTCCTAGATTTGTGACAATAAAGAAAAATATATATGTAAAATGTTTGGCACAAAATATTTGATAGAGGATATATAAGAATATTATTAAAAACAGAGTTTGTGATAAAATAGGGGACACAGACAGAAAGCCCAAAACAAATGCAGAAGAGATAGAAAGAAATGGGAAGCATTGAAGACGCTGTGGCAACCATGGCAATGTTTAGACCTCCTTCAAGAGAACCTGCCATGGGGGCATAGATGACTGGCTACCCCAGCGGCCACCCTCTGGGACCACCACTGCGTTCATGCCAAGGCCACGCTTTCTCAGAACTATTCCCAACCAATGACAGAACATGGTGGGCTACCAGTGCCCGCCCATTCCTGCGGGATATAGGATTCCTTGAAGGGGCAACTTTGGCTCCAGGACTCCCCATCAGCCAGGCTGGAATTTTCTTAGAACAGCAGAGTCGGAAGCCCTTCCTTCCTGAAGCCCCTTCCTTCTCTCTCCTTTCACATGTGTCCAGGTGACACTACAATCTCAAGGCTGGCCCATCGATCCCACTCCCTTCCCTTTCTCTTTCACAGGCACTTCTCTCAATAAATCTCTTGCACAAGTAGTCCCATCTGGCCTCTTTAGAGCGTCTGTACTAACACAGGTCCCATCCCTATTGCTAGGCTTCCTTAGAGGGAGAGTCCTGAGAGGATCTGTCTCAAATCCCCGTTGTATGCCCCCTGGGCAAGGGCAGCCAAAATTGCCTGTTGACATAAACTTCTTTGATTATGGACCTTAAATGGGAACCAGGAAGCGAGTGTCAGGACATGCTATGATGCCTCATGTCCTATATTCCACTCTGTGCCCAAAGTCACTTCTCGAGCCAAGCAAGCCCCGTCTCTTCCTGCCTCCACTCCCTAGTCTGACACCTCTGGCCTGCGCTTCAAGTTTATTCTGCTCAAGCATAAAATTAATGTGAATTTTTTTGTTTGCTGGGACCAGTATTCTGCACAGGCCTGAGGAACTCATAGATAGAAGGGAGAGCGTTAGGTAGGATGTGGCTGCCGGGGCTGTGAGACCAGCTGCAGAAGAGGCCCAGGCCTGGAAGAGCCAGGAAACTCTAGCCCAGGGAGGGGTTGTGGCTGTGCCCATTTGCAGATTGGGTTAAACTCTCAGCCCTTGGAGGGACCAAATGTGGGTCTCAGGATATCGGGGGCTCTGGGCCAGATATAGATCTCTGGAGGCCTCCCTCTGTCCCTAATTCCAGGGCCCAGTGTATGGCGGAGTTTCTTCAGGTCTACAGCGCGGCACTGAGGTCACAGCAGTGCAAGAAATGGTCAAAGTATTTCACCTTGGACATCATGTAGTACAAAGAATAGGGTGAGGAATAGGCAAAGAGGTTTGATTGGCTTCCCTGGACACCTGATTCGGTGGGGGAGAGTAGGAGTTAGGAATAGGTCACAGAAGACCACATTTATCTGGTAAGATGAAGCCTCAAGGTTGTGTCTAAGCTGATCTTCATGTTTGGAAATGGAGACACCCGGGGACTGGTCCCCACCTGAGAATCCAAAGAGGCCGTTGCTGTTTGTCTCCTTTTCCCAGGAATAATAAGAACGATCATCAGTTCTGTGGTCCATCATAGTCAACCACAGTCACCAACCCTAAGCCCTCTTGCCCATCCCTTGCTTCAATATATTCACCTGGCAACACCCAGTCCTGTGAAATTCAACTCAGACCACTTGGCACTGGCACCCAGCTGAATGTGGTGGAGACTGGTGACTGTAAATCTATGGCCACAATAGTCAAGTGGGTCCTTGTGCTGTACAGCAGGCCTGATCCAGGTGCCTGACCCATCCCCACTCCCGCTTTCTTAAATGACTCAGTCATACTTTCTCTCTTATCCATGAACCCCTATAGGAACAAACTCTCAGCTAATGACTTCGGTTCCTATTTCACTGAGAAATAGAAGCAATTAGAAAAGAACTTTGCCCAACTCCCACCCCCCAACCATCTGTATCTAGCTGTGTCTCTGGCCTTCTCTCCTAGAGCTGTGGGGAAATCGCCCATCCCTGTCTGAGGCCAAACCATTCACCTCTCCACTAGGTCCTCACCTCTCTCCCCTACTGAAGAACATTGGTTCAGGAATGTTGCATTCTCTACCCAACATCATTAGCTTTTCTTCTTCTATTGGATCATACCCATCCATAAATAACATGCAGTCATTCTCAAAACAAAAAACTTCTTCTTGCTCCCCACATATCCCATCCTGTAAGCTAGTTCCCCATTTCTGTTTTTCTTTAGCTAAGGCTCCTCAAAAGATGTCTCTATATTGTCACTAATTTCTCTCCTCCCACTCTGCCTTGAACCAATCTGGCTTCTCTCCTTCCACTTTACTAAGCTGCTCTTGTCAAGGTCCCCAGTGAGCCCACATTGCTAAATTTAGGGATTAAGTCTCAGTCTTCACCTTATCAACACTTCGGACGCACGCAATTTGGCTGAAGATGCTCTCCTCTTGAAACACTTTCTTCCCCTGGCTTCGTGGACCCCACTCCCACCTGGTATTTCTTCTTCCTCTCCAGCTGCTACATCTCAGTCACCTTTGATGCTTCTTCCTCATCTTCTTGACCCCTCAAGGTTTGAGTGTCCCATGACTCACTTCTTAGACTTCTTTTTTTTCTCTGTCTATACTTACTACCCTAATGATCTCTTCCAGTCTCATGGCTTTAAATACCATTTATACACTGGTTATTCTATCTCTAACCCAGATTTTCTCAACTCCAGATTCATAGAGTTGTGTAATGTTGTACACTTCCTTATCCTGGGGACGCCACATCTAGAAACTGGAATGTATACATAAAATAACATATTCCTATATATGTTAATTATATATAATATGTTAAATATTTGTATGTAATTAGTAACATGTATTCATTATATATAACATCTAGGGTAATTATACCTTCTTTTCTTGGTACTGTTTGCTCATCTATTTGAATTATTTTTCTATCAGGTCTTGGGTCTTTTTCTTTCTTGAATTTTAAGAGTTCTTTAGATAATAGAAAGTCTAGACATTTTTCTGTGAAACAGATTGCAAAATCGCTGAGTTTGTTATTTGTTTTTCAACTTTGTTGATGTTGTTTTTATCAAATTACACTTGTTCATTGCTAGGATATAGGAAAGTGATTGATTTCTGCATACTAACCTTGTATTCTGCAACCTCGCCATACTCACTTGTTCACTTGGAGGTTTTCTAATACATAGTATGGAGTATGTGAATCCAATTTTCTTTTACCAGATAACTATCTGATTGTCACAATAGCCTTACTTAAAAGCCCATCTTTTCTCCAGTGACCTGAGATATCACCTCTATTTTGTACTAAATTTTCTTATATATTTCCGTCTGTTTTTATACTTTGTATTCTGTTACATTGGTTTATCTATGTGTCACTAGCATATAATTTTAATTATAAAGATTTTTTCATGTTTTAACATTTGTTAAGGCTAATCCCCAGCTCCCCACTCACACATTATTACTTTTTTTCACATTTCCCCAGCATTCCTACATATTTATTTCCCATATACAATTTATAATTAATTTGACTATCTTAAAAATAACAATAATAGCTAATTTAAATTTAAATTTAATTTATTATTATTATTATTTTGAGTTGGAGTCTCACTCCGTCGCCCAGGCTGGAGTGCAGTGGCACACTCATGGCCACCCCAGTGTGGACCTGCTGGGCTCTGGCAAGCCTTCTGCCTCATCCTTCCAAGTAGCCGGAACTACAGGTGTGTGCTACCAAGCCCAGCTAATTTTTGATTTATTGTAGAGACAAGGTCTCACCAAATTGCCTGGGCTGGTCTCGAACCCATGGGCTCAGGCAGTCCATTCGATTCGGCCTCCTAAAGTGCTAGGATTACAGGCTGAGCCACCGAGCCCAGCCTACTAGCTATTATTGATTGAATTACATTGGGAAAAATTGGACATATCTATGACAGGAAGTCAGTTTATTGAAAAGAAAAGCTGTCTGTTAGTTTATTCAAGCCTACTTCTTATGCCTCTCAAAAGTTCTTTATAGTTTCTTATACAGGTTTTTCATAGTTTTTGTTAAATGTATTTTTAAATGTATACTATAATAGTATCTGCAAACAGAGATGGTTTTACTTTTTTCCCCCAATACTTATGTCTCTTATTTTCTCTTAACTGATTGAATTGGCTAATTCTACCAATATAACATCAGATAAAATTTATGGGATGCTGCCAAAGCTATACTTGAGGGAAGTTTATAACTTTACATGCAAATAATAGAAAAGAACTGATAAGTAATGATGTTGAGCATCTTTCCATATACCTGTTGGCCATTTGTATGTCTTCTTTGGGGAAATCTTAATTCAAGTCTTTTGCCCATGTTTAAGTCAGGTTATTTGGGGCTTTCTTATTATTGAATTGTAGGATTTCCTTATGTATTTTGGAAATTAACCTTTTATCAGATATGGTTTGCAAGTAGTTTATCCCATTCCATAGGTTGTCTTTTCATTCTGTTGATTTCTTCCTTGCTGTGCAGAAGATTTTAGTTTGATGTAGTCCTATTTGTTTATTTTTGTTTTTGTTCCCCATGCTTTTAGAGTCATATCCAATAAATAATTGCCAACACCAATGCCCAGTTTTCCCCTACATTTTCTTTTAGGAGTTTTATAATTTCACATCTTACATTTAAGTCTTAACATTTTGAGTTAATTTTTGTGTATGGTGTAAAGTAGGGTTCTAATTTTATTTTATTCTTTTCTATTTTCTTTTTTTTTTTTTTTGCATGTGGATATTCAGTTTTCCCAGCACCATTTGTTGAAGATACTATCTTTCTCCATCGTGTATTATTGTCACCCTTGTTGATAATAAATGGATTATATATGTATATGTTTCCTTCTGAGATCTCTATTGGTCCACATGCTTGTCTTTATGCCAGTACCATACTGTCTTAATTACTGTAACTTTATAATATATTTTGAGATCAGGGAGTGTGATGCCTTGAGTTTCTTTTTCTGGTTTGTTCCTTCTTTGACTTATTTTGTGCCTCTATATAAATTTTATAATTATTTTTTTCTATTTCTGTAAAAAAAAAAGTCATTGGGACTTGGATGGGGATAACATTGAATCTGTAGATTGTGTTGGGTAGTATGAACATTTTAACAATATTGAGTCTTCCAATCCATGAACAAAGGATGCCTTTACATTTATTTGTTTGTTCCTTAATGTCTTTCATGAATGTTTTATAGCTTTCAGTGTCCAACGAATGGCCAACAGGTATATGAAAAGATGTCAAACATTGTAAATCATCAGGGAAATGCAAATCAAAACTACAATGAGATATCACCTCACATCTGTTAAGATAGCTTCTAAAAAAAAAGGAACACAAAAGATAAGTTTTGCAAAAACAATGAGAAACTGGAACCCTTGCACACTGTTGGCAGGAATGTAAAATGGCATAAAGCTATGAAAAACAGTATGAAGGATTCCAATAATTAAAAATAGAATTATGACCAGACTTGGTGGCTCAGCCTGTAATCCCAGCACCTTGGAAGGCCAAGGCGAGTGGATTACCTGAGCCTGCAGGTTCAAGACCAGCCTGAGTAACTTGGTGAGACCTCATCTCTACAATAAATCAAAAATTAGCTGGGTGTGGTAGTGTGTGCCTGTAGTTCTGGCTACTTGGAAGGCTGAGGTGGAAGGATTGCAGGAGCCCAGCTGTTCGATGCTGGGGTGGCCATGAGTGTGCACTGCACTCCAGCCTGGGCGATGGAGTGAGACTCCAACTAAAAAAAAAAAAAAATAGAACTACCATATGATCCAGTAATACCATTTCTGGGTATATATCTATGAGACTTGAAGGTAGAATCTTGACCTGAAGATATCTGCATGCCCACATTCATTTCAGCATTATTTATAGTAGTCAAGATATGGAAACAACCCAAGTGTTCATTGACAGATGAATGGATAAATAAAATGTAGTAATACATATAATGGAATATTACTCAACCTTTGTGAAAAAGGAAATCATCAGCTGGGTGTGGTGGCTTATGCCCGTAATCCCATCACTTGGGAAAAGGAGATGAGAGGATTGCCTGAGCCCATGGGTTCAACACCAGCCAGGGCAACTTGGCAAGACCTTGTTTCTACAATAAAAAAAAATTAGCCAGGCGTGGTGGCACACACATGTGGTTCCAGCTACTTGGAAGGCCGAGGTGGAAGGATCTCCTGAGCCCAGCAGGTCGAGGCTGCGGTGATCATGAGTGTGCCACTGCACTCCAGCCTGAGCGACAGAGCGAGACTCCAACTCAAAAAATAAAAGAATAAATAAAAATAAAATAAGGAAATCCTGCCATTTGTGACAACATGAATGAACCTGGAGGACATTATGATAAGTAAAATAAGTCAGTCACAGAAAGACAAATACCGCATGCTTCCACCTATATATGAGGTATTTACAATAGTCAGACTCATGGAAGCCGATAATACAATAGTGGTTGTCAGAGTCTGAGCGTGGGAGAAATGGGAATTATTGTCTCAGTTTTGCTAGATAAATAAGTTCTGGAGAACTGCTGTACAAGATAGTATCATAGTTCACAATACGGTATTGTGCACTTCAGAATTTTTTTAGAGGGTAATGTGTTAAGTGTTCTTACCACAAAAACAAAACAAAACAGAAACAAAAACAAAAGGACACTAGAAACCTTTGGTAGGTGTTGCCTATGTCTATGACCTTGACTGTGGTGATGGTATTACAGGTGTTTGTCCATATCCCAGCTCACCAAATTTTATACATTAAATATGTGAAGTTCTTTATCTATCAATTATACATCAATAAAGCTGTTTTTCTAAAAAAAGTTTAAACAGTCTGAGCTTCTGCATTAAGAAGCTAGACGTGCTGTAAGAACTCAAGTATATAAAAATAAAAATTTTAAAATTAGAAAAAAAAAGAAGCTAAAGAAAGAGCAAGTTAAACTCAAAATAAACAGAAGAAGAAAATAATAAAGGACAAAACTAATTTAAACAGAAAATGAGCAGGGTGTGGTGGCTCATTTTTAGAGGGTAATGAGTTAAATGTTCTTATAAGAAAAACAAAACAGAACAGAAACAAAAACAAAAAGACACACCTGTAATCCCAGCACTTTGAGAAGCAGAGGTGAGAAGATTGCCTGAACCCAGGGTTCGAGACCAACCTGGGCAACACGGCGAGACCTTGTCTCCACAATAAATCAAAAAATTAGGCTGGGCGCAGTGGCTCAAGTCTGTAATCCCAGCACTTTGGGAGGCCAAGGCAAAAAGATTACCCGATCCCAGGAGTTCAAGACCAGCCTGGGCACCTTGGTGAGACTTCGTCTCTACAATATATCAAAAATTAGCCAGGCATGGTAGTGTACGCCTGTAGTTCCAACTACTTGGAAGGCTGAGACGAAGGATTGCCTGAGCCCAATGGGTCAACACTGGGGTGGCCGTGAGGGTGCCACTGCACTCCAACCTGGGCGACAGAGTAAGACTCTGATTCAAAAAAAAAGAGCTTAAAAAAGAAATTAGCCAGGCGTGGTGGCATGCACCTATAGTTCCAGCTGAGGCAGAAGGACCACGTGAGCGCAACAGGTCGAGGCTGTGGTAGCCATGAGCATGCCACAGCACTCCAGTCTGGGTGACAGAGTAAGACTCCAACTCAAAAAACAAAAATTAAAAAAAAGGAAAATAGGCAGATAATATATAAAGTCAACAAAAGCAAAAATTAGTGCTTTTTGAATATTAATAAAATTGAGAAACCTCTTTGCTAGGCTCTCAAGCAGAAAAGACAAATCAACAATACCAAGAATTAGTGGGGATATCACTGCATCCTAGGGTGAGAGACTTTACCTAGATGGGCTCTGAAGTTCCCTCCAGCTCTAGTTCAGCCTCCCCAGCTCCCTGCATCTCTATTCCCACTCATGCCAAGCCCAGCAGGAAGGAATCTCCCAGTGGCTTCCCCACCAGCCCTGCCAGGACCACTCACTGGACTGAGATAAAGGGAGCCAGGGCAGGATCCTCCAGTGTGACTATGACTTAGGGTCCTCTGCAGGAAGAGCACCCTCAGCAAATTGATGACCCTTCCTAGGACCAGTTAGTAATGAGAAGGTTTGGTGTGGGGGATGTCAGACAAGATCGTGGAACTGCTGGCAGAGCTGAGAGCCCTGCATCATAAGGAAATGGCTTCCTCCCTGCATCAGACCACTCTGGGTCTAGCAAGCAGATTCCAGAACAGTCCTAGATGCCCAGTCTGCTCCTTAGCGACTCTCCTGCCCACCTACCTGCAGCCTTGGGCTCCTCCAGTCCATAGTAGGGTACTTCTAATTGCTATTGGACAAAGTCCTCTGGGGCAGCTGGAAACATCAGGACTTCGGGGTGACACAGGCCATGGTGGCAAGTCCCTGGTCATCTTAGCTCTCAGTGAAAGGGGGTCTCTGGCCCTGGGGCTCCAAACTGACCATCATTCCCAATTCTGTTCAGACAGCTGGTCCCCACAGCCAGCCTTTTCTGAGAGCTCCAATCAGGAACTGCTTGTCTGGACCCAGCTCAGGCCTAGATTCCCAAGGTCAAGACTCTAGAAGCCAGATTCAGTCTGGGAATGAGACAAGGAGCTCAGGATGGTGACCCTGGTCACGTGCAAGTCCCCTCTGTAGCCAGGATATGGGACGCCAGAGGAGTCTCGGGAAGGCAGCAGTTCTTGCCTCCAGCAGTTCTTGCTCAGAGGAAGGCATAGTTCAGGAGAGGGGTAACGAAGGAGGCAGCTAGACTGGGTCAACAGGGGCTTCTCCTGAGGGAGAAACCCTGTAGGTGCAGCTGGGGAGCCCCTTAATGTGGTGAGGGCAGGGAAGGGGGTTTGTGCAAAGGATGTGACCTCACAGCTGTTGTTCATAGCAGATAATCCAAGGATGTTATGGCTGAGGATGGCCAGGTGGTACCGTGGGCCCGTACTTCCCAACTCTTTCCATGTTGCAGCACTTCCATAAAGTGAGGACACTGATGTGACACACCAGGTAAGTAGACACGTCTGCAGGTAGTTGGCCAAGAGGTTTCTGTTTTGGTCTGTTTGTGCTGCTTTTTTTTTTTTTTTTTGAGTTGGAGTCTCACTCTGTCGCCCAGACTGGAGTGCAGTGGCCGCTCCCGGCCACCGCAGCCTCGACCTGCTGGGCTCCGGCGATCCTTCCAAGTAGCCGGAACTACAGGCACGCGCTACCACGCCCGGCTGATTTTTTGATTTATTGTAGAGATGAGGTCTCGCTGCCCAGGCGGGTCTCGAACCCGCGGGCTCAGGCAATCCACTCACCTCAGCCTCCCAAAGGCGCAAGATTACAGGCTGAGCCACCGAGCCCGGCTTGTGCTTCTTTAAAAGACTACCACAGACTGGGTGACTTACAAGCATCAGACATTTATTTCTTGCAGTTCTGAAGGCTGGGAAGCCTAAGATCAAGGTGCCAACAGATTGCATGGTGAGGGCCGCTGTCTGCTTCCAAGATGGTGCCCTGCTGCTTTATCCTCTGAAGGGGAAGAAAACTGTCCTGGTGTAGCAGAAGGGATGAGCTCGTCCCCTTCAAGCCCTTTTGTAAGGTCACTAATCCCACTCCTAATCACCTCGCAAAGACTCCACCTCTTGACACTGTTGTATTGGGAATTAAGTTTCAAATGAGTTTTGGAGGGGCACCATCATCCAAAACATAGCAGCTTCTAACAGCCCAGGCCCTTCCAGCCACCTTGAGGGCTGAGGAGCTCAGCATCTCCCATCCAGGAATAAGACAGTACAGCAGCCAGTGGGCTCTAGGATACTGGGCCCTCAGCCCTGGCTCCAGCTCCACTCCAAGCCCAGCTCTTGACAAAGATACCTTCTCCCTGGGTGGTGGCGGCAACAATCACACTGAGATGACACCATGAATCTTTCAACCTCAGCAAGGCAGGGATCTGTGCAGACATGTGGGGCTCCACCCTCCAGGTGGCTCCCATGCTGAGTGCTTTCCCTCACCTCTTTGAGGCCAGTCAGCACCGCCAAGTGCCCCTGGCGCAGCTCGCAAAAGAACAAGAAAGCACAAGCATGTATACATGGGGGCATAGAAAAGTGGAACTCCTCCTCCCAGATCAGGAGTGAGGGAGAGAGATGAGGCAGACGCATGGGGCAAAGACAAGAGGCAAAGACAGGGAGCAAGTTGGGAAGCAGCTCAGAAGGTCAGGTCCTCCCGCCAGTCTAGGTGAGGGTTGAGGCCAGAGGACTCTGGTCAGCATCACCACCACCAACCCCCACATCTCCCACCCCAATGTGGCAGCAACAAGCCCAGGTCTGAGACAGGCTGCTTCAAATGTGCCCAGCAGGGAGTGGTGAGTGATGAGGACTGAGCCGTTTAAGACCAGCCGGGGGGCCACTAGTCAGCAGCGTAGAGCAATGAGCACCCTGTGTCAAATAACAGCCACTGTGTACTGAGGACTCCCAGTGTGCCAGCCACTGTGCCCGGCATATTCCACACCTTATTTCATTCCTCCCTCATGACAGCTGGCCCGTGAGAGCCTTCATGAGGCCCGGCAGCTCTCAGAGTAAGAGGCTCTTTATCCTTGCACGTGTCAGATCCAATTAGTCCACCCTCAGATTCAGCTGGTGCAATAGAATAACGGCCGTCAGTTCAGATTGGTGGTGCCTTTGGGGACTGACAATTACACGAGTAATCCAAAATTCAGATATTAGTGGGGTTAATTATAAAACATAAACCTAAAGGTTATTCATTATTTTAAAAGTATCATAGTTCATTTAACCGAAATCACTTCTTTTTCTTTTTTAATTTGAGTCAGGGTCTCATTCTGTCACCAAGGCTGGAGTACAGTGGCATGATCATGGCTCACTGTAGCCTTGATCACCTGGAGTCAAGTAATCTCTCACCACAGCCTCCCAAGAAGCTGGGACTATAGGTACACACCACCATGTCCGGCTAATTTTTTCTAATTTTTTGTAGAGACGAGGTCTCTCTATGTTGCCCAAGCTGGTCTCAAACACTAGGCTCAAGCAATCCTCTCACCTCAACCTTGCAAAGTGCTGGGATTACAGGTGTGAGCCACCGTGCCCGGCCCTAAATCATTTCTTTACAAGACAAATTCAGAAAATTGATGGTATAATTGAAAATAATAATTTTTTTAATGTTGAGGATGATCTTAGTCTGCCCTGTCTTTCATCTTGAAACTATAACTTTGTAATACTTTTCTTACCTCCTGTCTTAGTCCATTTTGTGTTGCTATAAAGGAACACCTGAGGCTGGGTTATTTACAAAGGTAAGAGGGTTTTTTGGCTCATGTTCTGCAGACTGTACAAGGAGCACAGCGCCAGCACCTGCATTGGTGAGGGCTGCAGGTTGCTTCCACTCATGGCAGAAGGAAAAGAGGAGCCAGGGCATGCAGAGATCACATGGTAAGAGAGGAAAAAGAATGGGGAGGAGGGTGTCAGGCTCTTTTTCAACAACAAGCTCTCCTGGAAACTAATAGAATGAATAGACCGAGAACCCTTTCACTCCTCCCCCAGGGAGGACAGTCATCTATTCAAGAGGGATCAGCCCCCATGTCCCAAATACCTCCCATTAGGCCCTCCCTCCAACATTGGGAATCAAATTTCAACATGAGATTTGGAGGGGACAAACATCCAAACTATAGCACCCCTCAACACCAAACCCATCATATCGATAATGGAAAAGATATAAACATGGGTTAATAAATTCATAACCCATGATTCAAAATAAGAAAGGGAACTCTTCATGAGTTAGAAACTCAGAGGCAGCCCTAAGCAAAGGAAGTAAAGAGGCAGCCTCAGCAGAACGCATGGGCTGCCACTCTACCCAGCCACCCTCCACACCACTGTCTCCCAGAGGCTGCAGCATCCCTTCAAGGCTGTGACAGACCCTCAACAGCACAGCTTCAACCTCTCCCCCAAGTCCCACACTGCCACCTGCAGGCCAGTCACTATTACCATCGCATGGCCAATGACACACAGCCAGGAGCCTTCATGGTCCAGGGCATGCATAGACCTCTCAGAGATAAGCTCACAACCAAGAATCACCAAGTATCTAAAGAAGGTGGAATCCATGAAAGGCAACGAACAAAGAAACTTACCTTCAAGGAGATCATTCACTGACGAATCAGAAAAATGCGTTAAAATATATATATTAACATCAGCAAAGGACTGAAACCTACTCATGCAATGAAAACAGGTAGTTGCAGAAAAAAATCATATTAGAAAACTTAAAATGGGCTGGGCTCGGTGGCTCAGCCTGTAATCCCACGCTTTGGGAGGCCGAGGTGAGTGGATTGCCTGAGCCCGCGGGTTCAAGACCCGCCTGGGCAACTTGGCGAGACATCATCTCTACAATAAATCAAAAAATTAACTGGGCATGGTAGCACGTGCCTGTAGTTTCAGCTACTTGGAAGGCTGAGGCAGAAGGATCGCTGGAGCCCAGCAGGTCGAGGCTGCAGTGGCCAGGAGCGGTCACTGCACTCCAGTCTGGGCGACAGAGTGAAACTCCAACTGAAAAAAACAAAAACAAAAACAAAAAACTGAGGAAAAGACAGATCTATAGTGAGAAAAAGCCATCAGTGGTCACCTGGGACCAGGAGTGGGGAAATTGCCTGGAATGGAACACAAGATAACTTTTGGGGTATTGGAAATGTTCCATATCTTGATTGTGGCGGTAGTTTCAAATGCATATAAGTTTGCCAGAATTCATTGAACTGTACACTTACTCTCCTGTATTTTTGGAATGTTTGCAGGCTACTGCATGGAAATGATATGTCCATGAAACTGTCAAGAGGAACCACTGGAATACTAGAAATAAAATGTATAACCCTCAGAGCAGCACAGGGGGAAAGTAGAAAAGAGAACACTGAGTCAGAAAGCAGGAAAGGGGAGACGGAAATAAAATGTATGGTAAACAGAAAACAAATATGTCTCAAGTCCCAGGACCTACCTACTCAAGAGGATGATTTGTTTGATACCAAATGATGGGGACATGCTCATTTCTCCATTTCTCTCCCAGTGGAGAGTGGAAGGAAGGAATGGAGTGCAGCACTTCCTGGCACTCAAGAGGAAACTGAAATCTACATGCCCTTTCAGGCCTTGAAGTACCTCCAGAAAGTCCCAGTCGTGTTCAGGGAGCCAAGGAGAGGGGTGAGAAGACAAGGAAGGCAGAGGCACCGGGAGGCCAGATGAAGGCAGGGAAAGTGAAAGGAGGCTTTGGTGATACCAACCCAAACGAGGTGAACCACAGGCAAAGGGCCACCTGGTCCAGGGGGGCCGAGTGGGCATGTTGGGAGGAGGAATATGCCCTGGGGTGGACCAAGCAGAACCAGCCCAGACATCAGTGGTTTTAAAGCTCTCCAGGAAGCCAATGTGCAGCCCAAGTGTGGCCCACCACTCTGAGGTTAAAGGATAAAGAGCCGGAGAAGACTTGTGAACACCAGTAAATCAGCTGAAGCCTCTCTCGGAGCAGTTACCCATCCTCTCCCCACTCGGGCTGTTCCTCTCGGGGTATCTTTCATCTCCTCTCTGCCAGGCTCGTATTTCCCTCCCTTTATCTTTTCCTGCCTCCCTCAACCTCGCCTCCTTTTACCACTTGTTTTCCAAAGCTCTCCACCTAGTGTTGCTAACTAGGTTTTTAAAAAATTGAATGGCCAGGCACAGTGACTCATACTTGTAATCCCACAACGTTGGGAGGCTGAGGCAGGAGGATTGCTTGAACCCAGGAATTTGAGACCAGCCTGAGCAACATAGCAAGACCTCGTCTCTACAAAAAATTAAAAAATTAGTAAGGTATGGTGATGCACGCCTGTAGTCCTAGCTACTCAGGAGGCTGAGGTAGAAGAATTGCCTAAGCCCAGAAGGTCAAGGGTGCAGTGAGCCAGGATTGTGCCACTGCACTCCAGCCTAGGTGATAGAGTAAGACTCAAAAACAAAACAAAACAAAAAACTGGACTTTACTATAGATATATAGACAGTCTCCAGCTTGCAATGGTTCAACTTACAAATTTTTGCCTTTATGATGGGTTTATCAGAATATAATCCCATTGTAAGTTGAGGGACATCTGTATATATTTTTCTTTTCTTTTCTTTCTTTTTTTGAGCTGGAGTCTCACTCTGTCACCCAGACTGGAGTGCAGTGGCTGCTCCCGGACACCGCAGCCTCGACCTGCTGGGCTCCGGCGATCCTTCCGCCTCAGCCTTCCGAGTAGCCGGAATTACAGGTGCGCGCTACCACGCCCAGCTAATTTTTTGATTTTATTGTAGAGATGCGGTCTCGCCTGCCCAGGCAGGTCTCGAACCCGTGGGCTCAGGCAATCCACTCACCTCAGCCTCCCAAAGGCGCGGGATTACAGGCTGAGCCACCGAGCCCGGCTTTTTATTTTTATTTTTTTTGAGTTGGAGTCTCACTCTGTTGCCCAGGCTAGAGTGTAGTGGCACACTCACAGACACCGCAGCCTTGACTTACTGGGCTCAGGTGATTCTTCTGCCTCAGCCTTCCAGGTAGCTGGAACTACAGGCATGTGCCACCATGCCCTGCTAATTTTTTTTATTTATTGTAGAGACAAGGTCTCGCCATGTTGCTCAGGCTGGTCTCGTACCCCTGAGCTCAGGCAATCCTCTCACCTTCGCCTCCCAAAGTGCTGGGATTACAGGCTTGAGCCACTGTGCCCAGCTTGTATATATTTTTCAAAACCAAGACCTAAATCTTACTAAAATAAGTGGTTTTTAACTTGTTTGGGCCTCTAATTGTTTAATATTTCCTGTGCCTCAGTTTTCCTAATAGAAAAAAAATCAGTCCCCACCCCTGACTTGCAAGGGTGACCAGTCTCCCTCACTCACAACACAATCCCATACACACCCCTCTCTCCTTTGCGAAGCAGGTCCTGGAATCTATGCCCTGTTTGCTGCACTGTGGATTTTCACAGGAGAGAGGTGCTGGGAGAAATGGATGCATGCGGTGTTATGCGGGCTTCCCTCCTTTTCTCTACAAGAATGGTTCCAACTGAAGCAAGGAAAATTCCACTGAAATTCTCAGAAATTAACACTACCAACTGGGCAATGGGCTGCATGGCCTGGGCTCGAGAAGGTGGGGGTGGATCCATGCCCACCAGCCACTTCCTGTACCTGAGGGCCCCTCCCAGTGCCGCACCACCCAAGGGATGGAGAGGATACTTCCTTTTTCTTTTTTCTATGTAGGAGATTCTTATGAGTGCATTAGGAGACATCTGAAGAAGACAGGCGTCCTGAGGTCTCAACCAGCCTCTGCGCTCAGATTCCCTAAGACTATAGTCCCAGGGCTGTCATACAGCACTACTCCAGGGAACAAATTCACATCATCCATTCATGTGAATGGCATCCCCTGAAATTGTGCAGTCTACAACCTGTGTAGCCATACATGGCAGGCGTGGTGGCTACCCTTTTTCTTCCCTTGATGAGGGGCTCTGACCATTTGATGATTGATGATGCCCCTGCTCCAGTGTTTCTACCCAGCCTCAGGGGGAACCAAGCTTGCAGCTGTGTTCTGGTCAAATCCCTCCATCCATGTCACCTTCAATACCTTGAAACTTATTTCCAGCCATCTTACACAAGGGGTGGGAATGAAGTAGAAATGGAATAGAAATCGACTCAGATTCCTTCTTTCCTAGGAGCAGGAGCCAAACTGGCCAGGTCATTATTGGCACCTCTCCCCAGCTCCCCACTCTGCTCAACTCCCAGATTCAATCCGATGTTTCCTTACCCACTGGCTGAAGTCCTCCCTGCACCTGCTGACCAGTTTCTTGGCAAGAACACTAGACCAGCCTCCTACGCCCTTCCCTTCCCCTCCCATCTTTGTCTCACTGTCTTCCCAAACCAAATCTGAGCGGAAGTGGCATTTCCTGCACTTCTGAGTGAGTGAAGGTACCCACCAGCTCTTCACAAGCCCAGAGGCTTGCTTCCTTCACAAATCTCACTGGTCTCGGGGGCAGACACTGGCCCCCACATTCCTGGGCTGGTGATCACACAACTGAAGTAGAGACCCCGTTGTATGCAACTTTTCGTACGTATGTGCAATTTTCTTGGGAGAGGGCCTGAGGCTAACTTCAGATTTTCAAAGGTCCAGATGAGTTAGGAATCATTAGAGCAGAGTGCTGCACACCTTTTCATGGTTGGTGGGTGATGATCCATCTCTTAGAAAGTGGATTCCCATTCATTTATTTCTCAAATATTTACTGAGCACCTATGTGTCAGCTGCTGCTTTAGGCACTGGAGATACAACATGAACAAAACAGACAAAATTCCCAGTCCTGGAGCTGACTCTCCAGGGGCCAGAGACAGCCTGATGCTCTCTGAGGTGTTGAAGACAAACTGCAGAGTCTAAGTTGTGAACACAGAGTCGCAAGTTCTGAGAACTCTATGCAGTTCTATCTTTCCTACCAAATATAGCTAAAATATCTGAAAGGAATGAAAAAAGAAAAAAAAATCTATGCAGTTCTAAACTGTAAACTTGATGAAGGCTCAATTAAGTTACTGACAGTGGTAGACACAGCAGTGGTAATGATGTTGGCCACCGTAGGAGCTCAGAGACCAGCCTGGAACTGCTCCCAAGTAAACCTCTCACTATTGAGCCAAGAGGTGGTGGTCTGTGATTGGCAGCCATGGTGAGGAGGCAGGAGAGGGGAACCAAGTCCCCTATCCCATGCCAGCCAAAAGTACCGGCTGCCCTGTCACCACTCGTGTCAGCTGGAGAGCTGTGGGTCCCAGGCCAGGCCAGGCAGGGGCATGGGCTGAGCTCTGGCCACCCTCCTCCCCAGCTGGGAGCCAGAACTAGCATCTTCTTCCCAGAGAGAGGGCAGCAGAGGCTTCCTGACTGAAAGACAGGACAGCATAGGTGTTCCTGATTGAGAGAGGAATTGTGATTTGGGTCACTGAGAGCGTGTCTGCATGTGTGAGAGAGTGGAGCAGGCAGTACAGCCCAGGAGGGCACTTGTGGGGGGAGGGAGCAGAAGCCCCACAGAGTCTGCCTATTCCTCCCTGTACAAGCCCTGTCTGAGAGTCTCACAGTCTCTCCTCTCTGTCATAGTCCTCTGACTCCCACCTGGATCAGCCCCCAGCCCTCTCCTCCCCCTGTCCTTGATCCAGAGCCAGCTGGAGGGCATGCCTCAAGGTCTCTGCATTGTTCAGAACGTTGTATCGACTCAGGGCCACCAGCCGATCAAAGTCTTGGGGCTCATAGGTAAAGTTCATCATGCCATAGGGGGTGTCTGGCCCATTGATGACAAAGTCCCCAAAGGCCTTCTCGTCAGCTGTTTGCCGTTTCACACCTGCAAGTGGGGAGACAGAGGAAGCCAGGCTGGCACGCTCTCTGTGGAACTGGCTGGGACAGCCCTGAAGCCTTCCTCACCCCAAAACATCTGGGTGGTTCTGTGCAGGCCCTACTTGGGGCCATGTGTCAACTTTCAGGCCCATCAGGAGGAGATGGCCCAATGTGAATGCTGGAGCTCAGGAGGCAGAGGGCAGCAAGGGGAAGCTCAGGCCCCCGGGGACACAAGCTTGGGTACATTGTCCAGGGGGTCTACTCTCAGAACAGCATCCATCACCATCCCAGGGCTCTGTAGGCCAGACCCAGACCCAGGGCTTCCCTTACCTGGGGCCAGATGTGTGCGGAAGGTACGATTGACAAGGGGGAAATGGAGCACGATGGGTGAGCGGGGATCCTTGGCCTTGGCAAACAGATAGCACTCCCGGGGTTCCTCCAAGTCCTCAGGGCCCACTTCAATCCTAGGGAAGGGGATTCCTCGGTCCAGACAGTACTTCTCTGTCATCTGTAAGACCTGGACGGGAGGCAAGCTTCTGACTCCCCCTGCCTCCACCCTGGCCCTGCCCCACCCGTCTCCCACACAGCCAGGCTGCAGTGCCAGCTCTACCTGTGACGAGCTGAGTGACTTCAGGCAGGTGACATCACCTTCCTGAGCCAGTTTTCTCATGTGTAAAATAAAAAGGGGAATCACTGTCTAGTGGAGTTGTTGTGAGCAGTAGCAGTAATCACTAATGATGAGCAATCATCAATCTAGTGTCTCCTCATCATTCCTCCCCATGACTACCCTGGCCTTGCCCTCTGACCCCTTTACTCCCTGTTAGGGGCCGACTCAACTTCATGAGGTTGACACTCAACAATTACAGAAGGTCAGCATCAGAGGCTTCACCAGTCCCCAATCCTAGCTCCACTAGACCCAGGAGGACAGGGAAGAGGCCAAGAAGGGAAGGGCTGCTCCAGTGGTGCCACCAGAGCCCACACCTCCAGGAAACGTCTGTCCACTACCTTACAGAGTTGGAGGGAGTTGCTGCTAGAGTCTCCCAGAGGGGACCCTGATGGCTCTGTTGTTACCATGGAAAAAACAGATAGGAGACCCAGGGCCAGACTGGAACAGGGATGAGCAGGGTCTAGAGCAGGGGGTCTTCTATCAATGAGCAGAGAAGAATCCTGAGGACCCTCTTTGGCTTCCTCTTCCCACTCCCACCACCGCCCAGAATCTCAGCAGTTCTCCTCTAGCTGGGAGACCCACACTGCCAACAGCATTTGGAGGGCACCCTTCTCCGCAGAGTAGAACCCAGGTTGCCCACGAAGAACGATCCCAGGCACTCAGTCAGGCCCCCTCAGCAGCCCTCTTCTCCTCCTCCTTCCCCTCCCTCCTCTGTTCATTCACCTCAGGAGCTCCCCCACCCTCACCTCCTCACCTCACCTCAAAAGGGGCTTCCAAGGAGTAGTCGAAGGACAGGATGAGGTCTACTGCCCTCTGCGGCAGCAGAATTAGTGGGAACGGAGAATTGATGGCAAAGCCTCCGTCCACCAGGTACAGACAGTCACACATGGGGGTGAGCTGGTTGGGGAAGGCATCCGGGTGTGTGTCTACAAGATATGTGTGTACATGCTCAGGGATAAGTGTAGTTGCTCTTGCCAGCAACCCCTTCTCTTTGCATTCGCATTGGTACTCTCTGTAGATCGATCTCTTTCTCTCCCTCTCCCTCTCTCTCTTTCTTTCCTTCTCTGACAGCCTTAGGGTCTTCCACCCCAACTCCTAGCCTTGCCTTCCACCACAGCAATTAGAGTCATCATTCCCACATCAGCCCCCAAGCAACAGGAGACCACACTTCAACCCCCAGACCAAAGCCAGCGCTGGCCCCAGTGAGCCAGAGGCACAGGCAGGGAGAGAGATCCCACCCACCTCCCACCCAGGGCAGCACCCACCTTTCCAGGCCACGAACTCCCTGCCAGCTACATAGTCCTTGTGCAGGCAGAGACCCCGGGTGAAGTTAAAGTTCTGGGCGGAAGTGAAGCGGGAGGTGAATATGTCCAGCACAACCTGGGAGAAGGGACCTTGGGGCGTGAACAGCCTCGTACGCAGCCGCGCAGGGTCATGAAGCTGGAGTTTCTGGCTGTTGTCTAGCCAGGGTAGGGACAGTGAAGTGTAATGAGAAATGGCGCCCTTCTCGTCCAGAGACCCTTACAGAGCAGGGGGCCCCTTGCCCACACTGAGCCCTCCACACAACCCTTCTCCTCCCCACCCCACCTCCTAGGCCTCTGACCGTGGCTTCACAGAACCCCTCTTAAATGACTTTTTCTTTCACGCCCCCATGTTTTGAAAGTTGCCTATGACATTGCATTTATTAAGTAATAATTTATCTTCCACTCCATAAAAATAAAGTTGCGTATATAGCTTCCAATCAGAATTTCATCCATTACACACTAACTGAACAGTTACTATGTGCCCAGCCCTATGCTAGGCATGAGGGATGCAAAGGTGAACAGGGCCTGCCCTGGCCCTCCTGGGTGCATAGTCTAATTGTGGGAGAGAGTCACAAAAAGAGGCAAGAAACCATAGCAATGTCCCAGGGTAAGGACAACACGGGTATGTGTGCATGGTCCTAGGGGACCACAATGGTAACACCCTGGAAGGATGGAGTGGAAACGAGAAGTCGAACAAAATGACATCTGAGCTGAATCGAAAGGACGGAACAAAAGTTACCCAGGGAAGAAGGGTGGAAAAGGTATCCTGCCAAGTAGGGCTCCCATGGGCCTTTAAGGTCAAGGGAACCGCAGAAGGGGTGTGGGCAGAGTGGCAACCAAATAGCCAGTGGCCCTAATTGGAGCCGAAAGCAGAGAACTCAAAGGGGTGGCTTCATCACACCTTTGGGCATCTGGAGACCCTCAGCTAGAAATCATTTCCTTAAGACTTCCCTGAACCCAGGGGACAGCCAGTCTTTTGCCATCTCCTCCCTCATTCTTCATACCTCTGCCAGAACTGTGGTGTGAATGGGAGGAGGTTGGCGTTTCTACCTTTACCTGTGATGTTCATACTGCCTCTGTACCACTCCAGGAAACCAAGGCCTGAGCCAGCCGTCTTCAGGAAGATCTCATCCAGGCTGGCTGCGAAGGCACTGCCCCATACGCCTAAGGAGACAGGTGGAGTCCCACCTCATATCTGGGCCTGTTCCAGGCATGTGCCCGGGCCCAGTCGCCCAGCCTAGACTCACCCTGCAGGTAGCAGATCCGGGGCTCAGGCCGGTGATGCAACAGTCGTCCCATGAAGAACTCTGAGCCAAAGAGTGCAGTGGGAACATAAGCCCCGTACTTGGGGAAGCCGACCTCATGGGGGGTGAACTCGCACCACTCTGAGAACCCAAGTGAAGGGAAAATCACTGGGGGCCTCCCACCAAGACCCTTGTGCCCAGGCAGGAATCTTAGCCTTGCCAATAACAGAAGGCAGCAGCCAAGTCCCCTGTGTATGGCCTCCTCCATTTGCCCCTGATTGCCCTGGGCTCTCACACCCTCCTACCAACTATTTCCTCTACCTCCTGCCTTTGTCTCCACACCCAGGCACCTGCAAAGTCTTCTCCACTGATGTTGGTGCGGACATTCACGCTGGCGTAAATGGGGTAAGGGTTCTGACCCTGGCTGACCGCCTCCTGCTGATCAGACAGCTTGGCAGGGTTTACCTGGGTGGGAAAGAAGATAAGCAGCATGACCTTTGGGGAATTCTGTTCCCCATCCTATGGCCTGATGTCAGCCCCTACGGAGTGTGGTATGCCCACAAGAGAGGCTTTGGGCCACCAAGACCAGAGCTTTAAAGATAGGTCTCTGACGGACAAGTTTAGGCTGCCGCAGAGGGAAGATCACTGTGGGTTTGTACAATCCCAGGGTCTACAGGAACACCCTACCCACTTCTCTCCCATTCAAAAAATCCTATCAGAACACAAGGGATTCAGAGTGACATTTTAAAAGGAATCCTTGAAAAGCCAGTCTAATTTATTTAAAAAGCAAACCACACTAGAAAAATGTAGATTCCTTACTTAGAAATGAGAAACTCCTGGTGATATACACCCACAAGTGATGGCTACGCACAGTGGGGCAGCAGCTCTGAATTTTATTACCAGGATAGGCTGTGCCTGCAATTCTAGGATCAGTCACCAGGTGGCGAGAGTCACAGTCTCATTGGCCAAAGAGTGGGCATTGCACTGGGAATCACTTTTAAGGCTGGAATCATTTTCAAAACATTCCTGCACTAGGGCTCTACCAAGCCCAAGCCTGACTAAAATCAGTATCTCTGGAAGTGGAGCCTGGGGATGGGTGTTTTTGAAAAGTCGTGTGGGTGATTCTAATATGCAGACAGAGCTGAAGACTGCTGACCTGTCTCTCCCTACCCTAGGGTTAGGAACCAGGAAGGCTAAGTGGTATCAGCTCACCCTGGTGTCTCACTCTTTCCCCCTAGGAGAGCTCAGACCTAAGGAACCGCTTTGCAAATCAGACCTTAACCTGAGGGATAAGGCAGAAACAAGGGGAGGGGAGGTGGAAGGAGGGTATCTTACTTCCTGGTACAGGAAATACTCAACGAGGAGGCCCCAGAGGTCGATGAGAGACACACTGTGGCCACTGCGCTCCCGAACCCCCAGTTCTTGAGTGTAGTATTGTAGCTGCTCTGTGGATATCGCCCCCATCTTACTGCTGCAGACTCGAGCCTGGGCGCGCTCAATGGGGCCCTGCAAAGTCCCCTGGGACCAGGCTGGGTCCTTGTAGAGTGTGGAGATGCACCTGGGAAAGGAAGGAGTGCCTGTGAGTTAGGGGCAGGGGAAGAGAGTGATGCAGGGTCTGTGAGTGACCCTCTCCCCCTCCCTTGCACTGCTGCCCTGCACCCCAACTCAGAGGCACCCTTGGGACTCAGTCCCTTCCTGTCCCTCCTAGCCCCCTTGGAGGCAGGATCCCAGCCCCTCGGGGATGCCATCAGATCACCAGGTCACACCGCTGCCCCTTCAGGATTCTCCTTTGCTCGTGCCCTGCCCCCACCTCACTTACCAGGTAGACCCAGAGACTCCACTCAGGTAGGTCACAGTGTCCAGGAGGCCGAGTTCCTGCAGCCCCTCCAGGCTGCCATATAGGGAAGACATAGCTCGTGTTCCGCCCCCAGAACCTAACACAGCCACTACAGGCACCTGGCACAATAACAATGATGACAACTATTGGCATTGGCATTTATATATTATTACTTGTATTACTTGACATGTTAGACATTATTCCAAGAGCCTTGCACGTATTATCTTACTGAACCTCCACAGCAACCCAGTGAGATCCCCATTTTAGAGATGAGGAAACTGAAGCACAGACAGGTTAAAGAATGTGCTCAAGACATACAGTCAGTAAGTGACGAGCTATCAGACCTAAGCAGTGGGTCTCCAGAGGTGGCTCTTAAGCATGGTACCTGGAAGGTAGACACCTGGGAGGCATATTTGATTCACCAAAAACAGTTAAAGCAGTCTCCTCTCAACCTTGGCAATAATGATATCTTGGACTAGATAATTATTTGTTGTGGATGTTTAGCAGCATTCCTGGCCTTTACTCAGGAGATGCCAGTAGCATCCCTCTTCCTCTGCCCTTCTCAGCGGTGACAATAAAACATCTCTACACATTGCCAAATGTCCCCTGGGAATGAAAGTGCTCCCAGTTGAGAACCCCTGAGTTAAGGTGGCAAAGAGCAGCAAGTGGCCTGGACCTGCCCCGACACCAGAGGTTCCTGATGTTAAAAGTCCGTTTTAAGCCGGGCTCGGTGACTCAGCCTGTAATCCCGCGCCTTTGGGAGACTGAGGTGAGTGGATTGCCTGAGCCCGCGGATTCGAGACCCGCCTGGGCAGCGAGAACTCATCTCTACAATAAATCAAAAAATCAGCCGGGCGTGGTAGCGTGCGCCTGTAATTCCGGCTACTCAGAAGGCTGAGGCGGAAGGATCGCCGGAGCCCAGCAGGTCGAGGCTGTGGTGGCCGGGAGCGGCCACTGCACTCCAGTCTGGGTGACAGAGTGAGACTCCAACTCAAAAAAAAAAAGTCCATTTTAAGATCAGTGATGCCTGGGGGTATCCAATTTGAAACGTTGTGACTGCTCAGCTTTCCCACAAAGCCTTGGCTTATTCTGCCCCAGTCTTATGTCCCTTTCCCTGTCCTCCTTTCTTCTCCTGTCTTGAAAAATGTTCCCTGCCCATTGCTCACCAAGGACACTGTTGCTTCAGAGTCCTGGATGAGACACAGCAGATACCTAACACAGGGAAAGCATACATACTGACCAAACGGATGTTCTAGGCTTGTCAGCACTGGGTGAAGGCCCTGTCTCCTGAGTACACCTGCAGCCAGCATTCCCTTCCTGCTGCCTCTCAGCCACAGGCTGATTGTTTCTATGCCTAGAGGACCCATGGACCCTCCACTTCCAAATCCCTTTAACCACTATGTGGACTCCATTGTGTCCCCATCGCACAAAATTCACAAGTTGAAGCCCTAACCCTCATGTGACTATATTTGGAGATAGGGCCTAAAAGGAGTTCATAAAGTAAGGTTCCAAGGGTGGGGCCTTAATCCAATAGGACTAGTGTCCTTCTAAAAAGGAGAAGAGATACCAGAAAGCACGTACTCTCTCTCTCTATGTGAGCACAAAGAAAAGACCATATGAGGACAGAGATTTGGAGGTAGAGGGTCCATGGGGTCCTCTAGGTATTGGCCTGTGTCTGGGAGGAAGTGGGAAGGGAGTTCTGAGGGGTAGACCTACGGCAGATCAGGAACAGCTGGTGGCTTCCTCCTGCCTGCATATGTCTTCATGTGAGGACAAGAGAGGCCCCACCAGAGACCAACCCTGATGGATGGCACCTTGGCCGTGGACTTCCAGCCTCCAGAACCAGAGGAAATAAATTTCTGCTGTTTAAGCCACGCAGTCTGTGGTGTTTCCTTATGGCAGCCCAAGCTGACCAAAACATTCAGCCTTGGCCAGGGCTGACCAACCCTCATTCCATATGAGGTCCTGACTCTCCTGATCGTGACCGTCAACTCAAACGGTCCTCTCCTTTCCTTCTCTGATCCTGTGCTTCCACTAGGCTTCCTGTCACCTCACATTAGTCCCCTGAAGGGAAGAGGCTCAATTTGGTTCCAGAAATCCTGGGGGTCTGCTCCTCCTCCCTTCCATACCTGGCCACTGTCCAGTGCCTCACTCAATCCCAGCACTTGCTGCAGGGCCTTGGACACGACCTGCTTCCTCTTGTCCAGAAACTCCTGCTCCCCATCACTGACATCAAAGCCAAGGCGCAGATCCAGGTTCCCAGAGCTGCCTCAGGTGGGGTGGGAACGGGGTACTAGGTGACTATCCGGAGGAGGAGAGCCTTAGGCCCAGGCCATGTTTCCCAGAAGCAGGCCCACACTCTGTGAAACCCCTCAGAAAGATCCCAAGGGACTTCCACCAGAACTAGAAAGGGAAAGGTGTCCTCCACACAGCCTGAGCTTCGTGGACAGGAGAGAAAGCACGCGGGGTTACTTCCTCACACTTCCAGCCCAGAAGAGAGAGGCCTTCTGAAGTCCCACCTCACCTCATTTCAGCCTTCACACACAGAGCCACCTCCTGGTCCTGAAAGAGACAGCAGCCCCAACTCCTGAGCATGCTGAGCAGGGTCCCCGCAGGGAAATGGTTCTCCCACCCACCACCCCTGTTGCTCCGGTAACTCTGGCTCCATGTGGACATCATGGCTGAGCTCCAGGATGGCCTGGTCCTCCTGCCCTCCCAGACCCCTCCCTCAGTCCTCCCTTGATAGTCACAGAGCAGGCAGGAGACCCTCTGGCACCCAGACAGAGTCTTACTTCCCCCAATGCCACGGAGTACTGTTTCTTCTGGCCGAGGGGCAGAGACGACAGCAGGATGTCCCCCTCGCCCAGCTTGCTGACCTGAGTCTCCAGCTGGGCACTTGGGCTGCTCTGGAGGGAAGAAAACACCTAAGGAGCTCTCCTGCATGAAAATGCACCTTCAGGGTGGCTGTGGACCATCCCTCGGGACTGAGCTGATTCCATCATCCTGCCCCTGTTTCCCTTACCTGCAGAACCCTGAGCTTCTCCACTAGCTGCACATCCAACCTGGAGCTCAGCACGGGATTCACATGGAAGGTGAAGGTGGGTGGAAAGCCTGACTCCATGGGGGACTGTAGGGGCAGGAGCTGAGGCTTCTCATACGCCCCAGGCACTGCCAGCTGGAGCTGCCTAGAACCTGGAGCAGAGGGCCCAGAGCCTGGGTGAGGGGTAAGCATCGTCTGTACCTGCGTGGCTCATGATGGCAGCACCCCTCTTCCCTTCCCTTCCCCTAGGAAATGCCAGCTCTCATTGTCTTGCTCACTCTCAGGCACTGTGATCATAGGAAAAGCATCCTAAAGGATTCTTGGGGACCTATAACCCACCCTGGTCAGAACTGGGCCTCCAGGGGAGGGTGGGAAACACACAAATGCCGAGCGAGGGGAGAAAGGCAGGGAGTAGGGAGAAAGAGGGTCTCTGCCCAGAGCCTATGGGGCTGATGATTTTGAGATTATATTAATTATTTAACATGTAATTATACAAAATTTTATATATTCATTATTATATTAATGACCAGCTTTCAACTGGTGGTTTCTCCTATCTCTTGCCTCCATTCAGGCTCCACGCATTGCCTCGGGGGAGGTTTGTGGCCAGGCAGAAAACAGAAATAGACTGCAAGTCATTCTGGCCTTTGTTTCCAAAAGTATAAGACCTTGGGGGAAGAAGGAAAGGGGAGGAGGCCAGACCTCAGAGAGAAATGGCTGCATGTGACATCCAGGCAGAGGGAACCACAGACAGCCTCTCAAGAGTCCCAGACCCCAAACATGACACAGAAGCAACAGAGACCCAAAGGGTGCAAGGACAGCAGACACCTCAGGAGCAGAGGTTCAGATAGGGTCCCTCCCCTACAGCCCCTTCTTGTACTAGATGAGACCCGGGGGCTTGACGTGACCTTGGGAGTGGGAAGGAATTAGAGAAAATAAGGAAAGCGGTATTCCATTCACACCAAGGTCTGTGTACAGAGCTGGACAAGTGCTATTTATAAGAAGAAGTGAAACAATCTGTGGTTAAGAGAATGGGCCCTAGAGTGTCACAGACCTGGGTTTGACCCTGTCCCTGCTACTTATTGACTGTGTGACCTTCTTGAGCCTCAGTCTCATGAATAAAAGAGGATAATGACTGTACTACTGGACACGGTTGGTAGGAGGATGATGAGATAAAACCTGTAAAATGCTCAGCACCGTGCCTGCCTCAGAGTCAGTGCTCGATGGTACATGGGCAGGACTCATCCCAAAGGCTCGGACTCTCAGCATTGGAAGGGACCTTAGCTGTCACTCAATCTTTGCTGCAACAGCACATCTGGATTCCCCTGCCTGAGTGGTCGCCCTCTGTGTCGCTCTGCACTGATGACCCCAGTTCTTCATTTCCCCAGTATTCTCACTCTTTGCCAAGGGACTTCAGCTTTTCCTACAAAAGAGCCAATTCTATTCCCTGCCCTCCAATTTGAATTCAACTGTGTGTCTTGTGTTGGCCAGTAACATGTCAGTTAGTGGCCAGGATGTGACCAAAGGCTTGAAAAGCACTTGCTTAGGTGAGCATGCTCTTTTGCACCTCTGCTGATGCCTTGAGCACATGCCTGGGCTAGTGTGTTGGTCACAGGAGGTGGCCAAGAGGCACATGGAGCAGAGCCAAGCCACCTCGCCAAGCCCAGCCTCGATCAGCCAGGTCCCCGCTGACTACCAGGTGTATGAGTTCAGTGAATGCCTCTTGTTGTACACCACTGCAACTTGGGGGGTGTTTGTTGTAGGACAACAGTTGGACAGATTTGTATCTCTATGCTTGAACACTTCTGGGAACAGGAAAGTGACTGCCTCCAGAACCAATCCATTCCATCCTTGGTCAGCTTTGAGCAGTGAAAAGTTTAAGAACTTCCTGGCCCAGACCTACCTCCTTGACATCAGCATCCCCAACCCTGGGAGAGAAGACAAGACCCAAGTCCACTGACCAGACTCACCATACTCTAGATGTGGAACTGTCTTGTCTCCCCAGAGCGTGCCTTGAATTCTTAGACAGGGGTGAGCCTGAGGAAAGCAGAGGCCTGGGGTAGGCTGACAATCCACAGGGCCCCTCCACAGGGTCCCAACCAGGATGGAGGGAAGTAAAAGGTAAGGGGCAGGGTCCAGGAAACAGCCTTCCCAGGGCCTGCGCCTTATGGGGAGGGGTATTCTGAGGCAGGCCCTAAGGTCATACCCAGCCCTACCTCCCAGGCCCTGGTGGGAAAGGGGGAGGAGGTAAAGTGCCCTGATGGTGACTCCTGCGGTGATCTCAGCAGCCGGGGGCCCAAGTGAGTAATGTGCTGTGCACACGGTAGGAAACCTGAGCCCTCGGCTGTCCACCCAAGCACCCGCAACTTCTTGTCCTTCACTTCTGGAGATGTCTCCATAGTGCTTCACCCCTCTGAGAGGGGTTGAGTGTCCTTTAGAGGCAAGTGGGCATTCTGGGCTCCATTATGGATTCCTCACATTCCCCCCCATCCCGGGACAGCCCAAGCTCATCTTCCCTACTCACCACCAGCACCCCATTGGTGATGACTTCAGATGCAGGCACCTGGCTGCAAAGGATGAGGGCTCATGGGACACCTACTCCCTTGGTGATGGCTGCTACAATAATAATGTGACCAAAGCAGCTGTGCCTCCAGGGTGTGGAGGTGGGGTGCACCTGTCATCCACCATGCAGACAGGTGCCAAGACCAGGCCACCCCTCCGGGATAGGCCTGCAAAGTCACTGCAGGTCATGGTGACTGGCATCTGGGAGCTGCCGCAACTCTAATCTCTGAGTCTTAGAGTAAATAGGGAGGCATTGCTTCCACCTGGACTCACCTCTTCTCCAGAACAAATTCTACCTGCAGCTCTTGTGAATCCTACATGGAGGGAGCAGAGAGCACTGATTTTTAAAAGCCTCTGGGACTGTCCCTGCCCTCTCCCCCAACGCCCCACTCGGCTCCAGGGACTAGAAGGGAAGACTGTAGCTGTGGCTTGTCATGGACACAGGAAGAGTGGTGGCATCTCCACACAGAACCTCATTCATTCCAAAATGTGTGCCAGGCTCTGTTCTAGACACTGAGGTTTCAGCAGTGACTGAGGCAGACAAAATACTGCCTCTTAAGCAGCTCACATTTTGGTTTCATACAAGGAAGTTTTGGAGGGAAACCTTTGTAGGATCAAGGCTGTAGGATGCAGGAAGGTCTGCCTTGGATGCTGGGCCTGTGCTTACGGGAGGCCACTCACGAGCGGCCTTGCGCCGGGCTTCCTCTGCCCCATCTTGGCTCCACCAGCACTGGTGGGCTCACCTGGTGGTTAAGTGTGAAGGTGTGTCTGTGGGGTTGGCCACACTTGAGGCTCCTCAGGTCAAACAGGAGTAGGGAGAGCTTGTCGCTGCCCAGGACATCCTTGTCATAGAGGGTGAGCTCTAGGACGTTCTGGGAAGAGAGCAGGCAGGAGGTCAGCACCCTGAGGAGCGCCTCTCTTTCCATAGCCCCCCTGTGATTGGCCCTCACCTTCACAGCACCATGGATCCGGTAGTGGAAGGTCTCATCCCACTCGGGGTCACTGCAGTTGGCCACTGTCCTTGTCTGGAGAGGGCTGGGGGACGCCGTGGGCAGCCACAGTTGCACGTAGCAGTCGGCTTTGGACACTGCAGGTAGGGCGGGGGAGGGGCCTCAGCCTCAAGCGCTTATTGCTGAAAAGTTTTCCTGGAGGAGGCTGGGGCTGGAGGGGGAGGAGCAGAACAGGGAGAGGAGGCTGCCCATGTGGTGGGGTGGGGTGGGGTGGGGTGGGGAAGTGTGGGGGGAGCTTCAGTGCCCTTGATTCCATCTTGACACCTCCCACTCGACTGAACAGAAATCCGGCCAGTTAGAAAGATCATGTGGCAGCACAGCTCACTGAATAATTACCAGACACTGCCTGATTCTGGCAATAAATTCCCCTCCCTATGTAAGCACTGGGAGGGAGAGCTCCCTGAGAGCAGGTGTTGGCTTGTGGCCACAGCTGACCTCGCACGCTCACCCAGGGCAGCATGTCCCACTCGGGGAGGAGTCAGAGTCTGCACAACTCTCCTCTCCGGCCCCATCTGTCTGCCCCTCACAAGGGCTACCCCTCCCCACAGTCAGCACCAGCTCCTCGACCTTGCTTTAAATGTGCATTTGCAGGCAAGCGTGCGCGCGCGCACACACACACACACACACACACACACACACACACACACACACACACAGTCGTCACATCCACATCCACACTCACACCTTTAGGTCAGTCCCTCTAAGCTCTGAGGAAGTCCCAAGGAAAGGAAAGGGAGGAGCAGAGATGGGGTCACTCACGCAGGTCTGTGCCCCGGATATTTCTGGCCCTCAGCACCTTCACCTGGAGGTCATAGTATGGGTGGGTTTCCCGCTGAAACAGCAGAACTCCAGGGACTCAGCTCGAGTACCAGTGTGGGCCCTGGTACTCTCCCTCCGGTGGTTCCCAGTTCAGGTGTCCCCTTGTCCCATCACAAAGCAGCAGCCTGGCACTAGGTCACCAGTGCCACTGTGTCAGGCACAGGAAAACCTTGGCAGGGCCCAGGTGTTGGGAGTTCAACACCCTAGTAATGTGTCTGGATCCTGTAATCTAGCAGGCCTGGGTTCAAGCCTAAGTTCAGCATGGAGAAGCTGAAATCACTATGGTTACCATGCACCACAGACTGGCAGCTCCCCTCAGAACACTGTGCCCCCGTTACAGCTGGGGAACTGCAGTAAGAGCTAGAGCATTGTGTTTGAGATTAAATATTAAGAGAAAGCTGTGACCCACCCCACCAACTTCTCCCTGACAGAGGTATCAGACTTCCTAGGAGGCAGAAGGCAGGTGAACAGCAGCCAAGTCACTGGCCTCTACTGGTCTGACAAGTCACTAAGGAGATCACAGCTTGGGCTTGGAAGAGATAACATCAGAGTGCAATTGCCCAGGAGTGAGACTCTCCTCTCAAATTCTCAACAAGCTCCTCAATTCTTCTGCCCAAAGTGGGTCCTAGGGCCAGGTCAGAGCATTCTTAACAAAAGTCAACCGACCCAAGACTAGTGCCACACGACTTAGCCCATTTCCCAATTGGATGGTATATTTTCAAGAGCCAAGGTCTGATTTAAGCTCTGCCAGGTCATCCGGAATGAACAGTTCCCACCCCAAATCAAAACCTAGTGCTGAGGCTGGCCTCAGTTCTCACAGGGGACCGCAGCTCCCAGGATTCCTCCAGTCTTGTTTCCCAGGTAAGACCAGGTACGTTACCCGCCAGTGCCTCAACTGAGGGTGCCTCTTCTCTCTTTTCCGCAGTGGCACTGCTGCCAGGAGGGGCAGCCCCTTGCCTGCCAGCCACCTTGGCCAGAGTGCCCAGAGCATGGCCGGGCAACCTGGGCCCCAGCAGGGAGCCCTGGCTGCCTTCGAGAGCCACCCTGCTTCCTTCTGACTACACTCACTGCTAGCTCAGGTCTGACAGGTAGCGCTGGGGTGAGGAGGGAGGAGCTACCTGCTCTGCAGAAGATGCCAGGTTAGGTGGCCTGTTGGTGCTGGAGGTGGGGTTTGACGTGCTCCAGGAAGTGACTAGAGCCTGATTTCCTTAGGCAGGAGGCAGTTCAGTCCCTCTTCAAGAGACTCTTGGAGTCTCTGGTTAGCACCCTGACTCCCAAACCCAGCCTCCTGGTTATGACTGGGTTGCTTGTGAAAAATAGACACCTGGCTGGGCTCCACAGCTCAGCCTGTAATCCCAGCACTTTGGGAGACGAGGTGAGTGGACTGCCTGAGCCTGTGGGTTCGAGAACAGCCCAGGCAACTTGGTGAGACCTTGTCTCTGCAATAAATCAAAAGTTAGCTGGGCATGGTAGCGCACACGTGTAGTTCTGGTTTCTTAGAAGGCTGA
The DNA here is from genome assembly GCA_027257055.1 of Cephalopachus bancanus. Taxonomy (NCBI): domain Eukaryota; kingdom Metazoa; phylum Chordata; class Mammalia; order Primates; family Tarsiidae; genus Cephalopachus; species Cephalopachus bancanus. Next base: position 557,474 of record JAPVLO010000513.1, read on the forward strand.
GGTGGAAGGATTGCCAGAGCCCAGCAGGTTGATGTTGGGGTGGCCATAAGCATGCACGCCACTGCATTCTAGCCTGGGCAACGGAGTGAGACACCAACTCAAAAAAAAAAAGAGACACCTGAGCTTCACCCTCTCGTGGTCTGAATGGACGTAGGCAGAACCCAGGTATTCGTATTCTCAATAAGCCCTCTAGACCAGGGGTCCCCAATCCCCAGGCTATGGACTGATAATGGCCTGTGGCCTGTTAGGAACAGGGCCACACAGCTGGAGGTGAGCAGCTGTTAAGCCATCGAAGCTTCATCTGTATTTGCAGATGCTCCTCATGGCTTGCATGACTGACTGAGCTCTGACTTCTGTCAGATGAGCAGGGGCACTAGATTCTCATACGAGCACAAACCCTATTGTGAACTGCACATGAGGGATCTAGGTTGCGTGCTCCTAATGAGAATCTAATGCCTGATGATCTGAGGTGGAGCTGAGGCAGTGATGCTGATGCTGGAGAGTGGTTGCAAATACAGAGTAACATTAGCAGTGAGGTTCAACTGCACATCCCCCCCACCTGCTGGTCCATAAAACTGGTCCCTGATGCCAAAAAGGTTGGGGACTGCTGCTTTAGACAATGCCGTGCCAACACAGCCAACCCAGGGAATACCAGCTGGGAAGTGCCGTATCAGGGACTGGTCTCCTTCACCTGTCAAAAAGGCCCCAAACAAACCACTCTGCAAGTCCTGCCTTCCCCACAGCTTTTATGCAGCGTGGAGATCTCTGGTTCAGTGTTGCATCTGGACTCAAAGATGTTTCTAATCTCTCCCTCATTTATTCCCCAAACACTGAAAGCCTGATGCATGCCAGGCCTTTACTAAGCACAGGAACGCAAAGGTGAGGCGGGCCCATCCACATCCTGAAGAAATTCACAGCCTCATGACTACCTGGGGCTTCTGCCTGGGCCCTCATCCTGGGTCTGCCTATAGAGTACCCAGTACAGTGTACAGATGCAGAGACAGGAATATAGTTGGGGGTATAAATAAAGACGGGAGAAAAACAGGTCTGCCTGCCTTTTAGCTACTAGAGATACAGGATTTAGAGTTCTCTTTTGATCACTGTAGGCCTTAGGCTGCAGATGGTGTGTGAGGTCTTCTTTACTGTGAACCATGACCATCTAGATGGCCAAGACAGGCAGTCTCCAATAGGGATCTCTGGAGCAGTGAAATGTGGGAGATAATTTCTGTCCCTTGCTTAAGATTCAGTCATCACTCTCTTGCCAAGGCCTAGAGTCACAGGGTTAAAAAAAAAAAATCCAAAATAATGGTGATTCAACTCAAAAATGAACCAACCAGGGAAGTTCAGACCAGAAAGAAACTCCCAGAACAAAAGGGAATGTGACGCCAGTTGCCAGGATCCAACAAAGGGCCTGTTTCTACTTAAGTCTGACTGTAAAGTCAAGCCAAGACCTGGGCTGGGGTCTTAGAGAGTCTAGTCCCATTGGAGAGTTCTGTGAATGTGTGTAGGGGACCCTTGGATTCACACCAGAGGAGCCTGAGGCCCAGAGAAGGAGGCCACAGAGCTAGCTGGTGACAGAGCCAGGCTGGGTCCAGGCACCTGACTGATTGGAGTGCTTTCTGGGCTGCACCACATTCTTTCTCTAAGCCATTTGCCCTACTGCACAATAAAGTCATGACTCCTAATTCCAGATGTTTTTCATTCCCAGAACACTCCGGATGGCCACAGACAGCTTAAGGTGGAGGGGAGGCAGGACAAGACCAAAGGACCAAATTGCCTTTTTGGAGCTGCCGAAGTGGACCAACACTTCTCCACTAATACCTCCCGGTTCCTCTGGCCCAATTCCTTCCAGTCATCATGAGCTGCAGGACAAGGACTAGGCCTGTGTGCAGGGGAAATGCTCGGATCCTCCAGAGTTCCAGTGTGTCCAGTAGAACCCTGTGATGGAGGAATGTTCTGTATCTGTGATGCCAACATACCAGCCATGAGCCACACTCTGTACTGGAAGGCACAGGGTGAAACATACACAATACAAAGTGTTACTTGTATACTGACTGTTTTTTAGTCACTAACTGGCTTAGAATAATTGACTTATTCTTCCCAATTCTTTGCTAAATTATTATCCTTTGTTGTTTTCATTACACTTCACAGGAATGGGGAAATAAGAGACCCAAATTAGCTTGGTTTCATGTTTTATTAGGTTTATTATGAGGAGCAGTCAAGAATCTCATGAATCCTCATTGCACAGCTTTCATCTCCAGCTGTCTCCATACCTCTGTGGAGGGCGGAGAGTAGAGGGAAGGAAGAATGGAGTTTGGGAAAATGGGGTTGTGTATGTACACCAAGTGGGAAAGAAAACACACAATTTTTATTCTATTGCTTCAAACACAGTTTGTGAGAACAGAAAATACAAGCACAGCAGACCAGGAGGGCAGGGCTCACACGATGGGGCAAGTCCCTGCTGTGCAGCAGAGGGTGGCCTGGATCTTCCCTGCTGATCCTGGAGGAAGTCAATATAGAAGGGACCATGGGCTGCACTGCTTCTTGTGGATGGGCCATCGGGACAGAACTTTTATCTCTCCACACACTGCTCCACGGAACTCTCATGAAGCACTGCCCGGTCTCACAACCAGAGCAGAACCCCCATGTCTATGAATGGTGCCCATGGCACTCACTGTCTCTTCAGACCCCCAGGGAGCCTCATCAACTTGCCACCAGCAAGTTGGCCTGTCACACAGCACTGTGCCACTGTTTACAAGGGACCATGACATGTGAAGGACAGGCCACCAAAACTGTCAGTGTTGGGCAGTGTCACCCAACCTCACTACCATTAAAGACACTGGGGCAACAAGACTTCAAGGCTGCAAAATCTCCAAGGAGGACAGAATGCAGGACCACTCTCCCCATGTCCACAGCCTCCAGAGGTGGAAACTCTAGCCTGCACACCTCTGACAGGGCCCCTGCAGAGCTTAGCTGATTAGACAGTGAGTTATTTTTAAACCCACATGTCACTGTTCCTGCCTCCTGCATCCTTTCTGTTGTCCCTGAACACCTCACAAGCACACCTGGCATCACATCGCTATCAGCTATTGATCCGCTCATTCTCTGCATGTAGCAGAGATCCACCTCCCTACATGATTCCGATGCAGTCCTCCAACCACTGCAAAACAAAGCTGGGAACAATGGCCAGGCCAAGCTGTAAGGCAAGTGAATAAAACTGGCTGGAAAAAGAAAGGTGCCCAAAATACTCCGCTTACAAACACTAAGCTAACCCGTGCGAGTAGCTTATGAGTGAAAAAGGAGTAGGTGCCTCTGTGGGAATGTGTGCCTAGATCACATACCTGGGCAGAGCTGGCCTACCCTCAGGAGCTGCGGTCACACTTGGCCCAAGGGGAGGTGCACAGACCCTGATCTAGGCAGAGAATGGTACTCTCCCAGGCATCTAGGCATGACGTATATGGCCAGAAAAGATCTATTTACAACATACCTGAAAATCAACCGTCAATGTATTCCTAGGAACTGAGACTTTCTCTTGCTTCTCATCTTATCTTGTTTAAATATTAGTCACTCTCACAGTTGAGAAGCAGGAAGGAAAGCCTGGGGAGGAGCAGTGGGGGAACTGATAAACTAGGAAAAAGGAGACTGAAAACTAACAGGGGAGCAGGGGAGCTACTGGGGGACACAGGGCACAGCTACCATGGAGACACAACTGGCAGTACACAGAAAATGAGCCATTGGGTCTATGCGGTCATAGTTCTAGACAGCCACACTGAGGGGGTCTTTGTGAAGTTGTGCACTTATCTTAACAGAAAAACCCCTGATAAACAACTCCATGGTTACAAACACTCGCCTCAAGCAAGGTTCCTCATTCAGGTGACTGGTATGCAAAGGCAAGACGGTGCACCTCCTCCTGTCCAAGCAGGCACTGAATTCTCTGGACTTGCCCACAACATAATGGCATAAGGTATAACTAATCTCTTTTTCTATTAAAAAGCTGGCAATTCAGAGATGTTCCAGGACGCAAAGTAGCCAGCAGTGTCCAAATGGGGAGACACCTGGTGGAGGCAGCCCCAGATTCCTAAGGCCAGGTGCTCCTTCACCTCTCCAGGAGGGTCAAGCTGTCCGTTTGCTGAATCCCGGGGATGACATCCTGTCCTCAGGTATCAGCCGGGTTTACCTCTTTGGAACAAAAGTAGTGTACAACCACTCCATTGGGGTATCTTGCAAATGCACTGCAAGAAAGGAAAATGGCTTGGGAGTGAGGACTGCCTCTAAGATCCAACTTCTCTGGTAGTGGCACCTTCTTCAGAAGAGGTACCTACCAGTGAGCCATCCCAAGAGCAGCCCATCCAACCCTCCAAGAATAGCCTGCCCTCAGAGTCTCTAGATTTTTATAGCTGCCATCGCTGTCAAATAACCGAAGAGGATGAGGATGAAGTGCACAGAGTTAGAGGGCACAGGAATATTTTTTATTATGAAGTCTTCAACACGAAACACATGGCAGATGGGCAGGCAGCATACAAGCCTGGGCTTAGCTGGCTCACTGAGAGCCGACAAGTTCATAAGAACAAGTTTCAGGCCAATTCCAACAAAGAACAGTTATGTTTTTCTAAAGAAAAGGATCCGCTCAGCTATACTTACAAAAGAACAAATCACTCTCCTTTGAAGGAAAGACACTGACTACAGTGTATGTATCTGAACACAGTGTAAGCCTGGCTTGGGATTTTACTTAAGTCGTGAGGCAGCAGCTTGAAAGATCTTTTTCTTCCTTCAGAAGCTAATCCTTAAAAAATAAGAACTTTCTGCCCCCATACATCTTTTACACACCCACTGGCTACATCATCACTTCTAGTTACTGGAGGGGAAGAGCCCAATAGGCCCATGCCACGCATTTCAGATCTTTATGTTCTCAAAACTCACCACACCAGATAGCAAAGATGGTTCTCTGAAGGCTTAAGAGCTAAAAGTAGTCCACACAGCCAGCAGTCATGTTTCCTCCTTGGTTAAAGGGCATAAATCCATCCCAAGCATTCCCCAACCCCCACCCTAAGGAACCCTCAACAGACCTCAGCTGTCACTCAGGTGTGGGGGAGGCTCACCTGTTCCCAATCTTCTTCTTACACACCATGCACACCTTCTCCTCTGTGATGATGCACTTTACCTGCTGGTGTAAAATCCGTTCTTCCTGGACCTGGAAGAACAGAGAACAAGGTCTGGCATGTAGAAACAGAAGGCAAAGGTTGGCACTATTCCTCTCAGCCTCCACAGATTCTTCCTGAAACACTGGCAACTAAATGTTAAGCTAGCTACTGAATCAGTTTGAATCCGTGCAGGAACACAAAGCTCTGCCTCGGCTGAAATGAAACATGTGCACACTGTCTCGTATACTTAAAAATAACAGCCACCCTAGAGTTTGGAAGGTCCATACCCTCAGGAACTCTGCATGGAGAAGGTTCTTGAGCACTTGATTGAACCGTTTCTTTTGTGCATTTTCTTCCAAGACCTTTTCCAGAAAGATGCGTATATCATTGATCTGAGTGTTTGCTGGCAGAAGATTGAGGGCCTAGGGATAGGAACAGAAATGGGACAGGGTGAGGTGGAGCAGGAGACCAAGGAAACATCTGAATCCTCAAAGTTCTCAGGCCCTGGTCCCTCTCTGCATTTCCTCTTCTCATTTGGTGCTTCCTGCAAATGTCCTCCACCTCCCCAAGAAGAACTGCTGACCTTGGTGGTATCCAGTTTGCTGTGGTGCAGCTCAAGGACCTGCAGGGCAGCTTGGAGGTTGGCTTGTGGCTCCAGCAGTTCCAGCTTGATTGGTCCCAGGCAGTGAATGCTGGGGGGTGACAGGTACATCCGGAGCAGGGACAGATACACCTGTCTCATACAGATACGAGCCATACACGTTAGGCTGGAAGCAGCCCTCCCAGGTCCCCCCAGCAATGAGCCTAAAGATTAGAAGTGTTAGTGTATAGTAATAGCTGTCATGAAGCATTTAAAACTCATCACTTTCACCTTTTAAAATTTGGTAAAGTCAAACAGCCAACTGAAGATGTTAATTAACATCTTCCCTGAGAGAAAAAAACCAAATTAATTTCCCTGAGAGAAAAAACCAAATGCCTTGTATTTCTTTAGCATTATACCACTTACAAAATGTTAACACTGTAAAATAACTCAAAAAGATTCTTTCTTTCCTATGGCTTTGAAAGCTAAAACTATGTCTACATTTTGGCAGGTGGGCATTAACCCAAGATGAGATGATGCATATTCTAATAGTACTGATACCACAGGGTTCCTCAACCTCAGCACTCTTAACATTTTGGGCTGGATAATTTATTGTTGTTGGGGGTATCCCGTGCAGCATTTAGCATCATCTCTGGTTTTACCCTCAAGATTCTAGCAGCAAACCTACCCCAAGTAATGGCAAACAAAAATATCTCTAGACATTGACAAATCAATGTGTATTCCAGACACAGTAGATCAGAACCTTCAGATGTTCCTTCTCAATATAGTAGGCTGACCACATAACTTATTATACAAATCAGGCTTCTTGAAAGTAAACAGACAAGAGTGCTATTAATAACCACAGGGACAACCAAAGATATAAGGCAGAACTAGCACAGGCACATCAAGATGAATGGCTGCCTTGCCTCTCCCTCAATACTCACATGCAAAATCAATCAGTGCCCTGACCCATGCCTTGTCTTACTTTGCAGTTCATACCAGTGCCACCTGTGACCACACCGGATGGGGTAGGGTATGCTAAAGGAGCAGAGAAATGCACACATGCTCCCTGGGCCAAGGCCACTACTCACATCTTTGTTGCCATCTTTGTTTTGGTCATAGTGTTTGTGGCAGTACCTGCAAGGGAGAAAGTGGTGAGAGCAGGCAAGGGGGCTGCAGCTAGATTAGGAGCCATCTATGCAGCCTGCTTGAGCAGCCTGGTGGTAGCCAAAACCAGAGGCCAGGCTGGGAGACAATTCTCACTCCTGCAGTGTGGGGAGATGGCCTTCTTAGCTTTTCAGCTCTCTTGGGGCCTGCTTTTATTTTATTTATTTTTAAATTATGGAGTAGGGGGTCTCATTCTGTTATCCAGGCTGGAGTGCTGTGGCATGATCATAGCTCACTGCAGCTTCAACCTCCTGGGCTCAGGCAACCCTCTGCCTCAGCCTCTCTAGTAGTCAGGACTACAGGCGTGTACCACCATGCCTGGCTAATTGTTTTGATTTTTTTGTAGAGATAAGGTCTCGCTATGTTGCTTAGGCTGGTCTCAAACTCCAGGTCTCCAGCAATCCTCCCACCTCAGACTCCCAAAGCGCTGGGATTACAGGTATAAGCCACTGCACTCAGCCAAGGGCCTACTTTGAAACTCCTTGGGAGGTGGGATGAGGGGGCCAACTTACTCCTCAGCCATTCTTGTATCCTTCAAGATGTGGACATAAATGAAGAGTGCTTGTTCGTGTTTCCCCATACGCCCCAACAGGAGAGCTCGTTCCTCTAAGAGGCCTAGAAGGAAAAAATTATGTAAGTAATTGTCACCACCCTTATGCAAGCACAAGGTCAGGGACTAAACTACTAGAGGAATGGACTTTGAGGCAACATAAAATGGAAGAAAATATTTTTATCGCCTGGGTTTTTTTTTCAAGGAGAAAACTTCTACAATTTTAAAAGGGGGGGACAGAGCTATTTTAGGAAGTACTTTATTCCATCTTTCTTGTGAACACTTATAAACTAGGTAAGAACACTCATTCAACAGCCAAGGGCATAATAACCATTTACATCATGCTGGGCACTTCAGGTATGGGGAACAAACACCTGGTCTCAGCTCTCATGCAGCTAATACATCAGAGAAATATCTTTTACAGACAAATGATACCAGATTACAAAAATTGCTAAACAATGAACCTGGCCAAGAACATGTTCTGAAGCAGTAAACAGGTTGCAACCTGGCTGTCAATTAGCACATGGTCCACACCCAGAAGAGAGACTTCTCTCAGTCACAGTACAAAAGTGAGTTTTCAGAGGGGACAAAGCAGGCACACTGGCCTGAAACACCTGATTTTTCCCAGACCTAATTTTGCGGAGAGGCAGAGAACCAGAAAAGGAGCAGATCTGTTTTTGCATTACCTTCAGCTGAAGTGGCTTCTAGCCCTAAGTCAGATACTCACCATCAAAAGGAAAATCACAGATGAGTCGTCCTGGATCATAGTAGCTGGAAATCTCCAAGAACATGAGGAGCTTCTGCCGGTACTCTCCTAGTTCACCCTCTTCTTCTCCGGCAGGGACTAGAGTTTTGCCTTTAAGGGAAACCAAATGCAGCAATGTGGGGTCATCAAGAATAATGAAGGGCTGATTTAATGATGTTACCACATGATAAGAAAGGGCCTCCACTGTGGCTTCTAGGACTTCTTCAGTGCTTGGTCTCTACATGGCCCCAAAACATCAGCTTAAGGTTAAAAAAACAAGCTGAATTGAGAAATCCTCTGGTAGGAAACCTGTTCCTTATCAGCACATCTGTTACTGTGCAGACAGATGTGTTCCTTCTGCCCTCCCCTGGGGATAACTCTGAGTCACTCAGAGATGCCCAGACTCAGAAAAGAGTTCCCGAGTCTTGTGTGCCAGGCTCCCTGTCTCCTCTAAGGAACTTCCTGCACACCTGAGCAGACAACAGTGAGGCCTCCTTTCCCATACCACACATGATGCCCAGCTCTGTGCCTGCCTCTAAGGCCTGGAGGCAACCAGTTTCCTGTGAGTATTTGTACCTGCAGGGAAGGATAGGAGATATTCCTTCATCAGACCTTGCACCTTCTCACAGTACAGCTGGATCAGGCAGTTGTGGAACCGAGAGCCCGTCTCCTCCCAAACATGGATAATATGTTCCTGGGGCGAAATGTAGGTCTTTGTCACTGGTACCTTCCCCATTGTGACCTGGTCTCCCAGTCTCCCTCACATTTTTAAGGCCCAAAAGATCCCATCCAGATTATCCCTTCATCAAGCTGTAGAGATTCCCAAGGGATAGTTCTTCTAAAGCCACAGGAAAATTTCACAATGCACTCCAGCAATACCATTAATTGTTGCTCAATTTCCAGTCTAAACTCCTTTTATTAATTTTGTCCCATAATCATCCAAACTCTTCTATCAGCCCACGTAATTCAGCTTAAACATTTGTATTCTAGTACTTAAAACCTATGTGTTTGTCCTGTGGTCACAATTGAGTTTGGTTGTACAAATGTGGCTTTAAAATCTTTTTCTGAAACACCATTCATTTATCCCTCTACACTTTACCTAAATGTAGTAGGTATCACTTAAGGAGCATTTCCAGCTTTGTCTACTGGGATCTCTTTATTCAGAGGAAGCTGAAATAACCCTCTTCCTTACAGTTCTATGAATTCCCAAGTGACACAAACCCCAAATCTAAAAAGCCCAGTAACTGAGCCATGTAGTCCTAGATCCTAGGTTTATAGCTTTTAAGTGCAGACCAAACAGTATCTTACCAAGTAAGGAATGGCCAGACCTTTAAAATTCTCTATTAAGAAGCTGAGCACTCGATCGCGTGGCAGAGCCTCCACCTCTGGGAGATCTTCAGTAAATATCTGTCAGAACAAACCTGAGTTCCAGCAGCAGAACCACTCGACCAGAATTCCACCAAATACACACACATACAAGTGTAGAGATCAAATCAACAGACTTTTGGAGGGGAAGGGTGTATAAGAAGGCATCTGTAGGCTGTCAGTGTGTCAGACTAAGTGGCAAGCGTCCTTGACACTTGCTCAAGGTTCTTTCTACCATTATACTGTTGTCTCATATGTCCCAGTCCACCCTTTCAAACACCAAGGAACTGCATGAATCTATCCTCCTCTCTACCCTCTGCTGTCCCAGGGACACTCAGGACCAACTGTGGTACCAGATAAATCCAAGGGACTCCCATGACCCACCTTGAGGCCATCTTCTGGGAAGTCTCTCAGCACCCATACTGAGTAGGAAAAAATCAGATGCAGATTTTCTGTGCCTAGAGAGAAAAGTAAGGCTTGTCAGCAGTTGAAGCCCATGGCACTGGGAAGGCAGGTGGGCAGGTCACCCCAGAATTCATTTTCTAGATAAGAAAGCTCTGCTCTAGCACCAGTCACTCAACACTTGGCCCTATTGGGCTGGCTACATATCAAGGGGTTTGACCACTGAGGGACTTTAATGCCAACTGGAGAAACGCAGTTGAGTGAACACAAAAGACGGAGGAAAGTGACCAGCCAGAATCAGAAAGGGATGGAGACCAAGAGCTTCCCCGCTTTCAAAGTCAGACTTACCCAGATGTTGCAGATACTGCACTGTCCTCTCGTGGCCTTTCAGAGGGGAGTTTGCTTTCTTGGACTGGTCCACCAGCACCTGCAGAGCTGGCCACAAAGCCCGAGGACAAGGTCATAAGCCCCTTCCTCTGGGGGAGATGTATTGCCCCTCAGCAGGTTTCCCTGCCCATATACAGGAACCCCTCCCAGAGCCACGAACGCCTCCTGCAGTCACCTTTCTCATGGAGTCCCTTCTTCTCATACAGGATGATCAGCTCACTGTACTTGTGAGCCTTCTTCAGCACATGCTCGCTCTCCTCGATGTGGCAGTGATTGTTCTCCAGGCGCAGCAAGGGGGCCACCAGGGCCACATTTGTCTGCAGGGGGAGCAGGACTTCAGCAGAAACTGGCTTCCTGGGGAGCCTCGCCCTTCCCTAGCCCAGGCCTGCTCACGCAAACAAGAGAAAGCAAGTAGCCCTTTTTCAGGATGGCAGGTAGTGGCTTTTACCCTTTCAAATAAAGTGTTTTAATATTCTGGAGAGGGGGAGAACAGGGAGATATCTTCCTTGAGGAAATACCGTCCCTGTTGGCCTTGTGGCACTAATCCCAATCTGACCAGAGAAGAGCCCACTGTATAATTCTGGGTTGACATCTTGCCTTATCCTCTTAGTTCAAGAGACTCACAGATATCATAAAAAGACTAAGTAGTTCCTAGCATTAAAGATTCTACTCTTACTAGTGGGAGGTCCCCCAGAGTTTGAGGACAGTGGGGGCCTGTGGGCACCAGAGTGCTCAGATAACTCACATGGAGGTAGCACTTGAGCAGGGTAGTGTCAATGATTTGCAGGAGCTTCTTCTTGGACTTGATGGTGGGAGTGCCTTCCATGAGCGGGGAGGTGCTAGACTGGTGATCAGAGTCATTCAGTTTCTTTACCAATTGACTTCGTTTCTGCAAAGGTCAAAACTGTGGGGTCAAAGCCAGGATTAAGTCTTCCTTTGTCACCTAAGCTACAGGTAACTGAATACTTCCAAATCAGTTCATGCTTATCAAGTTTGATCTCATACTAGCACTTAATTTTTATTAGGGATCAAAGTCATTGACTGCCAAATTGCCAGAGACAATAACAATATTATTAATTATTTGTTGAATGATTACTACTCATCAGGCACTGTGCCAAGCACAGTCAGAGCTAAGTGAGCCTTCTCCAGCTTGCATACTTTACACCTAAAACAAATGCAGGTATTACTATCCCCATTTTCCAAGTAAGGAACCCAAGGCACAGATGTTAGATACTTCCTAGGTAGCAGAGGCAGGATTCAAACTGGAGCCTGATTCCAAAGTCCATGTTTTTAAAATTTTTTAAAAATCAACTTTATTGAGGTAAAATTTATATACAATAACATGTACTCTTTTAAAGTATACTGTTAGGTACATTTTGATACATGCATACATGCATGTAACCATCACCTACATGAAGGAATAGAACATTTCTATCACCTGAGAAAATTCCTTTATGCACTTTCCAAGCAATCCCACCCACCCCACCTACTGGTCTGCTTTCTCCCACTGGAGGTTAGTTTCTGCCTATCCTAGAACTTCATCCAGCGCATACCCTCTCAGGTCTGGCAAAACCATAGTCTTGCTCTGCCACCTCTCTGGCACAGCACCAGAAGAAGGTGAAGAAGGCCAGGGAAGAATTTGTACTAACCTTTCTAAAGCTAAGACACAGGCAGCAGAGGGCCCTCCATAATGGCACAGGCTTTGGGAGACATTATGCCCAAGAATCTTTTTTACTTGACACGGGGCTGTGTAGTATGCAGGCAGGGGCAAGTGTGTATACTTCTTGAAGGCTGCCAGTCACAGCTGGATAGCCCTGGAGTCCTATGTGAAGGATGTGCCAAGGCAACCCATGTTTGATCAGACCTGCATGCACTAACTGATCCAGAAGCAAGGAGTAGAAAGTGGCATTACAATCTTTCCAGCAATACATTTCAGTGCCTACCCGGAGATGCCTTACAAAGGTCTGCAGAACACTTAAGAGGAAAAATATTAATAAGTTCTGAATGCATGCACAGAAAATAAACAATGGCCTTCTGTGCCATAAATCTGGGATTAAGGGGCTTTAATGGAGATATTACTTTTAGTGTTGGCTTTAAAATTTCACTTTTCTGTCCTAATAGTCAATTGAAAAAAATTGAAACCTAATACCTCTGCAAAAAACATGTTATAGAATATTTATGGAGGAGGAAGGTCTTTCCCAATATATGGCTAAATTTTTAAAAAGCTGTGAAACAGAATAGACAGTTTGATATCCATTTGTATAAAGAAACCAATAAATAAGCAAAGCTAATTCATAAATAAACATAAAGGTCTAGAAGAACAACATTAAAATGTTGGTTACTTACATTTACTTACATTTTGGTATGTTTCCTGGTAACCATATGTGGCAAAAAACCCAGCTCAATGGTTCTGTTAAGTTGGGAGAAGCAGCAGAAAGAAACTATGCCCCACTCAGGTTTTTTATGCACTCACTTGTGGGATGCCTATGACATTATAGAAGGCCCTCAATCCCTGGTATGGACAAACAAGTACTAGAACTTCCATGTAAACTCTGGCGTATCCTCCATACTATACACACCTGCGTCAGGTAGTCAATCAGAGCTAAGTGAGCCTTCTCCAGTTCAGCCCCGGACAGCACAGGCAACGGATTAGGATACTGCAACTGCTTCCTGTAGTCTGTGGGCAGCAGGTCAGGGTACAGGCCCATCACGTGGGTGGGATCTACATGGAAGGTAAACATGATTCCTCAGGAAAGGAGCCCAGCAATTTAAGAATAAAATAAAACAAGACTATTACTTACAGCAAAATAAGTTCCAGACTAACTTTTTAAAAAAGGAATGACTCTAAGTTCATGAAAACTCAATAAGCTATATATACTTAGAATGTGAGCACTTTATATATCTTTCTCTCACTAAAATGTTAAGAAAATGGCATGACTTTATATTGCAAGACACAAACACATACACAGAATTAGAAATGAATATCTGTCAACTCTCTGAAAGTAGAGGATAAAAAATTTCCAAGGAAAAATGGTGACAGTGAAATGAAAAAGATCAAGAGACTTAAAAATTTTATATGTCAAAAAGGAAAATTACTAACAAAACAAAAAACACCCCCCCCCAGAACAACAGGCTAGGAAACATATTTGCAGTATATATGGCACAAGAATAATATGTTGATTATATACAACAAATTCACAGAAATTAGTATTGAAATATAATATTTCATTTGAGAAATGGGTAAAAGAACAATTGAAAAGAATATAAATAAGTGGGAAAATATTCTGCTACATTAAGAATCAAAGTGGTACACATTAAAAATATCAAGGAGGTGATTTCCATTACAGTATCCTCACAGATGTTTGTAACAGCAAAATGCTGTTACATCCCTCCACTGCCACTGAGGACTGGTTAAATAACATGTAGTACATCAACCCTGTGGAACACTGTGTTGTTTGTTGCCAGCTGGCACTTAGCACCCATTTCTGTTCTTTTCAAGTGTTCTTTCCTGGCCACAGGGGCTATAAAACCGAAAACTACTTTTCTCAAACTTCCTTGTAGTCAGGGTTTTGGGAGAATGTGGTTCCACTAATGAGAAGCATGGGTGTGAGACTGGAAATTGAAGTGAGATAGAAGATTCCCTCTTTATACTGAGCTGCCAGCTCATGAGTGTTTGCAGGCAGACTCGGGGTTCCAGTGTCTAGTTATCAGTTGTCCTTATCTAGAGGCACATGCCCACAAGCAGCAGTCAACATCTCGTCACCAGCTCCATGGGAACAAGGTTGCTGCAGGGCTTGGGGAATGGAAGCAGCAGCAACTTGCTGACCTCTGGATCACAGGGATGTGCCCAGGAAATCAGTGTCCAACAGCAGATCTGTCTTCTGTGCCTGCAACTCATCTACCCATTTGTGCGTATGTGGTAAAATACACATCACATAATATGTATTATTTTAACTACTGGTAAGTCTACAATTCAGTGACATTAAATAACATTCACATTGTTGTGCCACCATCACTACCATCCATCTCCAGAACTTTTCCATCATCCCAAACTGATACTCTGTATCCAATAATAAACAATCACTCTCCACCCTCCCTCTAGCCCTCTACTCTATGTGTGGTCTCCATGAATTTGCCTCACCAGGTACCTCATATAAGTGGAATCACACAGTATTAGTCTTTCTGTGTCTGACTTGTTTCACTTAGCATAATGTCTTCAAGCTTCATTCATGTTGCAGCATATGCCAAAATTTCATTCATGTCTGAATAATATTATCAAAATTATTCATGTCTGAATAATATTCTATTGTATGCATATACCATAAGATGTGACATTTTATGTCCACCTAATTAGCAAAACAGTTATTTTTATACAATACCCCCCAGTGGTTGAAAATTGTGAAAACAAATCACTCTTGCACTGCTGAGGCAATGAATATTGCTACCTCAGTAAGGAACAAAGTACTTGAACCTACTAATCCTACTTCTAGAAATTTCTCCTAAGAAGATACCCCAAATGATGGGAGTGAATCCCATAATATGTATGAAGAGATATATAAAGCATGGTTTGTAACAATATAACTTGAAATAATGCAGAATTCCTTTAGCAGAATAAAGTATATTTAACTCAAATAGTAAGAGTATAATGAAATTACAAATTGTAACTAGGAAGACTACACAGCAACACAGAAAAATGCTATAACAATTTTAAACAACAAAAGCTATGAAACTGTGATCATAATTTTGTTAAAATACATGCATGTAAACAAAAGTTTGAATGAGGAAGAGACGAAATGAGAGTTAAGGTTGGATCTAAGTTTTTCTTTTCTTTTTCTTTTTTTTTTGAGTTGGAGTCTCACTCTGTCACCCAGACTGGAGTGCAGTGGCAAGCTCCTGGCCACCGCAGTCTTGACCTGCTGGTCTCCGGTGATCCTTCCGCCTCAGCCTTCCAAGTAGCCGGAACTACAGGCGCGCGCTACCACGCCCGGCTAATTTTTTGATTTACTGTAGAGATGAGGTCTCGCCAAGTTGCCCAGGCAGGTCTCAAACTCGAACCCATGGGCTCAGGCAATCCACTCACCTCAGCCTCCCAAAGTGCGAGATTACAGGCTGAGCCACTGAGCCCGGCTGGATCTAAGTTTTTAAAGTTTTTTTCTTCACATTTTTACAAACTTTTTTGTACTAGCATTACTTTATTTTCATTTTTTTAAAAAAGTGTCAGAGTGGGGTAGAGGAAGGTCACGTCCTTTCCATAATGCAAATGAGTTCTTGGCAAGCTGACCAGAAGACAAATCCTACAAAGGACCCACATTATCCCAAGGCACCCGTGCCTGGAAACATATTTCTTTTTTCTTTTTTTTTTTGAGTTAGAGTCACACTGTGTCGCCCAGACTGGAGTGCAGCGGCAGCTCCCGGCCACTGCAGCCTCGACCTGCTGGGCTCCAGCAATCCTTCCGCCTCAGCCTTCCAAGTAGCTGGAACTACAGGCATGCGCTACCATACCTGGCTAATTATTTGATTTATTGTAGAGATGAGGTCTCGCCAAGTTGCCCAGGCGGGTCTTGAACCCGTGGGCTCAGGCAATCCAGTCACCTCAGCTTCCCAAAGCGTGAGATTACAGGCTGAGCCACCGAGCCCGGCTCTGGCAACATATTTCTGCCCAGCCAGGGAGACCCTGTTTCTCAGGATCAGAGAATCATGATATGGAAAAAAACCTTCCCAAGAAGGAACGAGTAGACAGGACGGCTAGCAGCTCTGCAGGGGAGGGCGGCATGGAGGCACAACTTGAGGGAAGAAGACAGCTGATGGGAAATCAAGTGAACACATGGCCTCGCTGAGGCCTCATTTGCCTCTTGC
Organism: Cephalopachus bancanus; assembly: GCA_027257055.1. Taxonomy (NCBI): domain Eukaryota; kingdom Metazoa; phylum Chordata; class Mammalia; order Primates; family Tarsiidae; genus Cephalopachus; species Cephalopachus bancanus. The sequence continues at coordinate 573,667 of JAPVLO010000513.1, forward strand.
CCCCGAGGTTCATGTCTATAAACATGGATCTAATCACATTGTTCTACTTAAAATGTGATGCCATGTGAGGCCTATTAAACAAAGTCCAGCCTCCTCCATGGCATTCAAAGTCCTTTGAAATCTAGCTCTAACCTATCTTTCTTGGGTTACCTTCACACTGGCTCTGGTTTCACAGGTTCTCAGACATGGGATGTGAGTTCCCTACCTCTAAGCCTTTCTTTACACTCCACTTTCCTTCTCATTCCTCAGGGCCCGGTTCACCTCCTCTCTCCCTTACTCCTGGGAAGACTTCCTCACTTCCCGATGCCCCTGGAGAACTTTTTCACAATTATCCTAATGGTTCACTGAGTGATTTTATAGGTGAGTTCTCTGTGGACCTATAACGTCTTACTCATTCCTGAAGCCCAGGACCGAAGGAAGAGCTAGCAATGAGTACACCTGATTTGCCTTTGGGGCAATAGGTTCTAAGCCCAGGATTATGCCACATGTAGAAACCAGCACAATACAGACATATGACTAACAATGAAATGATACCCCCCATGCAAAACAAAGGATACATATCTACAGTGTGGCTTTGGCCACACTGATCTGGCAGTTTCCTGAACATACCAGGAATCCTTCCCACCTCACCACATCTGTACTAGCTGTTGTCTCTGCCTGGAAAGCTCTTTCCCAGAATCTGCAAGGCTCATTGGATCACCTACTTCAGGTTGTAACTGAAATGCTCCCTTCTCAGCGATGCCTTCCTTAACCATTATATCTTAAATTATAATCCTGACTCCCACCTTCACTACTCCCAATCCCCTTTCCCCTGCTTTATTTTTCTTAGCACTTATCAATTCCCAACATATTATAACTTTATTTATTTTGTCATCTGCTCCCTACTCATCAAAATATAAGACCCACTACTTGGCACTTAGAATCATCTTCAGTATATGTAGACACTTGATACACATTTGTTGAGTGAAAGAATAAATGGGTAGATAATGGACAGAGTAGCTGTATGGGTTTCAAGAAACGTAAGAACTCTCTCACTCATACTCTTGCCATTCCACACCACCCACATTGGACCACCCAAGATCCCTAACTCTCAGGGCCTCAAGCAGTGAGTCTTCTCATCATGCCCTTCTGCTGTAGCACTTACCTTCCTACCTTGAATCAGAGCTTTTTATGTATAAGTTGTAGGTTGCCACAGAGAAGTAGCTCTAAAGTAGTGGTTCTTAAAACATTTTTAGGGTCTCAGATATCTTAGTTTGATGAAAGGCTTTGATCCTTTCTATAGAAAAATCCATATCCGAACAAAACTTTACATTGAGTTTAAGGTGGTTCATAGACTTACTAAAGCCCACTCACAGACTTTATGTCCCCCAGGTTCACATAATAAAATTAACACACAATGGAAGGAGACAGAGTTTCTTCCTGACTCATAACAAGTAGAAATGTAACTATGATAGTGACACTCCTATGACAGGACTATTTGAGGGAAGGACAGGGAAGCAAACCTGGGCCCAATCCATCCTGCACTAGGAAGAAAGGGCCTGGGCTTGGTAGATACCATATTTCACCCATTTGAGACTATCCTCTGCAGTGGGACCTCCCTCTGACTCAGATGAACATGCCTCTGTACAACTTCCTTTCGCTCCAGTTCTGCGCTCACAGAGCACTCTCCTGACTTGGCATCCCAGATATACCATTTTAAAACCTGAGTTTCTTTAATGTGAATTGGCTCATGTGCAGTTGATAGGTGGGGGGATATGTCTACATTAGGCAAAAGTCATGTGGTTTGTGTGAGATTTTCCCTAGCTTGTTAATGTTCTGAAGCAACCAGGGGTAGGCTTCCTCGCAATGAAGGAGAAAGCCTTGGCTGGGCATGGTGGCTCATGCCTATAATCCCAGCACTTTGGGAGGCTGAGGTGAGAGGACTGCCTGAGTCCACGGATTTGAGACCAGCCTGGGCAACTTGGTGAGACCTCATCTCTACAGTAAATCAAAAAACTAGCTGGGATAGTGGTGCATGCCTATAGTTCCAGCTACTTGAAAGGCTGAGGCAGATGGATCACCTGAACCCAGTAGGTCGAGGCTGCAGTGGCTGTGAGTATGCCACTGCACTCCAGCCTGGATGACAGTGAGACTCCAACTCAAAAAAAAAAAAAAGAGAGAGAGGGAGAGAGAGAAAGCCTTAACTACACAAAAAGACCTAAAGAAAAGAGTTGAAAATCCTACAGAAATACCTTCCTTTAGAGCAAGTAGCTTCAAGAACCACTATCCTGTCTATTAAGTTAAGTCATCTGGAGAAGCTGAGCATACAAATGAAGCAAAGATGTCTCCCCCCAATATTAACTTTTTGTCTCATAAAGGAGTCTTTGTCCAGGATCATATTTTTTGTTTTGATGAAACTGGTTTCTATTAGAACCACATCTCAAAGGAGAAAGCATAGCCCCAGGACTGCAAAGGACCATGCTAGATACAAAATGCAGTGGGAATGTAATTTTAGTAGAATTATATTGTTTTTATTAGTGCTATACTTACTAAGTCACATAGACTTTGAGTGGTCTGCTCCAAGCTTAGTTTTCCGATAAGCTCTGTCATTTTTCGTGAGCATTTGTTTTAGGATGTAAGGTTTTATAGGACCACATACAAAGCATTATAGCAAAAATGCCTGGACCTTAGTATATATTAAAAAGGTGTCCTATATGATTATTCTGGTCACCAGGAAGGATCTAGCCTCCCTATTGTAAATAAATAAAAGGGAAACCCATGGGATTTTGGATGAGGTCAGCCTGTTATGAATGATCTCTGGATGTACTAAAATTATCCATTTTGGATCTGAGGACCAGACCTTAGACTGAGGTCAACAGAGGCACTGCCTGAGAAGTTCAATCAATAGCCAGTTGCCCCTTAGACAACACTGCCACCAGCACACATTTTCCTGCTGCCAGAAAGGGTCCACTTGTGCCTCATCTTTCTCAATAGACTGTTCTTTGAAAGAATTCCTATCTGGTTATTGTTGCTCGGAGCCCAGCACAGTGTACTGTACTCCAAAATACCTCAGTATATATTTGGGGAATAAATAAATTAAAAGGCAGTAGCTTCATTAGGATTGGCTTTAAAGCTTTAGGATTGAGGTTCGAGTATTGTTGGTACATGGAAAAAGGGTCAAATTACTACAGCAGTTCTATCTTACTATTCCACTGTCTTCCCAAAGAGCTGGTGGTATGCTGAAAATAACACCCCAGTTAAGTTCATTTGGAGAAAGGATGGCAGACGTTGATCAATTTCAGGCAGTCCAGCTCCCATCTCCCTTCTTAAGAGCAACCTACTTCCTTTTGGTGAGCTCCCTCTTCCAGACTCTGTATAGTCTTAGTGGAAGGCTAGCTCTAGGCACCTACCTTTGCCTTTTAGAAGCAGAAGGGGGCCAGACCTCTTTCCTCACCTCTGCTAGAGTCAGGGAGGGGGACCATAACCTAATCCTGATTGATCAGATCCCCTTGACCTTGAGAAAGTGATCCAAAAATGACAAGCAGTATGGTCCACACCAACATATATCCCCTACTACACGTTCCTCTTAGGTAACATGACACTCCTCCATCAAGAAATGCAGTCTGTATTTCCTTGCCCTGAACCTGCCAGGACCCCTGAAAATCAACAGAATACAGCAGAAGTGACAGTCAAAACAGGCACTGAGGCTTCCATTTAGGTCTCTTGGATTTTTTCCTTCTGGGAAGAGCCAGCTGTTATGCATGAGGCCACTCAGGGTTCTCTGTGAAAAGAACCACACGGATAAGGACTTAGGCCCCCAACTCCCAGCCAGCACAACTTGTCCGCCATGCAAGTGAGCAAGCTTGGAAGGGAATCCTCCAGTAGCCCAATCAACATAAAACTGCAACCATGTGAGAGACATGAAGCAAGAACTGCCCACCTGAACTCTTCCCAAATGCCTGACCAACAGGTACTAAGAGAAACAGATAACTATTGTTACCTTAAGCCACAGAATTTTGGGGTATTTTGTTACGAATTAGATAGCTAATATGCTAGTAAGGGACAATTTGTATTAAGGATGCAACAACAGGGGAACTGGTAGTGACAAATGCTAAGAGGATGACTAAACCAGTGCAGGACTGCCAGGCCTATCCTGGCTACAAACTGATGACTGTCCAGGCTTCCTGTTTCCAGCTTGGAGGGCCTCCAGCATGCCTTTCAATCCCATCTATTCCAGAGCCTACTGTCCCATCAACTTTATGGGTCCTTCAAGTTGCCATCACCTTATTATTTCAATAAATCCTGCTTAATTTATCCAGAACTGGTTTCCAATGCTCACAACAAAGAACCTTAACTGATGCAGGGAGTTACCCCAATTCATTATTGGCCAAGGTTGAGGGATGGAGGAAAAAAAGCAAAATAATAAAGACGAGAAAAGAGGAAATAATAATATAATATAGAATCAAACAAAGCATATAAAGATTGGTCCAAATTAAGCAAAAATAGACTATACAGAAATGAAAAGCTTAATATTAATAATACCAAACAAGTGTTTGTGCTAACACTATTCTAAGCACTTCATATGATCTTCACAGCAATATTATAAAGTAAGTAGTAGCAGAATTATCTCTCTTTTGCAAAAGAGAAGTGAAAGCCAGGTACTCCAGGGTACCTGCTCCCCACCACTATGCTCATGTCTAGAGGTTCTGGGACACTAAGAAAAGGGTTTTGCAGCACTGCCCTGGGTTGGTTTTCAAAAATGACCTGTGGTTTAATAAAGGGACTTTTGTCTAGAACATCACTCAACAGGAATAGGTGGGAACAAAAGGAGCTCTGGAAGCCCTCAAACTGGAAACAGGAAGCTGGACAGTAATCAGTTTGTAGCCAGGACAGGCTGGGCAGTCCTGCATTGGCATAGTTACCTCTTTAGCAATTGCCACTACTGCTTCCTCTGTTGTTACATTCTTTTTTTTTTTTTGAGTTGGAGTCTCACTCTGTCGCCCAGACTGGAGTGCAGTGGCCACAGCCGGCCACCGCAGCCTCAACCTGCTGGGCTCTGGCGATCCTCCTGCCTCAGCCTTCCAAGTAGCTGGAACTACAGGCGCGCACTACCACGCCCGGCTGATTTTTTGATTTATTGTAGAGATGAGGTCTCGCCTGCCCAGACGGGTCTCAAACCCGCGGGCTCAGGCAATCCACTCACCTTAGCCTCCCAAAGGCGTGGGATTACAGGCTGAGCCACCGAGCCCGGCTGTTACATTCTTAATAAAAACACTAGCTAGTCAAATATCCATTTATTGAACAGAATAACTTTCTGTCACCATTCTGTAATGGCGAAGGCAAAAAATCCTGGACACTTGGACGTCTATATTTATTGGTAAGATCAAGTTCATATAAATATGGTTTATCTAAATATGTAACCACTATAGCCACCCACAGGATCTTGCTAGGTATGAGGATCAACTTAGCTGAGTATAAACTGTTCCCATTCTCAAAGCCTGCTATCATCCCTCCTCATCCTTTCCAGGGCACCCCCCGCATCAGTTCCTTATCCTAAGGCCACACTGCTTATTACCTGTGCCAAGCTTAGCAAAGACCTGCATGGACTCATCAAAACGCTTCTGGCAGAAGAGGTTGAAGGCATACAAATTCTTGATATGATGGATTTGTTGCTGCTTTTCACTGTCGGAATCATCTTTCATTTCCTAATGAGAGTAGAATAGGTAAGAGTTCACTTACTCAACAAATATTTATTGAGTACATTCCAGGCGTTAGACAAGATCCTAGGAGCTACAGATGCCAAAGTGAACCACACAGCCACATAGTATCTGCCTTGTAGACTGCCCTTACCGTCTAACCGTGAGACTGCTAAGTAACTATGCAATTAAAACAAAACAGGGTTTCCATGAAATGCCTAACCAGTATTTCTGGAAACTGTAATGGTCATGAAAAACAAGAAAAAACAAAGAAAATGTCACAGACCAAAGGACACTAAGGACACAGGACAACTAAATACAACATTGATTCATGGATTTGATTCTGGAACAGAAAAAAGGTCATTAATAGGAAAACTGGTCAAATCTGAATAAGGTCTAGTTTAGTTTAAAAACAAAAAATTAGCCGGGCTCAGTGGCTCAGCCTGTAATCCTGCGCCTTTGGGAGGCTGAGGTGAGTGGATTGCCTGAGCCTCTGGGTTCGAGACCTGCCTGGGCTGGCGAGACCTCATTTCTACAATAAATCAAAAAATTAGCCGGGCGTGGTAGCGCACGCCTGTAGTTCTGGTTACTTGGAAGGCTGAGGCAGGAGGATCGCCAGAGCCCAGCAGGTCGAGGCTGGGGCGGCTGGGAGCGGCCACTGCACTCCAGTCTGGGCGACAGAGTGAGACTCCAGCTCAAAAAAAAAAAAATTAAAACAAAACAGGGTAACAGTGATGACAAGTATGTGGGAAGGGTCCCCAATCCAGTCTGAGGACAGATTCCAAGAGGAATCTAAACTGAGACATAAAAGATGAGTTGGAGTTAGACAAGCAAGGCTGGGCAGGTGACAGAAGGGAGGTAAGAGAAGTGTGTGCTCCCTGGCCAAGGGGACATCATGTATATGACCCTAAAAGGATAGAGAGAACACAGTATGCTCAAGACATGAACAACATCTGGCACAGCCAGCACAGTTGGGAAGGGTCCTATTCACAGAAAAAGCTAAATAAATGGAGGTATTATCAGCTTTGTTTCTTAAGCATAAACTTTTTTCTACTATCCCTTTTAACCAAACGTTATCAAATTTAATTTCTGGCTAGGCTCAGTGGCTCAGCCTGTAATCCCTGCACTTTGGGAGGCCGAGATGAGTGGACTGCCTGAGCCTGTGGGTTTGAGACCCGCCTGGGCAAATTGGTGAGACCTCGTCTCTACAATAAATCAAAAAAATTAGCCAGGCATGGTAGCATGCGCCTGTAGTTCCAGTTACTTGGAAGGCTAAGGCAGAAGGATCGCCGGAGCCCAGCAGGGCGAGGCTGCAGTGGCCGGGAGCGTGCTACTGCACTCCAGTCTGGGTGACAGAGTGAGACTCCAACTCAAAAAAAAAAGAAAAGAAAAATTTAATTTCTTCCTTCAAAACGTCTCTCAATTGTCCCCCTTTCTTTCCTTTCCTACTGCCATCACCCTAGTCCAGACCATTGTCAGCATGTGGCTATACTTGGTATCAGTTCTCCTTTTTGGTACTGCAGAGGCTTCCAAAACCTGGTGCAGGCCTCCTTATCTAGCTGATTCCCAAACACTTAAGCCACACATTTTGCTCCAGTCAGGATGGGCTCCAAATGTTCTAGAAATACACCACACTTGTTTTCACTTCTTTAACTTCCTCTTGATCTTCAACACTCCCTGTTTACTGCTCCTGACCCTCATCTTACCTGTTCTTAAAGGGTCAACTTAAGCATCCAACCTATGATGCCTTTTTCAGCCCACAGTGAACTTGTCCCTCTCTGACACTTAGCTCCACATTTTGTCAATGCCAAAATGTAGCATGTACCTGCCCTCTGAAAGTTCTGTGCCTGTTCTTTTACCTATTTAAAATAAAAAACCAGTTCCTGGAGGACTACTATCAGTCAACCTTCTTTTGTCATAAGAAGGGCAGAGCACATGGAAAGTAAAAGCCTAGAAAAGACAAGGCAAAATGGGAACCCACTTCCATCTTCTCTACCAAAGATTAAACAACTTGAGTTCAGATCACTGAGAAGATTCTAAGAGCTTCCTGTTAAGAAAAACAAGCACTAAAAAGAATAACACACTGCATATCCTTTTGATAAAGGTCAAAAAGTGAATACATTATTCATGTATATTAAATATATTTGTAAAAGATTAACCAAAAAAATATTTTTAAGGGCATGAAAATGCAAAATTTAAGATAATGATTTCCATCTGGAGGAGAGGCAGAGAGATGGGACAGGAAGGAGCATCTAGGTCATAAAAGTTATGGTTCTTGGGTAGGATGGTAAGTTCATGAGTATTCATTATATTATTTTAAAAAATAAAAGTGGAAATAAAATAATTCAGGACAATGCATGACTGGAAATAAAAAATAGTAAGATGCTGAAATTAAATGCCCAAGAAGGCAATCCTCTTTATGGGCTATTAACCATGTTTACCTGTTAAGTCTAGATTTTTGTTTTAAGTCCAGAACTTATATATTCAAAATAACATTTGTTCTTCAAAAATAGCCACCACACATGATTAAAAACATTTATTCCAAAAAAATGTGGTAATTGCCATTCTTTCAGAAACAGTTTATAGGATACTCCAGAAATTCCATTTTATTACCATAACCTTCATAAAAATCTCTGCTTTAAAACAGCACTGTCTAGTTTAACTACAAGGTTAGGCTCAGAAAAGATTTTGGTTGTTTTCTGAAATCAAATCTACCCCCTACAGATGACAATAATCACTGAAGATGTTTAAAAAAACAAGACACAGATTCTGAAGTCAAGCTCCAAAATGGATTTTGGCAACGGGTGTAGCACTGGAACAAACAAGAGCATGGTCACTGCTTTGCTATCAACAGCATCCTAAGCAAACATCAAAGTAAGTAACAATCATAGACATGAAACTGCATCCTGGTTGAATGCAACAACATGAGGTGGTTTCAGAATGTCTAATGAAGGTCTACTTATCGAAACACAGAAATCTACTGTTGAAAGGAATTGAGGGGTCTTCTAGTTGTTGCATTCAACTAGACTATAATATCACTTTATAACTGTTACTATACTTTGATTTTGCATTGTCTTGAACTTTTCAATATTGCCATTAATTCTAGAAGGTACTGGTATTACATCAAGCATTCCTTTTACTTTTGAAAGATAAGCATAGTGAAATTAGAGTTACACAGATATTTTATGGTAGAGTCATACCCTGATACCAAGCCCCCCTGACTTTCAGCTCTATGCTTATTCTGTTAACCCAAACTATGAACATCTAAACCAAAATCACCTACTTTTGAGAATAATGAGGTTAGGTAGACTACTCCCAAATCTCAGGAACAAGACTTACGGCGAGCTGCAGAGCCAATTCAAACTGCTTATCCTGGAGAAGCTGCTGGATTTGGGTTGCCATGGGGACAGGAATGAGTCTCCAAACAAAATGATTGCTGGCCACATAAATGATGTTTGATCTAGAGGCAAGAGTAAGAATATTAGCAAAAGACCACAGGCTTCATGATGATAAGGGTGACTTGAAAGCTTTGGAATAATTTGACAGCCACAGTAAAGAAAAAATTCCTTACCCTCCTGAGGTAATGAAACGGGGCCTTTGTAATTCAATGCTCTGGACCAGAAGCCTCGGCTCAAATGTTCGGATCTCCACATAACGAGGCAACACTGCAATGATGTATGGAGGCTGGTGCTCTGTGTGAGAGAGAACATGTTGAGCTGTTGTTCTGGTCTAAAGCTCTGGGCTTATGGAATGTTTCACTTGTTCATTCTAAGCTGCATTTAAACAGACCTCCAAAAAGTTCACTAGTCAAATACCAAGCCAGGATCCTACACTGTAATACAAAAAGAAAAAAAAACTTATTTGCCTGAATGATGCTAAGAGAAATCTCTCCACAAAAAAGATGCATCCAGCTTTGCTGAGAGTGAATTGTTCCCACTCCTACACCATTTCCTGCAGACAACTGGATGAAAGCTTCACTTGCTCCTTTCTCACTAGTCACAAAAACCAGGCCAAACACAGGCCAGCTGCAGCTGCCCCTAACAATGTATCGGTGGGAAAACCAGGTTACAGAACCCCATCTTTCATTACCTTAGGAAAGGTAAAAGGCAAATTCTTTGTTCCCTAAAATGATTCTAAAGGAAGAGCTCCACATTTCTAGTTAATGTTGTCTCCACTAGAGATTTTCACAGGGAACATAAGCAAAGCTCCACTTGATGGCTGCTATGGTTTGAATGGTTTTGTTACCTACAAAACTCATGTATTGTAAAAATCCCCAATGCCACAGTGCTAGGAGGTATGGTCTAACAGGTGGTGTTTAGGTCAAGAGATTCTGCCCTTATAAATGGATCAAGCTATAAAAAGGGCTGGTAGAAGTAGATTCTCTCTCTTCTGCCATGTGAGGCTACGGGTTCATTTCTCTCTTGGCCTTCTGCCTTCTACCATATGAGGACGCAGCAAGAAGGGCCTTACCAGACACGAGATGCCAGCACTTTGATCTGGTACCTCCAAGCCTCCAGAACCGTGAGGAAATTTCTGTTTTTTACAGATTACCCCATCTACAGTATTCTATTATAGCTACACAAATGAATTAAGGCAATGATATGATGATACACAGAGAAAGCAGAGGGACAGAATTCTTTGTGTAGCCACTTTCTATTTGATACTTTGTAAATCTTACTACTCTTTTCCTCTATTATACATATCTAAAAAAACACTTTCATTCACAAGAGTGAATGACCCAGCGTAAATTCTTGGGTTATACCCCTTTTCTCCCTTCTTCCTCTATCATTTGAAGATAACATTTACCATACCCACTCTTTTCTTCCTATACTTTTTGACACGCATATGACAATCTAAAGCTTAAAATGCTGGATGAAGAAGAATAACCCCACAACACTGCTAAACAAGTCAGTATGTAGAAAGCAGAGCTGATAAAGCTATACAATCCTTGCAAGGAAAGTCTCCCCTTGTTTGCGAGGTTGTGCAGTAAAGGAGATTTAACATAAATGGAGAAAATGTAGATAATAAGCTACAGAAAACATATCTTTTAAAATACAAAAACTTAGAATAAGACTGAATAAGGATCTGCTTTACTTTACAATGAACTTTAAGTTAAATGTATTGCTTATAAAGGGAAAACTCCTCCAAACAGAATTTATTTATTAAAAAATTGTGTATTTATTCTTACACATTTAACCTTCAGTCAACCTCAAAGTACTCCCTGTTTGATGCAATACACCTACTGAGATGCTTTTCCCACTGCTTAAAACACTTTTGAACTAGACAGTTTTATGCCCTTTAGTGCTTTTTGCTGTTTTTTGTTTTACTTCTTCCACACTGGCAAATGCTTCCCTTTGAGAACTTTTTTCATCCGGGGAAACAAAAAACAATTGCTCAGAGCAAAATCAGGTGAATAAGGAGGGTAGGGTATAGGGGTCATGGCGTTTTTTGGTCAAAAACTGCTGAACAGGGTTCATGACCTGCCTGGGCAACTTGGTGAGACTTCATCTCTACAACAAATCAAAAAACTAGCCGGGCATGGTAGCACGTGCCTGTAGTTCCAGTTACTTGGAAGGCTGAGGTGGAAGGATCACCGGAGCCCAGCGGGTTGAGGCTGCGGTGGCTAGGAGCATGCCACTGCACCAACTTAAAAATAATAGAAACATTTTCTATGACTATATTCCATATTAACATCAAGAATTAGTTTTAAAAAAAAAACACACACAATGAAATATCACCTCATACCCATTTGGATGGCTACTATCAAAAAATCAGACAACGAGAATGTGAAAAAATTGTGCACTATTAATGGGAATGGAAAATGGTGCAGATACTATAGAAAATAGTATAGTGGCTCCTGAGAAATTTAAATATAGAATTACCATATGATCCACGTATGAATGAATGAATAAAATATGGTATATACATATAACGGAATATTATTAAGCTTTAAAAAGAAAGGAAATTTTGTCAAATGCTACAACCTGGATGAACCTTAAGGACATTATGTCAAATAAAATAAAGCAGTCTCAGAAAGACACATACCACATGATTCCACTTATATGAGATATCTAGAAGCAGTCAAATTCATAGAAGCAGAAAGTGGAATCGTGGTTCCAGAGGGTGGAGGGTGGGGGTGCGAAAATTGAGCAGCTCCTTAATAGGTATAGAGTTTCAGTTTTGCAAGATGAAAAAGCTTTGAAGATCTATCGTACAACAGTGTTAACACACTTAACACTATTTAGCTGTACACTTAAAAATAATTACATGTAATAGTTATGGGTAAATTTTATGTTACGTGTTTTTTTTTTAAACCACACTTAAAAATAAATTTTTTAATATTAAAAAAAACCAGTCTGGGCAGCAAAATGAGACCTCATCACCATCAAAAATTTTCAAAATTAGCTGGATATGGTGGTGTGTGCCTGTAGTACTAACTACTTAGGAGGCTGAGGCAAGAGGATCACTTGAGCCTAGGATGTTTAGGCTGCAGTGAGCTGTGACTATGCCACTACACTCCAGCCTACATTACAGAGTGAGATTCTGTCTTAAAAAATAAAATAAAATGTAAAAAAAAAAAAAAAAATTGGGTAAGTGCGGTGGTTCAGCCTCTAATCCCAGCAATTTGGGAGGCCGAGGTGAGTGAACTGCCTGAACCCACGGGTTGGAGACCAGCTCAGGCAACTTGGTGAGAACTCATCTCCACAATAAATCGAAAATTAGCCAGGTGTGATAGTGCCCCTATAGTTCCAGCTACTTGGAAACCTGAAGCAAAAGGATCCCTGGAACCCAGCAGGTTGATGCTGGGGTAGCCATGAGCATGCCACTGCACTCCAGTCTGAGCGACCGAGTGAGACTTCAACTAAAAAAAAAAAAAAAAAAAATTAGTAAGAAAGCAAACCACTAGATGGCATGATCATCATATAATTTAACCACAAAGAATATATTAATAAAAAGTCTCAGTATTGTTATTAACCCACTATGAATTCATATTCCTAATTATCCATTTTCTGATCACAAGTTGTTCCTAGTATATTTGTGACTTATTTCTGTTATTTTCTAGTATATTCATGTACTTAAAAAATAGTATAATAAATTCCAAAGCTAGAAGATAACTCAGAAATGAGTAACTTAAGGCCCAAGTCATATTTCCATCATTTTGAATGCTATTGCTTTTTTCCATCTTACCAAAAAAAATTTTTTTTAATTTACTGTTTTGTATTGTATTTTTTCTTTTCTTCTTATGCTGGCCTCATTTTGAAAAGTTAGTACAATTTTTTTTTTAGTGCTAACTTGTATACATGTGTAAAATTTCTTTATCCTGTTAAAACCTTGGCCCACTTGAGTAAGTTCTAGTTTGATTAAAAAGGTAATCCATGCCGGGCTCAGTGGCTCAGCCTGTAATCCCGCGCCTTGGGAGGCTGAGGTGAGTGGATTGCCTGAGCCCGCGGGTTCGAGACCTGCCTGGGCAACTTGGTGAGACCTCATCTCTACAATAAATCAAAAATTAGCTGGGCGTGGTAGCACGTGCCTGTAGTTCCAGCTACTTGGAAGGCTGAGGCAGAAGGATCGCCGGAGCCCAGCAGGTCGAGGCTGTGGTGGCCGGGAGTGGCCACTGCACTCTAGTCTGGGCGACAGAGTTAAACTCCACCTCAAAAAAAAAAAGGTAATCTATAATAGAAACCCCTTTGGTTGTCGTATCTTATCATTTGTTCAGTCTCCCCAACTTTTGACAACAGAGAATGTCTGGATCTCTTTGTATCTTCAAAACTTGGCAGAGAGGCTGGTGTACAGCAGGTATATGACGAATGGCTGTCAAGGATAATGATACGCGTATTCAGCAAGCATTTTCTAAGAGGCTCTGGTGTCTCAGGCACTGTACTATGCATGTAGTAAGGATTCAAGATGGATCTAGACATGAGTCCAGACCTCACGGAGTTCCTACGGAAACAGAGGGCACAGACCATTCACTACATCTGGTATGACAAGGTGCTGTGAGAGATACTTGAAAAGGCTATGGAAGCACCCAGGAGACTTGACTAATCCCACCTGTGGGTTGGAGAGGACCTCACAAGAGGAAGTACCTCAAAACATGCCACAGTATATTAAGGCACAGAAATGGTTTTAAGAGTCACTGCCGGAGGGTTTAAAACAGGACATCTTACACTGAGGAATCAGAAACACACTTCTAACATATGAAATGCATATGCATCTTCATCTCATCTACCAAGGTTCCTCTTCTGAAGGGAAAACAAGGTCCCTTAGAACACTATAAAGACTGCCATAAAGCTCTTAAACCCCCGAACTTGTTCATATATACATAATCTTGGGCCTTCTAAAATACTGACCTTTTGATTTATCTTCCTTCTGGTCTATGCATCACTAATCACCACCAAAATAACCACTCTAGAACACAATGCTTTTGTCAAGACGTTCTACCAATTAGGAATATGCTAGCTTCTCAGATCTTCTCATGGACCTCTAATAAATGGCCCTATCTACCTTCTCTGTAATTCAGATCACCTGTTTAAGCCAGGTCAGTCTCTGTAATGTCCCCTCACAAATGGGCATGTCTTCTGATTTCCATACATTTCTCAAACTACCCTCTGCCTAGAATGAGTGGGAATTTTTCTTCAAGTCAAACGCCAAACTCCCTGCCTGACTCATTAATGAAACTTCTTACTGACTAATTAAATAATGAACTTCCCTTTCTGTGAACTACTGAATTTGAACTCATCCAATGTACCACCTTAAGCAGTACCTTGTTTTTTCTCTTTATCCAAGATATGACCCTTGTCTCCAGAGACAGGGGTCTTTAAAAGATAGAAAGCAAGTCTATATGTCCCACTCCACAGCAATAACAATTTTCAGTCATTCTTCTGACTGAAAATGAAACCTACACAGATGGTCATACACTTCCAGGCAATACCACTGAGGAGAGTTTGGAGCCCGAGGCAGGTGGAAGGACTAAAATACCTTATGTGTAGGACAGAGACTGACACCTAAATGCTGTCTATAACTCTAAGCTACAGAAACAATAGCAACAATAACCACCACATTGAAAACCCTTCAACATGGAATTACTTGTACTAAAGGAATAGATAAAGAATTTCCACTAATTTCCAAATGTAGTCTAGTCAGTAGGGGACACAATAAAATGCTTAAAAAGAAGGAAGAATAGCAGTAGTCAGTCACTTCCTAAAATGTACATTTTTGTTTACATCTTTCCACTTTTGAAGCAAAACTCAGCTTTCTACAAAAACTAGACTACCCCACTTTTAACGACCTTGGACATGGTCTACTTAGAGGCAGGGAAACTGAGAGTGAATGACACAACATAAACCAGTCTGCGAAAGCTATGAAGGGGACTCCATTCTGCAGGATGCCACACAAAACCAGTCCAAAGGGGGAAACTGCGGCTACTGTTGGTCTCACCCATGGCCACTGGTATGTCTGTCCAATTCAGGGCACATTTCTGTGTGCAGATCCCCTCCTCGTTGAGCACCACGGTGAGATCATCCTGACCCACAGCTACTTTTCCATCTGCGAGAGGTGCAACTAAGGGCTCCAGCTGTTTTCCTGTTGGAAAGAGCTCTTTGATGGACCCCTTTCCATCCACCTACAGGAAGACACAAAGTGAGTTACCCAGCATTCCCCACCCAGAGACACAAACACAGCCTGGGAAATTCTAGATAAGACCCCAAACCTAGAAAAGTCAATGATATTCCTTGGTTGACATAAGAAAATATTATAGAGTTCATTACAATAAGCTTCGTTATCACAATGTAAAACCAGTTCTCTTTCTCCCAAATGCAAAAAAAAAAAAAGCAGCTAGCATGGCAAGTGACAATGCCAGGTGCTGGTGAGACTGTAGGGCAACTGTAAGTCTCATACACTGCTGGTGGGAAAACAAAATGGTCCAACTGTCTTGTTTGTTAGTTTCTTATAAAGTTAAATTTGCAATTACCATAAAACCTAGCAATCCCAGTGCCAGGCATTTGCTCAAGGAAGATGAAAACTTATGTTTATACAAATACCTGTATGCAAATGTTTATCAAAACCTTATTCATAATTGCCAAAAATTGGAAACAACTTTTTTCTTCAACTGATAAATGGATAAACGAACTGTGATGCATTATTATAGACTACTTACTACTCAGTCCTAAAAAGAATAAACTATTGACACATGCAATGGCACAGATGAATCTCAAATGCATTATACGAAGTGAAAGAAGCCAAACTCAAAGGGCTACATACTGTATGAGACCATTTCTGTGACATTCTGGAATAAGCAAAACTAAAAGAGATAAACAGACTGGTGGTTACCAGAGGTCTGGGAGCAGAAGGAGAGGCTGACCTCAAAGGGACAGTATGAGGAAATTTTGGAGGGTGACAGAAGTGTTGTGAATCTTCATTTTGGTGTTAGTTACGCAATGCTAGGCATTTGTCAAGACACAGAACTGTATACAAAAAATAAATTTTACTCTGTGTAAATAAATGAATAATTTCGAAATAGCCTGGCCCTCAAGCAAGAAAATGTCACCTTCAAGAAGGTGATGACAGCATCTAAGGTAGTCAGAGAATGGAAAGCCCTGATCCACCTTTGGCTTAGACCTCTCACTCCTTGCAGACCTCTCTCAGCACCCATGTGCCTAGTTGTTGTTTAGTCAGTTGCATGGCAGTGACTCCCCCATGATGCTGCTACTCTGATGCTGATAAAAGTAGGATATTCCAACAATAAAAATATGGAACAAATATATTAATATATTAATAAGGCAGCAGTGAAGAGCTTACCCAGTGGGGGTTACAATGAAAGGTTTCAAAAACTGACAAGTCTGAATTATGAGAGGGGTGATAATTTAGATTTAGGTTATTCTACAAAATGAATGGTATATCAATTTTTTCTACATATGATACACATATTGGAGAAAAAACAATGTTGTATCACCCACTTACGTTAAGAGAACAAGCAGGTTATAAAACAAAGTGTATAACACGATATTTTTGTAAATAGGCTGGAAGCCCATATACCAAAGGGTTAACAGTGATTATTTCTGAGTGCGGGTGATTATGGATGATTTGCACATCTTTTATTTCCTCATCTATATTTTCTTATTTTCAGTAATAAGTCTGCATGTGGCTTTTGTAATTTTTAAAAAGTGAAAATAATTTTAAAAACAAATACAAGGAAGCACTCCCAAAAAACCAGAAATGTCTCCTGGAGGGCAGGCCTCTTGTAATATAGGCTTCCCTCATTAGGTGAGTGTTCTAGAAACCCTTTGACATCAGTGTACTAGCTAGCATTGTTGTGAGAGGCTACATTCCACTTCACCGAATTTTAAGGGGGAGAGTCTTTCAACACACTTGCCCATTTCATGATGGGTGATTTACGAGCACAAAAATGGCATGATTCACATGCCCCATCCTTCCTATCGATGTGATCTCAGCCAAGCAACTTTTTTTTTGTTTCCTTGGATTACAAAAGTCCTCAAAAGAAAATGTTTTGCTGATGTGAAAGAGGTAAAACAAAAAATGGTAGAAGTACTAAAAGTCATCGGAATTAATGAGTTCAAAAACTGTTTTGAGCAGTGGAAAAAGCATCTCAATAGGTGTACTGCATCAAACAGAGAGTACTTTGAAGGTGACTGAAGTCTAAACATGTAAGAATAAATACACAGTTTTTAGTGAATAGATGTGGGGTGTTTTAGACGCCCTCCCCCTCAAATACTAAAAGATTTTAGGGGGCAGGAAACTAAAAATCTTAAAAATACTTAAGCTGGGTGTGGTGGCTCATGCCTGTAATCCCAGAACTCTGGGAGGCCAAGGCAGGAGGATTGCTTGAGACCAGCCTAGGCAACATAGCAAGGCCTCATCTCTACAACAAATCAAAAAAATGAGCCAGGTGTAGTGGTGTAGATTTGTAGTCCCAGCTACTCAGGAAGGTGAGGAAGGTAGAGATTCCTTCAGTCCAGGAGTTCAAGGCTGTGGTGAGCTGTGACTATGCCACTGCACTCTAGTCTGGGTAAGAGTGAGACTCCAACTAAAAACAAACCAACCAACCAACAAACAAAAAAAACCTAAGTTTTTAAAAAATTAGCTTAAAATTTCTGAGCACTGAAGCCTTAGATAGCAGTGTATGATAATGCAGTTGGACAGAGACAAACAGCCCTAATTAGCTGTCCTAATAATTATATCCACACTATGGATAATCATTAGAGAATTAAAAGTTGACTCTGGTTTAAGCTACAAAGATAACTGATTTATGAAAAATGCTAAGAGCATGAAAAATAACTAAACAATAAACAATAAATCCTATTTAAAAACCCTGCCAAAAGCTTTACTGAAGGGGCCTCTTGACCTGTAGTTCAGAAACACATAATCATCTCCCCAAGGTAAACTCATAATAATCTTCCTCAAGGTAAACTGATGATATTTGCAAAATAATAAGGTTTTACCCTTATTAGGTAGTAGTCTCTCTTGAAACCCACACAGATAGAATTTTCACACCATGCCATGGACTTGGGCACGTCTGGTACACTAAAGTCCCCCTGAAGAAAGACAGCAAGAGTTCAATTGAAAAGATGTTAAGGAAAAAAAAACATGACCTTCCTGTTATTACAACTCTATTCTACAAAATAACCCTCACTCTCACCTGGGCTACTCTTAATAAAAATGTAAGTCATCTATCAACTGACAAAGTGCTTTTGGAAAAGGTGAAAACCTATTCTTAAATAAACCAATCAGCAGAGATGTAGAATTACAAGTAGGTATGAATAAGCTCTCATGAGCCTCATACCAGAGTATTCATTTGGGGGGGAATCTATAAAACTGGGCTCTGGAACTTCACTAAAACTGAACAGGAAGTCTTTTAAGCTGTGGATCAACTACAGCAGCAGCTTCCACCCAACCCATGGATCAAGCACAGTGGCCTTTACCTGCAATTCATGAAACTCCCTGTCCTTCCAGAAATAGAGCTGCAGCTTCTTCTTCACTGCCACACACATCCGCAACACCTCCTCACCAGTCTCTGTGTGCTGAGAAGAGACACCCAGAGCAAATGAGGATGCGCATCCAGTGATTCTCCATAACTGGGTAACAACTAGATGAGAGATTTTCTATCCTGAAATGACTACCAACCTGAAAATCCCCTATAACATCATCATGCCAGAAAAGCTGAGCAGAACACTATTCTCAGAGACATAATAATTTTAAAAAATTGGCTGAGGAATACTTCCTCTCCAAGGGATGCCTGCCAAAGACCCCAGCAGCAGCAAAACGCACGGACAGTCACAATTCAGACAGGAAAATCCTGGAGCAGACTCTCTCCTACATAGTTCCTGCTTTTTTTCCTTAATTGTTTCTTGCTCATGGCTGTCAACACATGCTGGGTCAGGGATCAGCATGTGCTGGTGGCAGCATGACCATTTTCAATCCTTTAAAGGAGTGGGTGAAAGAAAATTTCAAGGCTGGTTGTGGTGGCTCATGCCTGTAATCCCAGCACTTTGAGAGGTGTAGGCAGGAGGATCACTTGAGCCCAGGAGTTCAAGACCAGCCTGAGCAACATAGTGAGACTTTGTCTCTGCAAAACAATTAAAAAATTAGCTGGGTGTGGTGGTGCATGCCTGCAGTCCCAGCTATTTGGAAGGCTGAGGCTGAGTCCAGGAAGTCGAGGCTGTGGTGAGCCGTGATCGTGCTACTGCACTCCAGGCTGAGTGACAGAATGAGACCCCGAGTAGAAAAAAAAGGAAATTCCTAAGCATAAAACAATGCATTATCAACGTAAACCATAAAAGTTAAAAAGTGATCAGAGCTGAGTAGAGGGATGAGGCAGATTTTGAAGACTGTAAGGATAATTGGCAAAACTAAGGAGAGGTATCTTTTCTAAACAATGAGAAGTCCCTAATGACAAAGACCACAGTGATCTGTTTAGAATAAGAGTGAATTTAATGTCCTACAATTATGTTCATGATACAGTTTTGATCTTCCTTTCTCACTAATGGTTTGTCTATGACAAGTGTTTTAACCCTTGGTTAGTCACCTCCTGCCATCAGTACCAGACTCGCATTAATTCACACGCAGGAAATAAAAATGTTTTAACTTCATATCAATTATCAAGAGGAAAATTTCTCTAATAAAACCTAAGGGGGAAACTTCTCTAAGAAGTTCTAATTTCCGCCGGGCTCGGTGGCTCAGCCTGTAATCCCGCGCCTTTGGGAGGCTGAGGTGAGTGGATTGCCTGAGCCCGCAGGTTCGAGACCCGCCTGGGCAGCGAGACCTCATCTCTACAATAAATCAAAAAAATCAGCTGGGCGTGGTAGCGCATGCCTGTAATTCCAGCTACTCGGAAGGCTGAGGCGGAAGGATCGCCGGAGCCCAGCAGGTTGAGGCCTCCAGTCTGGGCGACAGAGTGAGACTCCAACTCAAAAAAAAAAAGTTCTAATTTCCCTAATACAATCAACTATTCTCTTTGAAGTCTCTGCTGGGTTTGGGTCATCAATGTCACTCTTCCCACCTAATGATAGAAACAGTATAGAAATGACCATATTGATTAAAGCATAAAGCCAAACTTCAACTTGGGTACACTTACCTGGAGGTCACATGTGAACAGTGATGCTCCCTTTGCCTTTGAAACTGTGGTGATTTGTTGAAATGTCAACAGGTCATGGACATAAATGTTATTTTCTGTTTGGGAGAGGGTGTAAAAATATCATTATAAATGATTATAATTCTCTAGTGTAGTAGCCACTTTCAAGACAAAAAAAGTAACTGTGTAATATTTAGAAGATAAAATGGCAGATGTTGGTTGAAGATGTACCAGTAAAACATTTAAGATGTCACTTGATCTTCTAACTTGAATACTTTGCTCCTTAAAAATTTGGGCAACTTAAATAAAAGAGATCTTTCACTTCCAAAGCATTCTTATACTCTGTCCTTCTCAAGTCCAGAAATTGATGATCCAATATTTGTACAAGAAATGGCTTTCAAGGCTACTTAAATTAGGAGGTTCTGATTAGCAAAAGGACATCACCTGTGGATTTTGTACGAACCCATGGCAAGGATTTTTTTCCTAGCAAAGCAAGCAAAATCATAATTTTACCTAGGCCTTGTATCTAGTTTTAGTCAGGAAGATTTTGTTACTGTAAAATGTTTATCTGTGGACCTAGGAGCTAAGTTTAAACTGATTTTACTATTTGGGCCCTAGGCTGAAAAACACAGTGTGAGGCAAGCCTCTAGTCCTCTGCTTGTAAGAAAAGGCCTCATTGGCTGCTTTCAATGAAACCATGGTTTTTCAAACAAGACCCTTAACAGTCTGGCCCTGATCTGTCTCTTACCTGGCATCCCATCACTCTCCACCACATATCCTTCGTCTGGCCACAATGAACTACTTGCCATGCATTGCCATATCTCAAAGCCTTTGTTCAAGTTTTCCCCTCTACCTAAATACTCTGCCTACCTCTCTTTCTAGAGATTCTAATCATTCACTAGACATCATAGTCCCTCTCATGACTAAGATCATGCAACACTTTTTATAAATTTCCACTGAAGCTTACCACATTATATCATGATTACTTTCTGTCATTGCAGTCTCCATAATCAGAATATAAGTAACAAAGAGCAACCATGCCTGAACTTGGTATCACCAATGTCTAGTCCAGGATTTTCACAGAATAGGGCTCAATAGAGATTTGATTGATTATTGAATGAGTGAATGAAATGAAACTTCCTGGAGCAGAATTCAAGTTTATGAAAAATGCCATTGCCTTTATTATTCACATACCCTACAGTATCTGGTTTTGGAACGTGTCAGTTCATTATTAAGTAACTACTAACAAATTAACCATGAAAGAGTTAATTAGGTCACAGTTTTTCTTTTTAGGCACAAACACAACTTCTTTTCTTACCTAATAAGCTGACCAGAATCTTAAACTGGGAAACCACATGGATCTGGAAAACAGCGTATCATTAGACCCAATAACATTTCTGACAAGGTTTAGCAAATGTTCATTTAACAACAGTATTAAAAAGGGACTAAAGAGCCTATTCCAGGGTCAGGGGATCTGACTTAATTTTCTGTGGAATCACAATTTCTGCTTACGAAGAGAATCTTAGGCATACAATACGTGGGCAGAGATCTCTGCATAAATGGAAAGACAGAGAAGAGGATTAAAAGAGTTAATAACTTTTAAACATGATCAAAGTTCTAGTTTCACAGGGGCTCATATAAATCAAATATTCTTATAACAACTGCCATCACTGCCTACCTGCTGAATCTTTTTGGAGAAGTTCTTATTGGATTTCTCTAGTGTCACTTCAAACCTGTTGCAACCTACGGAAAATAAATAAACATTGGCAGTTCCAAACACAGGGACACATATAAAAACTACAACAAGAACACTGCTCCATAGTGCTTGATTATATAAATCTTTCAAAGTTACTAAAAGACTAGAAGTCAGAGATCTGAAAGAGCCATATTGAACTTAGTAAGATACTTTCAGCTCCAATTTTAGAACAGAGGGCTTCATGCACCTTCACTCAGCATTAGCAGAAAGGATCACAACAAGTGTATAATGAAGCTGCAGGGTACCTGTGAGTCTGCAGGTACAAAAGAAGTACCTTGGCAATGTGTTCTACAAGGAAGAGTATAAAAAGTAATAGCCAAATATGAGAGCCCAAGCAATGAAATCCAGACCAAAGCATCTGTAGGTTTAGACCACTAATTTCCAGCAGGTACCCTATGTCCTATATCATGGGGACAGAGCAAACACTCAACCCCATATCCAGAGCTAAAGCAATTTAATGTATCTACACTTACTGCCACTTTCAGGAGATCTACATCTGCTGGTATTGTTGCAAAAAAGGGGACGAAAGTTAGTCATAAAAACATTTGAATTCAGCCTTGCTAGGGATGACAAAAATATTCAGGCTCAAAAGTCACCAAAGAGTCAAAATGAGAATAATTATCATAACAACAACAGCAGCTATCATTAAGTTATATCTAGATGCCAATAACTAATGCCAGTGGTCAATCTTATACTTTGAGTGGATCTTTTACTCATGCATAATTTTTAAACTTCATGCACTGGTCATCCAGAAAAAATATTGGTTCACTGCATTATACAGATTTTCCCAATGTTGGCACATTTCATTATGGAAGACTTTTTAAAATTATACTTATTGTCACCTCCAATCTAATTAGAAAAAAAACACCTTTAAGTATGGAGAAGCAGTCAAGCTCATGTGAGTTGACACAAGTTTTCCATAATACTAATTTTCTCTTGAAAGTTCTAACTTCTGCCAGGAGTAGTGGCTCACGCCTGTAATGCCAGCACTTTGGGAGGTGGAGGTAAGAGGATTGCCTAAACCCATGGGTTTGAGACCAGCCTGGGCAACATGGCGAGACCTTGTCTCTATAATAAATCAAAAAATTAGCTGGGCATGATGGTACACGCCTATAGTTGCGGCTACTTGGAAGGCTGAGGTGGAAGGATCACCTGAATGCAGCTGGTAGAGACTGTGGTGGCCGTGAGCAAGCCAATGCACTCCAGCCTGGGCAACAGAGTGAGACTCCAACTCAAAAAAGAAAGCAAGCTCTAAATTCTATCACTCATAACAAATACTTCTAGTTGTTTAAAGTAACAGCTTCCTTTTGTTTGCTTAAAAAAAAATCTGCCAAATATTCAAATGGTCTGAAAAATCATAGCCTGTCAATCATTCTTTCAAGCAATATAATACTCGATGAAAAAAAATAGCCGTTTAGCTTATAACTCCAACAATCACACAAGCACTTTTCCCTGAAACAGCCATCAGACTTCATGCCTTGGCACACAGCATAAATGTATTTACTTAATTTACATATATTTCCCATTATATTACAGAAATTATTAAAAAGATATGTTACCAAAAGTCAAAATATAATAAAGCTAATAACTTTTACTGCCGAACAAAGAATATTCTAAAGTAAAACTAGTTTTAATAAAAAACAAAATCAGCCAGGTGCTAGACCATACACCTGTAGTCCCAGCTACTAAGGAGGCTAAGGTGGGAGGATTGCCTGAGCCCAGGAGTTCAAGGCTACAGTGTGCTATGATCACTCGTGTGAGTAGCTACTGCACTCCAGACTAGGCAACATAGCAAGATTCTATCACAAAACAAAACAAAATAAAACAAAACACCACTAAGAGCACACAGTAAGAATAACACCATGACTACCAGTATAGTTTGATACCACTTTTGTGTTCAGAGGCCAGCAGTTTTAATTACAATTCCTTTTGCATCTTCACTGCAAATGTCAATGTGGTGAAAAATAAATAATAATAATGTTTTAGTGTTACTGTCAACTCAGTCTTGTCCGTGTGGGTCCTCTGAGGGACTCTTGGGAACCCTTAGGGGTCTAGAGAGCACATTTTAAGAACTGCTGCTCTAGAGTGACAGGACCACTGCAATAAACCCAGTGTTGTTAAGGTCTTAGATATGAACTAATCTAACTCCTCTCTTCAAGATAAGAGTAGAATAAAGTCTAGAGATGTTTTCTGAGCTCAAAGAAGAAGGCTCAGATCAGATCAGAACCTAGATTCCCTAGCCCTAGTCTTTACTTGACACCTTACTATCCCTTTCATTTCCTCAGAAAGACAGTGTAGGCACAGTCCTATCTGGATTTGGAATATCTCAAATTTAGAAACAAAATTAGTCCTATAGGTGATTCACTGAGGCCTAGGTCTATTTCTGGCCCACGTTGGACCAGAGCTGGGCCAGAACTAAACTGTTCACTAGGTTATAGGGAGAAAGGATGCTTCTTAAGGTTTCAAATTAGAGTTTGATTTCCTAATTATCTAATGTAGGTTAGTATTGCTATTCAAGTTACCTATGGAGAAATGGCAGCCCAGGAAGATAAACTAACTTGTCAAAGGTGACATGGTAAATTGATCACAGGGCAAGGAATAGTCACCACCAGGGTGCCAAAGTCAGATTACCAGTTTGGGTCTACACTGTGTTGAAAGAGTCACTGATCCTTCAATGAGCCAAGTCTAGGTTTCAATTTCTCACCACTTATATCTGAGCCCAAAGTAGAGATTCAAAAACAGTTGTTGAATGCTGAATAAGATTCAAGGCCAAGTTTAATTTTTAAATTACAGACCAGGTAGACATCACAGAATGCAAATATTCTGGTTATAGAACCAGAAATTTAAAGCAAAGATTAGCAACGCACTACACATGGGTCAAATTAAGCCCTCAGCATGCTTTTGCAAATAAAATTTTACTGGAACACAGCCAGACTCATCATTTACATATTATCTATGGCTGCGTTCTTGCTACAATGGCAGAGTTGAGTAGTCATAACAGAGATTTTATGAACCGTAAAGCCTAATATTTTCTCTTTAGATCTTTTTGAAACAAGTTTGCTGACTCGATTTAGAGGAAAGCTGAAAAACTCAGAAATGAAATAAACTCTCTATTTTGTTTTCTAGTTTCTCTTCTTACCCCACCACAGAACCTGACCAGGATACCTTCCTCTTTTTTTTTTGAGTTGGAGTCTCACTATGTCACCCAGGCTGGAGTGCAGTGGCACACTCATGGTCACTCCAGTGTCAACCTGCTGGGCTCCAGCGATCCTTCTGCCTCGGCCTTCCAAGTAGCCAGAACTACAGGCACGAGCTAACACGCCTGGCTGATTTTTTAATTTTTATTGTAGAGACGAGGTCTCACCAAGTTGCCTGGGCTGGTCTCGAACCTGCAAGTGCAGGCAATTCACTTGCCTTGGCCTCCCAAAGTGCTGGGATTACAGGCTGCATCACCAAACCCAGTCATAAAAGTTATTCTTTAACAGAATAAATTTCAAATACTCTACAATATTATTGATAAAGTCACATAGATTTGAGCTTTTTTCAAAGTCCTTCCAAGTGTGTTATTGCATCTGCCCCCAACTCTGTGAGACAGATACTTTATGGAAAAGAAAACTGATGATGGGAATAACCTGCTCATAATCACATGGCCTAGGAGAAGTAGAAGTGATTGCAAATCCAGGTCCTCTCTTACTAGTCTACTCCTCATAAGTTAATAAGATCGTTTAAATGAATGGTTCCTATTCTTTTTTTCCTACCACCACACCATTTATACAAAAATCTTACTCCTATCAGTAATATTTATATACAGTGAGTCTCCAAAAAATGAGGAGAGAAGGAACATTCAGCAACCCCTTCCAGAAGGGAAATACAATTTGGAGGAAAAAACCCACAACAAACCTAGAGATTCTTACATTTCTCCCTATTTTCTCATTGTGTTCCCTCCAACCCTAATCCCTCTTTTAGTGGTACAGGAATCACTGATTTCACAGTTGTATACTAGTTGACTATAAAAACTTATCTTTTTGCATGAGCAATAAACTATTTCTTTCTTGGTTCTAGAAAGTCTGCCACTTACCAACGTCCTTCCGAATCCTATAAAGAAGAAGATGTCCTTGCTTGGTTCCCACAAGAAGCCATTCCTCTGGAAAAGAAAAGAGCTGTGAGAAAGGTCAATCAGCTGTAGTATAATTCTATTTCTTTAGTTGGGACTTGTAATCAAAAATCAAAATGTCAAGAAAATGAGTTGTTTTAACAGCAGGTATTTGCAAAGCTAAGAAATGTTTATAGGCAAAAAATGTTTGAGACGCTACCAATCA